>JBAMBM010000815.1:50000-650000 GCA_037043425.1 Hirtodrosophila duncani
TCAATTCAATTTCCACTTAATTCTTATTAAATTTCCATTCAATTTCAATTATTTTCGCTTCAAATTTAAATTACATTTCCATTAAACTTTCATTCAATTGCCATATAATTTTCATTCAATTTCTATTCAACTCTTCTTCAATTCCCATTCAACTTTCATTCAATTTATATTCAAATTAAATACAACTTTCATTCAATTTAAACTTAATTTAAACTTTCACACAATTTTTATTCAATTCAAATTCAATTTCATTAAGATTCCATTCAATTTTCATTTAATTTCCATACAATTATCATTCAATTTCCATTCAACTTTAATTCAATTTCCATAAAATTCCCATTTAATTTTCATTCAATTTTCATTTTATTTCCATTCGAGTTTTTTTCAGTTTGTAATTAATTTTCATTCAATTCACCTTCAATTTTGATTCAATTTCCATTTAATTCCCATTAAATTTCCATTTAATTCCCATTAAATTTCCATTTAATTCCTATTCACTTTCCACTCAATTCATATTCAATTTCCATTCAATGAAACTCCATTTAATTACCATTCAACTTACATTTAACTTGCACTCAATTTCTTTTAAACTTTCATTCAATTTCCATTCAATTTCCTTTCAATTCATAGTCAATTTCCATTCAATGAAATTCCGTTTAATTTCCCTTTGACTTCCGTTCAACTTTCATATAAATTCATTTCATTTCCCATTCAACTTTCATTTACTGCTATTGAGATCCCATTCAATGACATTATATTCCCATTCAACTTCCTTTAATTTGCCATTAAACTTGCATTGAATTTCCATTAAATTATCGTTCAACTTCAATTTAATTTCAATTTAATTTCCATTAGACTTTAATTTAATTGCCATTGAAATCCCATGGAATTTCCATTCAACTTTCATTTAATTTCCATTTAATTACCATCCAATTGCCATTCAATCTCCATTGAATTTCATTCAATTTCCATTCAACTTTCATTCAGTTTTCACTTAATTACCATTAAAAATCCATTAATTTCCTATTCATTATGCATTCATTTCATTTAATTTGCATTCAATTTTCATTCAACTTTCATTCGATTTCCATTTAATTTCCATTCAATACCATTAAATTTCCAATAAGCTTCAGATTCACCCTGCCCTAGCGAGTATCATATGGAAGTTCCCAAGAAGGCTCTACTTGCTACTTACGCTGATGATAATGCACTGCTTTACAACTCTACATGTCGCAATGAGGCAGCAGGTGGACTCCACGAGTACTTTACCACATTGGCTGCCTAGTGCAAGAGATGGAATCTAAAGGTCAATCCACAAGAGATCAAAAATCCCCACAGCAGCTCTGGACCAACCATCGCAGGCTAAGTACTTCGGTATAACCCTTGACAAACGTCTAACTTTTCGCCTAGAAGATGTCTTCAAAGAATGCAACAACTGCGGTGGCTGATCAACAGAAGAAGCACCATGTCACTCAGAGCCAAAACAGCAGACTATGGGCACTGCATAGTCCTGATCTGGTTATACGGGACTATGCTCGCGAGATGCTTACTCCATGCCAGGCCTCTAAGGAAATTAAAAAGACAACTTTAATTTCGCCCTCGCAATACGAGAATATTTGCAAGTCCTCATACAGCTTACAGCGTACAGCTCTTGGTTTGGTCCTCCTATTATTAATTATTATACTTGTGTTGTTAGGATACTGTTTTTGCATTGTACGGATTCAACGTTTAATCTCTTAATAAAAAAAAAGAAACTCATCAGTCTTGATTTCTTAAGAGCCTTTGACAGAGTAGGTGCATATGCCATAGTCGACCAACTCCAAGAATGGAAAATCGGACCTAAAATAATAAACTATGTGAAAAATTTCATGCACAATAGGAAAATAATCGTCCGTGTCGGCCCATTAATCGGTATCTCCCAAGGATCCCCCCTATATATGTTATCCTATTCCCCTTAGCCTTCAACAAATTATCCAACGTCATCACTCTACACAAAGACGACGATTTTTATACTCGTACTCCAGTAGAGTAAACGTGTGTATTGTATTCGTGCAAATGTATGTATCAGGCAAATGTTAAATTTCATTAAGATGGGATAATAATTGTAGACAAAATCGTTAAAAAAAATTCTTATATGAGAGCACGGTTGACTGAGTTCAAAGCAATATCTAGACAACCAAAGGGACAGCACCAATACAACAACATGTGTGAGAAACATGTACATATATACATATTTTGTTTTGGCAGAACTTCATTATCATAAATACCAAGAATAATAACAACAGTAACACAGATTTAAATTTATTTAATTGAATTTCACTTGCTCCTATCCCAGCAATGCAAAACAGGCACTAGCAACGGCTGCTTATATCCCCCTTCCACCTCTTAAGGTACAAACACGTTCAGGTCACCCATTGAAGCAACAGCAAGCACATGCGTTAGTCTGAGAGAGACAGAAACATTCTTATTCGAGCTAGCTGACGTAAATAATAAAAGTGAAGTAAAACGTTCTGACGTTGTTTCTTTACGGATTTTAACAAAATTTGGTGACTTCATAGAATTTAGTCACATTTATGAGTGGATTTAATTACACACTGATATCTCGAAAACCGACTTAACTATATCGGCGTTTCCTCACTAACTCGATACTCGTACTCAGCATTTATTCAATATTCGACACACTCAAAAGTATGCAAACTTTTTGTTTTTATACTTACACTCTAGATCTCGGAGACTATAAAAGCTAGAGTTGGCAAATTTGGTATCTAGACTCCCCTTGTGTTGCGTCAGATCAAGTTTGTTTTAAAATTTTGCCCCGCCCCCTCACCCCTTACAACTATATCTCGGAGACTATAGCTATAGCTATAGCTATAGCTATAGCAGTATCTGTCGAAATTCGCTATTTGCAAACATGTTGAATGTATACTGTCGGGCTTCGAAAATAGCCGCCCTTTTGTGCAAAATATACCCTCGATGTTACTAAGCTGATATTGCCCGTGTTCGTGTTGCTGTGTGGGGATTTCACTTCCGGACATGCCGCGTTCGATGTCCCACCACCAGATGAATCGATTCCAAAGCTGATCGCTGCCACGCACTCCTCGTTCGGTGCGCCACAATCAGACTCCCCTGCCATTGTCGAAAATTCTACCGCCGACCTCATCGTGACGCTGCAGCTTCTTCTGGCATTAAAGAGTCTGTTGTCGATAACACTGCTGCGCTGATACTACCACTGATGTTGCCCAATATTGTTATCCCGACGACACTGTCACGTTGATTTCGGCTACACCTGAAAAGAAACAATGTTGGACAGCTCTACTAGACACTGGGGTTGCTGTCACTCAAACCGCGTTCGGTGCGTAAAGGCAGATCCGGCTGCCTTCATGGACTCTCTCACTGGTGCTTGTCGCTGGCCGTAGTCGTAGTATTATCGTCGCCAAGGTTGCTCCTGGGTGAAAACTGCTGCGGAAACTGTTGTCGTTGTTTTCGATTGCTGTTGCTTTGTAGCTTGGCTCAGCCGGCGTTCGTGCGCACCCGTGCCTGCAGCGGTACTTTACCATACTTTACCCAGGCCCAGTACCTTCTTTGCAAGGTTTGACTGGAATGAAATGATGGCCACTTGGCTTCCCTGGTCGGGGACTATAATGCGTTCAAAGCCCAGTATAGTGCTAAGGCAATGCGCAATGGCAATAATTGTACGACCATGGAAAGCCGTATCCGCCGCCTTGAGTAGAGCACGTTCTGTGCTACTCTCCAGTTTACTTGTTGCTTCGTCCAAGACAAGGCAAAGGGATGCACGCACGTGTGAGGCAAAGAAATTGGCAGTGTCCGGCGCTCAGGCTGATGTCGCCATCGGTCATTTCAGTGGCTAATCCCTGATGCAATTGCATATGAACAAACTCCTTGAGCTGAGCTACTTCGGGGCAATTCCACAATTGCAAATCCGAATAATAGCCATGCGGATGGAGGTGTCCACGTATTGTTGCATGCACATCCTGTGGTATTATTGATAATCTGGTGCGCAGCTCGTCTGGCCGGATCTGGTATTGTATACAATGAGTATGAATGGTCAGTGAGACTTTCGCCAAGGTAGTTGTGGTTGCTGTTGGCAGGCATGTGGCAGGAGAAGATTTCGGCAAGGCGCTATTGATGAGAGACTACTTTCTAAAAATTTCTCAGACTTTTTGACATTTACATTGGAGTGTAGACACTCGAGCCACAGTGCTGTTCTCGTACTGCAACAATCTTGCCTTTATCCCGGCGATCAAAACAAGACATTTACATTTTAGAGGAAACCTTTTTTTTTTGAACCACGGATGCAGTAGTGAAGACACTCGTGCCAAAGTGCGCTTCTTGTACTGCAACAATCCTTCAAAACTTCTCCGTTGCCACCCACTGCCAGCACCAATCTTTCTAAAAAAAAATCTAAAAAAATATATTTTCATTTATTTACCAACATGGAAAATTTATTGTATTTCATCTTACCTTATGCACGTATATTTCCCGCTTTTTTGTCTCTCAGTGATGCTGAATCATATGTTCCAAAACATCGAACATCGAAAATATCGGAAAAAAGAAATCGATGTTTGAGCGATGTCGATGTATAGATAAAACATCGATGTTTTCTCCAGCACTACTCCTAAGTGTTCATTCCGGAACAATCGGGTAAATGGTAGCGGACGCAGAGTGTCCTCACATGGATGCAAACCGAATTTGGTTTGATTTGTATGAAAAACAGAAAAGTCATGCTCCCAAGTGTTCATTCCGATCCGAACTCGAACTTGACCAGCGTGCAGACACTTCTGAGATCTTTGTGAAACAGACAGACGGACATGGTTATATCGATTCCCCTTGTCATGCTGATCAAGAATGTATATACTTTACACAGTCGGCAATGCTTCTTTCTATGCGTTGCAAACTTCCTGACAAAGTGAATGTACCATTTCGTAAATGGTATAAAAAGGTTGAATCCTTTTCTTTGCCCATCTGAGATCGATGGAGATTCCCGGATTTCATTCGTAATAGTGGCCCCAAGACCTTTTTATTTATTTTATAAAGATATCTAGATAAAGTCTCTCTCTGCTTTTGGTTCGGCTGAAGGTAGATAATTGTTGGCTTTATCTGCTTCATTTTGCGGAAGATGATGAATTTGGTATGATGCATTTGGAAGCCACATAACCTGTGTGTGTGTATGAAAACAATGAATTCAAACTAACGAAAAGTAGATATAAGTGATAGATCAGCTTTACTTACTTTTGCTTGGACCCCTTGCGACGCTGCTCGGGGTTTGTCATGAAAAACATATGGTGAAATCCACTGCCAAAATAAGCCACATCTATGTTTATATTGGGCATTTTAAGCGGCTACGGTGGCGGCAATGGAGGCTATGTCCAGGACGATGAGAAGCAGTATGGTTCAGCCAAGTAGATTGAGTTCAAATGAGATGTTTATGACTACAAGTCTAGCAATGACTTTGGACATATGGGCGCTACTATGTGTTGTTGTGGAGTTCGAGGCTGCCTTCATGTCCATTGTAACCTGACTAAACGGATACGAGAAGAGAGAAATCACTGACGACCTTGAGCATGATTATCCTGAAAAAGTAAAAAAAAATAAGAAAAAACTAAGAGAAATAAATTTAAGAAGATAGGAATATATAGAATACTAGCCAGCCCGGCATTGCCTGGGCTCTTTTTATACTTGTACTCTTCACTAAGAAACAAGTAAGAAAGCTATAGTCGATATTCCGACTATAAGACACTCGTACTCAGCATTTATTCGATTCGACACACGCAAAATTTAAAAACAAACTTGATCTGACGCCCCACAAGAGGAGTCTACATACCAAATTGGGACCCTCTAGCTGTTACAGTCTCCGAGATTTAGGTGTTCATACGGACTGACAGACAGACAGACGGACGGACGGACGGACAGACGGACGGACAGACGGACGGACGAACATGGATGGTCGACTCGGCTGTTGATGGTGATCAATATGCTTTATGGGGTCTTAGACGCTTCCTTCTGCCTGTTACATACATATGCCCGAAAACATTATACTCTTTTACTCAATTTGGAACGTGGCATATTAATTCACAATGTTCCTGATTTACATATTTGACATATACACAAAGTTAAGCTTCTATATTATTGTGCTTGCAATGGTGGCTTCGCTTAGTGAGTTCGAATGACAGTGGACATCAGTTTTGGAGGATCTTGGTTGGGCGTCATCTGTAGGGCAGCGGACCACATGCCCAGTACATGCGTGTGTATGTGTATCACCATGCCACAGCTGTTGCTGTGGTCGGACGAGACGGATGGACAGACTCGGCTTGCCATGCTGATCAAGAATATATATACCTTGGGGGGTCGGAAACGTTTCCTTCTGCTTGTTGCATACAAAGCGCAACCACTTTAATATACCCTTGCACCATAGGTACAGGGTATAAAATTGGGGCATTTTAAACGACCTGCTACTTAATTTAATAATGAAATTGAATTCAAATGCAGACCATATGATACATAAAAACTTTCATACACAACAGCTCAAAGTCATATTTAGACATGTGTCTACAAGACGCAAGAATAAATATCCTAGATCCATCATAGCTAAACTACGATAAGTATACATTTTTTAAAATTGAAGTTGACTGAATGAATGATATAAAATCGCTTCATTTGTTAATTGCCACAAAATATAATACTACTCACACCACTGTTCATCACTGTTCGGCACAACTATCCAAATTCCAGTACCTGGCTAGAAGTTGCGATTCATCGCTACAGTTCTCTGTTCTTGCACGCTATTCAATAGCATAACAATTCCTGTAAAAGTAATGAGGATTCAAACAAAAATCGAAGGAGAATAACTAGAAATCCTGAGACCTATGAGACCCAAACACAAGTAAGATATCTGAAGTATGTATCAATACACTTAGTATATCAACTACCTGTAAAAGGAACAAACTAATAAGTGATCGACACTTCGGCTTCAAATATAAACATTCAACGGTCCATACCATACACATCCTGGTATCAGAAATGCAATGGAACCTTAAAATTAGATGACGAGGCATTTGGCTACTTCAAGAGAGTCAAAGATACTCCCGCCGTTGACCCGCGCTTACTTGAATTTCTTCACTTTGACATTCAGAGCACTGGACAGAAATCACGTTGTGTCAACACCCGCTAGGGTCATCACAATGCTTTGTTTTAATTAGACAGTCGGATTCCCCAAGTCCGTGCCAGTTCTGAATTGATTGTTAATTTATAATCGTTATAATTTAAAAGAGCTAATTGGTATTCTTAAAAATTAGTATTCTTAAAAATTTTAGCAAGAAAGTTCCACAATTGGCTACAAAACTAAACTATCCGGGGAACAAGTAACTACCACGTTAAAATGATAGAAACTCTATTTACCCAGAACGAGCACATGAACCATGTTATTGTTTCCCAATCAAGGCCGACTATCTCAATCTTCAGAACCAATCCTTGTCTCGAAGTTACGGATCTAATTTGCCTGTCTAATCGACCTAAAGAAGCGTTTAATAAGGTTTGGCTTAACGGACAAATAGTACAGTAAATAGTAAATAGAATTACAAATTTCCGCTCTACTGGGTAGTCCTGGAAGTTACAAATTTCTAATAACCAATAGCAATGACATTAGTACAAATAAAGTCCAAAATGGGTGACGGCCTCTAACAAGGAACGGTCAACTCACCAATGTTGTGTAACATATATTTACTCGAACTCGAACAAAATAGAAAATATTATTGGATTCGCAGAAAATTTAGTTGTATACCAATCTGATTAAGCCTGGAACTTGGAAAATTGGAACAGGTTTGCATTAGATCTTCACGCTCCGCAGAAAATACCCAGCTCTGCAGAAATACCTTGGTATATATCTGAACACATCTATATTTAAATGATCACATTAACATCCAACTGGAAAAAGCCCGAAGAGCATGACAAATTTATCGAAATCTTTGAAACAACTTCCAAATCTTACACCCACGATAAAAATAATTATGTACAAGGCGCTTATAAGACCGATACTAACTTACGGATGTCAAAGGTTCAATATTTCACATGAAGAGAATGAGAAACTTCGAAAGAGAATGCTTCAGAGCATGCACAGCGTTTTATAGATTTCCAGATAACTTTATCATAAACTTGATTAGAAGACACATATCACAGCATGCGAGACCAACAATCTGATATCAGCGCCATACTACACATATGAGGCATACACAAGGAGCATCTGACGAGTGGCCACGATCCCCCAGAAGCATTCCTTATTCTAGGTTAAGCTGGCCTAATGCAGAAGTATGGAGTACCCATATTCTACCGCAGATATCGGAGAGCCACAAATAAGAAGATAATAAACAAGCCACAATAATCGCTTTCATCGTGATCACATGTAAACTTTGCCTGGAAACCATTTAAAATTATTCAGTTGAGTACAACAAACAAGAACTTGCGGACTTGGTATGTAACAGGCGGAAGGAATCGTCTAAGACTCTATAAGGCATATATACTCTTGATCAGCATCAACAGCCGAGTCGATCTAGCCATTTCCGTCTGTCTGTCCGCCCGTATGAAAACCTACATCTCGGAGACTGTAAGAGTTAGAGAGACCCAATTTGGCATGTAGAATCCCCTTGTGGGGCGTCAGATCAACTTTGCTTTTCAATTTTGCCACGCCCCCTCCTGCCCGCAAAACCGCAAAACTTTATATCTTGCACATATTTTAACGCATTTAGTTGTCAGGAAGATTGCAACGCACAGAAGGACACATTTCCGACTATATTCTTGATCAGCATAATCGATATTCAGAAGCGCTCAAAGCTGCATGGCTGAAATGTTTACCAGAGGCTTCTTTATCTGCACACTGGCTAATTTTGAATTTCATCCAGATCGGACTACTATATCATATAGATTGAACACTTAGGGGCTTTTCTTTTCTACTTTTCATCAAAATCAAACCAAATTCTGATCAAGATCCGACAGCTATATCATATAGCATATTCATCATTCACATTGTATCTATATAAGCAAGCTAGATCAAACCTTATTGGCGGACGTGGGATACAGGGAATACAAGCCGAAGTTGGGTTGATTTTGATGACAAATAGAAAAAATAGAAGAAATAGAAGTTGTACTCCTAAGTGTTCATTCCGGAGCAATCGGCTATATGGGAGTCACATGACGCGTGCGTAAGGCCTTCTCAAATTGATGCAAACCGAATCTGGATGAAATGGATGTCCGAACTGGATGAAAAATATCCCATTTTCACCTAAAATTGTAGGTGAAATGTACTTTAAGTTTGAAATTGCCTTTAGGTAATTGTTGGCATAAAAATTGTTAAAAGTTGATTTCACAAAATGGTTTGCCATTAACATTATACGTGAATGTGGATGGTGCCCAAGGGCGAATGGACGGAGGACATCCTCCGGCCGCATGGAGCCCCACTAGGTTTGTGCATAGTTGGGAAAGAAGATCTAATCGTGGGTCATGTGAAGGCCAGGCAGCTGCTGTTCCCGTCCATGCAGCTTCCCCTGGGAGAGCTAAGAAAAGCAAGAGAATGGAAATTTTCAAATTTGCTGTTGATTGTAAGAAGTAAAGCGTCTGTTCATAGGAGGGCATTTTAACCATATTCAAACTTTGTCTAAAAGTGAAATCTCTGTTTATAAGAATCCAAAAAGTGATCATAATCCATCAATTTGTTATGGATAATTGAAAAAGAAACATGGGAGAAATATTTAATTCATATCTTGGAGTCTCTATCAGAAGATCCTGAGATCTCGATTTTTATACTCGTACTTTAGTTGAGTAAACGAGTATATTGTATTTGAGCAAGTTTATGTAACAGGCAAAAGCAAGCGCTTCCGACCTCATAAAGTATATATTTTCTTGATCAGCATCAACAACCGAGTCGATTTATGGGTATGAACAGTCAGATCTAGGAGTATGTGTGGTATGTGACTCCCCTAGTAGGGGAGTATGAGAATACCCCACCAGCTATAGCGTTTTTGCTTCTTAAATGTTCAATTGGACAGACGAACATACCTACTTATACTCCATCTTGCGATGCTGATCAAGATCAGTGATCCTCTTCATATAAATATCGAATATCGAAACCAAATATCGAATATTCTTGCCCTGGGTCATCTTTCCATCCATGTGCATGTCCACCTCGTTGATCTTATAGCGCGATCGATCCCACACTGGGTGGGTTCATGGAATGCCTCGATGGTGGCATTGTCGCACCACTGTAGCATGTTGTCCTCGTTGTCAAACTGCCGGCCCTTCTCGTCGCAGCCATGGGTAATCTCATGGCCAATGACCACAACAATGCCGCAATAGTTTAGCGACTTGGGAAAGTGTTGGCTATAGAAGAGCGGCTGCAGTATGGCAGAGTAAAATACTAGAAGGAGGGTAAGGGGCTTGTTACTCTATAAATTCTTGGATTGTGGCTCATAAAGATGGTTTACCAATGTAATTATTTTTAGAATTATATTCGTAGATAACATTAGATAACGTAGAAACTGCCGGATCGGTGGTTCACTTTTCCTTGTCAACTGGTTGGCAGAGCAGATGCAGCACCTTCTCCGACTACCATTGAAGTATTGTCTATGAAATTGTCCTGCACAGTGCTCAGCTGCAATGATTCACGTTCAGCAAACAAATGTCCACCTTCACCTAACTCACTGGACACTCACTTTGACATACTCCTTGTCCAACTCGGTGCCATTGGTGAGTATCTCGGAATAGCTTTTGCGCTCATTAATCGAGTCGGCAATGCAATGTGGTAGGCCTGTCCATCGTTTGCGCTGCTCCCTCAAGGGCAGGACGTGCTGCAGCTGATTCATCTGCAGGATGTTCACTGAACTGTTTTTGTCATACGTATCCACATACAGCTCGATGAGCATGGATTCGCAGTTGCGTTCGATTGACGGCCATCCGCCCAGAGCGCGCCACATCTGCTTCAGTCGTCCAACTTCAATTATATGAATTTGAGCTGGAATTTCAAGAGGAAAAGTGAGAGGATTGGGAATACATTTCAAGGTGGCCCACTTACGTATGTTCATGCAGCTCTTGAGGAAGACCTTTGCTTATCGTGGCCTCATCAGCCGGCTCCTCGAGCACGCCATACAATATCAGCTACTGCTGATCCGAGAGCACCAGCACTCACCTCGAATGTACTTATCGAACTGCGATCCTTGGGTATGGGATACAGCTTATTCCAAGTCTTGCACGCTTTTCTGTATTCCTATTTGTACAGTAACACCCTTTATTTTTATCCTCGTACTGTCAGTATCAGGGCGAGAGGATTGCCAAACTTGCCTTGCTGCTCCTGCTTGTAGGACTGCAAAGGCATCGGAACTGGATCGTTGGGCGCTAAGCCAGAGTGCATCGATGGACTGTGATTGTGCGTGCGGATCCTGGAGCTCCATCATGCTTTCTTTGTGGATGCGGCGGCCCCGTCTGGTGAGTAGCCCGGGATGTGGATGGAGAGGTGCTTTCGCTGAGCGCTTTTCCACTTTTATCCAAATTGAAATAAAAAGTCGGCGCCTACGCAAATGTTTTTGCCAAACACGACAGCTGGTTTGAGATCAGCTGTTTTCGATACTTGCGTTTAACAGGCGTTATTGAGATAACAGCCGATCACAAATCGATATATGAGTATGCTGTTGCTATTGTCTCCGAGAAATAGCGTATAGCTGTGACTGTCAACTGGCAATATGGTAGAAAACATTGCATAGTTTGAATTTTTGGTTTGGCGCAAAAGTTTAAAACCAACTACAGAAGCAAATGTAAATGATATTGGTTCTCCTAGGGCCAACGATTGCAAAGGGTCACGGACGGCGCATCCAAAACGTGGCTCTGGGGACTGAATAGGGGCAGAATAACCCTCGCAGGTAAAACGTTACACGGAAACTAGTGTCCACCGATGGTTGCTCAAATTCAAAATCCACCACAGTGAAATCCACCCGCGGCGAATGCCGCTGCTATGGCACGAATTCTGGAGGCCGTAACTCCCATTCCCATCCAAACTGCCTCGCCGGCTGCCCACTTTGCCGGTGATGTAAGTATTACAAGAAGTAAGTATTAGCAGAAGACGAAATGGCGTTCCCAGCGATGCACTTTCCCGTACAGCACAGCGGATGTTTAGTCACACCAAAGAAATCCCGAGACCCGAGACCAAGTAACCCCAACATCAAGCTTCAGGAAATGCCGCCAAAAAGCCCAAGGCGAGCACTGACAGCATTGTGGAGATGGGCAAAATTCAGCATGATCTGCTATTCCAGATCAATGAAAGAGAAGGGCGCCATCTTAATGCGCAGAAGAAAAAAACCTCTCCGGGTTAAAGGATCTGCAGGATTTGGTATATACCCAACTCATCGAAGGACAGGCGACCATGTTGAAGCTGCCGACACCAAGATAACGACCTTGGAAGGTAAGTAGGAACCTGATGTCACTTGCAGCAAGGCAGGGCAGACCCAAGACTTGCACATCCCATTACCAGCAGCAAGCATAACCTGCGGACAAGCGCCAGAAGCCAACCGAGAAACGCCAACTATCCCAAGAAAAGGCCAGAAGAAGTATATGTCCAAAAAGAATCCCCGCCAAACAAGCAGCAAGTGGCGAGGCATTCTGCATGAGAACGGGCTATGGATGAGAAAGAAAACCGGAAAAGTCGAGCGGGTCTCGTCTTATGCGGATGTGCTGCGGCTTGTGGAAGGCTACTCTTGCCCTGCAGCAACTCAAAGGCAACGTCTAAGGCATCAGACGTACAGCAAATGGGAAGCTTTTCCTCAAAATGCAACACGCTGCTGACCCGAAGACGTTAGATCATGCCATGCAGAGTACCTTATGTGGAAAGGCCGACGTCAAGGTAATGTAAGAAGCAATTCAAATGATATCGACGAGCTCACGACTAGCGAGGAGAGCTGCAACTGAAGGCGACGTCCCCATAGAAGCGACTCCTCATATGCCAGTTGGTGAAAAACTGCTTAAGTTATGGAAAATCCGCATTACTGGGTGGTCTGCCGCATCAGGCGGAAAATGGAGCCAAGACGATGCTACAGATGCGTGAGCTTCGGGCACATATCCACCCTGTAAAGGAGACTTGCTCCAAATGCGCAGTGACAGGGGACTATAGTAAGCAGTGCCAGAGTCAGCCCAAAAGCATCCTGTGCAGCAGGGGCCAGTGACAGCAGTTCCGTGCACTAAGTGTTCAGCAGGTTATGTACGGAATACAGGAAGTCGTTTATCGATGGGTAGGTTTCTACTAAGCCTTACCCATTGCAGGGCGGCGCAAGACCTTTTGGTACAAATGATTCAAGGAGAAAATGTGGACTTTGCGATTTTCAGCAAGCCGTACATAAGAAAGCACGATGGAGAATGGCTGCCAAGCTCAGACGGCGGAACGGCTCTAGGGAGCTGCAGTAAGCAGACCCTCCCAACTAACGCAGCGAGTTTAAGAGAATTAAATGAAATACCAGAAATAAGAGATCCAGAAAAAATTCAATCGGATGCAAACACTCATAAAGATAAGATAGATACGTTCACTAAACAAGTTACAGACGCAAAACGACGGAAGTCACACTGTTATAAAGAAGACGATTTAGTTATGGTTAGAAATTTTGATACTCGAAGAACTTCATACCTAAATTCAAAGGACCTAATAAAATAGCAAAGGTGCTGAAAAATCTAGAGGAACTTCAGCAAGAGGAGTTCCTTACAAAGGTGTTTGGGCAGCTGCAAATATGAAGCCATGGCTAGGGAATTAAACTATATATAATGATATTGTATTATATCTATATCTAAGTTAAGCGTATAAGACATGTATGTACTTCTATGGAGCTCAGGAGCACTCCGGTCAGGATGACCGAATTGTAGCAGAAAGTAAGCCAGCCATACATACACCCACGTTAACTGCAATAGTAGCAGGGAACACAACCCTATCTAGTCAATAGCCAATACACCAATCATCAGCAATCATACACATAGACTAAGCACACACTTGTACATACACACACATATATTATTCATACCATAAGCTAGGTAAAGGGAGAATGGGAGTAAAGAAATTCTTTGGCAGACGCCTATGCTCCTAAGTGTTAATTCCGAAGCAATCGGTTATATGGGAGCTATATGATATAGTTGACGATCTGTATAAAACTCGAACTTGACCAGCCTTCAGGCAAAGGAAGCATCTACTAAAAATTGCAGCTTTATAGCTTTTAAGACTTCTGAGGCCTTTGTGTTGAAACAGACGGACGGACGTGGTTATATCGATTCCCCTTGTCATGCTGATCAAGAATATATATACTTTATATAGTCTCAAACGCTTCCTTCTAGCGTTTGCAATCTTACTGTCTGAAAATGCAAATTTTTGTTCCTCTGTGCGAACAACGAAACTATAAACAATTCAGTCGGTGCAAACGACATAGACCAACTGATAGACTCTCAATTCTGCTGCTTGTTCAAATGCTCTTCGACATGCCCTGGGCACTTTGCCTCTCTTAACATGTTTGTATGAGACGGCACAATCAGTCTTTCAATAGGTTCGAAGAAACGGAAAGCTGCCCACGAAATTTTAACATTCGCTGTTAGTTAACATTTAAGCAACTTCTCTCCTAGTTGAGCTTATCTATGGCTGGGGGCAGTTTGGGGCTGCCCTGCCCATACGTGGAACTTAAAAGTATATCGATGATTTTGAAAAACGTAAACAAAAATTAACACAAAATGAAAATTGAAACTGCGACCGTTTAAATTCTGACAATTTAACTAATTCCACAAAATGTAGCTTCGAGTTAATATTGAATAAAGACAGAAATTGTTAATATTCTGGCTTAAATGACAGTTAAATAAATGTGCTTGGAAAATTATCCAGTTTTGTTATGTTTGGGAATAAACGAGCTGATTTTGAACTTTTAGTGGTGGCTGATGATGAGTCAATGAGGTATGAAGCAATACTAGGTAAAGATTCAATGAAAGTTGGCAATTTAAAATTGTAAGTAATGTTAAGGAAACAAAGGAGTGTGCAACAGCCGATCCGTTAACATCAAAACCAACTTTCATGTATGACAAATGACAGAGATAAGCTATTATAGGAGAGGAGTTGCTTAAATGTTAACTAACAGCGAATGTTAAAATTTCGTGGGCACCTTTCCGCTTCTTCGCACTTATATGCCGTCTCATATAAACATTTTAAGAGAGGCAAAGTGCCCAACGGAATGTCGGAGAGCATTTGAATAAGCAGCAGAATTGAGAGTATATCAGTTTGTCTGTGCAAAGTAGCGCTTAGAAGATGATAGTCCAGCAAGGGGGTGTTTAGCAGATGATAATTCTAAAAAAGAAAACAGAAAAAGAAACATGCGGAAGCTTGAAAAACACCTGTAACACCAACCAAGAAGGTCGAATTGTAGAGCAAAGGAATCAATTGTGTGTTACCAATTGAATATCCACACATGAATGAAGAACACAGCATTGGCTTAGGAAACAAATTGCGCTCAAAAATTACAGATAAACTTAAAAATATATTTAAAAAAAATGTTATGTGAAAGCAGAACGACCAGTGCTACATGAGACAAAATGGGAAATGAAGTTGAGTTTGGATGCTGAGAAACCATTCCATTGCTCACCCAGACGGTTCGCATATAACGAGAAGATACGAGTACAGAAACTATAAGACAAATATATAGAAAAGGACATACAGGACAAGTGAGTCAGAGTGTGCGTCACCTATAGTTTTGGTTGAAAATAGTCCGGAGAACTTAGAATGTGTGTTGATTATCGAACGCTTAATAAAGGAACGTAAAAAGGCAACTATCCGACGCCGTGGATAGGTGACCTTGTAGACAAACTGTCACACGTGTTTATGCATAAAGATTCCGTTAAACATACCTCGTTTACAACGCCAAAGGGTCAGTGCGAATGGTTAAGAATGCCGTTCGGACTACGCAATGCCCCGGCGATCTTTCAAAGATTCGTAAATGAAATATTTGCAGACATAATTCAAGAAGAAGATAAAGTAATGGTCTATATGGACGACGTAATGATAGCAACAAAAGATAGTGATAGTTCATATAGAAGTCTTACAGGAGATTTTCAAGCGATTAGTAGCAAATAAACTGGAATAACTAGTAGATAAATGCGAGTTTTTAATATCGGAAGTGTCATACAAAAGGACTTCAAGCAGTTAGAGACTTCCCAATACCCACTAAGACTCATGAAGTACAAAGTTTCTTGGGCTTATATTCATATTTCAGGTGTTTCGTGAAAGATTTCTCAACGAAAGCTAAGCTGCTTGATGACTTAGTTAAAAATTATATAAAATTTTCGTTTGGAACCGTGGAACTAGAATGTTTTGATGCACCAATTTTAGCATTATGTAACCCGTTAGACCCGACAGAACCAAATTTCACAGCTTTGACATTAGCAATAATGTTTCAAAATATCTCCAGGGCAAACATCTTAAAATAGTCACAGATTGGAACGGAACGCTATGATTATGACAGTGAACAAGACAGAGTTGAACCCGAAAAAAGCTCGGTGGGCATTAGAGTTATCGTATTATACTCATTATACCATTCACCAAATGGTATATTAATTTTGTCAGGAAGTTGCAACGCATAGAAGGAAGCCTTTCCGACTATATGAAGTATATATATATTCCTGATCAGCACAACAGACACCTTTATAGCGTTGGAATGCGTTTTCCAACAACTCCTACCGCCCCTGCAAATCGATAAAACCCTTACATCTCCCACATCTCCCATTTAGTTAAAACTCGGTTTGTTAATGTACTAGCACATAGTCTACCGATTTGCCAAATTTCATTAAGATCGGATAATAATTATAGACGAAAGCCCCAAAACAAAACAAAAAAAAAAAAACAAAAAAAAGTGTTGCATACTTTCGAGTGTATCCTATATTCTCACTTGTATAATATGACACACACTTCGCTTTTGAAATTACAGAATTCAATTTGCTTGGAAAATTCAATGTGCTTTGGACAGAATCTAGCAGATATTCGTTGAACGAAATCTAACAAAATAAGAGGTGCAGATTACTCCTCGAGTTTGGCGACCGGGAGATGGCGACATCGTTGTAAGCCCTCCGAACAGCCAATAGAGCACTACCTTCATTAGCCCGATAACCAGTTCCGTGTACAGCAGAAAGACTACCTTGTTCTCCAAGGGCGTGTTCATGCGGCATGCAGCAAGTACTTAATGGCCGTGCAGGCTATGATGGTGTCTGACTTGAGGTGTCCCTAATAGTATCCCTAATAGTCTCACATTCGCAATTTCTTTATTACAACGACGCATATAATTTTAAAATTTACTAATATCGACAACAGAAACCGCGCACTCCGATATATCGATATATATTTCGTTTGCAAATCAAATTAATCGATTCACATTTTTTGAATATTTTCAAAAGTTGGCAGCTCCGTTTGCAGTTGGCTCTTCAAAAGTTGGCATAACACAAAGCCATCTCTTGCCATTCTCAAAAATATGAGGACCCCGTTGAAGTTGTGACTGTCATTGCCGAAATCCGGTAGGATGCCACGCTTGCATACACTTGGCGTGGCATCGATAGAGATTTAAGGTTGGTTTTGTATTTTCTTTTTTCTTCTTTCTTCTTTTGAGTTTTCGCTGTTTGAAGTTCCTGAATAAACCCATGTTTCGGTTACAGCGCCTGATTTCCTGATAGCTATTAGAAATGGGTTTAAGTAGTCATTTGGTGATTGGATCGGTGGGTGGGTCGCGTCTTCACTGCGCTTAAGAATTTTGGGAATTTGACTCCAGAAAAGAGGTCGTTTATTGAACCGGCATGCGTACGTAGAGTAAGGCAACTTAGAATGAGCTGAATTAAACGGGTCGCCGTTAAGAAACACTTAACTACGGGGGACGTCTATTTGCGAGGGAATGCAACCACAACCTCTATATAACTCCCATATAACCGATTGTTCCGGAATGAACACTTAAGAGCTTAACTTTTCTGCTTTTCTTCCAAATCAAAACAAATTCATCTTGTATCCACAGTAGACTTAAGTCCTAAGCTAGCCTTCCTTTCTTGTTAGAACATAGATTTGGAAATGAAACTCAGCACGTAGATGCACAATTATTTACAATAGACACGAATTCCTTTGAGGAGAATTTCTTAACACGCCAAAATAGCGACGCTCAGTTAAAAAAGTTGAAGGAAAAAAGGACAGAACACAAATACTATGTGATGGGAAATAACGTGATAAGGTAAGAGTCGTTTGAAAAAAACACATATTGGTAATAATAGATGCGTTCACGAGGTTTGTTAGACTTTATACTACAAAGACAGCCAGCACAAAAGAGGCGTCTTCGAGCTTATAGCGCACCCAGGTGTATAATTTCAGACAGAGGAAGTTGCTTCACGTCAAAGGAGTTTGAAGATTTCTTAGAACATAATGAGGTCAAACATATAAAGACAGCTGCAGGGTCACCACAAGCAAATGGTCAAGTGGAAAGGGTGAACCGGAGTCTGAGTCCTATGATTGCACAGCTGACAGATCCAAGTAAGGGCTTACATTGGGACATTGTGGTAGAATCAGTAGAACTAGTGTATGAGTCGGCATAATTATTTTGACGAAATAAATTTCTTGTATTTTGAGAATAACTTTTTAACGGCTTTATAAAGAATTTTTTATTTATTTTTCTTTTTTATATACTTTTTATGCAAACTGTAAAATAAACAAATAATTTTTTTTCATAGAAACTTATAAAGTTATAATCTTAGTTTTTCCTTAAAAAAATGCAGGAATGAAGATAAATTTAATAAAATATATATCCTCCTTTGGGATCAATAACTAATATATAATCCACTAAGCTTTGCAGAATTTCTGGACTTATCTCTTTCCAAAGGGAAGTGAGCTCAGAAATGGTCTCTTCTCTTGTTTTATTTAACGAAACTTTTCTTTTGCGTTTCAAAAGTGACCAGACTTTTTGATTATGTTCAAATCGGGACTTTGAGGAGGCCAGTCCAAAGTGGGAGCACCAACTTCCCTCAAAAAATTTTGTATCATACGGGCTTTGTGGCATGGGGCATTATCCTGTTGCAAGATAAATGATTCTCCAATCAGCCTATTACCGGACGGGAAAGCATTTTCATTTAGCGTATACAAATAATTGCCCTGGTTCATTGAGCCGTCGATCGGAATAAAGTCACCCAACCCACTATACGCAACACATCCCCAGAACATTGCAGATCCCCCGCCATGACTCACTTTATGAACAACAGGCCGTTTTTTTTTCTTTGCTCTGTGGGCATTCTTATAAACAATTTGTGTTTTTTTGATCCATTATACCCAAATGAGCTTCCATTCGTCCACAAAACGCTTCTCCAGAACTCCTTTGGCTTGTTCACAAACTTTTTTTTGCAAGGGTGACAATATTTGCCTTTGAGATGAACGGCACTGCCCTTGACTGATGTGTCTCAAAATCACCTTCCTTTAAACGTCGGCGGACTGTGCGCTCACTGATGGGGTTCTTTAAGGTTAAATTGACCAAATCTGCCTCACTTTGGGGCTTTAAAAATACATCTTTTTTTAATTCCCCTAGAAGATGGCGGTCCTCGGTGGGCGTTGTTTTACGTTTTGGACCAGATCTTCTTCAATTTTGAGAATTATTATGTTTTTTAAATTTGTTTATTTGGTTCATTTGCAATCTCTGTTATTGCCGTTCCAGCGTTAAATTTCGCAACTATTGACGATCGGACAACCAAACTAAATTCCGCAGTTTTACCCATTTTTTTAAATGACTTTTGAGAAACTTTTATTTTCCTATTAATATTTATAACTGGTTAAAGTTAAATAAAACGCTTCTTTTGTTGTCAAATGCTCAAAAATGAAGAGACAATCGATCAAAACTGTCGTCAAAATACTTAGGCCAAGCAAAAATTCGATGCTTGCATGCATTCTTATCAGCAGAAAGAGAATGCCAAAGCAAAATAACATAAAATTTGGCATGCATAGAGCTACTAATAGATCCTTTGCTTTGCTCATCATTTTCGCACCGTTATTTAATGGTACTAAGCAATTCCAGCTTCAATAGTCACAAAACGATTTCGTCAAAATAATTATGCCGACTAGTGTATTTGGATTTTTATTAGCAGCATAAGCAACAGCGTTACTCAAACCACACAGTAATATTAGCATCGAAATTGCGACTATGTATAAGATGCTCTTGTGTAATTCAGTAATTCAGGCAAGCTTTTTATACCCTTTAAGCCCGTTCACCGAATTTGATCAGGATCGGTCAGCTATATGATATAGCAGCTTACTGGATACAGGGTATTTTAACTTACGAAAATAATAAAATAAAAAACTAAAATTCAATTCATTAATTAAATTTATTTCAAACAACAAATTTACAATTTAACAAAGAGCTTTTTGCGATGTTTTCTACAAATATTATCCGATCGTTGTGAGAATCGATAAGCAATGCACCTATACTATTTATACAAGCCGAGTTTTACTAAATTTGCCAAAAATGTGGCAGATATACGTTTTTACAAACTTGATGTGACGCCACACTAGGGGAGTCTACCTACCAAATTTGGTTAAATATTAAATAAATGCTGTGTACGAGTATCTTATAGTCGGAATTGCGACTGCCATTTTATTCAAAGTAGAATTCTATGTAATTTAGACAGCAATTAGCATGATCGTAAAGTATGTAAAAACACAGGAAGCAACAATTTTTAACACTGATCCCGTCCATATTTTTGGGAACTACTGTTTTTTTTTTATTTTTCATTATTAAGAAATGTTGGAATATTTAGAATTTTGGGAGTTTTTGGGAGCTGCAGAGATCGGATATTGAAATTTTGGCAATTCTTTTCTTGATTCAATTTACACAATTTTCGGCATATTGGAATTATTTCTGCAGATATACATCGTTACTTAACGGTTAGTCGGATATTTTACACCACTAAAAAGGCTTTGACCTTCCCCTGCCCGATTTTAGTATACTAAATATGATTCCCCATAAATTACCGATATTTACATCGATTAATTTGCTTTCCAAACGATATATATTTATATGTCGGCTTATTTATATATCGATATAATAGCTCTTCACCATTTGTTTTGCGATATAAAATTATTTTAAATTTTTGTTAGAAACTTATCGATCACTCTCGATATATCGGGTTTTCTATGTGGCCCTTGATCTTTCCCTGGCAGCCATTTTTTACACTGTTGAAAGTGCATGACGATCGGTCCAATAGTTTAGGCGCCCAGAAAAGAACAGTGCAGCGCTTGCCTGCATACAAACTTTGACCTCCGTTTTGACCTACTTGCAGTTGGACTATGGCAAAAATAATTCATAAGTGCGCGCCTAGGCCAAGAACTATACCTTCTACAAAAATGTCAACATCCTACCTATTTAGGTTTGACCTGTGCGTTGATATATAAATGACTACAGGCAGCCACAGCAAAACGGACACCCAAAATTTCGCTCATCCACACACACGCATGTATGCATAGAGTGTGTTTGCTTATGTTGGTTTGCTTGAGTGAGAGGTGAGAGAGGTAGGTAGATATTTTTAATACATATGCATTTTTATGTCATACATACGCATACACACTTATGCAGATCACTTTTTTTACTGAAAATGTGTTTATTACTTTACAAAGTTTTTATAGCTTACTGTTACTATTATTAACAACTTATACTATAGTGGATATATAATGTTCACAGGATATATACAAGCGTACATACTTAACCCTAATAGGGTAACTGGATGGGAAAAGGGGAAGATTAAAGGGTTCTGTGGGACAGGTCAGTTGGGTGGACTCTCTTGAGCCTCCTTCTCATTCTTACTCCGTGGATACGTCTACTTCTTAGGAGCCCTTGCGCCAGCTGGTTAGGGTGATGTGCGAGTTTGTCCAGAGTGACTCCAAGATATTTGTGAGCTTCCTTCTGGTCTAAGAGCTGACCATGTAAAAATACCCCAGGAGAGGTTTGCGCTCTGAGAGTGTATGTGACTTCTACAGACTTATCAGTGTTTATGGCCATATTCCATCTACAGGCCCAGTTCTCAAATTTTTTTAAATAGATCTGGATGAGATCTGTAGCGGTGAAGACGCAACTGTCTCTGGCCAGTACCGCAGTGTCATCAGCAAAGGTGGCGACAAGCAGATTGCTCTGGTCCGAGATCGGCATGTTGTCAGCTGAAGGCATATCGTGCGTATACAGGCTGTAAAGGGTTGGCCCTAACACGCTACCCTGGGGTACACCAGCTCTGACCGTCTTTGCATGAGAGGACACCCCGTCCTGAACAACTTTAAAGGATCGTTCGATGCAGATCACTGACAATTTGTCTATTAGCGAGGGCAAACGAAAGTTTATGTGTTTCACCGAATGATTCGTATTCTGTTCCTGGAAGAGCCCTCGTGTGTCTTGCTGTTGCGCTGTTTTCGATGCGTAACCGAAAGCGGTTAAGTTGTTGTTGAAAGTTGCTGAAAGCGGTTTTCTAGAAAGAGCCTCTGTCAACTGATAACAATCTGATAAAGATTGATATATATATATAGAAAATTATCCATAAATCTGTTTGTCTATACCGATATATAGCCCCTGATCTTCCCCTGGTCGATATTAGTGTACCAAAATTGATATTTAAATTGATTAATTTACTTTTCAAACTATATATACAGGTATCCCTTGTATAACGCGGTCTTATACAACGCGGTTTCGATATAACGCGATTTGGAAAAATTAGGTTTCAGTTCTTAGCTAGCAAAGGCTGGTTCGAAAACTTGAAATCTCGCTTTGGATTACACAATATTAAAGTTCAAGGTGAAACTGGATTGGCAGACGTAGAAGCTGCGAGGGTTTACCCTAAAACTTTTGCTAAAATCATTGAAGAAGGTGGTTTTAAGGGAGAACAAATTTTTAATGCGGACGAAACAGGTATAAATCAATTAACAACTGAATCTCCATCCGTCTTAAATCTCGCACAAGATGACGTCACTTCGGTAGAAGATATCTGTGAATCAATTCCCAGTTTTACTCTGAAGCGCATACGAGAGGGTTTAAGTTTGGTTGAGAAAATGAAATCTTTCTTTACAACTAATGATCCTTCGCTGGAGAGATCCAGCAAAATAATAAGGGAAATAGATATTAATCTAGCACCTTATTACGAAATTGAAAAGGAGCTTAAAAAAACCAGCCACCAAAAACCGATAACAGATTTTGCAATTATAAAACCAGTAGAAGAACCACAAGGTCCCACAACTAGTTTCTTATCCAATAGCGAAAACTATGGTGAAGAAATATCTTCTGATGAAGCTATTGCTCCCCCAAAACGCCCACGTGCAAAGATCTTTGAAGACAGTGAAACAGATTAATTACCATATGAAGTTTGAAGAATAAGAATAAAGTTTTTAATAAACCTTTAACTTGTTTTAGTTTGTTTTTAAATTTTTTAATGTGCACATAATTATTTAAATTTTGTTTTTTGAATTTTGAAATATGTATGTACATATGTATTATTATTCATATCTTGTGTTTTTAATTGTATAAGAAAGTCTGAACTTTAGCATTGAGTTGAAATATATGTGCATCTGTTATTTTGAATGTATTTTATTAAAAAAAAAAACTATTGGAACATAACCCCCAAATTTATATGAAAACTGTGTTTTAGATAACGCGGAATTACATAAAGCGCAATTCTTCTGGAACGTAACTATCGCGTTATACGAGGGATACCTATATATAGCATTTGATATATATAGCCCTTGATCTAGGACTGCAGAAACATCGATGTTTGCCCACATCGATTTTTCGATGTTTTTGGGGTCTCAACATCGATAATATCGATAATTTGTAAAGAATGTTTATAATGTAAAAAGAAAAGTCGAAAATTTCAAATCATAAATGATTAAAGGTCTATTTCATTGTTATCGAAGCACGTAGACATGCTTTGTGAATAAAATTGAATGGACTGACAAAATTTCGCATTTCCACATGCTTCGATTTAAGCGAGCTTTTGACGTCCAGCAATCTGATGTCACAGCGCAATACTTAACGGCTTCCAGAATGTCGCTCAGTTTTGACCTCATATCGTTGAATAGATTTGCCATGTGTACATATCGCCATTTTGTACGGGAAAGGTAACTCCCAGAGCGGATCAAGTACTTTCACCAAGCTACGAAATCCTTTCTTTTCAACAACTGAGAACGGTCGCAGGTCTGAGCTGATATAATAAGCCAGTGCCTTGTCAATACTTGTTTTCCAACTCGACGATGCCACGTATTTTTGGTCTAAGAATTACACAATAGATCCTGAGGAATTTGGTAGATCCCTTACTGTCAAACTATGATGCATCCGCTTTAGATGACCAGACAAATTGGAGGTATTGCCACTAGTTTGGTAGGTATTTTCACATTTCAAGCGTTTTGCTGTTTTTCTGAGTGTAGAGGGAGCCACACATTGTTCAGCTCTGTAAGGCCTTTTTGCAAATCAAAGCGACCTTGACAGTGGACTCGTCCGATAACATGGTATCGTCTGCATGTTGGCCACTCCTGATCGACGAAGTTGATTTCATAGGTGCGGATCAAATAGATACGACCATATGACGAGACAATCTTGAATATGAGGATAACTTCGAGCCAATTTTGGTGGCAGATCTCGGCGGCACACAAAACGATATTGTGTGTGATGAACCCCATTGAATATGAGCTGAGTGTGGATGAAGAAGACGGCTGTTATAAAGCAAGAAAGGATGGATCGCAAATCATGTCATATTGCTAGGATTTTGGAAGTACTGGGCGAGCTGCTGCTGCATTTGGCACGGCAAGAAAGTCAAGAAAAAATTTAAAATTAATCAGTGGTCTTTAGTTGATTTGCGCGGCAAGAGATCAAATGATAATTTGCTCGGAAACTAATTCAAATAAGTTTGAGGGATCATGAAAACACTTATGAAACAGATATGGTGTGTTATCCTTCATAAAAAATGCAATCGAACTTCGATTACTAACAGTTACATAATGAAGCGGCACAACATTGTGGTTACTTAAGCACACTGGAAGGGCTAAATCGGCTGCATGAAAGATGTTAAATATGGCGAGCTTCGCGGCTTACCTGATACCGAAATGGCGCCATAGGAACATAGTCCAGGAACTGATGAGCAAGCACAACTGGAGCCGTGTCGATGCTATTGATTTTTGGGAATTCCTTAGGCCGATGCTCAAGTTCGATACAGAACAGCGCGTATGGGACAGGCAGTGCCTATCATCATCATTGGATCAAGCGGCAAAATAATTGTAGAAATTAAACAAGTAAGAATGCTGTAGTCGATATTCCGACTATAATATACTACTACTCAGCATTTATTCAATTTTCGACACACTCAAAGGTATGCAACAATTTTGTATTTCTTTGTTTATTTTGTTCTTGGGGTGGGGTGCTCTCATACAACCTATTTTTATGATTTTGTCTACAATTATTATTCGATCTTAACGAAAATTTCCGAGTTTGTGGAATATATAAGGCTTTGCGGTTTGCGAGGGGTTAAGGGTTTGTGGGGTCTTAGACACTTTCTTCTGCCTGTTACATACATTTGCACGAATACAATATGCTCATTTACTCTAGTAGAGTACGAGTATGAACGGGACCACGAAAGGCGAAAGTATGAGAAAGTGGAATGTAGAAGTAGGAACGATGCCCGAAGGAATGATGCCTTTGCCCTCAAAGATGATGATGGAAATTTGGCCACGGATGCAGAGATCGTTCTGAGGCTATTGAGGGATCACTTCTCAAGTCCGTTGACAGACGGAGACCAGTATCGGCGATGATGATCCACGAAGACCAATCGATGACAATGGCATAGAAGTACCGGCCCCAAGCCATATGGAGGTTAAGGTTGCAATACAGCGACTTAAAAGCAACAAAGCCCCAGGCGCTGACGGCCTACCTGCTGAATCGTTTAAATCTGGTGGCGGTGAGTTGGTAAGGTGCATGCATCAACTCATCAGATATGGCTTGGAACCTCAGTACGATTTGTCCCACTCTGAAAAATGGCGATGCCACTTTACGCACCAATTATCGTGGTATTAGCCTTCTTTCTATCACATATAAGGTTCTTTCGAGCGTACTGAGAGGGTGAGAGGGTGAAACCACAAGCAAAGGCACTGATTGGACCTTATCAGTGCGGTTTTCGACCTAGCAAATCCACCGTTGACCAGATCTTTGCGCTACTCCAAATCCTGGAAAAGAGCTATGATAGCCTATTGCGGGATCGCCATGTCTGATCTTGGTATTCTTGCAAAGCTAACTCGGCCTTGACGTTGAGCAACACCATCAGCTCCATTAAGGTAGGAAACGACCTCTCTGAAACCTTGACGACCAAGCGAGGTCTCAGACAAGGTGACTCGCTCTCATATATGTTCTTTAATATTCTGATGGACAGCATTATAAGGTGTGCATCGGACGGGCACAATATTAACGAACAGATGTGTCCTGCTCCGTAAAGGTAGGAAACGACCTCTCCGAAAGCTTCACGACTAAGCGAGGTCTCAGAGAAGGAGCATTAGAAGAAAAGCCGGTGAGCATTGGTCGGGCACACTATTAACGAACAGATGCGTCCAGCTCCTTGAATATGCCGATGGTGTTGACATCGTCGGTCGGACCAAGCGTGATTGTACTGGTGCTTTTGGTGCGATCGAAAGGGAATCAGTCTAGCAGTAAATATGAGCAAAACGGAGTTTATACTGTGCTCTAGCAGACAATTGCGTCGTCTTGCTTCTCAGCTGACTGCGGGGAACTATAACTTTGAATCTGTCAAGGAGTTCATATACCTCGGCTCTGATCTCAACAACAACAATAACGTCAACCTGGAGATTAAGCGGCGAATAATTGTTGGCAACAATCGCTACTATGGACTCAATAGAGCTCTCTCTCTCGACAGACGAAACTATTACTTTACAAGACGCTCATCCCTCCGGTACTCTTATATGGTGCTGAGGTTTGGGGTGTTCGAGAGGAAAATTTTTCGCAAGATCTATGGTCCTATTTGACTTAGCGATACCTATTCGATGGAACGATGATCTGTACGGCGACATTGAGGTGGTCAGGCGAATGAACACTACGAGACTTCGCTGGCTGGGTCATGTCGTATGTGTGGATAAAGGAACTCCAGTTCGGAAAGTATTCGATGCGGTAGTTGGCGGACAACGAAGGAGAGGAAAACCCCGGACCAAGTGACTGAAGCCCTAATATCACTTGGTGTTACCAATTGGAGGAGACGCGCGCAAAGCAGAAGTGCGTGGAGGCAAATCGTGTTCATATGTAATTTCATATGTAACCACCCATTCATTCAAATGTGAACAGCACTGTTAACAGATTACTTTCGCATTTAACATTATATTATTTATGAAATGGTAAAAAAACTTATCTATAATTAATTTGTAAAATTACATTTTCGATTTTGCAATCCATTTTTGATTAAACTTTAATTATATGTTTCCATTAACAGCGCTGTTAAAATAACATCAGCAAGGAAATTCGGTTCGATGTCAGTTCGATTCAACTTCGAACTGTTGCATCGAGTAGTGAGCCAAACACGAGTAGCGTCAGCCGAGCTGGCCCGAACCAAATTGACGAAGCAGCACGAAGCACAACGAAATTAACTGTTGTTTCGGAAAGTCTTTTCTAGCTGAGCGCGCGCGTTTTAAAAACAGAAATTTGTTTAAAGACATTAACAACCGAAACCGAGAGACTGGCTGCGGCTGCGCAGTTGTTTCATTAAAATAGCAACGAAAAATACTTGCCTTTTTTTTCTGTGTGTTTGTGAAGTGCAACGACAACAACAACAACAACAGCAGCAACTCGCAGCAAGCCAAAAAGCATAAGAAATAAGAAAACGAAGTAAAGCGCAACGAGGGGCAACAACAATATGGCGCTTAATGCTACAGGCGCCTGCAAAAAGTTTTATTGCAAAGGAGGCAGTAAAAACAACAAATGGCATAACGGTGCTCGAGCATAAAATAAAGGATAAAACGAGGATATGAATGCAAGCAAACAAAAGAATATCGATCGTGTGATATAATTTTTTTTCTATTTTTTAAACAAAACAACAAAAAGTATATTTTGTGTAAAAAAGAAATAAAAAAAAAACAACGAAAAGTTAAATTGCAGTATTACCCTGTTTTTATTGTTGTATCTGTATTAATCGGATCTGTGTGCGTGCTGTGCATGTGTGTGAATGTGTGTGCAAAAGGAAACGGCGTCGAAGCTAAAGAAGAAGTGAGAAGCTGCGCGTTGTCTTGTCTTTTCTTTTGTCGGGTTTTTCGTTGTTTTCGGAGCGTCGCGTTTTAGCGTTTTTTGGTAGGAAATGTCGTCGTCGTCACTGCTGCAGATTTTGTTGCATGCAACAGCAGAGGCAGCAGCAGCAGCAGCAAGCCAGCAGGAGGAGGCAGCGCTGCACAAAACATAAAATCAATTAAACTTTTTTTTAAAAGAAATCGATCAAAAAGAGTTCATCAAATAAATAAAACCTCCGAATAAAAGAAAAAACTGTAACTAAGACACACACACACACACCCACTAACCAACATTAGCAACAACAAACGAATCAGAAATCCAACGGCAAAGCTACACTAAAGAAAAAGCGCATCGACAACTTCAACGAAAACTGGATATAACACCATGCAGTTGCAGCGCAGCCAGCAACAAACTTGGATTAACATAATGTCGCTGCCTGCGCCGCTGCTACTGCTGCTGGCTTTAAGCGCCTCGTTGGCAAATTTGCCCAGACAGGTCCAGGCCACGGGTAAGTCAAACGCAAACCAAAGCAATCTCTGATATCTGGCTGCGCATCTGTAAGATACAGATACAGACACACATGCGCTACAACAAAATGTGCCTAGGAACGAATTCCACACACACACACACTCAGATGCTCACACACACAAGCGCAGCAAAGCAAAACAAATACGCTTTTGTGTTTGTGTTCGTTCCTTTCGGTTCGCGTGTTCGTTCGTTTTCAACATTTCATCTTTTTCGTTGTTCCTGTTCCTTCTTCCCTGCTCTACTCTACTCTTCTACTCTCCTCTTCGCTTTTCTCCTTCTCACTCTGTTTCTGTGTCTTCCTTATTATTTAATGCGGCGCTCCTGCCTGTGTGTCTGTATTGGACAGGTGGTCGTCTCGTTCGACTCGTTTAACAGCTTGCTCTCGATACTCTCTCTTTGCCAAAGAACGCTCTCTCTCTCTTTTTTTTCAGTGGCGTGCTCTCTCTTAGCCTGCCTGTGCTCATGTTCAGATTTGTGTGTACTTTTTTTTTTTTTTTAGCCCGCTGCGCACCTTTACAAAATTTCCACGACAAAGCGAATTTTTTGCCGTCGGCAAACCTTCCGATATATATGTATATATATATATATATGCTATGTACACATTTGAATTAATCCGGCTTTGCACGTTTTTTTTCTTCTTGTTACATTTTTGAGATCCTTTTATCTATAAAAGATAAATTTTACTTTACCGTTCCTAATGTACCTTTCCTTTCCGTTTCCTAATGTACCAACTTTCATTGTCCTAAACCAAATATAATTACATTTTGCCTTTGCATGTGTGCGTAAAAATAAACACGAAGCCAAACGAAGAGCTTTTTGTATATGTGTACCTTCCGACCCAATTCCTATACACCATATATAGGAGCTTACCGACCAGTGTTCTAAACTAAGAAATTTGGATCCCTATTTTAACCCAGATTTGCAGATGGAATTTGTCAATATGCTCAACTACACCATAAGATTTAAGTTGCACGACAATATCAGTCATTTAGCTCTTAACGTTTGGGCTATGGTTTGAACGTAAGTCAGGATAAAAAGCTTTCGGGTGAAGAGCTTTAGATATATTGCTGTAGCTAGTTTTCTTATACTCTTAAAACTATAGACCGAGTATAAAACACGTAGAAATTCAGTTTGGTTCAAATATGACAAAAAATAATATCGTTATACAATCTAAATGGAATAATGCATTCCGAATTGAAAGATTCGTAAAAAAAGAAATGTTTGTATAGTTTTACTTGGCATTCCGGATTCCCCTTTTGGTCTCCTCTTTTCCTATTTGGAGCCCTGTTCACTAGTGGTCAATACCAATTTTCATTGTCCTACGTTCTGAAAGCCCTAAGGAATGAACTTCTGCTCACTTTCAAAGTTCTTATAAAAGACCTTAAGAGATCAGTAGAGAGTGGTCTCTCCCATAGCTCAGAGATATTATATGCGACAGTTCTAAAAGAGAGTGAATTGAAATCAAGAAATCTATATATAATTCCAAAAAGTGTATGAAATGTTGCGGCTTGGATTTCGGGTGCTTTTCAAATCTCTGTTTGATGTTTTTGTTTACCTTTTGGCATTTCTTTTTTTTTTTGTTACCGTGTTATACGTGCACACATGCATACTTACACTCGTACCTGCATACATACGTATTTGCATGTTTCTTATTTCATTATTTGTACAATTCATTTCAACTTCCTTCAAAGCCCTTTCCACTATACATACTCTATATATATATATATATATATATATATATGTGCATGAATTCGTAACATGCCCTGTAATTAGTCTCCACTTGTCAAAGTTTTTATACTCGTACTCCCAGTAGAGTCCACGAGTATACTGTATTCGTGTAAATGTATGTAACAGAGGCAGAAGGAAGCTTCTTAGACCCCATAAAATATATATATTCTTGATCAGCCGAGTCGATCTAGATGTTTTTCATGTTTCAATGTTTTTTTTCATACTTTTGAGATCGTCGAATATTGAATAAATGCTGAGTACGACTATCTTATAGTCGGAATATCGACTATAGCTTTCTTACTTGTTTGCCTTGCTTTTTTGAATATTTCTACAAAAGAAAGAAACAAAATGTAAGAGGGAAAATATATAGATATTAACATATGGATATAGACATATATAGCACGTTTATCTTGTTTGTAATTTGCTGCGGTCTACAGAAAGAAAGAAAAACTGCCATTTGCCGACACAACCACCATTTGAGGCTTGGTCTAGAGCAAACTTTATTTCCACCCCTCGCCCTCGCCGCTCTACATATATATTTGCATATGAACTCAGGCAGGCGGACATGACAGTGTAGTGTGTTGTTCTTCAGCTCGCCTGCGGCTTCGGTTCTTTCTTCTCTAATCAGTTTGTCAACACGGGTCTGGGGTCTGGGTCCGGGCCTAGGCTGAGTTCCGACTAAACACTGTATGCTATGTAGAGAGGTGTAGATGTGTGTGTGTGTGTGTGTATTTAGTGGTAACTGCATGACTTGAACTGCAAGAAACTTTCAAACTTTCCAAGAAGTCTTCAAACCAGCGTGACAAATGTTGAGCCGTAACTCTTATCAGGGGAGTTTTTTTCAGAATTATTTAAAGTTAGTCTTTGGACCTTATAGTTTTATTGTATTTTATGGTTATTATATCCAGCTAACTTGTATCAATATCGTGGCTATGCATTGCTATGGGCCCTCTCTTCCAGACACTCAATGAAATATATGCAAAATGTCATATATTGTCATTTGACCTGAATGTTGTACTTTATATTAAACCACAAACTATGAAACTAAGATATAATAAGGGACAGTATGTCCTTGATAAACTTATTCCATCTTATATTTAGAAGCTCATCCTCAGAGCCGCCCAGAGAAACCATCACAGAGGTAGTTGCAGAGATGGCAATAGTCAAGGAGCCGAAGTCACAACTCATACAACTCTTGTTCTACCTGTAAATTGAAGACTTTGTAGTTCCCTAGCTGCTCTGTGACCAGAACAATAGCAATTGTAGGGCCCTAGCTAAGGCTAGAAATTAACTCTGCAAAGTTCAAGAGATTAATTTGCTATATCATTAACAGCTCTCGATGATGTTATGAAAATGAGGAGTGTTCTTAAACTCAAGTCTATCTTAGCTTTTACCACGTCAATCATATAATTATATCTGTTGAAATCTTTAGATTGCTCAAGTATATTTATTATATAGTTCATACATAAAACCACTATGAAAAACATATCGTAGATGTCTTTACTTCTTCTTATATTTATCAGTTCTCTAAATTGTATCTTATATATAAGTAATAAGTGAAACCATATTGGTCCTTTGTATCTACTTATGCCATAATATATAATATAGGAATTTAAGAAACTCAAGATTTTCATACATATATACATATATCATAAGCTCAGGTCAGTCATTAGGAGGCTAATTAGTTAGATCTAAGGCATCTCTCTCTCTCTCTCTCTCTGTTGGAACTCCAGCTGTTTGACTCGTAAAGTCAGGAAATAGCATTGAAAATGCGCAAGGATAGAACGTACACATACACAAACACATACACATACACAAACACGCACACTCATTGCGACGACAGGAAATACAATAAGGCATAGGCATAGGAATTGAGGTATCGTTGAAGCATGCACCCGAATAGTGCGCATGGTGAGGCTGAGGCTGAGGCTGAGGCAGGCGTTTTAGGGCCCTGATGACATTGAAAAACGAACGAACGTACGCATACACAGCAAGGCAGGGCAAGGCAAAGGCAATTCAAAAGATACAGGAAATAATTGTACATGGAATATATAGTCGAGGGGAGAACTTGTTCTTCGCCCGCTGAGGCCAGAGGCCTAACCTACATAGGTGAGTTTAGGTAGCAGCGTCATATGTATACGCTCGCTCGCTCTCTCTCTCTCTCCCTCTCTCCCTATCTTATCGTAATTTGATCTTTGAGCATACAACAGCAACAGCAGCAAAAAAAAAAAAAAAGAAAAGGACGCGCCGTGTGCAATATGTGCCAACCCAGGGGTTGATCCTGCGCACTGGGCATTGGCATTGCCGGCAATATGAAACACCACACAGCTGTCGTTTTTGAAAGTGGATGTGGATGTGGATGTGTCCATGAGATATGGTGGTGGTGCTGCTGCTGCTGATGATGGTGGTGGTGGTGGCTGCTAATGCAGTTGTGAGCTACACAAAAACCGTTACAAACAAAAGCAGCAGCAGCAGGGCTGCGCTATATGAAAGACCTCTCGAGGTGAGGAAACAGGAGAACCTGCCTGCAGCAGGCGTGGATAGATCTCTGAGGAATGTTGTTGCTGTATAAAGATCAATCAATTGCAACGAAAGTGCAGCATCTGATTAAGCAACTTCACTTTGATTCAATTTTATGGCCAAAAACTTCAGTTCGAAAATACCGGGCTTATTTAACGGATGACAGATTTATTTATGCTTTTACGATCTACTTCATTCCGGGCAATTATATAATGAGCCTGTAGAAGCAGTAGCAACATATATTATCAATAATATCCAACAAAAAAGCTCCACATTTTCAATTCATTAAAAGGAGCCATCGAACCCTCAAACTTCCCTCTGTTACGTTTCAGAAATGGATTCGTATTCACAGGTTAAAGGATCTATAATTGGTTTCTAGGCGCCTGAATTCAAGTGGATGACCCTTTTATCTGTGCTTTCCTCATCTCCCTGTCTTCTTCTTCTTGTCCTCTCTCTCGTGTCTTAGACAATGCAGCTGCCCAATGCCAATTGCATTCCTTCTCTTTACCGTTGTCCGTTCTCCTTCGATTTGAATTTGAATTTCTTGACGTCGACTTTGCTCTAGTCTACTGCGGGCATTGTTTTGATAAAAAAGTTAGAGCATATGAAACAATATGTAAATTCCAACATAAATGAATATTTTAAAAGTTTTACAATGCTGATGGAAAAATCCTCTACTCAGCTTTATTCCACCATGATCGTAACCGGAGAAACGTATAGAAAGTATTCTGTAAAAATGTGATAGCCATCAGTCCAGTAGTTTAGGCGTCCATAGAGACAACTATTCCCTAGGTTAACTTGTACTTATGACTAGATCACTTCGGGAATCTGTCACTGTGCGTTCGTAACAGTAGCAGCTCTTCAGATCTGTCCCATGGAAATGTGTTCAGGATTGCTGGCAGCAAAGCTGAAATTTGATTTCCTTTCTTTTTTCTTTTTTAAAAATTTTTGACAAATTTTTGGTTTCCCACACATTTATTATACCCTTGCAGAGGAGGGTATTATAATCTTGTCGCGATATTTGCAAAGAAGCCTCTCCGACCGTATAAAGTGCATATATTCTTCATCAGCATGTCATGTACGTTTGTCTGTCTGTTTCTATCCGAAATAGTCTCTCCGTTGTAAAGCTATCGATTTGAAACTTTTACCATAGATATCTTTCTGCTGTAAGCTGCTCAAAATTATATGTCTGGAAATTTGCAACGCATAGAAGAAAGTGTTTCCGACTATATAAAGTATATGTATTCTTGATCAGCATGACAAGGGGAATCAATAAAGCCATGTCGGTCTGTCCGTTCAATTGTTTCAACACAAAGATCTCAGAAGTCTTAAAAGCTACAGCGCTGCAATACCAGATGCTTCTTTTGCACGCTGGTTAAGTTCGAGCTTTATCCAGATCGGACAACTATATCATATAGCTCCCATATAACCAATCGGTTACTTCCGGTTTACAATGTGAATGGTATATAAGCTTCAGCAAGCCCAAGCTAGCTTTTGATAATTAGAATTAGAATTCTTTACGTCTGCTTACCGAAGTTTATCCGGATCGGACCACTATATCATATATACCCGATTCGGAATGAACTCTTAGCATGCCAGATTTCATTTTTTACCGGAATTAAACCAAATTTATTACGTGCCAGTCTTAAAAGCTTCCACGTTTGCTTACCGAATTCCAACCGAAACGGGCAACTAAGCTATTAGGTTTGTTATAATCTGCACTAATCTGCAAGGGTATATAAGTTTCGATTACCTAAAGTTAGCCCTTTCTCTCTTGTGTTTTGAGTACTTTGTGAAAGCTTCAGGCTGCTCTTTTTTCTTATCGCCTGTCAGACATATTTTATTAATTAAACGCTGCCGCCTCCTTTGACAACTTTCTCAGTCGCACATCCCATTTTGTGGATGCATTATCATATTTTGGTAACTTAAGACTTAATTAAAAAATCATAAGACAGACAGAAAAAAAAAGACAACGACTCAGACTCGACACTTGCTAATTTCTCAACTGTTAAATCTGATGTCCGTAGAGTCCAGTTGTGGCAGCAGCAGGAAAGGAAGCAGTCAAGAAACGGTCAAAAGCGGACAGGCAGGCAGGCAAGCAGTCAGTCAGGAGGAGATGGCAGATTGAACACAAAACCTGTAAGACTTGCCTTTCTTGTTGTTGTTGTTGTTGCTGTTGTTGTTGTTACTTGATACCTTCCACACATGATCAGTAAAACTCTGGCCAAAGAGAAGTTCCGTTTAAATGCAGACTCTTCCTTTCTCTCTCCACCTATCTATCTGTCTCAGTGATCCTGTTTGCGTTTCTTAACACTCTAATGACTAATTAAATTGCATTAACCGTTTTTATATGGAGAACAACTTATGGTTCTGCTGCTAACAAACTTGCTACTGTTAAGAGAACCCTTAAGGATGTCTGACACCTGACTTGATGTAAGAGTTTCTATTGGCGGGGTCCAGCTTGTATTTAGGTAGAATTTCATTAATGCTCTGGATTGAATTACTCCGAATTGTTGTTGATGTTTTGCCAGTTAAATGTAAACACAACAAAACCCAACACAACGCACATAAAATCCAGATGAACAGGAACTTCTGTAAAAGCCAACCCAACTTAACACAACTTTTTTCAACTTTCCAAGGCTGGGAAAATGTTTTAAAATGGGCAGCAATGCGCTTCGGTTCGATCCGATCTGTGAACAGCAACAGGCGCCAGCGCCAGCGACAGCTCCAATCCTCATGCCCACGCTTAAAATTCCACAGTCAATAAGGCCAGACATCACGGAAATCAACAGAAAATCTGATTCTGCGTTTTCCTGCAATTTTATTTATGAATTTAGCAAGTTATAGAAATATTTGTTGTTAGATATATCTAAATAAAGCTGATAAATAATTAAAGAAAGGTCTGCAAGAGCTATCGATAGAGAAGTGAATCAACCAACGCATTTACTACATGCAATAGTAAAATCAATCCATAGAAATGGTAACTTCCATGTGTAATTTGTGGTCGCCAGAAGTAACTGCTGTCTTAGTCAAGTTAACCCATACCATCACATATTTACTTAACTAAAATGTTGTAGCGCTTTAGGTTGCTTGATATTCCGACTCTAAGATCCTCGTACGAATTGGTTTTAAAATTTTGAATAAGAACAGCCAAAAGTCTTTCAACAGCCAGCAACCAAGGCTAACAATTCCAACTTGTTTCCATATTTTCATTAACAATATCCTAAGGGATTTCTAACTACTTGACTCGACCTAGAGCCAACTAGCTATTAGGGTAATTAAAGAAATGTTTTACAAACATTTAAGATTCTGAAACTTTGGTAAGAGTAGAAACATAATTAGTGCAAAGTAATTAAATCATGAAAAATTATTCTTCGTTTAGTTTTGAACATTTTCTTCTGCCTCTTCGTGGTATACCCGTACTCTACTGGAGTAAACGAGTGTATGGTATTCGTGCATATATTCTTGATCAGCATAAACAGCCGAATCAATCTAGCCATGTCCGTAAAGAGTACGAGTATCTCATAGTCGGAATATCGACTATAGCGATCTTACTTGTTTTTTTTTATAGCTTTATAGCTGGAGGAGTCTTTTGCAGAGCAGCGCATAGTTGGATTCCATCAGCTCTCTGAGCTTCTCCCAGCACTGTTTATTGACTTTTAATGATGGTCGAGTCGAATTAGTCAAAGAAGAGGAATAAGAAGAAGAAGAGGAAGAGGAAGAAGATCAGGCTAAAGAGTGAACCTTCTTTCAACTGCGCCTGCGCCGCGCTTTGACTCTGCCTTGTGTTTAATGAGTTTTCTTTATGGTTAGGGCGCTACACACACACACACACACACATAAACTGACCGAACAAGTTTTTTTTTCTTCTTACTTATATTGTTGTTCATTTTCTTTAGGTTTTTCTGGTTTCTGCTTTGTGTGTGTTATTCCGCTTGCCATGGCCTGGCTCTGGCTATGGCTCTGGCTCTGGTCGGGTCTGGCCAGCACACGGCTGCGCTTGGGTTTGGCTTTGGCCCGACTCTTGAGTCTCTGTCTCTTCTGTGTCTGTGTCTGTCTCTGAGACTGAGACTGAGACCGGGTCCACAATATAAGGCTGACAACCTCAGGCAAAGCAAGACAGACACGAGAACAGCAGAAAATAAAATGAACGGGCGAATGAAGCAAACAGAATGTACAACAATTTTTATAGATATTACCCAAAGTGGTGTATTGTCTTCGTCTTGGTCTTGTCTCTTGTCTCTTGGCCAGGCCAGGCCAGGCCGGACCGGGCCAGGCCCATGCCCAAGCCCAAGCCCAACCAACTGCACACGCGATGTGGTTTGAGCGAGATTGCATATGTGTTTGGTAAATGTGTATGTATGTATGTCTCTCATTTTCTGTGTGTGTGTGTGTGTGTGTGTCTGTGAATCACTGGCTCTTTAGAAATTCTTCCTAAGCTGTCGAAAGTTACAACAAAATGTGGCATAGCTAAGTTGCATCATTTTTTTCTGAACAACATTTACCTATAACATCTCCTGATGTTATATTGTTCGATGAGTTCATCGGTTATCGATAAGTTGACAGCATTATTCCCAAAAGTTAAGGTTAAAGCTTTGAAAATCTAAATTTTTAACCCACAAAAGCCCCAATTTAGATTTTTCAACAATGTGGCACATTACTGCCTCAGAGGCTTTGCTGATGGACAAACATTGTTGCATAGACAAAGGCAAGGCAAGCGATAAAAACCTTATCATTTACTCTATAGTTCGGTTTGGCATCCATGAGACTGTCACCAGTGACCAATATCAAAGAGATAACTACCGGAAATAGTATAACATGACCCACAAAGCCTGCAAAATTATTATTAAGATATTTTCAGACAGATATTTTCAGTCCTTGCCAATCTTTAAAGTCTTCAATCTATGCTGACAAGATGAATGACCCAAAAAAGTGTTGGATGAGCTACGGCATAAAGTATATATATTCTTGATCAGCATCGACAGCCATGTCCGACCGTATGAACACCTAGATCTCGGAGACTGTAAGAGCTAGAGAGACCCATTTTGGTATGTAGACTCCCCTTGTGGTGCGTCAGATCAAGTTTGTTTTAAAATGTTGCCCCGACCCCTCCCGCCCCCTTATATTTTCCACACAATTTCACGCATTTAGTTGAAACTCGGCTTATATATGTATAAGCACATATAAGACCGCATAATAATTGTAGACAAAATGTGTTTTCTTACTTTTGAGTGTGTGGAATATTGAATAATTGCTGAGTACGAGTATCTTTTAGTCGGAATATAGACTATAGCGTTCTTACTTGTGTTTCATTGCATTTCAACAATCGTAAGGCTCATAAACCATCATCCTTTATGATGTCCTAAGGCAGACTTTGTAAATTTGGGGAGCTGCTCCTGTGTGGCGTTAGACTGTTCCACGGTGTTTGAAATGTTTGCCCTTGGCATTCAAATGAAAGCTCTCTGGCTGGCGATTGAGTGTTGAGTTCCGTATTGCAACTTTTTCCTCCACGATCACATTTGCATAAGTAATTCTCAGTCCATACCAGTTTTTCCGTTCGGATAACTTCACTGAACAGTTATGATACTTGGCTTTAAGCTTTGCGAGTGGCGCCTCTGCTCTTTTGGGTTTTGAGTGGCGACAAATTAGCAAGCCGGTTGACAGGGGGGGGGGGGGCGAAAAGAGTAAACTTAAAACATTCACACGCTGTCGAAGTTTTAGAGCATTATGTTTGTTATTGCTGTTGTTGTGTTTTGTCTGCCGGAAGTGTTAAACGCTTCACTTTATTTTTAAGTACACAGAGACAGCGAGAGATAAAGAGAGCGAGCGCGAGCGAGACGCATTACATATTCGTAATATCAACTCATATGTCATTATTTTTATGGATTTTCAACATAAAGCCCTTGCGAGGCCAAAGCCCGTAGCAACCCTTTATTTTCTCTTAGTGTGCATACGCGTCTGTGTGCGCTGTGTGTGTATGAGTATGCGCGTATGCGCGTATGCGTGTATGCGCCTGCGTAACGCAGCCATTGCGTTCTGTTTGGCGCGCATTCTCAACTCGAACTCGCTTCGACTTGGCTCGGCTCGATTGAGGGTGTCTGTGTCGTTCCCGTCTATCTAACTCTCTCTTACACTCCCTCTCCCTCTCGCTCTCTCTTTCGCTCTCTATTGTCTGGTTTTGTTCCCACGTTTGGTTAGGCACTCTACTCGCTGTTCCCTTTTCCTTTTTAACCATTGTGTGTAGTATCCTTGTCAGGGTGTGTGTGTGTGTGTGTGTGTGTGTGTGTGGCTGTTGAAAGGCAAAGTGTCGCATATGTTTTCAAGTACACTTCAGTTGAACGGCTATAGGCAATAGCCCATTAGCAAATCCCCCTCAATATCATTCATTATCTTCGCTCTTACCATCCATAACATCATTCCGGCCAGCATGGTGTGTCTTTTTTCAGCTGTAAATTTCAACCAACATATTTATAACGAAACTAACACTAGCCCACTTTTCCAATGCCAGTGTACCTAAATACCAATACCAACAAACTTTCACCCCCATTGTGACACACTTGCAGGTTAAAATTTCCAAAAGCGCTCCTTAGTGCTCAGCCAAACTATAACCTCTAACTTGTGTGAAAGTTTTTTTTTCTTATAACTTTTGCCGTTCATGATGTGCTTTGATCTTGAGTCAGATTGTATATACTCCAACTCCTATATATATATGATTTTAACGAAAATCCAGATCGTACTACTATATCTAACAGATTTCATAGAAATGACCTGATATACATCGATCTACTATATCATATAGCTGATATAGGAGTACTATAATTTTGTCAAGATATTTGTAAGTCATAGAAGAAAGCATCTGCGACCCCATGAAGTATATAGCAAGTCGAGTCGAGTCGATATAGCTATGTCCGTCTGTCTTGTCTGTTTCTATACTAACTAGTCTCTTCTTTTTTAGAGCTATCGTATTGAAATAGACTTCTTTCTGCTGTAAGCTGCTCATATCTCGAAATCTTCCAGATCGGACCACTATATCGTATAGCTCCCATATAACTGGAATGAACTCTTAAGCAAAATTTAAAGCGTGGTTAGTCTTACAAACCTCCACGTATGCTGAGCAAGTTTCAACCGAATCCGCAAGGGAATGTAAGCTTCGGATACCCGAAGTTAGCCTTCCTTTCTTGTTTTAAAGTGAAAATTAAGAAATTTGATAATTTTAATAATATGAAAATTAACAAAAATAAAACGAAAAGTAATTTAACTTCGCTTAACCCTTGTTTTTATAGGCTGCCGCCTTGCCATAGCCGACAATCAAAAACTGTTCTGATAGACATAAAAACCACATAAACCACAGAAAACATATAACCCTCTCACCCTCAGAAGTTCGGCCTTTGGAGCTGGCTCTACTCTGGGTGGTGCTGATGCTCGTTCCTGTTGGTCTGGTGCTGATCGCGGTGGTTCGCATAAGCAGAGCCGCAATGCAGCTACGCTATCAGCAACTCTAGCATACAGTTTGTGGCCTATTAATCTATCAAAAGAAGCCCAAAGACGACAGACAGAGACAGAGACGACCGCTCAAAAGATCAGAAACGAACCGGACCAGCACCAGCCAGCGATCAAACAGATCGACAGGCGGCGACGAGCGAGCGAGCGATCCGGCCAAATCCCAAAGCAGAAAACCAAACCAAACCCATGGCGATGGAGATGCGTTGCTGTTGCTGTTGCTGTCGTCGGTGCCTCTTCTCTGGTTCCCACACTCGTTTTTCGTTTTTACGACTTGCTTACATGCTGCACTCACTACTCACTGTGTGCCTCACTACCCCGGCCCGGTCCGGCCCCGCCCCATTACCACCGCTTGCCCCCAAAAACTACTACTACTGTTTTCATTAACACTGTACAATCTTTCCGCCTCTGCACAGCTGCTGCTGTCTGCTGATTTTGAGTTTAGTTTTTCCTTCACCATTTTTCTACTTCGTTTTTCTTATTACTTATTTATATAGGCGACTATTTATTTTTATTTAACGCTCACATTGTTGTTGCCTGCCTCCCAGACCCCCTGCGCTGCCCGGCATTCCCACCTTTGCAACAATTTGTCAGCATTTAAAGCATTCAACCGCCGCCGCCGCATCGCGACTGTGTGAAGTAAATGTTAGCCAATGGGCGGGCGGGCTCTATATTGGATCATGTAAACCGTGCCGATCGCCTGATCAACGTCAACGAGACGAATGCGCCTTGCTTGCTTTGGTTTTCTTGCACTTTTTTTATATTTTTAATTTTATCAATGTAAGTGGTGCAACCACATTTACGACGCAAAAGCTTTATCAAATCTGAGAGCAAAGCTGGTTGTTCATGGGGGGAGTTCGCCGGGCGTATTAGCTCGCGGATCACTGAGAAGATCATCCAGACATAGAAGGTTTTAGTTCACGATTCGATGTCAATGGAAATCTTTCTATGGAGATTCCATATGAAAACTCTCGCTGTCTTAATAGTGGCTCTAGAGTTAGATACTCTATGCATACACGTGGCCAAGCGGTGGTCATAAGTAGATGAATCAATATATACATATATAAAGATCATATGGATCAAATGCAATCTTTCCATAATGGATCGGTCAAAATTTGATTCCGCTTGAATCACCCTCACATATCTTAGGTATTTCATTCACAAACGAAATCTGCCTGAAAGCTTAGCATAATATTGTGAAATACGAAACGTATCAACCACAAGCATTTGGACATGAATATACTTGCACGCATAGATATTCCCGACATATCGTAACATACATTATATAGTACATATATTTCTCGTTCATTCTCAGTCGCTTTGGCGAAATGTAGAGATAAGCCGAATTTGTGACGCGCTCGTCTCAATGTTGATAAAACGAAAAACCACAGGCTTTCAGGAAGAAGAAACAAGAAACGAAAGCTAGCATTGGCTTGCCGAAGCTTATATACCATTCACATTGGAAGTGACGCTTGCATGCCAGCTATATGATGTATGAGGATCAAGTTTGGTTTGGATTTGGGTGAAAACCCGCAATGAGCCGAGTTAGCCAAATAAAACATTTGACGTTTTTCGCTTACTTCGACTTAAAGCCTGCAAAAAAATATACTAACTATTCATTCTAAGACACTGGCACCTATAAGATATAGTTGTACGATCCGGAGTAACATCAAATTTATAGCCCTCAACAGTTCTGAGGTTGAAACAGTTGGATAAACGTGCTGATCAAAAATATATATTCAAAGTATATAGAAAAGCTTTCTTCTGTACGCTGCGAACTTCCTCATAAAATCAATATACCGCATTTTGAATGGTATTAGAGCTGTCCACCTAAGTATTATCTATATGATGTGCAAGCACATAGGAAATCAGCTTCTGTGGAACATAGAGAGGGGGCTGATTCTCTAAGGGTACGATAAAAGGAACTAAGCACCTGGTATACAACCGAGGCTTACATACCCTACATAAGTACATAAGCAACTATATGATGTTGTTGAGCCATCTGAACGATATTGTTACAGTATAAGCTTCCTGTTATAAGAAGTTTTTGGTAAAATTTCAAAACGAATAAGTTCCTACTTTCAAAATGCTCTATTTGCCATCATAAAGTCTAGTTTTAGCCGGCTCAAGGACAAGATATTGTTAGTCTAGGTTTATTTAATACACCCTTGCAATAACTCATCAACTTTCGAACCGATCTTAATTAAGCTTTGCCCAACATATCTTCGAATTCATGTCCCAAATCATACGATAGGTAATATGATCTCCTCTTTGTCTTTCAAAACCAGAGTAGAGCTGTAAAAGGAAGAGGAGGATATGCCGAAGCTAACATAATTGGGGTGGGCGATGCTCCCTTTTATGTGTTACGAATACCATGACAAAACTGAAATACCCACTGAAAGGGCATTTTAATTTGTGAATGAAATTGTTGAGGAAGCCTGAAAGAGTGGCGCTGCTGCTCATGAGCTACTTTTATGCTTAATTAAAACTTGACTTCACTTTACCTAAATAGTTTAACTTTTCGTCTTCACTTTCAGAATTCATGTAAATCTGTGTTGTTTCGGGTTTTTGCCTTTTGTCATTTATTTAGCTATACAATTTTTTGTTGCTGAAGATATTTTATGATTTCTGTGCGGTGTTTTTGTTGATATCTTGGCTTTGTTTTTGTTTCAGCTGAAATTGCTTTGCCTTGTGTGTTGTGTTTGTGTTGCTTTGTAGAAAAGCGTGAGAAATTTTTGGCCGTGGTTTTATAGTTTGTTGTTGTTGTTGTTGCTATTACTTGTTGCTTTTTGTTATTGTGTGTGTCTCTCTCTCTCTCTCTCTCTCTCTGTCTCTGTCTCTGTATGTCTCCGTTTCAGTGTGTTGTTTTGTTTTTCGTTTTTGTTTTTGCGTTTGTTTTAGTTTTCAACATCGCGCAGCTGTTCCTGTTGCTGCTGTTGCTGTGGCTTTTGTAGCTTATTATGCTCTGGCTGATATCGTTTTTTGGGTGGCTTTGGCGATTTCCATGGTGTTTCTTGCTGTTTGCTGCCTGCCTGTGTGTGAGCTTTGTGTTTTGCAAAAGGCGAAAAATTCAAATTCGATAAGCGCGCCACGACACTGTCAAGCCAGCAGCTAGCTATGATAGCCGCTCCATTTCTTTCCCAAGCTTCTGTTTCATTATACCATTCACAAAATGGGTATATTCACTTCGTCAGGAACTTTGCAACGCATAGATGGAAGCGTTTCCGAATAAATAAACCATATGTATTCTTGATCAGCATGACAAGGGGAATCGATATAACCATGTCCGTCCGTCTGTTTCAACACAAAGATCTCAGAAGTCTTAAAAGCTACAAAGCTGAAATTTTTACCAGATGCTTCCTTTGTCTGCAGGCTGGTGAAGTTCGAGTTTTATCCAGATCGGGCAACTATATCATATAGCTCCCATATAACAAATTGTTCCTGAAAGAGCATAACTTTTCCGTTTTTCATCCAAATCAAACCAAACTCAGTTTGTATCAATTTGAATAAGCCCCACGTTCGCTGGCCTGATCCGATCAAGATCATATATAACCGATTGTTCCTGAATGAACACTTAGGAGCATAACTTTTCCGTTTTTCATCCAAATTCAAACAAATTCGTCTTGTATCCCTTGTATCCACTCCATCCAGATTTGATCTAGATCGGTTATATATTTACAATGTAAATGGTATATAAGCTTCGGTAAGCCCAAGCTAGCTTTCCTTTCTTGTTTATTCTTACGAGCTATACAAATACTCCAGAAAAACTAAATAATTTTGGAGAATATTCAATTCAATTTCGTCGATTAAACCTGAAATTTTAAATTGAAGCATAAATATGTTCAACACCTTAGACTGCCTGATTGAGTCATACATGGGGTATGCATAGGGTATGGGGTACTCTAGTTGATATACTGGTACTCTAAATAGATGCTGAGTACGAGTATCTTATAGTCGGAATATCAACTTTAGTGTTCTAACTTGTTTTGTTGTTCAAACAACATTTGAGTGTCTTCACATTGTCGCCAATGTGTGTGTGTGTGTGTGCATATGTGCGTGTGTATGTGCCTATATATTTGTAAACTAATTGACCTCAATTAAGTGCAACGCGCGCTCGCAACAAAAAATACAAATTTGCAAACAAAGTTGCAACAAATGTGGTAAAAAATAAGCCCAGCTTGGCCCAGGCAGCATCGCCACAGCATAAGTGTGTGTGTGGGTGCGGTTCGAGCAAACTCTAGTAATTCGTATGGCAATTTTGTCCCAATATTTGTAAACCATTAAGCAGCCTGAAGTCCTTGGGTCGTTGTTACATATTATTAGTAAAGTTGTATTGATCTCTGCCTCACTCTGGCGATATTGTCGGAACCGTCAGTGTAAGTGGCTACGGCATTGCCAGGTGCGCTTATTTTGTCAATTGGAATGAAACAAGTAAGAACGCTATAGTCGATACTCCGCAGCATTTACTTAATAGTCGACATACTCAAAAGTATGCAACACTTTTTGAATTTTGTATGAGGACACTTTTGATTCTTACTTGTTATTTATTCTGGGGGTGTGGTGCGATTTTTTCATCTACAATTATTATCCGATCTTAATGAAATTTGGCAGATGGGTAGACCATGTGATTGTACAGTGATTTTCAACTAAATGTGTCAAAAAGTTGGACATGGCTAGATCGACTTCGCTGTTGATGCTGATCAAGAATATATGTACTTTATGGGGTCACCTACATTTGCACGAATACAAAACACTCGTTTACTCCACTAGAGTACGAGTTGGAATATATGGACTCGCTCGGCTTCAGCTTCATCTTCAGTTTCATCGCGCCCGTGCACTCTACGGCAATACGTGCACTCCGTTTGTTCCAAATGTTCGAAGTTCAACGGAATGTTAAAGTATTTAGGTTTCTTCTAAACTCAACAAGTCTCATTTGCTTGACCCAAAGTCAGTTCTGCATAGGTAGAATATGCATCACCAGAGAGTATCACCTCAAATCCTTGGACATGATGCATTTGGAGCAGCACTCCAATCCAACCAATCAGTGCATCAACTGCATTTTGCATAGCCCATAGCTCTCCCTGAACCCTGTTATGTCAGCATCATGTACCTATGGGCGGGTAGGCGTGGTCGCCCATTTAATTTATTTAACAGCTAAATACAAGTACTGCGGCCAAGCCTCGAGAGTAGGCCTTAATTTCTATACTCATACTCTGGTAGACTAAAACGAGTATATTGGTTTCGTGCAAATGTATGTAACAGGCGACCCCATAGAGTATATAGATTCTTGATCAAACAAACCGAATTTTCAAAAATTGTAATATAAACTGTAAATGAAACTTTAGGGGAGTCTGCAAACCAAATTTGGTGTTTCTAGCTTTTATAGTGTCCGAGTTCTAGCTGTTCATACAGATGGACAGAAGGACGTGGCTACATCGGGTGCGCTATTGGTGCTGATCAAAAAGACATACAATATAAGTATATAGTATTATATTATATATAATATATATTAATTAGCTGCTGAGTACGAGTCTCTTATAGTCCGAATATCGACTGTGGCGATCTTAGTTGTTTTTCCTTTTAGTTTTGGCCATTTCACGCATTCACAGTGCGACTTGGGCTTGGGCTGGGGGCTGGGGGCTGCTGCCATTCAACGCTTCATCGGTAGAGCGTGAAACTGCTCTTTTGCTTTATGTTTTTGTTGTTGTTGTTGCTGTTGTTGCTGTTGTTGTTTATTGCGTGTGATTTACCGCACAATGAAAAAATACCTAAACAACAAAACTGGCAGCACGGATTTCAACTGAAATTGAATTCATGCGCCGCCGTTTAGTCGGACGCTTAGCGGTGCAAGCAAGTGTAACCCGGGCTTAAGCATGGGCATGGTTCATATATGGAGCGCATTATGAATGTCTAGTTGATGAGTGTGGGCGTGGGATGGGGTTCGGGATAGGGATCGGGATCGGCTGGTGGAGTGCTGCTCCACAAATGAGCTGTTAATTGCTTGACTTGAGCTTAGGCATTTAAGCAGCGTTAATGTGGACCACTAATTAAATATATATATATATGTATAGATGTAACTATATATATATATCATGTACTTTGTATGAGATTGTATGAGATTAAGGAACCTTTGGGCTAGGTGGAAGTGATTGACTAAGCGCCAAGGACGAGCTTAGCAACAGTTGGGCCAACAAATTTTGTATTTGTATAAGATTATTAGTGCTGCCCAGATCGAATCGCTATGTCATAAAGCTATTATAGTCTTAGGGAATGATCAATCCGGAACAATCGTTTGTATGGGAGCTATATGATATAGTTGTCCGATCTGGATAAAACTCGAACTTGACCAGACTGAAGACAAAAGAAGATCTGGTAAACATTTCAGCTTTGTAGATTTTTACACTTCTGAGATCTTTGTGTTGAAACAGTCGGACGGTCATGGTTATATCGATTCCCCTTGTCATGCTGATCAAGAATATATATACTTTATATAGACGGAAACGCTTCCTTCTATGCGTTTTGTAAATGTTTTGTTAATGGTATAACACAAATAAATGCTGAGTACGAGTATCTTATTGGCGGAATATCGACCATAGCGTTCTTACTTGTTCTATATGAAATCAATTACATTTCGGACTATCATCAAGCCTGATTAATTCTGCAACCAATAACAAATTTTAGGCCTTATATATCAATTCAAATTTGGTTAGGGCTCTTTCCTCTTCAACTGTTTGCCACGCGTAGGATGAGCAAATCTGTATGGCTGTGAAGATCTCAGTGACTTGGTAATGACTCTCTATATATCATATGGACATTCCCATAGTTAGCTATGCATGTGACTTGGCAACTACACAGGAACTGCTGGTCTGCTATATCAAGCTTTTGGCTCCTCGCCTCGTCTACCTTGGTCATTCAACAGTCATGTCCATGGGCCTCTTCCTTGCTCTTCCTGAAGTAGTCGCCGCTGGCAATATGTGTATGTGTTTAGCCCATTTATGTCTACTTAACATGCCGCATCTTCCTTTCTTATCTCCGTGGCTAGTTCTATGCGACATTTGTTGTTGTTGTTGTTGTTGTTGCTCATGTAGTCGTAGTCGCTGTTGTTGTTTGTTGCCTTTTAAGGGCGAGCAATGAGCGGCGGCGATGTCAAAGTCGTTGACGACGACGCCAATCAGCAGCAACAACAACAATAACAACAGCAAAGTTCAGTGCACTTGAAACTAGCCAGCACTGCAAAACCAAAGCCGAGAGACAGCAAGACAGACAGAGAGAGAGAGAGAGAGAGAGAGATAGCGAAAGCAGACAGGGGGGGTTAATACTTTGTGCAATAAAGTAACACACACTCACACATGCAGCATAAGCTTATTTATTAATAAAAAAAAAAAATATATATATATATATATATGTATGTATGTATGTATGTATATATATATAAATGGCACACAAATTAAACAAACGACGCCGCGAGCCGCAAGCCAAAAAATAAAAAAGGCGCCCCAAGCTTCGCTCTCCCTTGCAATATTTGCTAATTGGGCGTGTGGCGATTTCCTGCCCCGGCCAAAGCGACGTCGACAATAATTTTTTGATTGCCAGGCAGCAGCAGCGTCACCCAGGGACGGAGAGGGAAGGGGAGACACACACATAAAGAAGTGGCTTTGTCTTCATCAGGCTTGAATTTGGAAGGGGGGCGAATCACGGTTGGCGGGGGGTTGTCGTTTTCGCCGCACTCGTAGGCCCCCAAGCTGTGCAGCTGCACACAGTCTGACTTGCATACACAAAATATTGAAATTTCAAATGATGAGTTGGATGACAAATGATGGATTGAGGCATTATACATTGTATGGATGAAGAAGCTTTTGATATCAAATCAATAAAGCTGAATGAATTCTTATCATTTAACAAATAGCAACCTTAATACATGTGCACTTCCGATCGTGACTAACTTTCGATTTCAAATGCCTTCCAGTTGGTCCTTAGCCATGGCCTTCGACATCTTACAGAAGCCAAATGAAGAATATTTTTAACAGAAGATCAGGGACCTTAACTTTAATGCTATTTAGATACCCAAATATGATTCTGAATTTCGTTTATTAGACTTGTATTCCTGTAAATGTACAGGCAGAAGGAAGCGTCTCCGATCCCATAAATATTATATATATTTTTGATCAGCATCAACGGCCGAGTTGATCTAGACCTGTCCGTCTGTCCGTCCGTATGAACACCAAGTTCTCGGAGACTGTAAGAGCTAGAGAGACCAAAATTGGTATGTGGACTCTCCTCCTGGGCCGTCAGATCATGTTTGTAAAACAATTTTTTCCCGCCCTTATAAAACCTTATATTTTCCACAAATTTTCACGCATTTATTTGAAAAACTCGGTTTATATATGCATAAGCACATAATCTACCGATTTGGCGAATTTTGTTAAGATCGGATAATTCCAAAATCGTAAAAAACGTTTTGTATGAGAGCACCCGACCCAAAAAACAAAGAAAATTTCATACTTTTGAGTGTGAATAAAGCTGAGTACGTGTGTCTTATAGTCGGAATATCGACTGTAGCGTTCTTACTTCTTTTTCATTTAAGTTTACGAAAACAAAGCAAATATTTTAGCATAATAGACGCCCGAGCAGGGACCACCTCGGCTTAAGCGACAGTTAGATAGCTAAATATAATTCTCACTTTGATTTACTTTCGCTATCAAGTGAACTCTTGTCACTCTTTATAGTTTGATGGCAAAAATAAACAAAAACCTGTGTAGAAGGGACGCCCGAGCAGGGACTTTAGTTAGATGATCTCTCGATACTGAAACTTAAATAATCGAATTAAGCCGAAATAAACAGCTAGTTAGAAATTCAAACAAAAGAATGGCAAAGGAATATGTAATTTAAAGGATAAGAAGAAGCCACTCACGTTCTATACCCTTGTAAAGGAAGCCCAGGATGGAACCTTTTCTCAAATGCCAGCTTAGCATACTGCTTTCCAACTAATGTTGTGCAACATCCGACGTCTCAAACAATCCCTACAGAATGGATACCCAAGCAGGTTCCTTAGTCCTTAGCTTAAATGCCAGCTGAACTAATGGTGTGGTGCCACGTCTTCCCTTACAAATCACCTTACCATAACTTCAGATTAGAGAATTGCATATGAAATCGAATTATGTATAAGAATAGTTGACTCTTAGCTTAAGTGACTTGAACACACATAACATCTAACATAATTTATAACCTCGTTCCCTCTTTTTTGCTTGCAGAAACCACATCGCTGTTATCCTCCGTTTCCTGTGTCAGCTTGGGCTGTAAAAATGGCGGCACTTGCATAACCCAAACCAATGGCAAATCACATTGCGCGTAAGTACAACACTTGAGCAAACATTAAGCAGGAACAAGGAATAGACATTTATTTTCCTGGGATTTGTGTGCTTTAAAGGTGTGGCGAGATTTGCCTACGAGTGCTGGCCCGATAGGTTTACAGTTGAACTGATTGTCAAAGCATTCCTAGAAGTGTTAGCTACGTCATCAGCCTTCCTACTATTTCACAATCTTTACAAAACATAAAAAAACCCAACTCGAAGAGTTGAAGTAGCCACCAACTCCAGTCCGTAATCTTGTCTAGACAAACAATGAGTGCAGTTTTCGGAACTTAACCCGGTTTGTCATGCCAACTCTCGTCAATTCCTCCTTCTGGATATGGAACACTGCCGCCTCTCGCTCACAATGTAGCCGAGGCTGAGACCCAACGTCGACTCTGCCCAACAGCGACATTCCTGGCAAATCACTTCGCTCTAAAATACAAATAAAAAAAAAAAACCAAAAAAAAAACCGAAACGAATCGGTAGACTCAGGCGGTTGTTGGGGATGGATGAGTTGTCGTTCGTCGTCTGGATCCCGTCTCGGCGCATCTGCTGGAGCTTTGAGTTCGTTCGTGCCTTTTGTGCCGTGGCTTGATTTTCACTCGGATCGCACGTCATTTCAGTTCATTTCGTTGCCTTGCGTCTGCCTTACGTTTTATTTGTCTTCTTGTAATTATTGGCCCACGTTTGTTGTCTTGCCTTTCAATTTTTGTTGTCTATTTTTGGTTTTTTTCTTCTTCTGTTTTCTTTTTTTGTAATAAATCAAATGCGGCTAAAAGCAATGGCACGTACGCAACGCATAACTTGGCTGAGTTATTATACGAGTCTCGTAGTACAGACCGACCGACCGACCGACCCGACCGACCGACCAGTCAGGTATTGGTAGTAACGCATTATATATTGTACGCTCAAACACAAAAAAAGCGTAATAATAAACCTCAAAACTAAGAAAACATAATGTTTATGAGCCGCCGCTGTGATGCGGCATGAGCGATACGAGCGTTTGAGTATGAGAGCGACAGACGAGTTTGAAGTTTGCCGGAAAGCCAGCCGCCTGTGTTTGACTGTTGAAACGCTGTGTTAATAAAACCGTTTCTGTTGACATCCCCCAGATCTTGGCTACAGCCGGTACTATCTTTACCTGCAACTCAGGAAAAGTCCAACTGGCTTATTTCCCTATGAGCGTTTACAAATTCTTCATGATCTATCTCTCTCTCGTCATTTACATTCAAAGCCGCACCGCATGTTATGGTGCTAGAGGAACAACGCACAGCCTAAATCATAAGACTTAGGGAAATTAGGTTTCATTTATGGCTTAGAACACTTAGAAATCGTTTTGGGAAATATCAAGTGCAAATGGATAAAAAACGCTGTTAACGTTTGTATGGAAATTCCCTTATTTATAGATTTGAAAAGTACTCTAAATAATATATGAACATTTTATGAGTATTACAACAACTACTCGTAGTTAGGACAAAATCGAGGTCAAACTTTGTATGGAAATGTAAGGAGTTGTGTCGTATCTATGCATCTACTTGAGTTACAGAAGTCAAATTTGATATATAAGTTATTGGAACTAGGGAACAGTATTAGCAGTTGATATTCTGGTATTTAGGTGCATTGAGCTAAGAAGCTAGAGATATTTACCTTTTCATATCTAAGCTCAAATTTCCCACCAAAAATATTTCAACTTCATGGAAACTCAAGCTCTATTTCTGTTTACCTCAAAACTCACATCAACATCAATCGCTAACTGTTCCAGTAGCAGTTAACAGTTATTTGGTTTAACATACACATGTCATTTGGCCATAACACTGCTTGAAAACCAACCCCCCGCCCCCGTCCGCATGCGTCTCTTGTCGGCAACCCAAACTATATCTACAACAATCTTTTTGGGGCAATTACATAAAAGTGCTGAAGCTTTTAGCTTTTAGTCAAAAAAAAAAACGAAGAAAATGAAAAGAAATAGTGGAAAAATGCCATCGAGACTTTGCTTTGATTGTTGATTTTAACGACACATCTCTCTTTCCCTCTCTCTCTGTCTCTCTCACTATCTATACCTGATGTTGATCAGCCTCCACCACAGCGTCTTCAATAACACACTGCGTCCTCCTTAACTGATTTTTGGGTTTACAACATCAACAACGCATCCACAACGATCAAGAAGAAGAGCATTTGCTGTGTCTCTTAGGCTTAGGCTGGGCGGTGTTCCCTATATAAATACTTTTAATAATTATTTTCACGCTGAATTTAATATAATTTAAAGGAAAGTCAGTTGCCAGCTGTTGCCTACCTCCCTGCTTCAACTGCCATTGATATGCTTAAATCTTGGGCAGAATTTTCCTGCAATCTTACTGCTATACGAACCCGAACCCAAACCCAATCCTGGCTGAATTTTTCGTATATCTGCTCTTTGTGTGGCTCCCGCCGATATTATCGCTGCTTGAACTTTGTCTGCCCCTTCGGCAGCTGAAAAGCTGAAAAGCTGAAAACTCTGAGCTATTATGGTAAGTCTTGAATCTTGAAAGTCGCGACTGCCGCACGTTTATATGTATGTATGTATGTGTTGTGCCAGCGATGTATTGATGTATGTATGAATGTATGTACGTGTATTTTGGTATGGATGCTGGGATGGGATATTCAACTGATCGTCGCTGCTGATCCATTTACCACAGCTTTGTCCATGTCTTCTGAGCTTCTCTTTGCTTTGCTTTGCTTTTGGTTTGCCTCTTCGAATTGGTTCCAAGCGCATGATGATGATTATTTTGCAAATTTTGGTTGCTGTTGTTATACCGTTCACAGAAGGGCATATTCATTTTGTTAGGAAGCTTGCATCGGAAGTCGGAAAAGCTATATAAAGTATATATATATTCTTGATCAGCAAGATCAACCCCAAGATCTCAGAAGTCTTAAGAGCTGCAGAGCTGAAATTTGTATCCAGATCGGACACTATATCATATAGCTACCATATAACCGCTTGTTCCGGAATGAACACTGAGAAGCATAAGTTTTTTGTTTTTCATCCAAATTAAAGCAAGTTCGTCTTGTATCCCCTGTAGCCCCGCGCCTGCCGACCAAATTTCATCTAGATAGGTATAAAATATTTACAATGTGAATGGTATATATAGGGTTCGACAAGACGAAGGTAGCCTTCCTTTTCACGGAGCAAGCTTTGGCAATTGAGAGACCGGTAGTGTATATCTGTGTGTGTGTGTGTGTTGTAGCTGTTATAATACTCTTACTTAAGGTGTATGCCAATGTTTACAAACGAAGAGGATTTGTCTTTTAAATTGTCCAAAGAATATGAAGAAAATTCCAAACTTGATCTGAATAGGTAACTCTAGCTCTTATAGTCTCTGAGATCTAGGTAGATCAACTCGGCTGCTGATGCTGATCAAGAATAGGAGGTTGGAGACGCTTTCTTCTGCCTGTTACATACATTTGCACTCGTTCTGTCTACTAGAGTACGAGTATAAAAAGGCAGTACAGCGGTTGCTTATGGCTGCTTATATCCCTCTTCCACCTCTTAAGCCACAAGCAAGTTCAGTTCAGTCCAATCCAGCAAGCACATGTTTTAGTGGGAGGGAGACAGAAACATTTTTATTCACGCTGAAAAACTAAAACTGAAGTAAAATCGTAATGCTAAATCTGACGTTGTTTCTTAACCGATTTTAATCAAAATTTGGTTACTTCATAGAAAATAGCCAGATTTATAAGTGGCTTTAATAACACACTGATATCTTTTAGATCTGACGCCCTACAAGGGAAGTATTCTACCTACATTTGTAAATCTAGCTCTTATAGTCTTAGAATTGTATTTCTTTTCTCAAGTAATTACAGAGATATTATTGTATAGATTTGTATAGATATCAAACATTTGTGTTCAAATTTACATTCTGAAAATGTCTCTGCATAAATGCAAGTTTATATACACATTGTAGAGCATTATAAGATTCGGTCCTTTTTAAATTGCGCTGAATATATGTTGGCCCGTTTCTTGTTATTTGTTTAATTGACTTGATTGGCTTGCAGTTTGCAGATTAGATGATGCAGGTTTTTCTTTTTTTTGGCCACGACAAACGTTTATGTCAGCCAGACAGCCAGGCAGTTGATCTGCTTTGATTGGATTGGCTTGACTTGACTTGAGTTGACTTTGCTTGGTTGCTCTGCTCTGCTCTGCTCTGATCTGATCTGATCAGCTCGTACAGCTTTCAGCTCTCCCACAACACAAATTCTTGACCCAAGCCAAAGCGAACCAAGTTGGGCCATCAATTATACACTCGAATATTGTTCAAAGAGTTTGGAACAATGAGTTTGATTTATGTTGCGGGCGGTTTAGTTGTTAACTTTTTCTTCTCCATGTTTCGTCTCGAGTTGTTGTGGTTCAATAAAATCAAAAAACTCAACAAAAGCTCAGCTAACAAACTGTTAAAGCAGTTTAAGCCATTAACATTTTGTGTGTTTATGTTGTTGTTGTTGTATTTTTTGGTGGTTGTGGTTTCTATTTTGTATGTTGTTAATTTTTTTACTTACTGTTTATGACACGTTAATGAGCACTGACACAGACACACACACAGACGCACCAGCATCAGCATCAACATCAGCTGTGCGCTCGCTGCTGTCGCCATTATTGTAGATTGCTTTTATAGTCGGACATTGCGATCGCATTGTATCACTAAACCCCATGCCCCCTGCCCCCCTGCCATTTGTTGTAATGACTCATTATTGGAAAAAGGTTTTTTATTTAGGCATAACGGTAACTTGCTTTGAGGATTTACCGAAAGCAACGTGAGGATATGGTAAATAGTTTTGTGCTGATAAGGGTTAAGGAGCTGTGCGAGGGGAGCGCGGCGTGTGAGACTAAATACGTGTACAAGATCGCCTTTGCGATACCATAAAGTATATATATTCTTGATCAGCATCATTAGCGGAGTCGATCTAGCCATGTCCGTCCGTATGAACACCTAGATTAGAGCTAAAGTTAAGAAATGTTGTATGTAGACTCCTCACGTTGATCGTCAGATCAAGTTTGTTTTAAAATTTTTCCACGCCCTCGCCAACCAATAAATCCTTATATTTCCCACAAATGTCAACGCATTTAGTTGAAACTCAGTTTATATATATATATACACTCAGAGAAAAACGTTGAGCTCCTAATCTACCGACCGCAGAGAGCTCAATGCTGCTGTTGTTGGTGTTTTTCCTGCGTTCAATTTCTGATCATTTCCTACCTTCGTGCCATCGTCGTTGTTGGCACAAACAAAAAAACCAACAAACCAAAAAAAAACTTAAGCTCAGCCGCTGCAATTACTTTAATTAACTCATCATTAGGCCAGAGGGGGGCGGGGATGGGTCTTAGGAAATGAGCAGGAAAAGCACGCACACGCATTTCAAATACAATTCTTGGTCTGATGATGATGACACATTTTTGGCCTGCGGATCTATTGGTGGACTTTAAGCTCCGCCATAGGGCAGCCATTTTGTTTGTATATATATATATATATATATATATATTATTGCATCCTTGGAGATGTTTATCAGAGCAAGATCAATGCTGCTGCCCAAACCAAACCATAACATACCATTCCAATCCAAGCCAAGCCACACCATGGTCAGCTCCTCTTGTTGAAACTCGTTTTTGCAACCTGCTTTGATTGCTTTCTGCTGCTGCTGCTGCATCAACTCATCCAAAGCTATGGAAGAGTCGCAGTCTGAGCATTGCTGCTGCTGCTGCTGCTGCTGCTTCTGCTTCTGCTGTGGATGATGATGAGCATGAGCCAGCCCAACAGACTCTTAAAGCATAGCGCATATTTCTTGTGCATTCCCTATCTTGCATTGCCACATTCCTCTTCCTCTTCGCTGTTGTTGCCACCGCAAACAAAAAAAAAAGGAGGGATAAAGCGAGAAATAAACTGTTGTACCCTTTTGTTGTTGTTGTGGTTGTTGTTGTTGTTATTGCTCTGCTTTTTGCGCGCCCTTTTGTGCGGCCTCTCGACTGCGGATCCAAAAGGCGTTGGCGTACAAAATTCCTGTAGTTTTTATACCATACATAAAATTGCATATTCATTTTGTCAGGAAGTTTGCAACGCACAGAAAGAAGTACTTCCGATTGTATAAAGTATATATATCCTTGATCAGCATGGCAAGGGAAGTCGATATAACCATGTTCGTCCGTCTGTTTTAACATAAAGATCTCTGAAGTCTTCAAAGAAACAGAGCTGCAATTTTTACCAGATGCTTATTTTGTCTGCACGCTGGTTAATTTCGGGTTTTATCCAGATCGGACAACTATATCGTATAACCGATTGTTCCGGAATGAACACTTAGTAGCATAACTTTTCTACTTTTCTTTCAAATCAAACCAAATTCGGTTTCTATCAATTTGAGGAGGCCCCACGTCCGCTGGCCTGATCTGATCAAGATCGGAGAACTATATCACATATCTACCATATAACCGATTGTTCCGGAATGAACACTTAAGAGCATAACTTCTCATATAGGTGGGTATAATATTTACAATGTGAATGGTATATTAGCTTCGGCTAGCCTTCCTTTCTTGTGTCCTTTTACCTTGGTTTCTCTTTCTGATAGTCTCCATATATCTGTCTCTGTCTGATCGCTCGGTTTGGAAATTAAAATGTTGTTTTATTGAAATTCAATTAAGTTGCCCACATTCTCACGGCTCCAACTCGCAACTTGCAACTCGCAGCTCGCAACTCGAGACGAAGAAGTTGACGAAGTCTGACAGGCAATGGAGTTGCAAGTCTTGAAGTCTTGCTTAAAATGTTAATTAAGTTGGAATTGGTAGCAGCTGTACGTAGTACGGACTTAGTATTGTGTGTTTTTTCCTTTCGGGTGAGACAATATTATGACACATATGTGTGGATTACGTATGAGATGATGAGTTGCGGCAGCGAGTGCATTATGTATTGTAATAATTCAAAGCAATAGTGTTCCCAAGGCACACTTACGGCATTTTGCAAAACAAAATATGCAATTTCATACGCTGATGATGATTTTGTTTGTTTCGCAAGAGAATGATATTCTTTCTTTGAGAAAGAAACATCGCCTTGGAATCATACTACAATCCTATTCACCAGACACTGTTCGATCACTGATCCAATAATCATGATCGCGATCAGTGATCAGAGTGGAATGATCACTGATCACCACGATCGTTTGTTTCATTCGGAACCGATGAGGTATAATTTCCACTCACGATTGATCATGATCCCATCTGCTGTTTGGGCGTAGAATGAAGATACATTTGGCATTTTCCGATCAGCATAAGGATGAGTCGGATACGGATCGGTTTGATTTTTGTGATCAGCGATCATTGATCAGCTTTGTCCCTTTGCAAATACTGACAAGCCTTTTCCAATAAACGATATACTATCCCATATATATGAAGATACCATCAGAACTCTTAAGTCTGAAGAGAAGAGTTTTCATCTAAATAGATTTAGATTCAGATTTAGCCCCCATATTGAATTTAATTTGCACTTAAACGGCAGTGCGATCAAGAGAGAGTAAGTGAGAGAGCTCGACAAACTCAAAGCAAACAACGTGATCATCATCATAATCATCATCAAATGTACTCTTTTCCTTCTACCTGAAATATAAAATAAAGAAATAAACCAAAATGGAGTCTGGATAGATACATAGATGTATGGATGGATAGATGGATGGATGGATGTCTGGCTAAATGGATGAATAGCTTGGCATGTAATACACACATACACAGACACAACATATACACGCACACACAATGCCTTTAAACATTGTTTAACTGTCTGCCCCGGGTCACACATTTTGAAGAAACACTGCCATGATTATGGCTCTGGGTCTGGGTCTGGATCTGGGTTTGGTTACGGTTCCATTTCCACTTCGTATAGCAGACATTGTTCGTCAACATAAAATCCCAAAACAAATAAAAACTCAAAGTTTGAAAGACAGTTTGAAACAGGGACAGCGGGGCGCACACGCACACGCACACACTCTCCTTACATATGATATATGTATGTATGTGTGTGTGTGTTTTTGTGTGTTTCGCTGCACCTGCTTGAGACCTCATGAGACAAGTCCGAGCAGAATTTGAGAGCCAAAATAGATGGTCAGAGAGAAGTGTTGGGATTTCGCTGAAAGAGCAAACGAAAATGTTGATAAAAAAAATGTAGTCAAACAGTACAATTTGTGATAGCTTCTGGAAAATTGATTGAATCCAGACAGACAGACTCAATGCCAATTCACGATATCAATTTCTTCAAGCCACGAAATATTTATTGCAAGTCTGATCTGTGACTGATCTGTAGCTATGCTCTGGACAATTTTTGCGGTTTTGACTGGCCTTACAGAGCAATTCAATGAGTTTATTATATATTTATATCTCTATAGAGAGAGAGAGAGAGAGAGATAGATAGAGATATATACATTTCCATCTATCGTTCGGCTTGTAACCGCAGCAGCATATCAAATGTTCGCTGGGAATGAAAATCCAAATGGAAAATGATTTAATGTCGTCGCCCGATGATCATTCAACTCTGACTGGCTGGCAAACTTATGAATACGTCTGCCTCCCCCTCTCCCTCCATTTATGTGGCCCCCCTCTCTAAAACAGCAGCAGTAGCAGATATGCCCCCTTTGTGCATATCTAATTTCTGCTATGCCAGTTCACACGCTGTTGTTTTGCGGCTAACTATTTAGGATTGTTGTTGCTGCTGCTGTTGTTGTTGTTGTTGTTGTTTTCCTCTCTGCCAAGCTAGCTGCACACATAATACAGAGAACGAAGAACCCCCAGATGAAGTGGCTGAAACAAAAATATGCTTATGAGTGCAATATATATATATATATGTATGACAAAGGTGCAGACTTACCTCAGATGATATCTGACTCTCCGCGAGGATAATGTATTATATGCTGCATATGTGTATGAATAGAAGGACTAATCTCTACGATATATTTTCCTAATAAAAGAAAGAACTAAAGTTAAGACTCCAAACGAACGATTCATACACATAAAAAAGGTTGTACAAAAAGGGGTTCACTAAGATATAACTTTCCTGAGAATTGAAAGTTTTCTGTTTTACTCGAGACTGCAGTTGCAGAGCAAAAATTTCTAAGGAAGAAGACCTTATATCACATGCATGTGAAATATTAGACTGTTTTGATGTTCTCCTTTCCAAAAACTAGACAGAATTATCTAGAAAATGAAACTTACAACTCTTTGCTTTACTTTGTTTTACTTTTACATTTTTATAACCGATTCGTCTATGTTTTTGCATCAAGATTAAGGTCGAAGACGGACAACGTCACTGTATAACAACAGCAAAAGCACCAAAACTCTAATTGCAGCTTGACTACGACGAATCCCTCTATCTATTTATATCTATCCTCCTATCTATCTATCTATATATCTATCCATCTATCTATCTATCTGCCTCTCAGACAACAAATGCAATTCTTTGTTTTTCTGGCCTCAAAGTTGATCTACTTGAGACTTTTGCAAACATTCTCACAAAGTATGCCCATTCATAGAGTGAAAACTGTGAAACTGTTTGCAGTTGCAATGCGACAGTGACAGAAGTCAAAGGTTTAAGCCGATTAGCTGAGGCGATGTTAATTAGAAATGAATTGACAAGAATTAGTGGGAAAATGTCTAACATTGTGAAATTCTTTGGAAATGATCTTTTGAACTGGTTACTACACGTTCTGAGGATTCATTTGAGGATTATCAACATGATTATGGCAAGCTGATGTTGGCATCAGTCGTTATCTCACAATCGCAATGATTGAGAAATCCGATTGAACTGATAATTTGAGTCTGGCAGTATATTATAAACAGTTCTATAGAGAACTGATCTCTTGAAATACCTGACTGATTGACTACCTCGAGAGTCAAAGCACAGCTCAAACGCTAAGAGTTAGGTGACTGAAAACTTAACACAAATTTGAATTTGGTGTCAACCTTTGTATGGGAAACTGTAAGGAAACTCGTTATAGCTTGGAACTCTCCCTCTAATGGAGACAATGAAACTTGTTAATTAGGTCTATGGAATCGTAAAACAGTTTTCTATATGTTAAGATCTGCATCGAAACTATTCTCAGCCTGCTGTAGATCAATAAACGTTCACGAGGTAAACTAAACTGTCTTCGCTCGCTCGCGCTTTGTGAAGCTTTGAAGCTGCGTGAGTGTGAATCATGGCTGTGCCTAATCTACACGAAACACGTTAACACATAGAAGCAACACACCCAGCTCATGGATCACGGGCTGTGGTTCATGTTGTTGCTGCTGTTGCCAATGCGAGTCACGTTTAAAGCCAACAGCAACAGTTGCTGCTGCTGACCAAAGCAGCAAACACACACACAGGCTCCAAATACATACTACAATACATACACACACACACCAAGCCTCCCCCCTTCAATACAAATTCGAAATCGACGAACCATGTGTATAATTCATATTAGATTAAGTTTTGTTATTATAGTTGTATTTGTTGGTGTTGCAGCTCCTCATTTGAATGAAGTTGATAGTTGAAAGTTGTTGCCGGGGACTTATCAGACCCAAAACATCATTGACTAAACTGGCCAATTTGTGTGCATGTGTGTGTGTGCATGTGTGTGTGTGTGTATTGTTGATGTTGTTTTTAGACAACATGCTGCTGCTGCATGTTTTTTTGCCTAACCGCCATTTAAGTTCGATTACGATCAACTGAGAGCAGCGACAACAGCAGCCAATAAGTAACAGCAGCTGCAGCAAGGCAGGGCTAGTGTTAGTGTGTGTGTGTGTGTGTGTGTGTGTGTGTGTGGTTGTATGTGTTAGTGTATTGCTGCCACAAATTAAAGGTAAAATCTAAAGCATTTTCACACACTTGTAACGGTAAAAGCTAAGCTGTCGTACCAAAGCAGCAGTTGCTGGTGCGTCCAGTTTTTAGCTTTTTCCAGCCGCTTTGGTCAGCCGCCGCGCCATCGCCATAGCCATCGCCATCCAGCTCCAACAGCAGCAGCAGCAGCAGCATCTAGGCGCAGAGTCACAGCATCCCAGCAGCAGCAGCATCAGCAGCGGCCTTAATGATTATTCATTTGTGATGTTGCAGTTGCAGTTGTTGTTGTTGATGTTGTTGTTGTTGTTGTTGTTGCTGCGTGTAATTTTCTCATTGCGCTGACTCAAGCCTTTTCCACTGTGTGTGTGCGTGTGTGTGAATATTGGTAAAAAAAAAACACACGAAGAAAATTTAATATGCAATCAAGATCGCGCACAAATTACCGTACATTAAAATTGTTTTCTCAAGGGAAACACAACAGAAACAACAACAACAATCACAATGTGCAAGTTGTCGTCGAGAGTTGCAAGTTGGTTAGCAAGTTTATGGCCATGCTTAAACTCATTGCTGATCGATGGGAGATGCCGCCTTTTGTCTATCATCAACTGTCTGTCATTGCTATTGGCTAATGTTGTTGCTATTTGTTGTTTGTTGTCGCTGTTTGTTATTTGTTTGTTATTGCTGTCAGCTAATTGCTTTTGAATTAATATTAGATGTTTCTTAAGGGTTTCTTAGCTAAAGGTCACACTTGGCCAACAATCTATTCAACCAGACTATTCGAGACAGCATAGAAGTCTGGTCATATGGGTTCGTCTCACGGATTCGAATTTCTATGGCAATCGTTTAGTGTTCCTAGCTTTGGAGCATAAGAAAAAGGTCGGCAACTACACATATACGAATTGGCTTCGGCAATGCTCACGAAGGAAGTGTCAGCAGGAGCCAAACTATATTCAACGCTCCCAGGTTACGCCTATCCAGCGGAATAGTCTTGTTATACTCGTGCTGAACTAGAGTAAACGTGGGGCTGTCGAATAGATGATGAGTCGGAATATCTACTATAGCCTTCCCTTTGCTCGAAAGTTACCCCTTATCCGGCAACCCCAGCTGAGGCTCTCGCAACTGTGAAGCTTGATAGTATTGCTCAGCCTTGCTCCACATATTGGTTGAACTGTAAGTCTGTGTCGCTGTCAGCTTTCCGTAGACATTGACATCTTATCGGTTTGCACAAATCTTGAAATTGAATTATTTGTAAATCTTTGGCAAAAATCTTGCTGCAGTGAGTCCAAGTCCCTAACACACTCTGTTTAACTTATGCTTTGAATGCTGCTGCTGTCCAGCTGGACGGCATACTTGCATGCCGAGCACAATCTCATCATTCATCTATGCATATTGTATCTATATCTGTATGTCTCCCCTCTTTTGCAGTTGCGATCCGCGTTATGTTGGCGATTATTGCGAGCATCAGAATCCATGTTTGACTGGCCATGGACGTTGCCAGAATGGCGGCACCTGTAAGGTGGCCTTTCGCAATGGCCGGCCGGGCATCTCCTGTGTGTGTCCGCTTGGGTTCGAGGAGTCGCTGTGCGAGATACCGGTGGCCAATGCCTGTGATCGGGCCACTTGCTATAATGGCGGCACTTGTCAGCTGAAGACGCTGCAGGAGTACGCATGCGCCTGTGCCAATGGCTATACGGGTAAGTTTGACCCAGGGGAGAGAACAGTGCAGTGGAACTATGCATCCTAAATACGAATCTCTTTCAGGTGAGCACTGTGAGACACCGAATTTGTGCGCCAGCTCGCCCTGCCGTAACGGTGGCAGCTGTACAGCTTCGGCCGGCAGCAGCAGCTTTAGCTGCAGTTGTCCGCCCGGCTTTACGGGTCACACCTGCGCCGAGGATGTGGAGGAATGCCAATCGAATCCCTGCCAATATGGTGGCACCTGTGTCAACACTCATGGCTCCTATCAGTAAGTCAAAAGCTATCCAATTTATCCAATTTATCGCAGTATAACTCAATTGGTTTGACATGTGCAAATTGCTTAGTTTGTTTGACAAAAGTTTGGACACGTTCCTAAAATATAGCCCAGGCTTCAATTTGGCCAGAAGAAGAAGAAGAAGAAGAAGAAGAGGAAGAAAAATGTTATGTAGTGTAGTTACTAATCGCGTCGCACACTCATTAGCATATTTATCACATTGCTCGAGCGCTCTCTGAATCCGGCGCGCATCTTTAATTAATGGCAATTTAAAACTAATAATTTATAAAACCGCAATTCAATTTGCATATTTGAATATTCCGAATAAACAAGATGAGATGGCGGAGTGAGATATATGTGGTCTTTCAGATGATACATATATCTATATATATATAGTTTATCGATTTCTCAACAATGCCAACAAATTGGCAATAATAGCGGCGACGACCAATAAACGTTTCCACTCTAATTAAAACCAGCAACAACAATGATAACAAAAACTCTATAATATAAATCACACAAAAGATGCCGCCTAAAACGTGTATCCGGCGTAAGCCTGAGTTCTATACAGCCGGATGAATGGGCTATATATATTTTACACTCTTTATATCAGGCGAGGTATATCAATTGTATTGATCGGATCGATTAGAAAAAGTATTTTGAGTTACTTGTTTCTATAGAACATTTCTACATTGCCATGGCGCCCGAGCAGGGACGCTGAATTTTGTTCTTTTTAATCTCTATAACCTTCAATTGCATCCTTTAACCAGGCACAACTTCCGATTGTGGAACATTATATTAACTTCAGAACCTAAATGGTCCTGGCGCCCGAGCAGGGACGCTGTTTGGCCTTTAAATGCATAGGAATTCGGGAAATGCCTAATAGAATATCTTTTTCAATCCATCCATAGACTTAATAAACTTTTTACTCCAGGTGGCCAACCAAGGCATGCCTCTTCCTCCCTCTCTTTAGTTCTCTCTGCCTCCCAATTGCAGAGATCAAAATTTAGCAAACTGGTTTCGCGCCTTATGCTTAGTTCTTCTTTTTGTCAATTAAATTATTTCTATCGACAAAATTTGCATTTTTAATTTAAGGCAACCACCAAAGCCCCACCACAGCCACCATCACAGCCACCACCAGCACCGCTGCTGCTGCTGCTGCCTTGGCTTAGATTTATGGAGAAGTTTATCAAGCGGCTTTCTTCTAAAAACCCATCTAAGCCGAAAAGTGCGATGTGAACATATGTTTTTGTAGACTTTGTATTTATTTTGTTTGCTGTCTGTCGAAGCTGAATCTGTGAATCTGAATGTCGGTTGCAATTAGCATATTGTGTTGGCCAGGCCATTGTGTTTGACAATTGGCTTAAATATTTGCCAGCCAAATGTCTCGCATGGCCCGGCCAATCGAACACCCACTAAAGCTTTGCCGATCTTTTGTCAATCAAAGGCACTTTAGCCCCTTCCCCCACCCCCATCAACAATGATGAGCGGTGCCGACTGCGGACTTCTGAGGCTGCCAACTGCCACTGCCACTGCTGTTGGCAGATATCGCTGACAATTTGCATAAAATTCAAATACGATTTGTGGTTTTTATGTGTGTTTTACGCGTAAATAAAACGTTATGCAAAATTAAACCAACGAAAACAAAACATAAAATAAAATACTTAATTTAAAAAGAAGAACGAACAACCCAAACAGTATATAGATATCGATATCTGGCGCTTAGACAAAGTCATTGAGTTTATTTAGTTTTGGTTTCAAAGAATGTCAAATGAATGAAATGAATACTAAAACAAGTAAGAACGCTATAGTCGATATTCCGACTGTAAGATTCTCTTACTCAGCAGTTAGTCAATATTCGACACATTCAACAGTATGCAACACTTTGTGAGAGGTCTCCTAATGACCATTGTTTGAACAGGTAGAAAAAACTCTTTTTGCTTGCTGCCACAGCCGCAGCAAATGTCACGCGACCGCGACCTGCTGCCTCAATATCAACAGATGAGGGCCACCCCCACCCGAACCCCCTCTCCTTACAAGAACACGTGTGAGGAAAATGTACCTATTTTGTTTTGGCAGAACGTCTTTATTTATTCAAAATTTTAAAATAAACTTGATCTGACGCCCCACGAAGAGCGTCTACTTACCAAAATTGGTCTCTCCAGGCTTTATAGTCTCCGAGATCTAGGTGTTGATACGGACGGACAGACGGACATGGCTAGATCGACTCGGCTATTGATGCTGATCAAGAGTATATATACTTTATGGGGTCGGAGACGCTTCCTTCTGCCTGTTACATACATTTACACGAATGCCGTATACTCGTTTACTCTACTAGAGTACGAGTATAATGAATTGATCAATGAATTATTTGGACCATTGAATAGTTCCCTCGTTCGAGTCATTCACTTACTGACGCAATCACTCACTGCAGACTCACCGGAGTATGTGCAACGAGTGCTCATACCTCATACCTCTTTACGTTCAACCAATTCAATTGTCGTGTGCCAATAAATTCGTTGTTTAGCTCAGCTACATAGAATGCACTCACTTACTATCCCACTCACTAGCTCGCATCATTCAATTGCCAACTCACTCGCTCATTAGCCGCCTTAGCAATCAGCTAACAACAGCGGTAGCGCGCAGCATCTTTGTGGTGGGTCCACCACCGGGTCTGCTCCATCATTATCTTCTCATCTCGGCTCGTTTCAACGCCTTGGGCCATTGGTGGTCAGGAGAGTAGCGTCATATATATGTAGAACTCGTATGTAAGTTTCACATGTCAATCAAAAATCAATTTTGTGAATTTCTTTTCGTTAGTTACGCCTCACTGCCAAGCATTTCGCCCCACCTCAACTCTTTCATGTGTAGAGAGGAACCCAGGTTTTAGGTCACAATAGTCTCGGCTTGGCTCGGTTCGGTCCGGCTTGGTTCCCCAAAGAGTTTGTATACGAGTTCTTTTTGTTTTGCTGCCTATTAATTGTTTAATTTCATGAAATGCGCTTAATGGGCACTTAATTAGCGGAGCTGGCGTTTCGCCGATACCGATCTCGATATCGAATTGTAGATGCAAGTACCAGTGCGAGTGCGAAGGCGAGTGCGAGTCTCCGTACAACGCAATGTCCTGCCCTTATATAGCCCAATTGGCTAACCAACATAGCCACAGTGCGTCACGACTGCCTGCCTGCGTTGCTAAAGAAGCAAACCAGTTTTCTGAAATTTATCTGAGCACACGTAAAGCGATAACGTGTAGTTTGAGAATTGAATTGAAAAATAATTGCTGATGTATAGAAAAAGCATTCATTTGAAACAGTCATTTTATTATTTGACTCTTAGAAATCTTAGAAGTTTACTTCATGTTTGAAGATATTTCGATACGATTAGTTTTCCCTTTCGATGACAAGTTTATCGATGAACTAAATTTGATGTTTAAGTATGAAATGTCATCACAGACGCAAGTCTAAGGGTGGCTCTTAGAGATGTTTAGTGAAGGTCGTTCAAAAATTGTTGCTGTGCCAGGGACAATCGATGCTTAAGGTGCAAAGGATTCTGATTCTGAATGTTATATACAACCTTTGCCTGGGAGTTAATCAAGCTGTTATTAAAGGGTATTAAATATCCAGTCGAGCGAAAAGTAAATGGCGCAGAAAACGTAGCTCTCCATCTCTCTTCATTAAAAGAGAGTTAATGTCTGAGGCAACAATGTTGGGGCTACGCTTCACAAAAAAAATCAAGCGGAGCCACAAATGTGTGTTGCTCGTGTTGCTTGATTGTTTGTTTGTGCTCCACCTTGCCCCCGTCCCCTCCTACTACACCACCGTACCATCATCTTTTGCAGCTATAAAAGAGAACCGGTTAATGGTTTTAATGCTGCACAATTGTAGCATGTCCAGCGGCAAACACACAGAGGGAGAGACAGAGAGGGAGAGAGATAGAGACAGAGAGAGAGAGAGAGAAAGAGTGAGTGAGAAGGTGAGATAGAGAGCCTGCCTGCTCTTTAACTTGAGATCCGTAGCAGCCAGTAGCAACATTGCATACACACATGTACATGTCCATGTCATGACCAAAGCCAATTTTTAGTTTACCCCAAGTTTAAACGGAAGTTCAAGCATTTCAGCACTTAAAGAAATTTGCATGCCAAACCAACTGAGACAGCCGCTCGCTCTTGTCTATATAACTATATAATTGCGATTTCCATTAAATATATCCCATCCGTATTCCTTTTGCAGATGCATGTGTCCGGCTGGTTATACGGGCAAGGATTGTGATACCAAATACAAGCCCTGTTCGCCATCGCCGTGTCAAAATGGCGGCACCTGTCGAGCCAATGGACTCACCTATGATTGCAAATGTCCACGTGGTAAGTGAAAATTCTGAACTACAATTAGTGATATGTGGAGATGCTGCTGCAGATGCAGTTGATTTCACTTTGCTACCATGAATTCTTTGGTTTAGGAGAGAAACCTCAGAGAACTGCAATATATGATCTTACTGATAGAAACTACTATATCATCCTGGTGTTCTACATAGAGATCATAACTTTGCTTATTACACTCGTACTCTAGCATTTCCGACCCCACAAAGTGTATATATTCTTGATCAGGATCAACAGCCAAGTCGATCCAGTCATGTCCGTCTGTATGAACATCTCGGAGACTATAAGAGCTAGAGTATATAGACTCTCTCAATGTTTAGTGAGATCAAGTTTGTTTTACAATTTTGCCCCCTCCAGCTTCCATAAATCGATTAAAACCTTACATCTCCCACAATTTTCGACGCATTTAGTTGTAACTCAGTCATTTTCATTAAGATCGGATAATACAAATTCAAAAGTGTTGCATTCTTTTAAGAATGTCGAATGTTAAATAAATGCTGAGTACGAGGATTTTATGATCGTTATATCGACTATAGCGGTTTTACTTGTTTTTATACAAATTCTTGACTTTGTATCACTGAGTGGGGCGGAAATCAGTGTGTAAATTTTAAGAATTTCACAGCCTAAGTGAATTTCCACCAGAGAGATCTTCCGGCATTTAGTATGAGCCATGTCCACGAGCCAGCCAACAGGCACAACAAGAGAAAGAGAGAGAGAGAGACCCTCCTGCCTAATCTAACCAATGCCAAGTTCTTCCACAAACCCACATCATCATCATCATCATCATCATAATCATGCTTATGGTGGCTCTGCTCATTCCACAATTGATCTCTTCATGCTCAGGCTGCAACTGCAATTCCAAGGCAACAAACAAAATTCGCAACGCTGCGATTTCGATTTGTTTCGATTCGTTTTCTGAGAAAGACTGGGAAAAGAGAGAGTGAGCGGCAGTGGTAGATCATTATGCTTATCTTTCTCGCTCTCTATCCCCCCCGCCCGCTGTTCCCGTTCCGCCTTGCTCTCCAGATATCAACTGCATTGCGCCTGACCTCCTTAGGGCTTAACTGTGCTTAAGCAAGTATTGCATTGCTCAGGCCGCCTGCAGTTCCTTATCCGCGCCTCGTCGTGCCTCTGCTGTCCTGTGACTGACTTTGAGTGGTTCGTCGTCGGCTAGTTGGGCTTTGCCCAGCTTGATTTATTTGTAATTTACTTGCTTTTGGCCAAAAACCCAGAGAGCACCACAGCACAAATTAAACCCCGCTCCTGCTGATGCTACACCTCCTCCTCCAACTCTCCTTCTCCTGCAGCAACAGTGCTGCACCCGCATCCGCACCCGCACCCCCTTTTGGCTGCTGTTGAACAGCTCTTGTTTGCTAGCAACTTGTTTCCCAGCCACTTTTTGTTGCCGTTGCCGCCGTTGCTGCCTGGCCGCCCGTTTTGCATAATGAGTGCAACTCAGCCTCCCTGTCTGTTTCTGCGGCCCCCGCTGTCCACTGTCTCCGCCTGTTTTGTGGGTGGCGTGATGTCCACAGGCTCCCTTTTTCGTGTCGTCGTTGTAATTCCAACTTGAGCTTTTGCGGATTGCCCAACATTATGTGCTGTTCGCTGGCGTTATAAAACATTCGACTTTAATGGAACCCCACCCCACCCGGCCCCCACTAAAACCCACAGCAGTCCTAGACTCAGACCTCCTCCATTATGCGCTGCAGTTGCTGCACACTTTCACACGCTTGCGTTTATTAGAATTTGTTGATTAGCTGCGCAATTAAACAAGAGCAGAGACCCCAGACCCAAGACCGATCCCAGACCTATCCCAGACCTTAGATCTAAAACATATGCGGTTGTAATTGCAGTGGCAGTTGCAGTTGCAGCTGCTTAGTAAGCAGTCCAGTCCAGTCCACTCCCAACAAGTGCATATCAAACTTTACCCTTGCCCGTGTTTATTGCAATTGTGCGCTTTTTGTATTCGCACACAGAATTGCAATTCTTCTTGGGCTTCAATTGAAATTAATTAAATGACACAAAATTGCAATACACAGTACACAGTGCATATGTGTGTGTGTGTGTGTGTGTGTGTGGAGTTAATTTACATGTCAAAATTGAATGAATGAATGCAACGGCCGGCGGCGGTAATGGCAATGGCGATGGCGACAATTGCTCTCATGCCAGCATCATATACGAGCGATATGGAAAGAGGAGAGATAAAATGGGCATAGGAGTCCTCACTCAGGCAAACGATAGAAAATTTATATTTCGAAATTATTAATAATTTAAAAGTTGTTTATAGAAAATCTACCAATTTTTAACGATCCAAAAGAAAACATATTCTTAACACGTTTACCAAATTAGAATCGAATCATGTCTACCTCAAATAGAAACTCAGCTATGATAAATTTCTTTACATTTTCATACAAACTTTGACCCCGACTTACGAACCACTTGGAGATGAAGCAAGGCTTCTTAGTGCTCATCTGAAATAGAACTTGTATAAATTTTTGGCAAGCTTTGTGTACGATCATAGATAAAGTATATTAGTAGATCCTCAGCACTTGCTTAAATGTTCATTAACAGCGAATTCTAAAATTTCATGTACCCCTTGCCGTTCTTTCACACTCGTTGCTGTCTCATAATCAGTTTAAGAGAAGCTTAAGTGCACACGGAATGCCGAAGAGCAGCATTTGAATAAGAAACAGGGTTGGGTGTCTACTAATATAGTTTGTCTATGATCAACCCAATAAGTGAAGCTGGATTCGGCTAAATACTATTCACATTGAAAACCTACAAATAACACAGGGAAGCCTGTGAGCGATATTGCAAGCTCTTCCGTTGCTCCATAATCTAGCATAAAGATCACGCTGTTCCTGCGTGCTCCAGACATTGCACGTGTTTCAAACCATCTAATACACATGACATGGCTCCCTCTGAAATAGTTATTCAGTCATGGCAAGCAATTTTCCTTAACTATGCTACTAAGTTTGCATTCTGGAAAATTCTATGACAGCTATATGATACAGTTGTTCGATCCAGTTGAGTCTGCAGCTCAACCAGCGGGCAGATATAAGAAGCATATGGCATTAGCTCTTCAGATTTCGAAGATGTCGCAGTTTAAACACACAGATGTACATATCTATATGGAATCCCCGCCTCGTCATGGTGATTCTGTGCATTGCAAACTTCATGACAAAATGCAGGCGAATGTTATACAAATTTAATTTTGAACTGGAACCCTTTAAAGATCATGATAGAAAATCTGATCTTTCAATGTCAAAGCTGTAATTTCAACTTGCTATTTATACATTATTATTCTCAGCCACGTTTTTGTTTTTGTAATTTTATAAATTTACTTTTCGGTATCAAAATCCAAGACGCATAATTTCCTGAGCTTGAGCTCTGTGCAATCGCTGAGAGTTTCTGCAATTTGAAATGCAAATAAACTGCAAATTGACTTTAATGGGGCGGCAACAAAGGCAACAACAATACAATGATTGCTGTTGCAGTTGCAACTAGTTTGATGTGCACATAGATATATATGTTTGTATATGTTTGTGCATGTAAATGGCTATACAGAAGTCTGAAAACAACTATGTTAAGTTGCTTAGCGTAACATTAACAGCAGTTGAAAGTTTAACAGCCACTGTAAAGCGCATGTGCAACGGGCAGGCAGACAGCGCAGCAACTCAACAGAGAGTTCAAAGTGCGGTTGGGTTAGTAGCAGTAAGTCACTGAGGGGGGGCTGGCATCGGCGGAATGGGGCTGAGCACAGAAGAAGCGTCACAAGAAGCTGTTAGTGATGTAGAGAAGTTGGGAAGACAACAAATAGCATAAAAACAAGCCCATACATACATACATATATACTTACATAAATATGTTTGTAAGGCGCTTGGAAACACATGTGCGTGGGGCACCACCAGCAAGTGGCAGTCAAAGGCAACAGATGTCGTTTTTTAGTTTATTTTTATAAAACATTCGTGGCTTGGTAGTATATTACAGATCTATATAAATACATACGCAGCTTACATACTAACATACATATACATAAATATGCTCTCTACCAACAAGTTGCAGTTACACAAATTTGTCTAAAGCTTCTCCTGATAATGCACAAGCAAGCGTACATATGTAGAACATATGCACAGTGGTTCAAGGCTGATTTCATATCGCACAAATTTCACCAACAATGGTAAATAGTTAAGACCCTTTCTTAGATGGCATATCTTTCTGGGACTTTTCCAGGGTCATATTTTGCTCGAGCTCTGTTTTGAGCTCTGTTACTCAACTAGATGCAAAAATATTACGAATTTTCCAACATTCTCACATTTCTATACAAACTTTGATTCAAAAAATCAGAGCCATTTGCAGCTCGAATTTTTCAACAACAAAATCTAGGCTATGAGCATCGTAGCTCTTATAGTTTAGTCTCTGTACATTGTTCTTCAACAAGTCAGTATGTCAGTCGGGAATCAGCTCTGAAACACTGTGCAATAGGGGGGAACTACAATGTATTTATGAGATACATCAATGTTTTACATTTGCCATTTTATTGCACGAAACGAATTGGAATTTGAATGCCAAAATGTATGTGCAACAAAGTCGAATTCAATAAAAAAGAAAATCAAAGAGGGGAACGAAATAACTGTAGGCGACAGAAGAGCCTTTGGAGAGCCACATTCAAACACATACATACATACGTACACGCATACTGCATATGTATATGTATGGCTTTAAAGGTGCGGATTTAATTCAAACCAAAAACGCAACATCAAAGGTAAAGTCCAAGTCGCTGAACAACAGTCAGAGTAGTCGTCAGCCTCTGCCCTCCTTTGCATTCAAGCAAGTCGAGACAAAAATATATGTACATATGTATGTATGTATATTAAACCCGATCGAGAGTAGAAAGAACCACCGCCGCTGCCGCTGCCGCGCAGTCGCAGCCGCAGCCGAATGTTGAGCCATTGTTTCTGTGGGCGCGGGCGGGCGAGGAAAGCCCGAACTGAAAAGACGGCGGTCGCTTGTACGCTTCGCTTCGTTCTCGTTTATTCGCCCATTCGCATTCGTATTCGTTCGTTTGCCTCCGCATTCAAGATAGGCAAAGGCAAGCCTGGGCAGAGACCAGATATGAGACCGTGGGAAAGAACGACCAAAAGACTGTCGGCGTGTATACACAAACACACACACACGCTCACATATACATGCATGTGTACATACATACACACTCGCTGCCAATGCTTCACCTTGTCTTGCTCGTCTCGTCTATGGTTCCGTTTCGTTTGAAATTCTTCTTACATTTTGTTTGCTCATTCGTTTCGCATGCGCGCAACTGCCTCGGGCCCAGGCAGCCAGAGCAAGCTGAAGAGCATGAAAAGTAGTCCCGCTCTCTCTCTCTCTCTCCCTTATTGCAGGCTCTCCTTCGTTATGTTGGTGTTTTGTTTTTGCTTTTACGGCTGGCAGCATGTGCAGCACAGCTGCAAAGCGATTTTTCTGCTGCTGCTGCTTCTTCCTTGGCGTCGCCTTCCATTTCAGTTTTAGTTTCTAAGCGCCCTGTTTGCTTTCCGTTGCTCCAACCATATTTTGATATGTATGTACACATGCATGTGCACATGTGTGTGTGTGTGTATGTATGCATGCATGTTGCACTGCATTGTCAGCCTCTGCTCCAACTCTACCAGGTTTTATTATCTCCACAAAATGGTATATTAATTTTGTCAGGGAGTTTGCAACGCATAGAGCGAAGCCTCTCCTGTTCAGCACGACAAGGGGAATCGATATAACCATGCACGTCTGTCCGTCTGTTAAAGGCTACAAGGGTGAAATTTTTACCATATGCTTCCTTTGTCTGCAGGCTGGTCAAGTTCGAGTTTTATCCAGATCGGACAACTATATCGTATAGCTCCCATGTAACCGATTGTTCCGGAATGAACACTCAGCAGCATAACTTTTCTGTTTTTCATCCAAATCAAATGGTGAATGGTATATAAGCGTCGGCAAGCCGAAGCTAGCCGTTCTTTCTTGTTTGTTTTATTTTTATTTTCATATTTTAGGATATTGTCATAAATCTGTTGGTTATGCACTTCATTGCACACATACATATACCATGTGTATACATTTATATGTTCAAAAGCAATCCATAAAAACGTAAATGCAAATGCTAATGAATACAATAAAATCTCGGTTGGGTTTATATTAGTTTTCGAACATCAATTAGTTTTTTATATTTGTATATATGTGTGCATTCATATACATACATACGTACGTATGTGCATAGATATAAATATATTAATGACAATCGGTTAATTCAAAAGTAACATTCAAATAGCAGCGCCCGCTTCGCTGAGTGTGACCAAGGAATACTTAAGTATTTTTCGCAAGCCAAAAAATACTGGACTGTAACATTGGTGTATCGATAGATGCACAAAAATACTTAATTTGTAAAAATGATCGAATATCGCATAATACACGATAAATCGACATTCACAGGTGAATTTCTTTGCGGAGATGTTTGAAAATTTGAATTTTTACCGCAAATACAATTGCATATTTGCCACTCGCATGTCACCGCTTACATTGGATACGAAATTGTCATATGTATTATTTCATAAAATGTTCAATAAATTAAATATAGCGACTAATTTTCTATTGCATTTTCCCCCGTTGCAGGCTTTGAGGGCAAGAACTGTGAACAGAATATCGATGATTGTCCTGGAAATCTGTGCCAGAACGGCGGCACCTGTGTGGACGGCATCAACGACTACCGCTGCAATTGTCCGCCCAACTACACGGGTCGCTTCTGTGACGATGATGTGGACGAGTGCGCCCTGCGTCCGTCGGTGTGCCAGAACGGGGCCACCTGCACCAACACGCACGGATCATACAGCTGCATCTGTGTGAACGGTTGGACGGGCAGCGACTGCAGCGAGAACATCAATGACTGCGTGCAGGCTGCCTGCTTCTATGGAGCCACCTGCATCGATGGCGTCGGCAGCTTCTACTGCCGCTGCACACCCGGTAAGACGGGCCTGCTGTGCCACTTGGACGACGCCTGCACCTCGAATCCGTGCCATGCGGACGCCATATGCGACACGAGTCCCATCAACGGCTCCTACACATGCTCCTGTGCGACGGGCTATAAGGGCGTCGACTGCTCCGAGGACATAGACGAGTGCGACCAGGGCTCGCCGTGCGAGCACAACGGCATCTGCGTGAACACTCCGGGCTCCTTCATGTGCAACTGCTCTCAGGGCTTCACGGGGCCCCGCTGCGAGACCAACATCAACGAGTGTGAGTCACATCCCTGCCAAAACGAGGGCAGCTGCCTGGACGATCCGGGAACGTTCCGTTGCGTGTGCATGCCAGGCTTCACCGGCACCCAGTGCGAGATCGACATCGACGAGTGCCAGTCGAGTCCTTGTCTCAACGAGGGCATCTGCCACGACAAGATCAATGGCTTCAAGTGCACCTGCGCCCTGGGCTTTACTGGCACCCGCTGCCAGATCAACATCGACGACTGCCAGTCGCAGCCGTGCCAAAACAAAGGCATTTGCTACGACTCCATAGCCGGCTACAGCTGCCAGTGTCCTCCGGGCTACACGGGCGCCAGCTGCGAGATCAACATCAACGACTGCGACTCGAATCCCTGCCACAGGGGAAAGTGCATCGACGGCGACAACAGCTTCAAGTGCCTCTGCGACCCTGGCTTCACCGGCTACCTCTGCCAGAAGCAGATCAACGAGTGCGAGTCCAACCCCTGCCAGTTTGGGGGCCACTGCGTGGACCGCGTGGGCAGCTACATCTGCCACTGTCTGCCCGGCACCAGCGGCAAAAACTGCGAGATCAACGTCAACGAGTGCCACAGCAACCCGTGCAACAACGGGGCCACCTGCCTGGACGGCATCAACTCTTACACGTGCAGCTGCGTCCCCGGCTTCACCGGCCAGCACTGCGAGCTGAACATCAACGAGTGCGAGTCGAATCCCTGCGCCAACAACGGCGTGTGCATGGACCTGGTCAATGGCTACAAGTGCGAGTGTCCACGCGGTTTCTACGACGCCCGCTGCCTGAGCGACGTGGACGAGTGTGCCTCGAGCCCCTGCTTGAACGAGGGTCGTTGCGAGGACGGCATCAACGAGTTCATCTGCCACTGTCCCCCCGGCTATGCCGGCAAGCGCTGCGAGCTGGACATCGACGAGTGCAGCAGCAATCCATGCCAGCACGGCGGCACATGCCACGACAAGCTCAACGCCTTCAGCTGCCAGTGCATGCCCGGCTACACGGGCCACAAGTGCGAGACGAACATCGACGACTGTGCCCCCAATCCCTGCCAGAGCGGCGGCACCTGCATCGACAAGGTCAACGGCTACAAGTGCGTCTGCCAGGTGCCCTTCACGGGTCGCGACTGCGACAGCAAGCTGGACCCCTGCGCCAGCAACCGCTGCCGCAACGAGGCCAGGTGCACGCCCAGCTCCAACTTCCTGGACTTCAGCTGCACCTGCAAGGTGGGCTACACGGGACGCTACTGCGACGAGGACATCGACGAGTGCGCGCTGAGCTCGCCCTGTCGCAACGGCGCCAGCTGCCTGAACGTGCCCGGCTCCTACAGGTGCCTCTGCACGAAGGGCTACGAGGGCCGCGACTGCGCCATCAACACGGACGACTGCGCCTCATTCCCCTGCCAGAACGGCGGCACCTGCCTGGACGGCATTGGCGACTACAGCTGCCTCTGCGTGGACGGATTCGACGGTAAGCACTGCGAGACGGACGTGAACGAGTGCCTGAGCATGCCCTGCCAGAACGGGGCCACCTGCAGGCAGTATGTGAACAGCTACACCTGCACCTGCCTGCTGGGATTCAGCGGCATCAACTGCCAGACCAACGACGAGGACTGCACCGAGAGCTCCTGCCTAAATGGTGGGTCCTGCCTGGACGGGATCAACTCGTACAACTGCAGCTGCCTAACCGGCTTCACCGGCGCCAACTGCCAGTACAAGCTGAACAAGTGCGACTCCAATCCCTGCCTGAACGGGGCCACCTGCCACGAGCAGCGGGACGAGTACACCTGCCACTGTCCCAGCGGTTACACGGGAAAGCAGTGCTCCGACTACGTGGACTGGTGCGGCCAGTCGCCCTGCGAGAACGGGGCCACCTGTACCCAACTGAAGCACCAGTTCAACTGCAAGTGCTCCGCCGGCTGGACGGGGAAGCTGTGCGACGTGCAGACCATCAGCTGCCAGGACGCAGCCGAGCGGAAGGGACTGAGCCTCAAGCAGCTGTGCAACAACGGCACCTGCAAGAACCACGGCAACAGCCACGTTTGCTACTGCTCCCAGGGGTACGCCGGCAGCTACTGCCAGGAGGAGATCAACGAGTGCCTCAGCCTGCCCTGCCAGAACGGGGGCACCTGCCGCGATCTGATCGGGACCTACGAATGCAGCTGCCGCCAGGGCTTCCAGGGGCAGAACTGCGAGCTGAACATTGACGACTGCGCACCCAATCCCTGCCAGAACGGTGGCACCTGCCACGATCTGGTGCAGGGCTTCAGCTGCAGCTGTCCGCCCGGGACTTTGGGCATCATCTGTGAGCTCAACCAGGACGACTGCGAGCCGGGAGCGTGCCACAACAACGGCAGCTGCGTGGACCGCGTCGGCGGCTTCGAGTGCGCTTGCCCGCCCGGCTTCGTGGGCGCCCGCTGCGAGGGCGACATAAACGAGTGCCTGAGCAATCCGTGCTCCAACGCGGGCACCCTGGACTGCGTGCAGCTGGTAAACAACTACCACTGCAACTGCCGGCCCGGCCACATGGGCCGCCACTGCGAGCACAAGGTGGACTTCTGCGCCCACTCGCCGTGCCAGAACGGCGGCGGCTGCAGCACCAAAGCTGGTGGCCACCACTGCCTCTGCACGGAGGGCTTCTATGGCAAGAACTGCGAGTTCAGCGGCCAGGACTGCGACTCGAATCCATGCCAGGCGGCGGGCGTCTGCGAGATCGACGACACCGAGGACGTGGGCTACCGCTGCAAGTGTCCGCGCGGCACGGCCGGCGAGCACTGCGAACTGGACACCTTGGACGAGTGCCAGCCCAATCCCTGTCTGCAGGGGGCCGCCTGCGACAACCTGTTGGGCGACTACGACTGCCTCTGTCCCGGAAAGTGGACGGGCAAGCGGTGCGAGATCTACGACCCCAGCTACAAGGGCTGGGCCAGCGCCGGCTCTGGGTCGAGTGGCGGCGGGGCCAAGTACGCCGCCGACCTGGCCCAGCAGAAGGTGATATGCGCCAACCGGCACTGCCAGGAGAAGCAGGGCAACGGCGTCTGCGACAAGGAGTGCAACAGCTACGCCTGCAACTTCGACGGCAACGACTGCTCGCTTGGCCTCAATCCGTGGGCCAATTGCTCGGCGCCGGAGTGCTGGCGGGTGTTCATGGACGGGCAGTGCAACGAGGCGTGCAACAACGCCGCCTGCCTCTACGACGGCCGCGACTGCGAGCAGAAGCTAAAGAGCTGCAGTGTCATCTGGGACGCCTACTGCCAGAACCACTACGGCGACGGCACCTGCGACTACGGCTGCAACAACGCGGAGTGCAGCTGGGACGGCCTCGACTGCGAGCCGCCGGCGGAGTCCTCGCCCCAGCTGGCCGAGGGTGCTATGTCGGTGGTGATGCTGATGGACATGGTAGAGTTCCGGCTGCAGCAGGCGCAGTTCCTGCGCGAGATGAGCCACGTCCTGCGCACCACGGTGCGCGTGAAGAAGGATGGCCTCGGCAACGACATGATCTTCAGCTGGAAGGCCTCCAACCGCCTGGCGGCCGACATCCAGAACTCGGAGTTCGCTCGGAAGCACAAAATCCTCTACACCCAGCAAGCGCCCCAGACGGGCATCCAAATCTACCTGGAGATAGACAACCGCAAGTGCACCGAGTGCTTCCAGCGCGCCGCCGAGGCTGCCGAGTATTTGGCGGCCACGGCGGCCAGGCACACACTGCCCAAGAGCTTCCCCATCTACAGTGTGCGTGGCGTCCAGAATCCCGGCGATGGAAGCGGTGACGGTGACTCGCCCGGCGAGGCGCCCGCCCAGATCAAGTATGTGATAACGGGCATCGTCCTGGTCGTTCTGGCGCTGGGCTTCCTCGGCATGGTCCTTAGCACGCAGAGGAAGCGCGCCCATGGCGTCACCTGGTTCCCGGAGGGATTCCGAGCGCCCGCCGCCTCGGCGGCCGCCGCGGTGATGTCACGACGCCGACGCGATCCGCACGGCCAGGAGATGAGGAATCTGAAGCAGCAGCAGCAGGTCCACGCAGGACACGCACAGCGGCCCAGCAGCCACTGGTCGGACGATGAGGACGGGTGCTCGGACATGCCACAGGCGAAGAGGCAGCGCGGCGACCAGATTATATCCGGACTCGGCCTGGGCCTCGGCCTGGGTTATGCCAGCGACCACACAATGGTCAGCGAGTACGAGGAGGCGGATCAGCGGGTCTGGTCGCAGGCCCACCTCGATGTGGCCACCCAGGACGGCGGCGGCGGTGGCAGCGGCAAGCACGATGTGGTCGATGTGGATGCCCGCGGACCCTGCGGTCTCACGCCCCTCATGATAGCCGCTGTGCGTGGCGGCGGCCTGGACACCGGCGAGGACATTGAGAACACGGACGACGGCTCCACCGCCCAGGTCATCTCCGATCTGCTGGCCCAGGGGGCTGAACTGAATGCCACCATGGACAAGACGGGTGAGACGTCGCTCCACCTGGCTGCTCGCTATGCTCGGGCGGACGCGGCCAAACGGCTGCTCGATGCCGGAGCCGATGCCAACTGCCAGGACAACACAGGACGCACCCCGCTCCATGCTGCCGTAGCGGCCGATGCCATGGGCGTCTTCCAGATCCTACTGCGCAATCGGGCCACCAATCTAAATGCCCGCATGCACGACGGCACCACGCCCCTGATCCTGGCCGCCCGCCTGGCCATCGAGGGCATGGTCGAGGATCTCATCACGGCCGACGCGGACATCAATGCGGCCGACAACAACGGCAAGACGGCGCTCCATTGGGCGGCGGCCGTCAACAACACGGAGGCTGTCAACATCCTGCTCATGCACCATGCCAACCGGGACGCACAGGACGACAAGGACGAGACTCCTCTGTTCCTGGCCGCCCGCGAAGGAAGCTACGAGGCCTGCAAGGCTCTGCTGGACAACTTTGCCAACCGCGAGATTACTGACCACATGGATCGCCTGCCCCGGGACGTGGCCAGCGAGCGGCTCCACCACGACATCGTGCGCCTTCTGGACGAGCATGTGCCGCGCTCACCGCAGATGCTCAGCAGCAGCAGCCTGACTCCGCAGGCCATGATGGGCATCGGCTCACCGCCACCGCTGATCACCCAGCCGACCGTCATTACAGCCGGCGGCACAGCCGCTGGTGGCGGCGGGAAGCATGGGGGCAGCCAGTCGGCCAAGCAGAAGGCGGCCAAAAAGGCCAAACTCATCGAAGGCAACAGCCCGGACACCGCTGGCGGGGGAGGACTCGATGGCCTCAACGGCGGCAGTCTGCGACGCAAGGCCAGCTCAAAAAAGGCCTCAGCGGCGGCGGCAAAAAAGGCCAATGCCAATGCCGTCCACCTGATGGCAGCGACGCCGCCGGGTGGCAATGCGCCAGCAGGTGCGGTAGTCCCACCAGTGATGGGCACCAGCACGGACCTCGACTCGTCACCGGCGGCACAGAATGGCGGCGGCGGACTGGTGAATCTGCCCAGTCCCTACGACACGTCCAGCTCCATGTATTCCAATGCCATGGCAGCCCCGGCGCCCAACAACAACAATGGAGCCAAGCAGCCACCGAGCTATGAGGATTGCATCAAGGTAAGCGGGCTACGGGGTGGTGTAAGCCAGCTAGTGGCGAGTGGCGATTGAAACGCTAATCCTTTCTCATCCACAGAATGCGCAGTCACTGCAGTCGCTACCAGCGAACAGTCTGGACATGATTAAGCTGGACAACTATGGCTACTCGATGGGCTCGCCATTTCAGCAGGAGCTGCTCAACGGCCAGGCGCTGGCAATGAGCGGTGGACGCGGCAATACGGTATGCGGCGGCCTGGTCAACGGTGGAGCGCCCAACGGCAATGGCCACGAGCAGGGCCTGAGTCCGCCCTACTCGAATCAGTCGCCGCCACATTCGGTGCAAAGCAGTCTGGCTCTGTCGCCACATGCCTATTTGGGTGAGTCTCTCGCGCGATGGCACTCTGAATCTCAGCACACCTTCAATGAATCGCAATCTCGTTCAGGTTCACCCTCGCCGGCCAAATCGCGGCCCAGTCTACCCACTTCGCCGACGCATATACAGGCCATGCGCCACGCCACGCAACAGAAGCAGTTCGGCAGCAACCTGAACAGCCTCCTTGGCGGCGGCAATCTCAATGGCAATGGCAATGCCCAGAGCTCGCCAGTTAGCTTGGGCATAATCTCGCCCACCGGTAGCGACATGGGCATCATGCTGGCGCCGCCCCAAACCCAGCCAAACTCCAACAGTGCGAAAAGCAGTGCAATAATGCAGACGCTCTCTCCACAGCAGCAGCAGCAACAACAACAGCAGCAGCAACAACAGCAACAACAACAACAACAGCAGCAGCAACAGCAGGCGGCCATTGGAGGACTAGAGTTTGGTTCAGCCGGCTTGGATTTGAATGGATTTTGTGGATCTCCGGGTAAGTTGAGAGCAAGAGAGAGAGAACAAAAGAGAAACAAGACAGGAAAGAATATTTTCGGATGGCCGAAGCTAACGAAGCCTTGCAGAAACCTTTGAAAAAGCCGACCACGAGAACCACGTTTGATTCGATTCGCATAGGAAACCAAAAAGGTCTTCATACATGTTACGCAAGCACACTCACTTTCCCTCTAAGCGGCAGACTTCGTTTCTTTTCGATTTGGTTTTCTGTTGAGCGCTCCCAGTTGAGAGCATAGAGAGCGATATTATTGACGGTCGATTTCAGTAGAAAACACATATTTTCGGACAACGAGAGAAGGTCAACCGTTATTTGCGAGCTCTGCTTTCACAGCATTCACAAATTCCCTGTATAAAATTGAATTCCCAATAGAACGAGCTTTTCATTGAATGGCAAATTTGGGGTTGGAAGTCTAATAATAATGTTCTTCAATCTATTATACGTGTGATCGTCCATTATAATGCACCTCACAATATTATGAAGCAAGCGATTACACAGTTTACATTCCAGATTTTCCATTTTCCAGATGCTTTTTTAGCCGTTTCGGTATAATTTGTTTATATTTTCTTGATCAGCATGATAAGCCGAGTCGATCTAGAATGCCATGCAGAAAATATGTGATTGTAATTAGATAGGAGATTGCTTCGCTGCCTTTTGCCACAGCTAAAGCAAATACGTTTTAGACAACTAAGTTTTCATTCCTTTTTATAGCTCTGCAAGGGTATATGAGGTTCAGGTACCCGAAGTTAACCTTCCTATAATGTATTTTGCTAAATCAACAATTGAAATTGTTTCGCTCTTGTCAATCAAGGTCAAGCAAGACCTTTGTCTCGAAATTCAAGCCTGCAAATGTATATATTAGGGAAGATAAAGCATTTCAGACCCCATAAAGGATATATATACTTGATCAGCAGAGTCGATTTAGCCCTGTCCGCCTGTCCATACGTATGAACACCTAGATCTTGGAGACTATAAGAGCTAGAGTCTTCAACTTTGGTATTTAGACTCCACTAGGGTTTCGTCGGATCAAATTTGTTGAAAAAGTGTGCCACGCCCCCTCCCGCCTCTTCAAATCGATAAAACCTTACGTCTCCTACAATTTTTGACACATTTAGTTGAAAATCGGTTTTGAGTGTGTCGAATATTGAGTAAACGTTGAGTACGAGTATCTTCTAGTCTTTTTAAATAAACCTGTAAATTTGATACGGTTAGAAAGCAAAAGTCTTGTGTGTACTAAGAGTTAACTCTTAACCTTTCAGTTAGATGGTAGCTATATGATATAGTTGTTCGATCTTGACGATTTTGACACGTGAGGTGTTTTCATAGCAAGATGCTTCGGTGACGAAATTATAAAACCCCCTACAAGGGCATAAAAATGCTGCACTGACTTCTGTTTGCGGCTCATTTGGTATTGTGTTCATCATGCTAATCCATTTTCTTATCCCATCCATAGACTCATTTCACTCGGGTCAAATGAATCCGCCTTCGATACAAAGTTCAATGTCTGGTTCCTCGCCCTCGACCAATATGCTGTCGCCGTCATCGTCGTCGCAGCATAACCCACAGCAGGCTTTCTATCAGTACCTAACGCCGCCCAGCCAACATTCCGGGGGACACACGCCGCAGCATTTGGCGCAAACGCTCGACAGCTATCCCACGCCATCGCCCGAATCGCCCGGCCACTGGTCCTCATCGTCGCCGCGCTCCAATTCGGATTGGTCCGAGGGTGTGCAATCGCCGGCAGCCAATAATCTCTACATATCAGGCGGCCATCAGGCCAACAAGGGCTCCGAGGCCATCTACATATGACGGTGATGGGACGCCGAGTGATGCCCATCAACACGAGGGTGAGGGTGCCGGTTTGGTGTAGACCGCCGCCTTGGCTCAGCCATGGAGCGCGTCTCCGCTTTTAACATTTTTTTTTTTTTTTCAAACTGGACTTTCCGCACATTTTTGATCCTTTTTTTGCGTAGCTCTTAAGCTTTAATTTAAAAATTAAAACAAAAAACATATAGCCCATAATTTAAATTATATTATTTGTAGTTTTTTTTAATGCTTGTTGTACAGTGCGCGTTAAAAAACTTCGTCGTAACACTACTCTTTGTATTTTTTTTCGTGTAAAATGCGCGTGCAAACTACTATATATGTACTACCATATATGTATTCTCGATTTGTAGCTTCCAGTTTTTTTTATTTAAGCTTAACCTAGCGCAAATATTAATATATATAAATAGAATTATATATTGCGATCTAAAGTTTAGACAACAATAACGATAACGATAACGATATATATATATATATATATGGGTAGACGCTCCAACGACTACAATTTTCGTGCTTGCGAATTTTTTAATATGCAAAACAATGTTTTTTTTTAAGCTTAACAGTTTTTTTTTTCTAAATCTTAAATTCGCAAACTGAGCGTGCTGATTTTGTAAACAAATTTTGTTAGCTATATCTATGTCGATGCACTTTTTGAACAATTATTATAGCCTATTGCATATTATTATTAATTATTATTATTATTATTATATTTTTTTTTGTATTAAATGTAATAATTTTATGTATTATTTACATATAAATTATCAAAGTACGTTACGTATAAATTGTAAAAAGATTCTCATACGGTTTTTTGTTTGAACTACAAAAATACATATTTAGCTAGAAAATATACACATATATACTTACACTTACCTATCACATATATGTATATGGTGTGTTCCAAAGTAAAGGACGTCAAATCGCTTGATGAATATTGTGGTGGCTTGAAACAAGAGATGAGTGCGGCGATCCCCTTAGGGTACAATTTGTAAGACATCAGAATGAGCGGAGCGCAGCTACAACTGATTGACAATTGAAGAACGAGATTACATCCATCCGAAATCCCAGAGCATTACCGAAAATAATAATCAAAAATATTGCAGTTCCGACAAAGGCATGAAATTTCCAAAAAGGAAAAATATCTTCACAAACAAAATTTGTGCAGTTCCCCAAAAACATCTACATATATTTACGATATTCCCAAACAATTAAAGAAAAAAATTAGTTTTGAAATTTAAAAAATTTCCCTTATTCGAAAAAAGTGTCCTGTGCTCATCTCTACTTTAAATTTCTATAGAATTCTCATTTGAATAAATAAAATCTCAACTTGGCACCTAAAATATTTCCACGTATGTGCTCCTTTACTGCGTCACCCACCTTATCTTTGTGAATCGAAAACGAAATGACAAATAAAAGACATGACAATTCTATGACAATCATCAGTTTATAAAAACTATTTTAAAAAAGCAAAACAAAACAAAACAAAATTACGTCTTAAGCAAACAACTTATATAAATAAATATATATTTTTTAAAAATTGAAAATTTTAAAAAATAGTAAGATAAAAAGACAAAAAAAAACAAAAACAAAAACACTCTGGCATCTTCGTTTTGAAGGTGTCTTCTCTTTTTTTTTGCTGCTTTCTTATTAAGTTTAATATATAAAGTGTAAAATTGTAAAATTTATTGTTTTCGTAAGTTAAAGAAAGAAAAACAAAAAACAACCAGAGTTTAAGGAATTTTAAGAACATTTAAAAAACAAACAAAACTGCGCGAATGCAACAGCACTTTTTGAAACATAATAAATATTAAATAATTATTTTAAAAATATATTCGAACCATGTGAAGTTTATAATTGGGATGATCAGACACTGGGAACCATCGTTGATTCGCTTTCGAAGCAATCGGAACCCTGGAATACTTTTAAAGAACCTTGCAAGATGGAAGATGTATCCAGCAGGACCAACAGAGAACTACGACTCACCTTCGCTGCGCACACAAAGATCCGGAACGGCTTCTAGGCGCCTCTCAATGCTGCCACGACGTCGTATGCGGCAGCAGCAGCCGTGCTTGGCTTTGACTGCATCTTTCTTGATAGGAGGGTTCTATGGGCTGCATTCTCCAAGTGATATAAGTGACTTTTCGCATAAGGGAATTTAATTTCCCATAGAATAGGGCTACTGTGGCACATGGATTCCGTTTCGTTTCACACGTTCAGGATTTACTATTATTTGAACATGCCATTAACATGTGGCAACGCTGTGTGCCAATGCCCTCCAGAAAGCTGGTAACTCTGGCTGGCTCTGGAGCATCTGAAGTGAATTGTTTGGAAGAGCAGGGCAAATTGAGACTACAGATAGAGAGAGCATGACCAAAACGGGTTGGTCGTAGGAGAAGAAGGCGGAGATAAGGAAGTGGTCTCGCGACCAAGGCTCCAAATGGGAATGCCAACACACCCAGATGCTGAGGGCATTGCCGACATTTAAAACAAGTCACAAAATGAACTTGTGAAAACGAAATTGCCTTTGAAGTGGCAGTTTGTGCTAATGGGAAGATGTGAAAAGGGGACTTGCTTCGGACAATTCTAACTTTCGGTTAAAGGCTGGTCAAAATTCGTCGGATAAACTATATTAAGATGTTTCTTTCTTTTCTTTTCGATTACTTTTATCAATATATTCAAAGAACTTTCAGGAACTGTTTAACTATAGAAAACTTCTACATGGTTATTGTACAACAAGCACATCCAACAAACAGGAATTGCATTGTAAGTGTGTGACGTGGCAAGACTTGGCCCTTCAGTTATAGCCAATTTATATTTTCAGCTAAACGAAATCACGTAAGTTGAATATGGTGATGTGATTGACGAACCCCTGCTGCTACGTCGAATTATGAGCCGGCCTAGAAGACGAGGGAGTGAATTGGCGAAGTATTGTTCCCAGCGATGCTTCCGCCTGTCACAATTAGGTGGAAAAGCCTGGATTGCTGCGATAGTCCCCATGTAGTAGAATGTAAGGCACAAGGATGTGTATGGTGATCGCCAGACGGTTATAAGCTAAGGCGATCGGAGAGTAAGAGTAACAAGAAATAAAGACTAATTAGAACAGTTTTTGTTTTGTCTTTTTACTTGCAATCTTTTTTGTAATAATCAGCAAATCTTATCAATAAACTTTAATACATGACAGGATAGTTGAAACTCTTATAGTCGGAATATCGACTTTTTGACTCTTACTCTATGGCCCTCGGTCTCTTTCTCTTCATCTTATTAATCAACGAACTGCCTCAGGTTCTATCCCGTTCTTGTGTACTTATATACGGCGACGATGTTAAACTCTTAGAGTCTTCCTCCCACTTTAGGCTGCAAGATGACCTTGATTCTTTCCAATCGTAGTGTCAGGTCGACTTACTAAATCTCAACTGTTCTAAATGCAAAGTCATCTCGTTTTGTCGTAGGACACCGTTTCAGACATCGTACCTTCTTAACGATATGCCCCTTGATCGAATCGACACAATTGATGACTTGGGTGTTCTTTTAGACCGTAAATTGAAATTCGATTTACACATTTCAATTACCGTCAATATTTGCGATGATCAAAGGAATTTGATGATCCTTATACGACTAAACTACTGTTTACTTCTCTGGTCCGACCTATTTTCGAGTACGCATCCACAATACAGAAATCACCAGGACCGCATTGAGTCTGTTCAAAAGAAATGTTTACTGTTTGCTCTCCGTGGGTGGAATACGGAACCCAATAGTCCCCTCCCTTTATATTCAAGTAGAGTTATGCTTAATGTTATCTTTATACACAAGCTGTCACAAGTGTCGTTCGTTATGCGGCTGCACCCCTCGGCCGGACGGACAGACAGACGGACATGGCTAGATCGACTCGGCTGTTGATGCTGAGTACGAGTATCTTATAGTCGGAATATCGACTAAAGATTTCTTACTTGTTTTTTTTTTTATATAAATTGAATCAAATTTGGTAAATGTCAATTTTAGAGTCGTCTACCTCTGCTGACCAAAGTTGAGACCAAAGATCAGACGATGTCATATAGCTCCCATATAACCGACCGATTTGGAATGAACTCTTACTAAAGCAAAATTGATTGTTTTTAATCCAAATCGAACAAATTTTACCGAAGTCAAATTTAGAAGCCTCTACGTCTGCTGACCTGATCGGACCACTATATAATATAATTGGTTGTTGAATTGAAATTGAAAACAATTTGGTAAATGTTCGATTTAGAAGCCTCTACGTCTGCTGAAAAAAGTTGAGCCAAATCGGATCGCTACATCATATAGCTCCCATTTAAGTGACCGATTCGGAGTGAACTTTTAGTATACCGGATTTTTTTTGTTTTTCATTCTAACGAAAACAAATTTGGAACGCGTCTGTTTTGGAAGACTCCACGTATGCTGACCGAATTTGCAAAGGTATATAAGCTTCGGCTACCCAAAGTTAGCCTTCCTCTCTTGATACGTTTCTGGAGCCTTTGCCCCTACATTTCGGTTTTCAGTACAAATTCGTATGGTGATCTCGTTATAATGGCAGATGCCGAATATCATAGTAATTTACAGATATATCGTATGGCGACAAGGGTTAGAGGATTCATCCTGGATTGGTTAGATGAGGTCATCTCGTTTGCGTTCTCATGCTGTATCTCATGTCCGAGCAATGGCGAACGTCGAAGCACTCGCTTTAGTGAGGCGAATGCGGGTGCGATCGCATAGTTTATGTAAAACTTGAAAGTCTAGGGACCGATGAGCACGAACATCCAGAAGACAACTAAGTGGGTGAGTCTAAAAGTTCTTTGAAATTTATTCAGATGATAATGATATGATATACCATAATCATATAAACAAACAGATCTAACCAACATCCAACATCTTTCTTTGAATTTTCACGATGATTGTGCTGGTAATGCAAAGGACGCCAAAGCCCACTTCGACTGTTGCTTAAATAACACTGAATCCTCGTAGATGATGTCCTCAAACTAATGTAAATACATAATTTACAAAACTGCAGCCTACGACCACTCCAGTTTGTTTTCATTTCGCTAAAATAAATATCGCATAGGGAATGCATCCCCATGGAAAGATTGGCTACGACGATTTCTCAAGCTTATAGCGCTTATCGAAATCTATGCGTTATTTACTTGTGGAAATTTGATAAAGGCTTTGTGGTTCCACAAAATGTTGAAGGGGTAATCGAGCCTGTAAAGGGATTTTATAAATTCATCATTTTGCTATGCCGTGTTTGGTCCCCTTAAACTCTGGTTGGTTAAAATTTGTACTCACTGTACCTATAGTACAATGTAAGTAGGTATAGTGAGTTTATGAAGAAAGAAACGTTTCCGTCCCCACCAAGTATATATATTCTTGATCAGCAAGCCAGGACGATCTATCTACGTCAGGATGTTGGAAAATCTAGATCTTGGAAGCTAGAAGAGATAGAAACTTCAAATTTACAATTTTATTCGCTATAAATATGTACCCAGATCAAGTTTATTTTCTATTTTTTTGGCACGCCCGCTTATTATGGTGGTCCCCATTCAAACTACAGACCATTTGAGTATTTTTACTCTATATTTTTATCAACTGACCAAATTTGATTCGGAACGGATCAGTATATCATAGAGGCCCAATATAATCGATTTTTTCGTTTTTCTGCAAGTTCGAGTTTCAACCATTTTCGGAATGAACACTAATAGCATAACTTTCCTGATTTTCCAAACCAAACCAAATTCTTGTCTTAATTTCAGAAGGAGCCAAATTAACAGACAAAACTTTATTCAGATCAAACAACTATATATTATAGGCCGCATATAACCGACTTTTCTGAATGAACACCAAATGTTTGTTTTTCATCGAACACAAACGAAATTCGGCTCCACATTCACAGACAACATTTTATGCAGCTCGGACAATTATATTATATATTCCTCATAGAACCAACTTTTATACTCCTACTCTATTAGAGTAAATGAGTATATTGCATTCGCGCAAATGTGTGTAACAGGCAGAAGGAAGCGTCTAAGAGCCCATAAAGCATATATATTCTTGATCAGCACTAACAGCCGAGTCGATAGAGCCATGTCCGTCTGCCCGTCCGTATGAGCAAATAGATCTCGGAGACTGTAAGGGCTAGAGAAACCCAATTTGGTTTGTCGCCCATTGTGGGACGCCAGATCAAGTTTGTTATTAAATTTGCATCGCCCTCTCCCGCCCCCGCAAACCGCAAAACCCTATATCTTCCACAAATTTTCACGCATTTGTAAATGTAAATGTATAAACGTACGAGTATCTTACAGTCGGAATATCGACTTTTTGACTCATACTCTATGCCCCTCGGTCTCCTTCTTTTCACCTTATTTATCAACGAACTGCCTCAGGTTCTATGCCATTCTCATGTGTGTGTGTGGATTAGAGCTGCCAACAAAAGGAGTCCAGGAGTCCGACTGTTGCCGACTATCTGCCGTACTGTTTTCATTCAAATCAAACTCATCTGGAATTTTTGCACTGTCAAATTTCTCGTCGTTCATTTTCTTAACCCAATATAACCAGTCGACCTAAGTTTGAATGCCAACAAATTATTAATATACATTTGCATATTTAATAAAAATTTGGCACTGTTACCCTGTTTCTTTCTCTCTCATTTACATGAGTGATATTGCTTGGTGCTTTTAGTGGACACAAGGTTAAGGTCAAATCGAAAACTGTGAGATAGGCATTATGCATGTGTATGTATGTATGTACAAATATCACATAATATATAATCACATAATATAATATATATAATGCAACGAAAACAGGGCATAAAATGTGCGAGTGCGTAGCACGATCTTTCTTTATTTATCTAATTTTTTGAAAATGTTCCAATAGTTTTTAAATTTTCGGTTCAGTTTGTGTCACACTTACGCACGATACACGACTATCATGTGATTTTCCATCATGTCACCTAGTTTAATTGTAATATTAATACGAGTTCGCTAGTGCTTTTTTCGGAACTTCCGATTTCGGTGTTCGCGCTGCGTGTGTGTCGTTGCAGCTTCTGCCGGAAATGTATAATTGCCAAATCTTTATTATTTATATTACAATAAATGATAACAAACTCAAACAAAATATATACCTGTGTACACATTCGGATTTTTATTAGCAGCATAAGCAACAGCGTTACTTAAGCCACATAGTAACACTAAAAGAAATAAAGTCGAAATTCCGAATAAGTATAAGATGCTCGTATATACTTGAATGAGTAGGCAAGCTTCTTATACCCTTTACGTTCGTTCACCGAATTTGATCAGGATCGGTCAGTTATATGATATAGCAGCTTACCATGTATAGGGCATTTTACTGTCGAGCAAGCTCGATTGTAGCGTCCGTCAAATTAGTATGCGAAAAATGTAATCAAGTGCTCTTTTCATCACTTGAAATGTTGACAGTGGCGAACGGAGAGTCTGCTCTAAGTAAAAACAAGCAAGAACGCTATAGTCGATATTCCGACTATAAGATACTTGTACTCAGCATTTGTTTACGATTTTGTCTATAATTATTATCCGATCCTGGAAAAAGTGGGCAATTCGGTAGATTAAACATATACAAACCGAGTTTCAACGAAATGCGTTAAGATTTGTGGAAGATATAAAGTTTTGCAAAATTTAAAAACAAACTTGATCTGACGCCCTACAAAGGAGTCTACATAACAAATTGGGTCTCTCTAGCTAGACGGACGGACAGACGAACATGGCTAGATCGACTCGGCTGTTGATGCTGATCAAGAATATATTCTGTATGGGGTCTAAGACGCTTATTTCTGCGTCTTACACGTATTTTCACGAATACAATATACTCTAGTAGAGTAAAAATGTTTAGACGTGGTAGAAACTGTTCCAAGATGGCCGAGAATATGTTGTCGTCGAACCTCGCTCTGGACGCCCCAGCGCACACCGACAACAACAGATATCGTCGAAGCTGTGAAGAAAATTGCTGTGAGAAACGTCGAATTACAATAAGAAAAAATGCTCAGGTCGGCTCGTGTCATGCAGTTTTTTTCGGATGTTTTGGGCATGAGGCGTGCGTCATTGAAGTTTGCATTTTTAATCAGAAGAACCGTTGCATGAGCATTATTCAGTGATGACCCTGATTTGCTCAAAATGGTCAAGACGTCTAACCTTTTTATCTGTCAAAAACAAACCAAGTATGCTCGGCACATATGCTCGGCACATGTGTACCAACACAACAACAAGAAAGAATCGATAATCGAATAGAACTCCTTACTTTTTGAACGCACCTCTTATATACAAACACGCAGTCGCACACCGAAGTCTGCCAAGGAAGAAGCACCACTCCTCCACGTCCATCCTAAAACAGCAATTAGGCGAATAAAACGAAAAAAAAGCACGCACTCGTTGAACGCACTCGTTGCTTTCAGACGTCGTCGCAATGACGAAAGGGAATGCAAGACGTTGGCGTTAGTTGAACTAACGACTCAACTGTGATTTGGAAGTCTCCGGTCACAGTGAACTATATAGAAATCGTCGGAATACAAGCCGTTCTTATGGTAGAATCCACCCATTAAGTAAAATAAACTCAATCTTGAATATTGTGTGAGATTAACACAGTGTGTGAATAACAGACAGCGTAACAGGTTTTTCTTTTTAGCATTTTGAGATTTTTATTTTGTTATGTTCAACTAATTTGAGTTGTTTTTGGACTTAAAATTAATTAATTGAATTAATTTCCACTTCTGCGCTTAGATCTGTTCTTGCTTTCTTTGCACTTGCGCTTTGAGTTTGCGCTTTCAACTTGGCTTAATAGGATTCGATTTCGCTTTACTTTGTTATATAATTATTTATTTATTTATTTATTTCTTTTTTTTTCCTCTGCACATACAATAATTTACATTTAAAATTTCAAGCTAATATTAATTTAACTTTCTCTGACATTTTAAGCTTAGAAAAAAAATACATTACAGCTTTCGTCTTTTGTTTTCTACGTTGTAAAATTGTAATTGTCGTTAACAAAAAGTACCAAATCATTGTTTAATTTAAGCATTCAACAAATGTTCACAAGTAATCAATAAGGCAGCATTTCGTGTGTGTTCTCAAATGTTATGGCTTAAAATGTTCGCTTAATTTTTGTTTTTGGTTTAGTTAGGTTCCTTTTTTTTTTATACATTTTTGCTAAGCTTTTTATGTCGAAGTTCAATTTTAAAATTGATTATATATTAGGTTTAATTCTGGCTTCGTTAGTCTAATAAAAAAAATTGTTTGCATATTAATTACACGTTTAATATTAATCTTTTTATTTTCAAATTTGCTTTTTTTTTCGTTTTTTTTTTTGTTTTCATTGTGTATATATAAAATTCTATTTAAATATGATTTGTAGTTATTTAAGTTAAGCGTTTGACATACATACATATATATATATATATGCGCTATAGTAATCTTTTTAAAAATTTTCTTATACCATTCACAAAATGGGGTGTATCCGTTTTGTCAGGAAGCTTGCAAGCGTTTCCGACTAAATAAACTATATATATTCTTGATCAGCATGACAAGGGCTACAGAGCTGAAATTGTAGCCAGAGGGTTCTTTTGTCTGCACGCTGGTTTAGTTCGAGATTCATCAAGTTCAGTGAACTATATATATAACCGATTGTTCCGGAATGAACACTTGGTAGCATAACTCTTCTGTTTTTCATCCAAATCAAACTAAATTCGATTTGTATCCCACGTCCGCCGACCAGAATTGATCTAGATCAGTTATACACTTACAATGTGAATAATATATAAGCTTCGGCAAGCCGAAGCAACCCTTCCTCTCTCTTGTTTTTAGTTTACATTGTAAATTCATAATAGATTTAGAGTATTACTAATTTTTTTCATATTTTTCATCCTTAATGTCTACAAAAAAAAAAACAAGTTAAAACGATATAGTCGATATTCCGACTATAAGATACTCGTACTCAGCATTTATTCAATATTCGACACACTCAAGAGTATGGGGTGGGGTGTTCTCATATAAAATGTTAACAAATCTCGGCAGATCCGTAGATCGTGTGCTTATACACATATACAAACCGAGTTTCAACTGAATGCGTTAAGATTTGTGGAAGATATATAGTTTTGTGGCTAGAGGGGGCGGGAGGGGGCCTGGCAAAATTTAAAAACAAACTTAATTTGGCGCCCCACAATGGGAGTCTACATACCAAATTGGGTCTCTCTAGCTCTTACAGTCTCTGAGATCTAGGTGTTCATACGGGCGGACAGACAGACGGAAATGGCTAGATCGACTCGGCTGTTGATGCTGATCAAGAATACATTCTGTATAGGGTCTTAGACGCTTTCTTCTGCCTGTTACATTCACTTGCACGAATACAATCGACTCGTTTACTCTACTTGAGTGCGAGTATGGAAAGAGAACACGTTCACATTGTTGCTGGGTTTCTTGTGTCATTCGACCTGGTCAAGTTTTTCAATCTGATGTCAAGCTACAGCTAAAGATTGTTCAAAAAAATGTTCATAAATATTACCCATTCAGCTTGCAAAATGCAAAAGGCAGGCAAAAGTAAGCACATTCATTTCGATTAAATGTTTTAGAGGCTAAATTTACAAAAATTTCGGCGAAGGACACATACTTGAAACAAAACTTTATTAAATTGCAAAAATGAAATCGTTTTCTATTTTAACTATAACGTTTGCCCAGAGCCCACGTATTTCCATGGCAAGCCAACTACTTTGATCAGACCCACACAATCTGGTCCTCATCTGATATTCCATTGAAAAATTTGATACGTTTGACACAGTCAACATTAAAAGACATTGCTGACACATTTTAAACACTCTGCTACGAATTTGTGCAGTTTTAAAAGCCCATCCCCGAGCCAAACCAAAAGGTCATAGATAATAAAAGACCTTACAGGTCGATGTGCAATTGTTTTTTGTCGTTGAGCCGAACAGATTCGGGTGCCCAACAGATTCGGATATCTACTCAAATGAAGCCCGTCTGAGCTTTTTCGCTCTAGTGAGAAAGCCCCCTCACATGCAAAGCCTTTCCAGACCAACTTTGACCACGATTATATTCCCCTGGCTGGTTCTATTCATTTATAAAGATTAAGCTTAGTTGACATTTCAGTCCCTTAGCCTTTGTGGGTTGACCTGTGCGTCATTGCGAAATCCTTCAGCTAGTGAATAAGTCAGTCAGTCACTAAAGATATAAAGTCAATATAAAGATAAAAAGATCGTCAATATCGAGACTTACTATGTCTATCATAATACTCTCTGCAGAAGTAAAGAACAATTGTGATGGGCTTGAGATAATCTTTAACTTCCTATATATATATATATATATATGTGGAAGCATAAGTAGTTTGAATATGTGGTGAATAAGTGTGTGAATATATGTGAGAGTTGTATTGAGTTTGTGTTGGTGCGTATTTGGGTATTTCACCAGAATCGCAAGTACATTGCGATGTTGCATCAGCCTATTTATGTGTCTGTATTGTTGTTTGCTTTACTATGTAGATTAGGAAAGTCCCGTTTTGGCGGGGCGACAGCGTTTGTGGCTGTCGCCGAGTGTGGTTCGGTAGAGAGGCACGAGAAAAAGGGAAGACACAAAGTTAGTTGTGTTTCGGATCCCGGTGCGACCGAAACTCGCTGCGCCTAAAACGATGGAAACAAATAATGAAAATAATGACGCTGCAACATCAGAAGTGGGATCTGGCTAGCTACCTAATACGTCAATTGATCCATGGCGAGTGTTAATGGAAGTGCAAAATAAAAAATTTCATTGAACTTGTGAAAGCATTGAAATCAACGGCTTCCGAAACAACGAATAATAATGAGGCTAAAAAATATATATAAATATATTTAAAGTCTTAAAGGATGTGTTTGTCTTTGCCTACATCTTGCATTTGCCTATCTCTCCCACATTTCTCTCGCATTTCGTTATGCCACCAGTTCAGGAATTCGATCGGAAGTCTTGACTATGTGCTCTTTGGGTGTGTCGTGCCGATAGACAATGAACTGAATATGCTCAACTACGGTATATAATATTTTAAATTTTGTTTTTTTAGATTTTTGTTTTGTTTTTGTTTTGTTTTTCTGTAGTTTTTGTAAAGGATATGTTGTTGTTTAGTTGCGCTCATCGTTTGCATGAGATGGATATACTTTCCTATATGCTTGACCAGGTCTAACGTTGTTCTCTCTGTCTTAAAAGTCACCTGCAGTCGCAGTCGACTAATTCGTCGTATTTAGCTAAAATTTAGTTAAATTTAATTTAATTTTAAGTCTACAAATTTGATAAGTTTTGGCTTCTTTTGAAATTTCGTTCTTTCTTTTTGTTTTTTGTTTTGCTTTGCTTTGCTTTAATTGAAACTAGCTACAGGCGCTTAAATATGCATATATATTTTTAGTTTTTAGGGTACATAATTCTCTTAATTTAGTTTTCAAGTTGCCTTTCTCAGTTTCTTCTTGCTAGTTTTGTATATAATTTTTGTATTTTTACCTAATTTTTTTTAAGTATTTTTTCGTCTATCTTCGCTGTTAAAATTAACTTTTCAAGTGGTTTTTTTTATATTAATTTTTCGATACGTTTTAAATAATTGATACAGATTTCATTTTAATTTTTAGATTTTGTTTTTTTTTTTGTTAATTTTTGCACTAAATATATATATATATGTGTGTGTGTGTGTGTGTGTGTATGATATATTGTGTTTGTATGTATTTGTATGTATATATGCACGTTTCGACTTACATTGACATTTCTATCGGTTCATAAAATAATTAACGCTATAAATCACAATACGGTTTTCTTTTTTTTATATCGAAAATAAAAATTAAAAAAAAAATCCTTACAAATCTGCCTTTGCTCTAAAAAAAAAATGCTATTCGCTGCATTTCAGAATTTGTAGTTGAATTTTGTTGTGTTTTTGCGCTGCGCCTTAGACGTGCGTGGCCAGCGGACCCTTCTGGGTCACACCCTTGCCATTGTGGGGCAAAATGAACTGGCCGGAGGGACTCTGCGTCACGGCCGAGACTGCCACCGCCGCCGCCGCCGTCGCTGCATTCGAGGACTGGGACTGTGCCAGGGGCGTGGCTGCCAGCGTATTGCTGCTGGCTGTCAAATTGGAGCTGCTGCCGCTCACACTGCCACCCGCCCCAGCGCCACCGCCAGCAATGCCAGCAGTCGCCAGGCCAACTCCCCCGACCATTCCGCCAGTTAAATGAAGGCCACCGCCGCCGCCGCCACCGAAATGCTTGAGCCCCAAGCCACCATTACTATGGGCATGGTGTCTGGGCGCATGGTAGGGTGGTGGGGCAGGCGTGGCCGCCGGATTGGCAGTACTGGGCGGCGGTAGCGGTGGCAGAATCGAGGAATTTGTGCGTAGATACGGATTGCCATAGATGGCACTGAAGCGACTGTCGATGCCATTTTGTAGGAGCGATTGACCTGATGAACAGAGAAAAAGAGAGAGGGAGACAGAGAAAGAGAGAGAGAGAGAGAGAGAGAGGTTAAGCAAGTCCAAGATGAATTTTCAAGTGAACTCACCCATAAAGCCATTGGCTGCCTGCAGATCCCGGCGCTGATTTCGCGGTAGACTGGCGCCACTGCCCATGGATATGCCCAAGCCATTGCCAGCGCCACCGCCACCGCCAGCTGGTGACGAACACCTGGCAGAGCCACTTGCATTCGCACCGCCAGCCACATTGGCCGCATAGTGGGGCAGCGTGGCCGAGTTGGAGGAGGACTTCGGCTTGCCGCCTTCCGCCGGCGGGCTGTAGTCAAGGGCGTATTCAAAGTATGGAGCATAGCCGTTTCCAGTCGGTGTGCTGTCCTGCTGGTGATGGCTCTTCGTCTTGATGTGGCGCTGTGCGCTGTAACGCTCACTAAAGTCGCCGGAGAAGCGCTCATCGAACTTGACGGGCCCGGCCAGCGGTACGCCCAGGGTGGCGCCCTTCATCTGCACATCCGGCATAGGTGTCGTTTGGCTCTGATGCTGATGCTGGCTGGCGGCCAGGTTGATGGCCTCCGAGTACTCCACGTCATAGGCCTTGGCGCGCAGCTCGCTTTTCAGCTCGTTGAGCTTGTCGCCGCCGCGCGACGCCTCCGGTATGACATCCGCAGGCATGGGCTTCTTGCGGTTGCGCCGCTTCTTGTAGACAATGACTATCATGACGACCATTAGGATGATGGCTACTGAGGACATGGAGCCCATGACCACCAGCAGCACCGGTATGCTGCCAGGCTCGGGCACCAACGAAATGATCAGCGAGTCGGCGCCATACGAATTGAGCACAGTGCAGTTGTACTTGCCGTAGTGGCTGGAGCGGCTCTCTTTGATGATCAGGGCAGCCCGGACGCCCTCGGGTAGATGGTGCTCCTCGAATATATAGATGTCCGGGTCGGCACTGCTCATGTTGATGAGCTTGCCCTCGAAGGACCACAGTATGTGCTCCGCCTTGGGTATGCTGAAGGCCAGACAGTCGATCTTGGCGCGGCTGCCCACGGCGCCAAACTGCACCTTGTGTGACGTGATCTTTGGTGCACGCTTCACATACACGGTGGCCTCGGCGCCAATCTCGGGAAAGCCATTGACCACCGCCTTGCAGAAGTAGCGACCGGCCGTCTCGCTGCTCACCTTGAGCTTCAGCTCAGCTGTCCGACCCACAATCTGTGTGTGTGGAGTAGAGCCGAAGATTAGTGGGGTGGAAGCATGTTGATATATGCTGGCTGAGCTCTCTTACCTGATCGGAGTTCTCATTGATCCACTCGATTTCGGGGGTGGGATTGCCAGCCACCTCACAGCGCATGGTCACGGTGGTGCCTAGATCGGCCTCCACGCTGACGGGTCTTTGCCGGAAAACAGGTCCAACTAGAAGACAGGAGAGGTTAGCTTCAGGGATCACCTAGGAGGGGGTTTTCCCAAAAATAATACTTACAGCTGATATCCAGGGTTTCGCTCTCCTCACTCTTGCCCACCGCATTGACAACTTCGCACTTGACAATGGCATCATGATACTGGCGTGTCACATTGTGAATGATCTGCAGCGGAACAACAGGAAGAAGATGAAGAAGAAGAAGAGGAAGATGAAGAAGGGATGACTATAGCTGCACCCTCATTGAATTCCCAATCGCCGACCCCACACTTACCATTTTGGTTGTAAAATCGCCGGTCATCAGCTCATCGTTTATGAACCAGCGATAGGTGACCTCGCGTGGATTGGCATCCGCCTGACAGCTAAGTATGACCTCGGCGCCCTCTGGTATGCGTCCGCCAGCCAGAGCGCCACCCACAACGGAAACTGAGACCTTGGGCGCATATTTAACCTCTAGCAGCAGCTTGGCCGAGCGATAGGTGCGATCCGCCGTGTTTTGGGCCTGGCAGGTGAAGGTAGTGTTGTGGTGCTCTTTCTTGGGTGCCAGCTTGAGCACGGATTTGGCAGTGATGCGTCGGGAGTCGGGCAGCGGCTCCTTGAACTCCTCCGTGTCCTTACCCTTCTTGAGCACATTGCCCAGGCCGTCTATCCAAGTGATCTCGGCGGCCGGCTTGCCGCCCACGGACACGCATTCCAGTTCGATTTCGCGATCTTCTGTAGTCACCAGGTAATCGCCCTGAACTATTTTGGGCGCCTCGGGCGGCACCAGCACTGTCAGCTTGGCGAAGCGAGAGCGTATGCCCTGCTCACCCTGTGGACCGGGCCCCACCTGGCACTGGTATTTGGCGTCGTCGTCCAGCATGACGGGATAGATGTCCAGTGAGAAGTCGCCCTCCTCATCACTACCCACCATGGAGTAGCGTTCGAAGCCGCTCAGATTGCGGTGCTGGCCCAGACCAAAGTCATCCTTGGTCCACTGCAAGGCGCCCACTTTCTGCATGACCCGACAGGGTAGCGTCACCCGGGAGCCCACCACAGCGGTCTGATCCTGTGGCTCCATGGCAAAGTGTTGGCCACCGTTGTCCGTTATTGATTTCGGCTTGCCTTCGTCGGAGCCACCGGACGAGGGAGCCACGCCTCTTTCCGAGTCCGAGTAGTGTGTATTCTGATTGGATTTATTCTTATTCTTGGATTTGCCTATGGCACAGCTGGGCAAGATCAGCAGCAGGAGCAGCAGCGCCAAGTGCGCACGCATTTTCTTCATTTTCTTCGGGAGAAACAAGACAATCTTCAGAGTTTTAGACAAACTGCAGCTGAAATGAAATGAAAGGAGATGAGGAGAAATATGTTAAACTAAAGAACGACCGAGTATGAAGTTCAAACTTATTAGAGAATCAAACCCACATTTATGCACTATTGTTTATGCCATTCCAAGCACTGCCTATCCCAGAGTAAAAATCTGCTTAGCAACAGCAGAGACACAAACCTCGACAGCCGGACAGGCAGAGTTAAGTGTTTCTTGCAAGCAGTTGGAATGTGAACAAGCTGTGCCTGTGTCAGTGGGAAGCCGTACCAAGCAGTGCTGCTGGCGGCCGTTAAGATTGAATGCAAGTTTTGAATGAATAAATTGCGAATAGAAAACAGGGGCGAAAGCATTTCGTGTTGATTTATAAATTGATTTAACAATTTATATCAAATTGAAATTGTTAGATAATATTCATTAGTTGGTATTATATGGGTTTGGCTTATGAAAACCAATTGAAGACTTAAAAAAAATATTACAAAATATAAAAAAAAAAACAGGAGAAGAGAAGAAGGCGAACTTTTTGTACCCTTGCAGAACTATAATAAGGAATGAAAACTTAATATTCTAAAAAGTATAAGCTTCAGCTGTAGCAATAGGCAGAGAAGCAATCTTTCTAATTAAAATATTCAAATATTTAGTGTACGCATTTTGATATACTAACACACACTTTTATGTAACTTTACATACATACAACACATTCGTATTCCAAGAAATCTGTTTGTACATCTATTGTACAAAGTTTTCATTTATGTATATGTGGTTATCTATGTGATTTTTATATACTGAGAGACTCGTGTTGGGATGCAAATCAAGAATATGTATTTTACAAATATATAGAAGAAGGAGAATGTATTGAAATATTTTTTAAATTGTAGTTTTCTTTCAAAATGTAACTAGGCAATTGATATACTATCGCCCAAAATAGCAGGAGCATGTCTAAATTCCAACTAAAACCCAACTTCTCTCTACCTCGAACCAGAGCAACTACCTGCTATTCTCTTTGGATCGATCGGTATGAGAGTTTTACTGTATACTATTACGGAGCAGAGGAGGGTCAAGAGCTATATATCGTTTTAGAAAAATGGGCGTGGCACCGCCACGATTATACAAATTCGTCATATTTTTGCAGCTATTGCATAGATTCTAATAAAATCTGTACAGTATAGTGATATCGACTAGAAAATTGTCAAAAGCTTTATATAAATATGGAAAAATGGTCGTGGCACCGCCCCCTCCTATAGGCGATATTAAAAATTCGTTATATCTGCACCCATTAGACCGATCGTCATGAAAGGTCGAGCTATGTATCGGTTTGGTATATCGATATATTCAATTATCGATATATGTATATTGATATATGATGCCTTGAGTTATCGATATATGTATACCGATAAATGGATCTATCGATACATTTGGATTCTAAATTATGTATATCGTTCAATTGAGTTATCGATATATGTATATCTATAAATTGAGTTATCGGTATATATATATTGAGTTATTGATATATGTATAATGATATATTAAGTTATTGAGATATGTTGATCGATATTCGAGTAATCGATACATGGACATCGACTTTTATCACGATTTTGTCTTCAATTATTACCAGATCTTAATGAAAGTTGGCAAATCGGTGGATCATGTGCAAATATATATATATATATAAAGCGGGTATCAATAAATGCGCTAAAAGCTGTGGGAGCCATAGGACTTTATTGATTTGCGGGGGCGGGAGAGGGCGTGGGCAAATTAAAAAGCAAACTTGATCTGACGCCCCACGAGGGGAGTCTACATACCAAATTTCCCAACTCTAGCTTTTATAGTCGGGCAGACGGACATGGCTAGATGGACTCGGTTGTTGATGCTGATCAGGAATATATATACTTCATGGGGTCGGAGACGCTTCCTTTTGCCTGTTACATAGATTTGCACGAATACAATATACGCCTTTGCTCTACTACGAGTATAACGAGGAGGCACTGCTAGTATCCTATAATTGCTTTTGTGATTTGCGGCTGGCATTTATTTCTCTTAATATTTTCAATAAAATGGAACAGCAACAGAAAAGGTAGACAAAACCCACAGCAGCCTCATGAGCACAGATATGTTTAGCTGCTTAAAAGCTTAGAATTCGCAAGTTTTAAAGTGACCAGATAAACAGCAAGGAGACACCTGATGAGGGATCGTGGCTTAGCTCAAAACAGCCTGTAAAGTCTACCAGGATCCATTTTTTAACATTTCAACATCGACCTCTAGCGCATTCAAACGGTTGCTGATAAATCATCAACGATTCTCACTTTCTCACTCACTTGACCCTTCTAACCCAAAACAGTTAAGTTACTCGGCCCATTTTCACATCATCTCCATTAAGGATAGATTCAGTTGTCTAGAGGTTAAGGTTGTCGGACAGATAAATGTTGGATAAGTTCGACTATTCATATATTATATTTGTGTAGTGTGAAGTGTCTAAAGGCGGAACCACGCCCTCCCTCAACAAAAACCATCACCACTATCAGCGCCAAGAACAAACAACAACAAGCATAAGTACATAGTTTGAGCTGTCATCGCAACAATGCGAAAATGTTTTTGTGGGTCAAGTTTAACCAAATGAAACAAAAATCCCTACAAATTGTGCAAAAAAAAGGGCATAGGGACTGCTGTTGCCACTATGGCAATGGCAGATGCAACAAAAACAACAACAACAAATAGTAACAAGAAAGGAAGCCTAGCTCCGGCTTGCCGAATCCCATATACCATTCACATTGTAAATGCAAAACTGATCTAGATCAAATCTGGTCAACGGGCGTGGGGCTCAGTGGATACAAGGGTTACAAGACGAATTTGTTTCGTTCCTGGACAATCGGTTATATGGGAGCTGGATGAAACTCGAACTTAACCAGCGTGCAGACAACAGAAGCATGTGGTTAAATTTTCAGCTCTGTCGCTTTTAAGACTTCTGAGATTTTTAGGTTGAAACAGACGAACGAACAGACGGACTGACGGACATGGTTATATCGATTCCTCTTGTCATGCTGATCAAGAGTATTTATACTTTATATAGTCGGAAGCCCTTCCTTCTGTGCGTTGCAAGCTTCCTGACTAAATTAATATGCCATTCTGTGAATGGTATAAAAAGATTACAGCTGCATGGGGCAGCTGGACTACCTGCCTGTGCCTGTGCCTGTGTGTTGGTGGCCTCGTCAGCAGTATTCAACGGACAGTGTGTTGGTAGAGGACGGTGGGAAGGGGGAGGGGTCAGACAAAAGCAGTGCCGACTGCCAACTGCAACTTTCATAGCTGTAAACTGCATAGCGGTGGGCGGCTGTGCCACTGGCGGCTGCGTCAAATTGAAACATTTTCGAGGATTTTTGTAAGCGGCTGCTGCTGCCTCTTCTTGTTGCAAACATACACACATACTCACACACAAACACACACAGATATATATATATAGTGACACGCACTGGGGTTAGCCGAAGCCCCCCCCACTTTAACACGCCCACTGTTTGGCCTTGGCATTTGTGGTTTGCCAGCAGTTCTTTTTTGCCACCGTAGAAGAAGAGGTGGCCTAAGAGAAAGCAAAAGGATAAGAGAGAGAGAGAGAGTGAGAGAGAGGGCAAGAGAAAGGCCTAGTATAGTTTTAAGCTGCAATGAAAGCAGGCGAAGGCGCATAAGAATTCTAAGCCAAAATTAATTAAGGATCCCCACGCGGCACAAAACTGACATTTGCAAAACCAACTTGGCCAAATGATATGGGAACGCCTTCTGAAGGATTTCCAACTATTTCAACGCAATCACTAATATATGTGCTTATTTGCTTCTCGATCTGTGACTTTATTTACTATATGTATTTTGGTGTTTTTGGTTTTGGTTTGGTTTCTCTAAGCTTCAATATGTCGATGTTGCTTGTGGCGTTTTGGTTTGTGTCATGGGTGGGCGGCATTATTGCCCTAATTGATTTGAAAGTAGCTTTGCCAGTGTGACGAATTCCTCAACGATGTGACAGTTGGTTTACACAAGGATCATATGGTCTCGCCACAGAAGTCCTTATCATTCAAGGACTTGGCATTAATCTGGATTTCGGAGTCTTGCCAAATGCTTACAAGTGCAAGCGTTTCGTGACAATGCTTGATGATGATTTGCTTTCTTGTTACACGATTTAAAGAACAGCAAAACATTTGGCCTGCCACATTTAATTCGGCGCTTGCCACATTCTAACCTCCGCTCTGTTCTTGTGTTTTTACCATGTTCCTTTTTGGCTGTTGCCATGTCCATGTCCATGTCCATGTCCATTGCCCATTGCCACTCTCATTGGCAATCGCATTTGCCGGGCAATGTGTTAACTGCGTCATCTACAAAGGTAATGCCCAGCGAGTTTATCAAGTTAGCGCCGCGAAATGTGTAGCCTTAACCCATTGTTTGCGACTGTTCACTAATTGTCGCATGGGGATTTTGAGATATATATTTTGTGTTTTGGTTTTCACTAAGAAAAACTAAAAATTCACCTAATCTCTTTATTAAAATCTGATTGAATTTCAAGAAGAGTCAAAGTGTAGACAAGTTTTAATAATTTGGAATAAATTGTGCTATCAAGATTGAACTTTTCAGTTTTGCTTATGCCACCATCTGGGGTTTCCAACTCTGATCCGATTTATCCATTTGTCTATGTTAATATGTCATATCTGATCTTTATCTGCTCTCTTTACATCTCTCATCTTAATCAATGAACCGGTAAAATGCTTATTCTTACATCCAGGAGCATGCTGCTCTGCTGTTTGCTCAACATGCATTTCAGCCATTTGAATAGATAAAGAAGTATGCATATTCATATGGATTAATTTTCACTGAATTCCTGGAAAAATGTTGCTAAAACATTTCCTCAAGTTGAATAATCTTGAAGTGTTCGGCTTTACAGGGTTAAATTAACACTAGCCCCGCACTAGTTATAGCAATAGCAACAGCACAGATGCCAAACCAGCTCTACAAAGCTCTCCAGCTCTCGCTTTCATCTTGTCCTGGTTGGTGGTATCGTTCCATTTTCGTTTCATTTCATTTTTCTTCCTTTTTTTCTGCTGTTGCTTTTGTGTGTAGCTTTTTTTTTTGGGTTTGTTTTTGCTGTTGCTGTTGCTTGTTTACCTCACCCATGATTTACGGCATTTGCACTTGGCTGTGTGTGTGCCAGTGTGTGTGCCAGTGTGTGTGCCAGTGTGTGTGCGTGCCGTGGACTCTGGAAACTCTCAAGTCGGTGAGGTCTGTGTAGTTCCGGCGTACATTACGCCGCAGCGCGGTTCTTTGTCCGGAAATGGCCGGCGCGCGTATGCTTTGGCCAAATGATAGCGGCACGGACAGGGTCAGTCGGGGAGGGGGGGGGAGTGGTGGGGACTCAGAGGCATTTGGCTTAAAGTGCCAGACAGTGTAAGCTGGCCGCCAAATGGTTTGTAAGCTATGCCATGGCTTGTTTTTGTTTCTGCTTCGACTTCATATGCTGCTCTTCGAGCTAAATTATTAAAAATTATAATAAAATTTTTATGACCATAAAAGGCCAAAGCCAAAGCCTCGAGGCATAAAGACTTGTCTTGCCAGCGGGCTTAGGGGCAGTAGAGAAAGGTTACCTGGCTAACTGGCTACCTGGGGGTTCCTTTGCTTGTTTTCAGGAAATGACTGGACATGATTTTTCGTGCACACATAACTTTTGTTTTTAGCTTTGTGGCTTGACTTTGCTTCAGTTCTGTTCAGTTCAGTTCCGTTCCGTTGCCGTTGCCATTACCACCCAGGCAACAACAACCACCACCACTACTCCATGCTCTGTCCCCCCACTGTGGCTCCGACTCTGGCTTATGTCAAACACTTGCATGCCAGAGCCAATCTATGAGCGCCACAACACTCTGCGTCTATATAATTTACTTGAATATCCATTAAAAGTGTGCTTGATTTCCAGTTGTTCCAAAGCCACATCCTGTTGCATTTCTTGCACGAGGCTCTTCAGCCTGCGTCTGAGCCTGTACTTTAAGTCCTACTGCATGTTTTAAGGTCAATTTTCTCTAAGGAGGAACAACAGACAAAAGAAATGGTTTAAAGACGTATTGAGCAAACAGAAGAGCAAGGCCCTGCTACTACGACAACGGCGATGACGTTTTACAGATTCATTTATTGGGCTAGAAGATACACCGAGAAGGCAGAGAAAACGCAAACAGGAGACAGGTGACAAGAGCACAGAAGAACGAGAGGGAGAGAAAGAGAGAGGGAGAAAGAGAGAGAGAAAGATAGAGAGGGAGACAGACGGAGTACAGAAATACGAGCGAGATAAGAGGAAAGAGAGGAGGGAAAGCCCTTTGTTAACGCTGTTTATCAGCTTATCGCGGTGACAAAGCTCCCGATCAGTGGTGGGCACGTGGTGGCTCCAACGGCTCACATTACTTTTCCTTGATATTTTGGAAACAGACGTTCATGGAGAGTGATCTCACGACCTCTGCAAAGAATGATATTATTTCTTGATATTAGTCAGATGCTGATTGATCTTTGCGTCTAACAATTTCGACATGGCAGATGTTAATTTTGAACTGTCAAAAAAGTGTTGCATACTTTTGAGTGTGTCGAATATTAAATAAATACTGAGTGCGAGTATCTTATAGTCGGAATATCGACTAAAGCGTTTTTACTTGTTGTCATTATGATGGTGAAACAAAGAAGAGAAGCGAGGTAAATTTATTGACGATTATTGAGCCTGAACCTGAGCCTGAGCCTGACATAGCCGTTTAGTGGTGTCTGCCTGTCGGTCTCTTGGCCTGGTTTTGTCTGGCTTTGGGCTAAAGTGTATTCAAACCGTGTTCAGAGGCATTCGAACAATTTTCAATGGGTTTCGAATTTGATGGCATTAACATTTGACACACAACAGCAGCCCGATACGAGAGAGGGACAGGACGGGGCAGAAGCACACATAACATACAAAGCACACGTGCTGTCCCTGCCCCAACATTTAGACACACGCACACATACGCACAGATATTAACCCCACGTTGATTTAGTCCCGCTTGAGCTCAGACACCCCTGCTAGATCTTCGAACCTGGCTGCTGCTTTTGAGGTTTCTGTTTAATATGCAGGATTTTGTTATTAATATTCAATTAATGGCCACACACTGTTGTTGCCAAAAAAATATTGGTTATACGTGTGTTTGTGTGTGTGTGTGAGTGTGTGTGTGTGCGTTGCGAGGACCTTGGTCCTTGGTCCTAAGCACGAAGGCGTTGTGGGCAAACTTTTCGCTAATTTGGTGAGCTCTCTCGCTTTGTCTTTTTTTCTTGCCTTTGTTGGAATTTACGAATTTTTGGGGCGTCCTGGAGCCGCGCCCAGGGCCACGCCTTACACACACACACACACACGCCCCCAAAATCTCGCGAACAACGGTGTGTAGATGCGAGCTCAGCTAATTTATGGACCAACCGTAACAACACTTTGTGATAGACAATACAAGACTCCCCCTTGGTGTTTTCCTCTCTTTCCCCAGCTTCGCTAATTGAAACTAAAACTCTTTAACATGAAATTAAATAGAAATTTAAGTCATCGCTGAGTCAGAAATTGCTGAAAGACCAGTTCGACCGTCCATTTGCAGCCCAGGAAAAGTGCTAAAGATTGTTAAATCAAAAGTATCAAGGAACTTTGGAATGTCGCTATATATAAGTCTTTGATTATTGGTCTTAAACCTACGACAGATCATCATCCACTCACAAAGAAGATAAGGTTTCGTTTGATAATAAATTATCATTTTAGTGAGCAGAAGAGCGCAAATATGAAAAGAGAGTTTGCCCAGGCGTTGCATTTTGGGGTGGCGATTTGCAACAACAGTTATCAGAGCGCTCAAAGTGCCGAATTTCAGTTTTAGTTAATATTTAGTTAGCGTTTATACAAATTCAGTACAAATGAACAAATTGAGTACAAATGAATTGATATAAGAAATATGAAATGCTATAAGCTGTGAGGTCCAAGCAGGTACCATCCTGGTATATAGAGGATTTAACCACAGGTACTATAATATATAAAGGATTTTACTTATATCTTATGATTCTTCATTCCATACAACATTCACATTCATTCATTGTTAGGCTATGAATCTTCTATGGATTGGATGAATGTTTCATTTAGCATTCTGAGTGCATTCAATGAGTCCTCCTACTATATATAATACCTATGTCAACTGTCTCGTTTACAGTCTGATGATACAAACAACTGCAATAACAACAACAACAACTTCCAAAAATCGTTCACTTCTCTTTCTTGTTGTTGCTGCTGTTGTTGTTGTCTGGGTTGCTGCGGTTTTAACTCTCGAGTTGTTCTTGTTGTAGCTGTTGTTTTTGTTGTAAATGTAAACTTCCGCTGGCAAAAGGATAATAAACACATGACAACACAACAGTTTGTATATATGTTTATATATATATATATATGTATGTGTGTGTGTGTGTTTGTCATTAGCGTTTTTCGAGCCATGTGTTTCACTTATTCTGTTGCCGCCGCCGCTGCCTCAATTGCTGCCTCAGTCGCTGCCTCAGTCTCCGTGTCCGTCTGCGTATTTCCTTCTCGTCGTTTTCCCTTTTGCTGTGGTATTTGAGAGCACGTGCGTTTGCAACAGTGCCACAGTGCCACACTACTTCTTTCTACTCCTACAACTAAAAAACATAACAACAATGCACACACATATGAGAACAGGAAGTGGGTTCAAATTGAGTTCGAAGTTCCTATGAAAATGCATTTATTTGACAACCGCAAAGTATGCTATGCACTTTATATGTTTACTTATTTTTACCTGCCTGCCGCAATAACTGCTAAAAGAGAAACTGTAGCATACCTTAAAGTGCCCTAGTGTCCCTAGACAGTCTAGGGATCGCTGGAATCGTTCAGTGCCTTCTGAACTTAACCTAACGTGTAAAGGGAAGGATAATATGGATACAGAGGGAAGCCTTAAGACGAATACAATATATTCGCTTACTCTCCTAGAGTACGACTCTATATTGCATACTTTTGAGCGGGTCGAATATTAAATAAATGCTGAGTACGAGTATCTTATACTCGGAATATCGACTATAGGGTTCTTAGTTGTTCAGAATATATTTCCATTTGTCAGATAATATTTTCTATTCTCCTTTTTTTAAAAAACTTTCCGCTGATTAGCTTCCATAAGGTGGGCCAGTGGCCAGTGTATTTTACTGAGGATTAGAGGTGGGAAACTATCGATAGTCGGCAGCATCGGTGGCCGCTGATAGTTTTTCCAAAAACATCGATGACCGCCAATAGTTTTTTCAAAGCTATCGATAGTGAATGATAGTGCCACCGATAGTGTCCTGCCTTGCTAAAGACTCGCTCTGACTCCACAGATGTTGCCGGAATGCACAAATATTTGACCATTAGTGTTTTAATTGAAGGAAAATCCATCTTGTAAAGTCAAGCGACGCCACAAATGAAGAAAAACGAGCAATTTATTTCAGTGATGTGTAAACAGAACCATCGATAACAGTATCTTTAGTGCGGCATCATCGATAGTAGGCCGAGTCGATAGTGCCGACCATCGATAATATCGATAGTGCCATCGATTGTTTCCCACCTCTACTGAGGATGAGGGTAAATCGCCCTTAGCTAAAATTTTAAAATTTTTTAAATAGCATGGGGCCAAGCCCCAGTGTCAAACTTGTTTTGCTCAAGGTTAAAGGTGCAAAGTTAACAGATATTTCGCAACAAGAATACTAAGTTTTCGTATTTGCAAGAGTCATTATCGAATGGAGTCTGTTTTGCAGTAAATGTTTCAAGCAGAACTTGAATTTTTCATCAATTTACAGTTAAGTGATATGTCAAAGCTCTGATAGGAGAAAGAATTATCATTGTTCAGCTATGAGTTTTCTTTAGCAATGATGCTGGCTTTGTTAGTCAACCAATTCAAGAGTTTTACTACTGCCTGTTGAGGCTGAGTTTATCTTTTAGTTTGAAGTTCATCTTAGATACCTATTTATAGTTTGTTGTATCTAAAACACCTTCTGGAACTTCATTTTAGTGTCAACTAGCTCCACCTGCATCTCACACACACATACACACACATCTACTGGGGGTCCATTAAATCAATATAGCTAATGCTTACGCCTGTAACCCAGCTAGAGTGAGCGCGAGGGAAATAGACAGGAGAAGTAGGAGGAGCAGAGTATAGGTATACTTTTGAATCAGCGCCTGCCTAATTGCGGATGACACGAGATTGTTTACGCTATAAACAATAAAGCGAAGCAAAGGAGCCACAACAACAACAGACAGACAGCAGAAGCAACAATGTCCGTGGGATATCAACAAACAGATATTTGCGAGCAACAACCAAGCAAATAGGAACGCTATAGACCATATTAAGACTATAAGATACTCGTACTCAGCAATCATTTAATATTCGATAGAGTCGAAAGTATGCAAAGCTTTTGCATTTTTTATACTCGTACTCTATTAGAGTGAAAGAGTTCGTGCAACCATATAAAGTATATATATTCTTGATCAGCATCAACAGCTGAGATGATCTAGCCATGTCTGTCTGTCTGTCCGTTTATACACCTAGATCTCGGAGACTATAAAAGCTAGAGTCACCAAACTTGATCTGACACCCCACAAGGGTAGTATACCGACCGACTTTAATGACTCTAGCTCCTATAGTCTTCGAGGTCTAGGGGTACATACGAACGGACGGACACCTCCTTCTGCCTGTTACATACATTTGCATGAATTCAATATACTCTTTTACTCTACTAGAGTACGGGTATTATAATAACAACAACAGCAATAATAGTCGCAACGCAGACCTGCTGTGTGGGCATGTTTAGCACTTTGGCCTTTTGCCTGACCTGCCAACTGCAAACTGCCACACACACTCACACACACACACAATTAGAATAGAGTTGCGTAATTTTATTAGTATCTCAATCATTAATATTAAGCCAGTTTGGAATTAAAGAAACAAAGACCATTTTTTAACCGACTTCGAAGTTTTGAGCCCCAAAAAGCGCGCTGCAAAAATTGTAACCAAAAAATAGATATATATATATATATATATATATATAGAGAGAGAGAGAAAAAATACAAATCAACAAGAAAGTATTGTACTAAAAATACTGAATGGTTGCTTGCCCTAATTGATGGCACATTCGTTGTTGTTTTATTGTTGTTCTTGTTCTTGTTGTTATTGTTACAAAATTGACTTAACTGCAGTGGAACAATAACAACAGCTAAACACACATACACACACATACACATACACACACATCATGCATTAGAAAACCCTTGCCAACACCAATTGCCACGCCCACAACGGCATGTTCTACCTGTACCTCTAGCTGTACCTGTACCTGTGTACCCGTACCTGACGCCCACCTGCCACCTGCCACCGCCTGCCCTTTTAGTGCTATTTTTTATATTTTTTGTTCTGTGTTTTGTTGGCAACTTTATGCCCCATTATTGATCCAGCTCTTGGCCAGGTGGGTTGGGTCTGGGATCGTTAGATTCAGCCAGAGTAACCAAGTCCCCCCCACAGCCTAATCCTCACCAGGACCCCACTCTGCACTGGAGCTCTTTCGAAGGCGTGTCTTTTACGCTCGGCCCTGGCTCTGTCCGCCTTTGTATGCCGCCTTTCTACAGTTCTAGGGGCATGCCTGCTAATGTAGGTTTTTATTTAGTTTAATGCCAACAGCCAACAGCAATGGAAATGGAAATGGCCTTACCATTTGTTGGCTTTAATATTTGACAGTAAATATGAGATTGGAGTTTTCCAAGATAGCTTTGATTCACTTAAAGATTTCAAAAAACTATCTTATTATATATACAAAAATTGTAGTAAGAAACTATACAATTTTTGTAATTTCACTTTTCTTTTTTAGCTTCTAGTTTAAAATCTTCGAAATTTTCTTAAAACTTTTACAAACATTTTGAAATGTTGTAGAAGTTGACAGGATTCATATGGCAACATTTGAACATTTTATAAAACTTAGTTTAATCTAAAGGCAGTCAGAAATATATTCTCATTTTTTAAATTTTGAATTGTTTTTAGCACTTTTTTCAATTCTTTTGGTTAGAAAGTACTCATTGATGCTTCTCAGCGAAAAGATTTTCTACAAAAATATTTTTTAAACATTTCAAATCATTTTATGAAATCTGTGTAAAATTTTCAATTTTTCTAAAATTTTAAAAAAATATTTCCTTTTATTAGGTAATTTACAAATGTTTTCCCAAAATAGATGCTTCTGAGCTAAAAGATATGCTGAAAATATTTCTAATTATGAAAAGAATTTTTATACTCGTACTCCCAGTAGAGCAAACGAGTATATTGTATTCGTGCAAATGTATGTAATAGGCAGAAGGAAGCGTCTCCGACCCCATAAAGTATATATATACTTGATCAGCATCAACAGCCGAGTCGATCTACCCATCTGACGTCTGTCCGTCCGTCCATATAAACACCTAGATCTCGGAGACTATAAAAGCTAGAGTCAGCAAATTCGGTATGCATACTCCCCTTGTGGGGCGTCAGATCAAGCATTTAGTTGAAACTCGTTCTCATAATCTACCGATTTAATTAAGATTTTTTTATTTATTTTATAGCCTACTGTTACTATTAATAATAACTTATACCATAGTGAAATATTTAATTTTCAACAAGATATATACGAATGTTCATACTTAAACCTAGATAATAGGGTAACTGGATGGGAAAAGGGGAAGATTAAAGGGTTTTGTGGGACAGGTCGGTTGGGTGAACTCTCTTGAGCCGCCTTCTCATTCTTACTCCGTGGATACGTCTACTTCTTAGGAGCCTTCTGTGCGCCAGCTGGTTAGGGTGATGTGCGAGCTTGTCTAAATATGCAGCAGCTTGGCGATTGATCACATCTTCGATCCTCGGTACATGGAGTTCTTTGTCGATATCGCCATGCTGCACCAGAGATTCTGCGCAAGATTTGGGACTGCACAACACGTATTTTTTTGAGGTTCGACTTAGCCGCTATGCCGTATACCTGAATACCATATCTCCAAATGGTGGCCAGAATGACTTTGTAAATGAGCGTCTTGTTGGTTACTGACAGTTTGTTCCTGGCATTAAGAAGCCAAGCCAAACTGCTCGACTTTGCCTTAAGACGCTTAACTGTATCAGCTCTAAGGCGCTGGAAGTTTAGTCGCTTGTCCACAGTGACTCCAAGATATTTGTGGGCATCCTTCTGGTCTAAGAGTTGACCATGTAAGAATACCCCAGGAGAGGTTTGCGCTCTGAGAGTGTATGCGACTTCTATACACTTATCAGTGTTTATGGCAATGTTCCATCTACAGGCCCAGTTCTCCAATTTGTTCAAATAGATCTGGACGAGATCTGTAGCGGTGAAGACGCAACTGTCTCTGGCCAGTACCGCAGTGTCATCAGCAAAGGTGGCGACAAGCTGATTGCTCTGGTCCGAGATCGGCATGTTGTCAGCTGAAGGCTGTAGAGGGTTGGCCCTAACACGCTACCCTGGGCTACACCAGCTCTGACCGTCTCTGCTTGAGAGGACACCCCGTCCTGAACAACTTTAAAGGATCGCTCATGAAGAAAGCTTTTAACAATGAGATAGACCTGTGGATTAAGTAGATCTTTAAGTTTATGCAGGAGTCCTGCATGCCACACTCTATCAAATGCCTGCTGGATATCCAGAGACGCTGCGACGACATACTCCTTTCCGTGGAATCCCTCAAGAATAAAGTTTACAACCCGGTGCAGTTCCTCAGCCGTATTCATTAAGATCGGATAATAATTGCATGAGAGCACCCCACCGGAAACAAATTCAGAAAGTGTTGCATACTTTCGAGTGTGTTATATTCGACAGTATGAGTATCTTATGGTCGGAATATTGACTATAGCGTTCTTACTTGTTTGAAATCAAATCGAAAATCATTTTCGAATTCAATTTTCTTCAATTATCTTACAAATTTTAAGGGAATCATTTAAGGGAATCCTTCATTGAATAATTTTCAAAAAGAGCTAAAAAATACTGAAGAGCCATCTCTATATATTCATAGAAAAAATGGGAACTTTCTTCAATCTGGCTAAGCATTAATTTTTTATAAAATTAACAACAAATTCGAGTTTATTTTAAAATTAAAAGCTGTTGAAATTCTCAGAAGAATCCCTTTTTTTTTAATTTTCAAATTTGCAAAATATGCTTGGACCTCTCATAGGTTCCATAGGTTCCAATGCATCTCATAGTTTGAATGTATTTGTGTCTGCTTGTAAGCCCGCCACCTCTATGCTGGTTTTGGGTTTGAATCTCTGTGTGTGTGTGTGTGTGTGTTCCGTGTTATTGATGGGCCAACAAAGGCGCCCAAAATGAGTTTAAAGCGCCCGAAAAATCCGCTTAGGTACAGCATTTTCGGTTCAGCAAAAAACAAAAAAAAAAACCAAAAAAAAACAACAGAAAACAACAACAACAACAAGAACAACAACCAGATGCAACGAAAAGTAAGTTTAAGCGTTTAAGCGGGGACAGTGTTTTGGGTGAGGGGAGTGAGAGGCTTAGAGGCTTCGCTTGCATTGCAGCTGATGGTCGATTGCATGTGTGCGTGTGCGTGTCTAGGCGTGTGTGCAACAAGAGGAAGAACTAGCAGCATTGAGAGCGGGGTAAAGGCAGCGGCAGTCCTGCCAGCGGATATTGTGTTGTTGTTGTTGTTGTTGGTGTTGCTGCTGTGTTTTGCTGTTGCTACTGTTGCCATACCCATGTGAAAGCAGACACATGCACTAGCGTGGAAAATGAATGGAAATGGCCTGGTGTAAACGGAAGGGGGACAAAGGGCAAAGGCTAAGGGCAAGGAAATGCGCTGCCACGTTTCTTGATGTGGCTGTTGTTGTTGTCTAATAAACAATTTCTCAAAAAACAACTAGAAAAACAGATTGGAACAAGGGGTGTGCAGGAGGTGTGCAGGGTAGAGGTAGAGCGGTTGCATATGAACGATTAGGGGCATATGCCACCATATGTAGTATGAGTGAGTGGCAATATGCAGTCTAACCTAGACCTACTTAACACCAGTCCAAAGCGGATTTACGTGTCGTACATAGTTTTCCGTTTTTTCTTCCTCTCTTTTCACTATCTTGACTTCTTCCTTTATCCTCAACTTATCCATCTACTATCCATCTGGCTTCACTCAATGCTCTTCTCTATTTCCATTTGGTTCATTCTTTCTGTTATCTCCTTTGTTATCTCTCTGTTTCTGTGTTCTTTATCTTCCTCTTTTATACTTATCTTCGTCTTCTCTCTGAACCATGAATTGCTTGTCGCACTGCTGACTTTCAGTCGCCAGATCGTCGTCTTAGGTCTAATCTTCTGTGAAGCATTGTTTGGATGACCAAATTATGCCAAATACACACACACACATATATTATATAAACCCTACAAAATTAAATATTGTCGAGCTTTTACAAAAGCCCCCAAAACAATGATAATGGAACATCCAATATGGAAGCTCACGAGAGGAATCAAAAGACAGCCGGTGCTCCAATTACCCATCTTGAGTCACAGTGGCCTGTGTCTCAAGACGGATGATGACAAGGCAAACGCTGTCCACCTTCATGCTCTTTCATCTAACGGACGATATATCATATCACGCCGCAGGAGTTGATATTACAATTAAAATCGCTTCAAATCAAAAAGACCTCTGGGTACGATGGAGTCCTAGCAAAGGAATCCTAGCCCTAGAAAATATCTTTAACGCCATGCTCAGACTAGGTCACATCCCAAGGCAGTGGAAGCGTGCGCGGATTATTATGATCCCCAAAGCCGGCAAGCTTTCTGCGAAGATTGACTCATACCGTCCAATTAGCTAGCTAGCAACCTTCTCCAAGGTCTTTGAGCGCATTCTGCTAGCTCGGCTGATGGAACTGTCACAGATACTAGGTCACATACCGCAACACCAATTTGGCTTCAGGAAATCCCATGGTTGCCCTGAACAGGTACATCGCCAGGTCAACCAGGTCAGACTTTCGACAAGGTGTGGTTTGAGGGTCTGCTAAAATGAAAGACCTACTCCCTGCACCTCACTATGCTATCCTGAGATTTTTCATTATCGATCGAATCTTCGATGTAGCAGTGAAAGACTCTCGATCCTGCCATGTACAGGTCCATGCAGGGGTTCCTCAGGGAAGTGTGCTTGGACCCTTCTTGTACACTCTGTACACTGCTGATATGCCAGCTCCCTTCACGAACACGGACGTTTCTGACCTTGCCAAGCTGCTCCTGGCTGCGACACTCCCATGCTCGCTTCGCACTTGTCGCTACAAGCCGGCTCCGAAGCAGTGCAGGAATGGTTGCATGCAATGGAGCGATGGTCTGCCAGATGGAACATTGCCATCAATAGTGCGAAATCGGCCTGTGTGACCTTCTCTCTTCGGCGAGGAGGAACCCTACCTGGTCTCACCTATAATGTTAATGATACCATTAACGCCGTCAGCTCTTACTGTTACTTGGATGTCCAGCTGGACAGCAAACTAATATGGAGAGCCCATATTTTGTCAGTTAAAGTCAAGTGCTTCCAAAAGCTTGACTGGCTCCTGCGCACAAGCAAGCTTCAGTTGTCAACCAAGAGTCTGTTAATCAAAGCCATTATTACGCCTACCTGGACTTATGCCATTCAGGTATGGAGCACTGCCTCAAGGAGCCAGCTCGATAGGCTAAGAGTCATCCAAACGCGTGCAGCTCGGCGTACATCCGGGCTTCCCTGGTGCGTCACCAATAGTGCCATCGTAAAGCGATATGAGACTTTTACAGGTCGGGGACCATATTAACCACCAGAGCAGCCGATACGCCGATGCACCCAAACTCGTTGTCGAACAATCTTGCCGACCCCTTACCCCTCCGATGTCTGAAGACAATACATTTCACGTATCTCCCTACTCGTAGGATTACTTTACCTAAACAAGTGGTGATTTTTGTAGCTTTAGTACTTAAGTCTTCCCTCTGTATCCATATTACCGTTCCCTTTAGACGTTAGGTTAAGTTCAGTTTGCCGACCAGATTTCATCTAGATCGGTTATATATCTACAATATGAATGATATATAAGCTTCGGCAAGTCGTCGCAGCTAGCCTTCCTTTCTTGTTGCCTTTTGTTTTTGCTTTCCATCTACATTTTTACTTTTATTTTCATTTTTTGGATTGCATTATGCGCTCTTGCTGTTGCTGCTATTATCTTGCTCGATTCTTGAGTGTTTTTTTTCTTTTTTGTATCGATTTGGCCGCTTTTCAAGTGCAACGGAAAGAATTCACTTGCATTATTCTGTTTCGCATTTTCATTTATTTTTCTCTGTTTTTCTGTTTTTTTTTTGCTGTTTTTTCGCGAAGCGACATTTGCATAAGCCCGCATAGGGCACGGGCCCTAGCCCAAGCCCAAGCCCAAGCCCAGACCAGGCCAGGCGCCCCTAAGAGCTAGGCTGCCTGCATTTCGCCTCTTCAGAGTGAGCTCTGTGGAAGTGTTTGTGTGTGTGTGTGTATGTGTGTGTGTGTGGATGCATATAGTATGTATATGCAGTCTTTATTATTTACTGCAATTTACCAGCTCCTACTCGATAGCGTGCACCCCAGCCGCCTCCCCCTTTCGATACTTTGCCCACTCATGCGCAAGGACAAAATGCATTTAAATTGATTGAAGGCGTCCTCGCCACACTCTCAAGAGGACAAAAAATATAGATAACTAATCAATAAATAATTGCAATAGTGAAATATAATACAACGTGGACTGTGGCAGAAGGGGTGAAAAGAGGGAGCGAGCACTCTCATTAAAAAGACGCAGCAGAAGCAGAAGTAGAAGATGTTGAAGTACCCGAAATGGTTGCACAATATTCGTGGAGACATTATGAATGCGTCTAGTGATGGCAGCATATATCAGCCAGGAGCAAAACTGCTGGACATGGATGTGTAGCTTATTGATGGATGATGGGATCAGTTGCAGATAAAGTCTTGCATATGATGAGAACATTGTCAAAGGATGCGTTTCATAGATGATCTGCTAAATGATGATTTTTTAGAGTTTTTAGTTTGAAAATCTGTTTACAAAAGTTGGCTCCGTCGAATACATAAATGGATGGAAAGGCAATTCAGACAGTTTGTCCAGATCTCCTTTTCTTTAAATTGCCATCGAATCAATCCAGCAGCTCTATCTTGCCAGGCTGTTCTTGCTCTACATCGCTCTAGTTTTATTATTTGCAACTCAAACTGTCATCGTCATGATCTTTGCTAACTGACAGAGCAATATTGTCTTCCTCTGATGTCGTTTTATATATAAGAGAAACCCACTGCTTCCTCTGTTACTTGATCTCTGGGGTGTTGCCATGATTCCTAGATTTATATGTGGTTATGGAACTAAGCAAAACCTCATCCAAATTGGGATTAGGCTCTTCGAAATACTCATTTGAAATAGGTAAGACATCGCAACTGACTCAGATTATTCTAAAATAGAATACAAAAAATGTTGGGGTGAGCTGCTTATGGCTAGAGCCAAATCCTGCACCAACACTCGTCATGGATTTCCTTAATTCTTTACAGCAGATCTCGTCATATATCCTTTCTTTTCAAATTACAAGTCCAATATCAGTCCGAAAGTGTTTCTCCTCTGCCAAAAGCTAAACAAGGAAACACAGATGCTTTTAACTTTGACAGCAATCAGCTGATACAAAATGCTGTTATGATGAAAACCATACAAAAAAAGGGAATCTTATATAGCTGCCAGACTAGCTGGATCTTTTCTGCTTTTATGGTGAGTGTCCTGCGCTGTCCCTAAGCCTCATTCAGTGTGTGCTCCAGGATATATACGTTTGCCAGTCATATGCGCTCCCTCGTGCTTGCGTCACTGTTTTTCAATTTTATGAAAAATATATATATATGTACATTTCTGGGTTTTTTATGTTATAATTAAACTTGGACCTCGTGTTGCTTTCACAATTGAGAACATTCGAAATTTACCGAAGATTTTGCCGACATTGCACAAAGCAAAGTGCAGCTTTTGGCATTCGGTTTACTTGCAGGCGCACATAGGCTGCTTAATTTCCAATTGGAATTCTTAAGCTATGCTCGGCTAAAGTAGACATCAGAATGTTGATGAGTTTTAAAATCAAAGTTACAGCTATGCTAATTGGCAATTGGAATTTTGTGAAAGTCCTGAAACCCAAACCTTTGGCTCAAACTGTTGGCCAGTCGGTGGCCGGAGGGCCTTTATCAACTTGTTTTAGTTTTGACCGCAAGTACTCAATCACACACACACACAGAGAGAGAGAGAGAGAGACACATACACATTGACTGTGAGTACATAAAAACAATGCAGTAAACACGCAAACAAAAAAGAGCTCCAAAACGCAAGACAAAGGCAAAGCGAACCGCGGAACCAAAACCAAGTTCAGTCTCGGAAACTTTGGCTGACCGCAAAGCGACCAAAGCGCGCAGAGAAACAGCAACTGAAACATAGAGAGGCAAACCCACACACACACACACACACACATACATATACACCCACAGGCAGACAGAGACCACCAAGACACGCACACACCCACACACACACATACAGGAAGTGTATCAGCTAGCGGCCAAGCAACCGCTGAACTAAACATTACGCATACGCCTGCATGGCCGCGGCCACAAGCGCTGTGTGTATTATGTGGTAGCCAGTAAGAGAATTGTCGGTTAGATTGGGCAGGTAATGCGGGGTGGCTGGTGGGTGGCATTGGTTGGAGGGGAAGGGGAAGGAGGAGTAGCCGGTGCAGGCGGAATATTTGTCCTGCCCATTTAGGAGCAGCTGCAAAGGCTCCCACACACACAAAAAGCAGGCAGCACAAAAATATAATAAAGGAGAGAAAGAAAAGCGCTAGCAGCAGCAGCAGCAGCAGCAGTGGGCGACGACCTTTTCATGGAATTCATTGTCAAGGCGGGCTCCGGCGGGCGCCAGCGGGTGGCAGCCCAGTCCGCCTGACCAGCAATGCTAACCGCCACTTCAAACAGTTTTGTGACAACGCGAACGACGACAGCGTTTATTAAAACTAATTAAAATGTTTAAAACATTTATAGCACAAACGAGTGCGACTGCGAGCTGAGGGTGCTGATGGGGGGTGAGGTCAAGAACGGCAGGACGACAGCGCCAAAGTGGCAGGAAGTTGGTCTGGTGGTAGGTGCACGGTGTACGGTGCACGGTGTACGGTGTGTTGTCGAGCCTCGTCACTTAATTGCGACAATTAAGTTGCCAACAATCATCATTTTACGCCAAGCCACAGTCACCCCGCCACCCCGTCGCCCCGTCGCCACGTCACCCCCTCACCCACTAGCAACAACAACAAGCAAACACTGTGCCCTGTCTATAGCCAGGATCTCTATGTGGCTAGTTCTCGTTCATGACCAGTTCAAAACTGTTCAAAGTCCACAAAAGAAGCCGGTGGGAAAAATAATTAAGCAAATATATGTAAATGTGCATGTGCGTGCCAAAGTTTTCAACTAATTTTATTTGTTGTCAAGCAATTTATATATATATATATATATATATATTTGTGGTAAATCGGTTAATTGATAAAACGATCAGTGTTATATACATATAGATATCGGTTTTGGGGTGTAGGACAAGGCTTCAAATGACTACTTTGAGTTACACAATTTAAGGCCTCTTAATCCCAAACATTGACTAATAAGGAAGTGTGGTGGACAAAGAGTATGAAGGGTTGGTGAGAGGAATCAATCGTTAGACTTTTGAAAATATAGGTGAAACCTAGCATATAGTCATTCAACAAAAGTCAGCATTGTTTCATAAGTGATTTCCCTCGACTGATAAATTCAATTGAGAATTGCAAATGCTCTTTGACATTTCTTCATTTCTTCACTTCTCTCCGGTTCCGTTCGAATAATTTGAAGTTGCGCTTGTTTCAAAGGTCAGCGGTCTTTGATTGCGGCTCTCCGTCACCACCATATATACATATTTATGCATTCCTAAACACGCCTCACCTCCGCTTATCTACCCTCTCAGTTCACTGTTTGTCATCAGAAGCATTGCGGCGCGTTTGTGACAGGAAGACGATTTGCAGCCATTTGTCATGTTGCGGGCGCGCCGGAAGTGTTTGCCAAAATAACAAAAAAATATATATATATAAAATATATATACATACACACATACATATTTTTGGGGCAAACTTGTGGACTGGAGGGGCGTGGGCGTGTTAAAATATATAAACAGTAAATAAGCTTAAAAGCTGTGCGGGCCTCGGCTGACTGTTGTGTATTCTCCTACTGCTGTGCCTGCTCTGTCAGCTTCTTCTCCTCGGCGGGGCCAGCTGGCAATTTATGCGTCTTGATTCTTCACACATGCATGCCCCAGCCCCATTAGCTGCCAAGCCGCCCCTGCTGGTGCCGCTTTCAACTTTCAACACAGTCGAGAATGCCTTCCACATTTTGGCAATTGTAAAAAAGTCTTCGTGTTTCGCTCTGCCTGCTGTAAATTTTGTTTTAAAGCCAAAAATGCTGTGCTAAAGTTTTTTCGGCGGCCTCGATATACGATTTCCACTCACTCCCAACCGCATCCTGTAACCTCCACCCCCTCCCTTACAGCTTCCAGCACAATCAAACAGCCACCATCAATACACGTACATCCCAATCCAAAATACTCTGGAGCCATGTTGTGCCACAAAGAATTTGAGGGATATTTTGAAATTTATGTTGAACTTCTTTAAAGAGGCTATCAACGTTTTCTCATACTTTTGGTAAATAAATTAAACACAAAATGTTTTTGAAACACCTAAAAAGTAGCTAAGAGCATTTTAGGAACTTTTCAATTTCTGGAAAAAGTCTAGAAAATAATTATATAGAATATAGAATAAATATAGAATAAATTGAAATTGAATAATTCTTGAATTTCCGAAATTATTAATACCAAAAATACTGAAAAATCCCAAATATGCTTTAGTATATGTAAAATATACCAAATTCAATGAGGGACTATTAAGTACATCTAAGGTTTGCAGGGTTCCATTTGGCACTTCTATAGATGCTCTCAACGAAATTGAAAAATAAAATGACAAATAAACTAAATCCTTCTTATGTTGGCAGGATATATGTGTCTGTGTGGCGTTGTTGTTGCCTCGTTGCAGGTAGCCTAGCATAAATTAATTGCCATACAGACTTATAATGATAACTTTGATCCACTTTCTCATTAGGTTTGCCTAAAATCCGCCTTAGTACGCACCCATGCTATGAAATATAAGTTGTATGAAAATGTCAGAGCTCTCAGGCTCATGGTTTGCCCTGTGCGTTCTTCAGCAGTCAGTCAAATGCAATAAAGGCTTCTTAGCCAACTGGGAATTTGGTGATCTTTACTTTTATTATGTTTATTAGTTAGCCAGCTAGAGATTCATAAGGTAAATGCTCTTAACCACCTTAAGCATACCTAATAATGTGTAAATTTCAAACACGTAGCTCTTGTGGTTTGGGGTCAACATTTTGCCTTTGCTATTGCAGGGTATGCCCATAGTCTGTGGTCTCTCATTTGCATCAATTTGTTTTCGTGTGTGTGTTTTTATTTTTATAGGCTGCTCTTTCTGTTTGACTCTCTCTCTCTCTCTCTCTCTCTCTATTGGCGTTGGAGTGTGAGTTTGGGTTTTACTTCGGAGTTTGAAATTTCGCGCTGAACTGTTGTTCGCTTTCAACAATTTATTCAAATTGAGTTTTACTTTCGACGACTGCGCTTGGCCATAACTCAAAGTGGAGGAGTGTGTAGTACCGCCAGTACTAGCTCGAGCTCGAGCTCGAGCTCGTTGCTCCCTCTCTCTACTTACACGGCCATGCCCCTGCCCCTCCATTCCACTGTCGCCGCCTGCTCTGAAGCAGGTGTTGATGCCTCCATTTTGTTGGCCAGAAAAAAAAAAAAAACAGAAACAAAAAAGAAGTCCAAAAGCCGGAAGCCACAAAAGTGCGTGAGTCATAAAAATAAAGCAGCCCAAAAAAAGGACAACTAAATAAAATAAATGCCAGACATTTGAGTGAGGAGAGAGGGCAGAGAGAGAGGGGCAGAGGCGGAGGGAGAAAGAGAAGAGTGAGAGTAAAAGTTAAAGTTGACTTATGCGCTTTTGGCAGTCAATCAAGAAAATGCGAGTAGAACACAACACAGCCGGCACTCAGGTGCAGAGATACAAGGACACAGTAAGGGACTAAGAGAGTGAGAGAGAGGAAGACAGAGGAAAAGTGCAAGATACATAACATATTTATATATATTTTATAAACACTCAGATAGATACGTCTCAAGTTTTGCTGTTTGTTTTCTGCATGCACAATTTGTCACTGTTTGGTGCGGTTCATTGAGCTGATCACACCTTTCCGAGCATTGAAGTAAATCAGGCTCTAATCAGGAGAAGCTAGTCCTCAATTGCAGGACAGAGAGTGCCAAAAACTAATCAGAATTAGGCTAAACACTTTAGAGATGCTGAATGAGTTATACCTAGGGGGAGCACTGGGATGTTAAATTTATGATTTCATCACTAGCAACTTTCCTCTCTCATCCCAGTTGGAAAAACTAAGCCTTGTCATTTGAAAGTTACCCACTTGCGCTCGGCCAATTAAAATTCTTTCTTTCCTTTGACTTGGCAAGTATATCTAAACTTTGCCGATCTCAAGAGAGAGAGAGAGGGAGAGAGCGAGAGAGAGGGAGAGAGAGAGAGTGCTTAAGACGTATATAACTTAGAACATTTATGCCAATGAAGATTATGAAAGCAGCAGCACTTCTAGTCCTGGCTCAAACTTTGTCCAGCCTGCCTGTGCCTGCCGTGCCATTCCCAGTCGCTCAGAACTCATTTGTCACCTATATGGTGGCATAGTGGTGCTTGGTTGGTTGGTTGGTTGGAAGCCAGTATTGTTAGTTCGCCATAAATGCCTGGCCCTGGCCCTGGCCCTGGCTCTGCTCCACCCGCTTAAGGTTCAGCAACTTCGTTGATGTCATTAAGGGTTGCAAAATTCTCAACTCTCGATGCGACGCGGAGCGGCCAAAACTTGTGATGCAGGCACGTCTTGGCTGCAACGGCATCTGTGGCCTGCCTGCCTCCACTGCCAGCCAGGCAGGATGTGAATGGCAACGGGAAATGTGGATGTGGATGTGGTGATGTGGCTGTGGATAAGGTCTGGCCTCAGCTGGCATATATCACGTGCAGGCGGCGGCGGACTGGGGTAACCTAGCAGCAGCAGCAGGAGCAGGAGCAGGAGCAGCTGCTCTCTTCTTCTGGCAATAAAACGTGGTCCGCGGGGCTTTTCCTTTTTTTCCTTTGCGCTGCCTCTGCTGCCTCTGCTGCTGCTGCTGCTGCTCGCTGAAGTGCTCCAAAAAAGCAAGCAAAAACTTATTTTTTTTTTAAACGTATCAATGCGATTTATGCAGCAGCAGCAGCAGCGACACATAGCAACCCATACTCCCTTCCATTTCCACTGCCTCTTCACACATGGAATGCGATAAGAGCTGGAGATGAGCGTTAGGAGCCAGTCAGCCACGTAGGATTCCCTTGGGCCGTCTCCATAAGAAGCAAGTGGTGGGGGCAAGAAAGAAGAAGCAGGGTCTCCTCTGGCTCAGAGGCAAATGCAAAATAAATTGGCAGCCAACTTTGGCAGAACCCTCCGCATCGCCTCCATCAGCCAGACTCCGCAGCAAATACAATTAAAAAGTGTGAAATCTTCAATACATTTTATTTTCTTTGCCTCTGCCTCTGCCTCTGGCTCTTCACATTTTTCTTGTTTTGGTTTTTCGTCTTTCGTCTTTCGTCTTTCTTTTGTTTTTCCTTAATGTTTTTTTTTTTTTTTTTGGCATCAGCAAATTCTTGGCATGCCTATGGCTTTTGGCAGCTATTTTAGGCTTGACAACGGCGCAACAACAACAACAACAACAACAACATTCAGCAATGTGTCTTACTGTTGTCAATTGTCAAACAGACAAAGCAAAGGCTAAGGAGAACGAGGGCCGGAGGAGCTGTCCCCCATTTATCAAAATCAAAATCAATGCCAGGAAGACGGACGCACTTCAGACACATTTTTGCCAGCCGGAGTTAACATTTTAACAGCTAAATGGACAGGACAGGCCAGAGGCAGATGCGACCCTCTCCCTGTCCCTGTCACCCCCATACCACTCCACTCTTCTTTCTCTCTCTTCGGAGAGAGCCACGCAATTAGCAGAAAGTCGTTTGCGAGTTGGCATTTTGAATAATTATGACAATTGGAAAGTTTTCCAACTGTTGACTGTTGACAGTTGATTTTTAGCCAGGAGCCAAAAGACCAAGACCAAGCCAGCCAGCGAGGACCTCTAAGTTTGTAAGCTAAGCTGATTAGGGTTAAGGACTTCCTCTCCCCCATTCCTCCTACTCCTCCTTCTTCGAACGGTATGAAGAGAGGGGAGGTGGGGGGGGGGGGGGGATGACTGACTATAGGTAATGCGGCATGCGCCTGTCAGCATTAAATTGCGATTAATTAAGGCAGCAGCTAAATAGACGCTGAAGATGTCTATAAGCGAGGGGGAGAGAGGCAGAGAGAGAGAGAGATAGATAGAGAGGGACAAAGAGAAATGGATAGAGAGAAAACAATTAGCATCAGTGAAAATAACAGCATAACAGTTAGTCTAGGTGTTCCTTTTATAAAACATGGGCTCATGTCACCAGGAAGCCGAGTGAACATTTTTGAAGTAAATTGCTTATCGAGTTTCCTCTGGATACGCATCAAACAGTGATTTGTAGGTTAGTGAATGATTTGTTCTGCCTCAGGAGGATTCATTTTTAAATGTTTTAATTCACCCAAACTGAAATTTAGGTATGTAAGCATGTTTCCATTGCATTTTCAACCCAACCGATGAAATGTTGCATTCTCAATCCAATATGGGATTGCTCAAAGATGGCGGATTAGTTATTTTTTAATGCACCCCCATGATATAATATCAAAGGTATGGGAGAGGATTGTTGCCAATCGACTTCGTAAAATGATAAGTCAAAGCGATATATTACCTGCTCACCTGTTTGGATTTCGGGAGGGACACGGCAACGCAGAGCAGGTCCATAGATTGAGGAGGCACATCCTACAGGCTCTTGATGACCTCGACAATGCCGTCTTTATTGACATGCAGCAAGCTTTTGATAGGGTCTGGCATGATGGACTACCGCCCTGCTATGGTCTCCTTCGGCCATATCTGGAAGGACGTGAAATCAAGGTCAGGGTCAGGGTCAGGGACACCTACTCGAAACCTTGCCAAATGAGAGCTGGAGTTCCGCAGGGCAGCGTTCTTGGCCCGATGCTTTACTCGATATTTACTGCCGACCTACCTAGCCCTGACGATGACTACATGGAGGCACCCTCGAAGGCTCTTTTTGCAACCTATGCGGATGATATTGCTGTCCTTTACAACTCTAATTGTCACTTCGAAGCACCAGCTGGACTCCAAGGCTATCTTGATATTCTGGCAGCTTGGTGCAGGAGGTGGAATCTGAAGATCAACCCAATGAAGACGACTAATCCTTGCTTCACTCTAAAAAAGATAATATCGGGTACTCCACCTATTCAGCTGGAGGGAGTTACACTGGAACCTCCGAAATTGCAAGCGAAATACCACGGAATCACATTGGACAAACGCCTCACTTTTGGGCCACACCTGAAATCTGAGGCCAAAAGGTGTGGGCGAAGGATGCAACAAATAAGGTGGCTGATAAATAGGAAAAGCACTTTGTCACTTAGAGCTAAAGAAGCAGTCTATGTGCATTGTGTGGCCCCGATCTGGCTTTACGGGGTACAGATGTGAGAAAATCCAGCCACAAACGTATCCAGGTATTGCAGAACCGAGCCTTACGGCAGATAACCAACTGCCCATGGTAAGTGCGAGGCTCCATTCTTCATCGTGATCTTAATCTGCATACCGTGGAAGAGCAGATTGGACGGCACACCAGTAGATACAGTGAGAGAGAGTGTTGAGTCACCGCAGTATGCTCGCAAGAGGACTACTCCCCGCCAGGCCATTAAGGCGGCTAAAAAGATTGGGGCTTGCCAAGACAATTGGCCAACCGTGAGATCTCCTCACTCATAAGTCCTTGTGCGAATTGCATGAGGTTTGGCTCTCTTTATATATATATATACTTGTGTTGTTATACAGAGAATACAAATTAATAAATAAATATAGAGTAAACCTTCATTTTTCAGCTACAGTTTTACTTATTGCTATCGCGAAATGTACATTCTTCTGGAACACCCGTTCTATAAATAGTATAGGTGTGTTCTACTGCCGTTGGATCTATAGCTGCTATCTGCCTCACTTGTATTTTCAGCTGTGCTTGTGTTTGGCACACATTCTAAGCCCCAATCCTACAACAATGTCGCGCCTACCCCATCACACAAAGGCAACAAGAAAGGAAGGCTAGCTTCGGCTTGACGAAGCTAATATACCATTCACATCTGGTTTACAGTGGATACAAAGGATACAGCACGAATTTGTTTTGAATTGGATGAAAAACAGACCAGTTATGCTCCCAACTGTTCATTCCGAAACAATCGATTATATGATAGCTATATGATATAGTTGTCCGATGTGGATGAAACTCAAACTTAACCAGGATTCCCCTTATCATGCTGATCAAGAATATATATACTTTATACAGTCGGAAACGCTTCCTTCTATGCGTTGTAAGCTTCCTGGCAAAATGAATTTACCATTTTGTGAATGGTAAAAATATAAACCCACCCACCCACACACACACACACACCCACACACACCCACACACACACAAAGACACGCACGCACAAACTATGGCAAGGGAAAAGCGTGTACTGCTTTTCCATACCATTTTCTTTTGCCTTGGCATTTTTTCTAGTCAATGGCTTGGCAGCTTTTGAATGCAGCTCAAGCTCAACCACTCACTTGCAGGCGCTCACCTGCACACCAACTTGTCTCCCCGCTGCCACCCGCCACACACCGCCTTAGTTCTTCTTATTATTATTTGCGGTTTTCCTGCTGCACAAACTTTTCCATTTTTTACATTTCATTTTTTGCCTTTTCGTATTTATTATTGTGCGCTGTGCTTCTTATTCGCATTTTCCTTACCTTTCCATAATTTTTGCAACTTTCAATTAGGAAGGCATTAAGCCGGAAAGTGCTGTTTTGGACTGGGCTGCTGATGCTCTGGTGGGCGGAGGGAAAGGTTTGAGATAGGGGTTAAGTTTTCGGTTTGCTTTTGCTAAATGAAAAGAAGCCGCTCGAGCCGCAAAGGCCACTGGCGGGCGGCAGACACACAGCGCACACAAAATATACGTGGCATATATTTAGGCAGCAGGCAGTGGCAGCTTTGATGCACTCAACAAAATTAATGTGTGCCAGATAGAAATGTGATAACTGAAGAGGCTTATAGATTGCTAATATCTGGAGCAAGTGTGTCTCATTTAAGAAATCGTATGGGAAATGTTAATGTTCAAAGATTAAAAACAAACTTGATCTGACGCCCAACAAGGGAAGTCTACATACCAAATTGGGTTACTCTAGCTCTTATAGTCTCGGAGGTCTAACTAAATATTAGTCTAAATATAAACATTGTCCCCTCAGCAACTTTCACCTTATCTTCCCTTTGACAACTGAATCTGTGTGCTGTAAGATTTCAAAGTGAAGACAGAATATATATCTGTCACTTGTGAGCAGACCTGCTCCTGTTGCCTTCAGATTATGGTGTGATTTCGCTAATGCCGATGATTAATGAGAACAATCTATTACTCTGTTAGACTTCTAATTCAAATGAGCTCAGCCCGAGGAACAATAATTAAAAATGTTCTTTACTCACTCAGACCTCAAGCTGGAAAAAGGTCGCTAAAAACAATTATCCATCTAGACCCATAGTTAAGGCAAAGTGTTGACTTACCTGAAAAAAACAGAGAGTTGGTAAAAATAAAGCATTCACATTTTGTTTTGCAAATCATTGTAAAAGTTGGTGGTAAATAAAAATAATAAAAGCAAATATACAAAACGCAAGTTTTACCAGAAAAACCGTCAAAGCAATTGACAAGCAACAATTACAACAATCTCACACCAATATAAACATGCACACACACACACACTTGCACACGGCTGGAAATGTGTAAACTAAAATAGATTTCATTTGCATTTTTCGCCAATTGCAAAAAAAACACACGCAGTCACACAACACAGTTCGGTTTAAAAACATGCAAGAACTCCATGGTCGATATTCCGACTATAAGATACTCGTACTCAGCATTTATGGAGGGGTGGGGTGCTCTCATACATAAAAACAATATATATAGATCCCACAAATTTTAACGCATTTAGCTGAAAAACTCGGTTTATATATGTATAATAAGTGTATATTTATCAATAAGTGTTGCATACTCTGGAGTGTGTCGAATATTGAATAAATGCTGAGTACGAGTATCTTATAGTAGGAATATCGACTATAGCGTTGTTACTTGTTTTTATACTCGTACTCTAGTAGAGTAAACGAGTCTATTGTATTCGTGTGAACGTATGAAAAAGGCAAGAGGGAACGTTCCGACCCCATAAAGTATATATATTCTTGATCAGCATCAACAGCCGAGTCCGGCTATATGAACACCTCCATATCGGAGACTTCAAGAGCTTCAGCTACCAAATGTGGTGTGTAGACTCCTCTTGTGGAGCGTCAGAAAACTATATCTCATACAATTTTCAAGATATCAGTTTGTAATTAAAACCGCTTATAAATTTTGTTAAAATCGGTTAAGAAACAACGTCAGGACTAGCTTTAACATTTAGTTCAGTTTTATAATTTACGCCAGTCAGCTTGAATAAGAACGTTGCTGTCTCCCTCCCACTAACTCATATGCTTGCTGCTTGAATGGGTGAACTAAACTCGCTAGTGCCTTTTTTGCATTGTTGGGCTATGAGCGAGTGGAATTCAATTCAGTAAATTTAAAGCTGCGTTACTGTTCTTATTATTCTAGCTATTTATGATAAAGACGTTCTGCCAAAACAAAATATGTACATACGTACATTTTCCTCACACGTGCTGTTATAAGGAGAGGTGGTGCTGCCCCTTTCCTCTTCTACTTTTTGCTTTTGACGCTGTCAACGGACAAAATCAAAGGAAAATCTCTAAATTTGTTGTTAATTGATACAGCAGGTCGCGGTCGCATGACATTTGATGCGGCTGTGGCATCACTTGCTCAAGCAATGGTCATAGGAGCGAATTAGGCCTATCATAATAGGCCTTTCGAGTGTGTGGCGTTGCAAAATTTGCGCACAAATCTAATCTGATGCCCCACAAGGGGAGTCTACATACCAAATACCGAGATCTAGGTGTTCCTAGAGACGAACAGACGGACATGACTAGATGGACTTCGCTGTGGATGCTGATCAAGAATATATATAGCTTATGTGCTCGGAAACGCTGCCTTTTGCCTGTTACATACATTTGCACGAACACAATATACTCGTTGACTTTACTAGAGTACGAGTATAAAAAAAAAAAACAGAAAAAAGTAGATCATGCATTTCCGTGGCGGATGTGTCTGTCTCTCTCTCTCTCTCTGTGTGTGCGTTAAGCAGGAGCATAGCTTAAATACTCTCGAGTTTTGGTAAGAAATGCGTAGCTCAAATTTGCCAAAAGTTGAAGGCATCTAATGAGCTCAGACACTTAATAAACTATATTCATTAGACACCAACTCGCATTTACCAACACTAGTCTTCCAAATACTATCAAACTATAGCGAAATCAAAGCAAAATACATTTTTGCGGTTAGTACTTTGGTAGAGGAGTTTCTAGAGCCAGACTGGTTCGCCTCCGTAGTTGCCAAAAGAACGACGGTATATTGCGAAATGTTCATGAATGTACTCTCCGTTAGTATACCATAGTAATATCGATCGGGAGAAGCCTGTCAAAGTTAAGCGGCATTAATTTACCTTATAAATTAACGTTCGACATCATATATTATGTTATGCCTTCTTAATCACAACAAGATTCGACTTAAGTCTTTCCATTTTTCATTCAAAATGAGAAAACGGACACAGCTAAGAAAAGGAATGATTCAAATATAAATTGATCAAGCAGCAGAGCAATGTTTTGCTGGAAGAAAGATTGTGCAATTACGCGCTTTGTAGCTTTGTTAAGGAAAGCTGAGTAGAGAGAATTAAGAAAAGGCACGATGAAGAATAAAGAACAGCAACAGAAGAGATAGGAGAGAACAGAATGTTGGGTAGAGGAAACAGAGGACAGAGGAATATTAGAGAGAGAGAGAGAGAGAGAGAGAGAAAGAGTGTAGCAAATGAGGTAAAATTGAAGAAAGACAACTAGCGAGTTGAGGGAGAAATAAGAGAGCAGGCAGACACGGGGCATTGATCAAGGAAAAAGGGGGGAGCAAATTTGGTTTAGAAATTTTCAAAAAATTTCTTTATAAGTTAATATTTAGCAGGCTGGAAGTCCGAAGTGAGGGGTGAGGGAAATGTGGTGATTGTTTTTCGATTAGAAGTCACAACGGAGGTCATAAGGGGAGCCATTCTTCTCACTGAAATTTTAATTTGATGCTCTGATTTGGGAACACATGCAAAATTATAATTTCGTATTCGATTCCGTTGTTGAGCATGAAATTATTAAAGGTATTATCAAATTATTTCTATTATTTATTCTAAAATATTGTAGAATTTTCAATTTACAGCGCATAACCAGTTCTCTAATAGCAAAATCGTAAATTCATGAACAATTTGCCGGCTTTATAGAAATTAATATATGAGCAAAAATGAAATTCATTTACATATGATAACATTTTGTGTTTGGGCTTTCAAACATGTCTGTGATGGCCCAGCACAAGCGTATTAAAGTACTGAAATGGGACATATAATACATGTCTGCACGTTTATGAATATGATTGTATATCTGTATATATGCATATATACGTCTATGGTAAATATAGTGAAATTGTACACAAACAGCAAAATGTTGTGGTCCAAGCAAAGCAAAAGGTACAAATACGATTTTAAATAGTCCCCATCCACTTGCTGCTGTACGCGGGGGGAGAGAGGTTGGGGGGCTTCACACGACCAAAACTCGACAAGTGTCCAATGATTCGCTCAGAATTTTCACAGGACACAGGGGTAGAGAGCTTTAGCGAGAATGCTGCCGAATGCCTTCATACTTATTGCACTTCCGCGCACGCAGGGAAACACTCACACACACACACATATATACACGCACACATTGCCATGCACTTGCAGAGGGACAAGACTTTTTAAATGTTTCATTTAATTGTGCTCTAGTTGCTGATGCCATGTGTTTTTCTGCTTTGTTGACAAACTTTAGAGATAAGAGAAGATGTCGATAATTTACCTTTATAAATTCATTTAAATTTTGCTTTGAATAGAAGGACAAAGTATTTTGTCTAAGAATACCTGAAACTATGGAAATAATATGATGACATTCACTTGCTGCTGAGCGACGAATAGATCGAGAAGCTTCACATTCTTTCTGTTCTGCTTTCAAAGTAAATTTATAGCTAAAAGCAGATGTTGACTCTGTACGAAGACTTACGTATGAGGCTTAATAAGGTTCACTGTGATTAATTCTGATTATTATACAGCATATTTGCATCGCTCTAGGGTACAATTTTCTGAGGACCCAAGGCAATCTTACAACTTTGTTAATTCAAAACGAAAGTCATCTCTCCTACCTTCTTCATTATCGTATATAAACACTAAAGCAAAAAAGATCAAGACATTACCGATTTTTTAGTAGATGCCCAAAACCACAGAGCATATCAAAACTGTCTGCTAATCCTAAGCTTTTTTGAAAGAAATCTTCAATTATAACATTCTTATGGTTCTATAATTTCATCATATCAGCATGGTTTATGAAGCGTATATCTACTAGCACTTAGTACAACTTTCCTCTTTTCTCATTTAAGAATAAAATGCAAGGTGATGTCATTTATGCTGATTGACTCTGTAAATCCCTGTTTACTTATACAAAAGTTTGATCTCCTTGTCTTCCCATATATTCTATATTCTTAAGTGAATTTCCGAATATCTAAGTCTCAGAACTCCAACAATTCTTATTAAACATTATTTTTTTAAGCTCTTTATGGTTACATGAAGGCTACCGCAGGGTAGCCACCTCGGCCCACTTATATTCACCTTAATATTATCAACGAACTTCCTCAGGTACTATGCCATTCTCGTGTACGATTGTACGCTGACAACATTAAAGTTTGATTTTCCTTTAACAACTCTTTTTCCATTTTAGTCTGCAAGAAGACCTTGATTCTTTTCAATAGTGGTGTCAGGTCAACTTACTAAATCTCAACTGTTTTAAATGCAAAGTTATGTCGTTCAGACATCGTACCTTCTTAACGATAGGCCCCTCGATCGCACCGATATTGCAGATGACTTGGGCGTTCTTTTAGGCCCTGTATTCAAATTTGATTTACACATTTCATTTAGCGTCGTTAAGGCTCTAGGTGTGGTGGACTTTAGGAAGCGATAGTCGAATGAACTTAATGACCCTCCTGTGTTCTAACTGTAATAATCTAAACATCCATACTAACGCACCTAGCCAGTAGATAATGTATATCGTTTATGGTTTGTAGTGTTTCCCTTCATTGAAAGTGAGCGAGCGAGTCTGAGTTCTTTACGTCTTTTCGATCCGTTTCGGCCGGTTGGGCGGGAGTCGGGAGCTTCTAGCCTGGGTATCGCGCGTAACAAGCACGGTGGCTTGGGGTCATGCGGGACCACTTGCTTACTTACTGCGCATTGTACGTCAACGTCCCGACGCAATAAGAAGAAAAAAAGGATATTTTATTTTGGTTATTCATCGGCTATAAACGTCTTCAGGAAGAATATACGTGGCGGTGTCAAAAAAAAGAGATGTTTATCTATTAATTTCGTTTTGTTTTTTAAGTTTTCTTTTTCCTATTTTTTGTTTGCTTTATTTGTTTTAGCTGATTTTTTATTTTGAAATGTTTTCATTCAATGTAAATTTATTATTATTTTATATAAACATTTAAACATAAACATTTCTTATTTAACTGCCTGACAGTGTATTGTTACAACTATCCCGCCTCATACACCCATACGCACCTACACATTCGCACATCCACACATACACACACACACACATCCACCCACGAGCCTTTCAGCTAATTAATAACAGGACATTTTAATCGCCTAACGATAGCCACATGCCAAATGCATTCCAACACGAGCAACCACCACGAGGAGGCGTTGCCATCATAAATGTTTCTGCTCACCTACCCTCACCACCCCCCTCTCACTCGATCTATCTCCCACACTGCCTGCTGTTTATTATTATTATTATTGTTATTGTTATTAGCGCTTTCATAAAATTGATGTGCAAAAATTTATTTGCCACGCTTGTTGTTGTTGCTGTTGTTGTTGTTGTTGCTGTTGCTGTTTTTATTATTGTTGCTCTATAAATTTCCTGAAATTGGGAATAATTTTTCATTTAAGTGGAAATTAATATTTGAGCACGCCAGGCCACGCCCCCTCGCCCCAACCGCTTCTTAATTATGTCACGTCGAGACAAAGGAAAGCAAGTGAAAAAACGACGCAAAAAAAAAGGAGAAGAAGCAGAAGAAGAAGGGCGTGAGGCGGCGTCGCAAAATGAATATGGAAATGCCTTTGATAAATATAAATGGCCGCCATTCAGCAGCAGCGCGTCCAGTTTACCAAAAAAAGTTTGCTGGAGCAAATGAAATATTCATATTTTTATATTAAGCAGCACTACGATGGACTCTAATATTTCCATCTAAAGTTTGGACTAAAAACCTAGTGGCGAAAGCAAAGAGAGTACAGAGAGGATTGATGATCTGATGTGACTTATCTGCTTGACTAACTTAAGCTGCTTTCTTCTTCTTTTATATAGATGTCGCCCTCTGGTGGGTATTAACTGAACTATAAACAAACGCCAAAGCAGTAGCCCATACTCATAGCTGATCTATTCTAAGGTTTTCATCGATGCCACACAGACACAAACATGCCAACTTTGGCCATTCTATTTACCAGCCAACTCTGTCTCTCAGTCTTTGCTTAACTAACTTAAGCTGCTGTCTAGTATGGTTGGGTCCCACATTAGTTATATAGATGCCGCCCTCTGGTGGTCATTAACTGAACTATAAACAAAGGCTAAAACAGTAGCCCATACTTATAGCTGATCTATTCCAAGGTTTCCATCGATTCCACACAGACACAAACTTTGGCCATTTACCAGCCTACTCTCTCTCTCTTCGTCTTTGCTTGACTAACTTAAGCTGCTGTCTAGTATGGTTGGGTCCCACATTAGTTATATAGATGCCGCCCTCTGGTGGTAATTAACTGAACTATAAACTATAAAGCAGTAAGCCATATTTATAGCTGATCTATTCTAAGTTTTTCATCGATGCCACACAAACATGCTAACTTTGGCCATTTTATTTACCATCTGACTTTCTCTCTCAGTCTCTGTTTTTTTCTTTCATTAAACCTAATGTTTTATGCTTTCTAACATTTCAGACACAAAACGAAGAGGATAAATAAATAAAAGAAGCCCAAGCACATATTTGATGTTTCCAAGCCATCGTTCTCTCGTATGCGTCGCCTGAGTGCCTCATTAATAATTGAGATGGCGCTGCTCCATCTTCAAGCAAGACGATCATTTCACAGGAAAATCAAAAATTTTGTGGTGGCTTAATTTATTATCCTAACCACATGCCTGCCTCCCCCCTCCGCCCGCATCACAAATTTTCCACAGCCATTGCCTCTTCCGATAAGGCTTCATTTTGCAGGCTCGTTAGTTTTGTTGTCGCACATATTTTGTGGGCCTAGGCGTAGGCGGAAATGCATTGCGTATACGTACTATTTCAGAGGCAGTGGCAAAGCAGAGCCTGGAGCGTAGCACAGAGTTGGTTGCATTGCAAAAATTTGCTGGCTTATTCGCATATTCTTGTCTTGCCTGCTAGGATTCAGGATTCAATGAATTTTTCACACATACACACACACACACACACAGACTGGCAAAGTGGCGGCTGCAGCGGATTGGCTTGAGGGTGGGGGTGGAGGAAGTTATGATTGTTTCACGACCTGACAAATAGAACAACATGAAACATGCCAACAGTACTGGGGTAGAGGCGCGGGTGCGGGTGCGGGTGCGGGAACGGGTGATGTTGGGGCAACAAAAAAAGTGGCCAGAGCTAAGCATGAGAGGGTTTTTGGTTGCTTTTTGGCAAAACTTATGCGGCACTCGGCATTACGGCTGGCTGAAGAGAGCCAGCACGAGAGGGGGAGTTGAAGGGGCGCTGGTAAATAGGCTGCTGTTGGCTGTTCTGCCCTTTGCGCTGTTGTTTGCTTATCACATTCATGTGTGTGTGTGTCTGTGTGTGTGTGTGTGTGTTTGTTTGTGTGTGAGCGTGTGTTTTATTAACCCTTTGAGGATTGCTTCTTTTCAGCCTAAAAGCAGGCCATGAAATTTTCATGTGCATTTTACACAATTGTCGCAGCAACTAAACTAAGGTCCAAAAAAGTCAAACCACAAAATATACAATATATGCATGTGTGTGTGTGTGTGTGTGTGTGTTGCAAGTGGCTTTGTATAATAAATAGGCAGGAATATATGTGTGTACTTGTTCCATATAAATATTTTTACAACACGTCTTAAGAGTTAAGAGTTTATTAAGTGTTTTGTTTATTAATATTTGGTTTCCTTTCTTTGGTTTTGCAAAATGATTTAAATATTTATGAATCTAATGAATTGGTGTATGTATGTATGTGCATATGTTTGTATTGTCCAAAGCATTTTGGATTTTGTTGACACAGGTTTGAATGTGTGTTGTGTGGGTGGGAGTTGACCAATTCTTGACTTTTAACTCAGACTTCTTCGTGTTACATTTTGAGTAGGAAATGATAAATAATCCCTGAGGCTGTTATTGGGTTACTTATCGGGCTGTATGGCACCTTCTTGTTGAAATCGGGTGTCCCTAAAGCTCATGTGTAACTGTTGCAGCTCCTCTTCAGTAGTAGTCTCTCCCTAACATCTCTGTGGTCAGTTTCTTATCTCACTTCACTTCTCATTGTAACTTTCCTTTTGTCACTTTCCTATTTTTGCTGTAGCCTTTCCTTCTCTCACTCTTCTAGCAACATTTTTTGTTTTTCCTGCATCTTTCTTCTCTTTACGTGACTAGTTCTGCCTTCATCTTTCCTTCTGCTCTGCTGTTTGCTCAATTCCCTCACTTTTGTAAGTTTCCCTGCACAACTCTTCTTTCCTTTCGCTTTTATTATTTCCCCCTACTTTCTATTTCTTACCCTTCGCGTAGCTTGATGCTCTATCGTCTCCCAGTTCTCCCTCTGTTTCAACTCTCTCCCTGCAGCCTTGCTTATCTTGAGAGTTGCCAGTTCTCTAGCCGGACTTTGGCTCTTTCGCCAATTACTCTGTGTTCTGTGGATAAGGATCAAAGTATATCTGATTACCCATAAACTTGGGCCACCAAAACGATCTCACACTCATCTTTGAACGACATCTGCACGGTTGGGTGTCATGTCAGATCAATTAGAAATGTCACAGGATATCCTGGAGTCTATCAAAATATCCTACGAATGCATAATTTTATCAACTGCGCTGTTGCACATTTGACACATCGGTGGGGCCCAAACACATGTAGCCCATCAATGTGGTTTGTTTCTCTCGGCCTTTGCTATTTTTTATGCATTTTTTGCTCATTTGGTGAATTTCTGTACAATCCCAAACTGATGGCAGCTCATATTTTTTTTGTTGGTTTTTTTTCAACGCCTTTTTCCAACCGCATGTTTTTTTTTTTAAATGTTCTCAGCGCATTTTGTAATTGTTGCTTTGGTGGCTGCTGCTCTTGTTGTTCTTGTTGTTGTTGTTGTTGTTGTTGTTGCGGGGAGACACATAAATATACATATTCATTAAAATAGAAGTTTATTTATGTTAAACAACAAATAACAATAACAAGGAGACAACAACAACAACAGCAACTACAAACTATGTCGACAAATTGAAGCAAACAAATGCTGCAAACCAAAAATACAACTCGAAATGCGGACTTATTTTACGTTTTTCGTGTTTTGCAGAGTAAACAAATAACTGCAATATATTAAAAAAATAAAAGGATGAAATAAAATTGCGTTTTCAATTGGGTTTAGCAACATCTGTGTGTCTGTGTGTGTGTGTGTGTGTGTGTGGGCGTGGCGCTGTGTTAATAAGTTGAGAAAAAAACAAAACAAAACAAAAAAACAACAGAAAAACCCAAACTGTCACTCGGTTATTATAAATATTTAACAATTGCCGGAAAAAAAGTTGCTGTAGCACACTGTCCTTATTGTCCTTGCCAAGTGAGACGTGCATCCTCTGCTCGCTGCAGCCACACAGCTGTGCACTTTCGCACGCTTCTTAGTGTTGCAAAAAAATAAATTATATATAATATCTATATAAACTTTAATAAAACCAAAAACAACAAAAAACAGTTTTGCAAAATGTTAATGTGCTGCAAGCGTCAATTCCAGGCGACATCCGCCCTGTCGCATTTGAAGTAATTTTTTGAAACCTTTCACAGGATATGTAAAATATAATCATAAAAAACAAAGGCAGGCTAGCTTCTACTTGCCGAAGCTGATATACCATTCACATTGTCAATATATATAGCCGATCTAGATCAAATCTGGTTGGCGGCCGTGGGGCTACAGTGGATGAAACACAGAAAAGGTACTAAGTGATCATTCCGGAACAATCGGTTATATGGTAGCTATATGATTTAGTTATCCGCTTTTGATCAGATAAGGCCAGATCCTCAAATTTATACAACCCTGAATTTGGTTTGCTTTGGATGAAAACACACAAAAGTTATGCAAATGAGTGTTCGTTCTGGAACAATCCGTTAGACATACAGACGGAGATAGTTATATTTGTTCCCTTTCTCATGCTGATCAACAATATATATACTTTGTGTAGTCGGAAATAGAGGTAGGAAACTATCGATAGTCGGCAGCATCAATGGCCCCTGATAAATTTTCCAAAAACATCGATGACCGTCAATAGTTTTTTCAAAGCCATCGATAGTGAACGATAGTGGCATCGATAGTGTCCTGCCTTGCTAAAGACTTGCTCTGACTCCACAGATGTTGCCGGAATGCACAAATATTTGACCATTAGTGTTTTAATTGAAGGAAAATCCATCTTGATAAGTCTAGCGACGCCACAAACGCGCAATTTATTTCAGTGATGTGTAAACAGAACCATCGATAACACTATCTTTAGTGCGGCATCATCGATAGGAGGCCGAGTCGATAGTGTCGATAGTACTCCATCATTGATAGTAGGCCGAGTCGATAGTGTCGATAGTGCTCCACCATTGATAGTAGGCCGAGTCGATAGTGTCGATAGTGCTCCACCATTGATAGTAGGCCGAGTCGATAGTGTCGATAGTGCTCCACCATTGATAGTAGGCCGAGGCGATAGTGCCCACCATCGATAATATCGATAGTGCCATCGATTGCTTCCCACCTCTAGTCGGAAACGCTTCCTTCTATGCGTTGCAAACTGACTCACAAAATCAATATACTCTGTTGTGAATGGTATAAATATATAGAAAAACAAGTAAGAACACAGTAGTTGATATTCCGACTATAAAATACTCGTGCTCTTTGTTTATTTTATATTCCACACACTCGAAAGTATGCAACACTTTGTGATTTCTTTTTTATTATAGAAAATCTTAATGAAAATCGGTAGATTATGTGTCAATACATCTACAACTCGAGTTTCAACTAAATGCTTCAAGATGTGTAGGAGATATAAGGACGCTTTGTTAGGGGAGTTTGGTGACCTCTTATAGACCTCTTACAGTCTCTGAGATATAGGTGTTTTTGTGTTTAACATTTCTTTCGATTTGCGTCGGTGAGAGGCCGCGGGGCAACATTTTTAAACGAACTTGATATGACGCCCTACGAGGGAGTCTACATACCAAATCTGGTGACTCTAGCTCTTATAGTCTTCCAGATCTAGGTGTTCATACGGACGGACACAAGGACATGGTTAGATCGACTCAGCTATTGATGCTGATCAAGAATATATATACTTTATATAGTCTTAGCCGCTTCCTTCTGTATGTTACATACACTTGCACGAATACAATATACTCGTTGACTCCACTGGAGTACGAGTATGAAAACCAACATAATAATAATAATAATAATTGAGGCGGTATTCGAAATCATTTTATGGCATAGTTAAGTGTCCGCATAATTTGGTTTCCAGCTCGATAAAAGTTGGCCAAAAGCCACACATTTGGAGTTGGGTGTGGGCATGTTTAGAGTTGGCATCGTGTGTTAGTTTACATTTGAACATTTCAACTGCAACTATTACAAAGTTTATTCAATGAAAACAGACGAGAGAATTTGCTTAATTTTTGTTTTTTTTAATTATTAAACTTATTATAAAGAGCTCAATGAAATATTAATAAACTTTTTATAGTTATTTCATTTGGCTTAGAACCTTAAAACTCAAACATCAAGCGAAGATTGATGCGAAAGAAGAAGATGAGATAAGCCCACCCATATCCCAAACCAAAACATCATACTCAGATCGATGCGAACATTCTCGGCGCCACATATAATGACCTGATCTGACCTGACGACGAACTTTGCGGCTTTCAAGTCATCCATGCTATATGAAAATCGATGCCACTCATGACCCAAACCAAAACATACATTTAAAGCAAATTCCGATCTATTCCGATCTTCCTTTTTGATACAAACTTAGCAGCTTATGAAGCTTTTAGCACCGTCTATTTTTATAAGAACTTGAAAACTTTGACCACTTTAAGGGGGCATTTCCCAAAATAGCTAGAATTCAAATAATCTTAAAGACTATGAAAGTTTTTTCTGATCAAAACTTAATTTTTTGTCAAATCATCAAGACTTAATAATATATTTCGAGTTTGGATTATAAATTTAGATATTCGCACATTTCTTTCTTTCTTTTTAATTTTGCAAAATATCTACTTCGCCTTCATTGTGATGCCAGAACTTGCTTACAGTTGGTGCCACAATCTACTAAGTAAATCGCTGTTGCAAAGGTTTGTAAGTTGTGTTCTTGCCTCTCACAAGAGCTCTGCTCTGGGTCCTAGTTATGCCTTGCTGTGACTGTAACGGTGACGGTGACGGTGACTCCTTTGAACTTTGGCTGTCGCTCTCATCGTCATCTTTTATGTGTGGGCGAGTGTGTGTGCGCCGCTAGTGCCTGCCTGCATATGGCAAATGGGCAGAGCACAAAAGGTTCAACTGAGTGTAAACGCTTAAATTGATTTAAATGCAGACTCGACCGGCAACCGAATGAATGAATGTATGAACGAATGAACGAATGAATGAGTGAGTGGGCAAATGAATGGCCAGGCAAACAGGCACAGACAGTAGATGTGGCTATGTCCAGCTGGCTTAGCATTTGCCTTGGCCTTCTTCCGTGCTTCCTTTTTCGTTTTGGGCCAGCCAAACGGTCTGAAACGGTCTGAAACAAACAGCGAGCAGTTCCCCCCCCCCCCCCCCCCTGCTCGAGTCTTCAGCTCTAGCTTTAATCAAAGTTTGCCGAAAAAAATGTGTGGGAAAGTGTTCAAGTTTGCTTTTTCACACAAAAGTAGGCTTAAATTGACATTCATGGTCTGACAACTGGGCTCAGTTATGCATAAGAATGTGAACTGACCGTCTCGGCAGCGCCCTGATGTAGGCTACAGTTTGACTTTCCCCAACATTTTCATACTCGTATCAAATCATTTTTATGGCATATTTAAATTTATAACGTTCTCAGTGGCAAGCAAAAGTACGTGATCAAATCATTAGTCAAAGGGAGCTAACATTCCACCACATTGGTTGTATGTGTATGTATGTGTGTGTGTGTGTGTGTAGTTTTGCACATTTATTTGACATGACCGCAAGGTGCATCAAGGCAAGCTCTCAAAGAGAGCGCCATAAGCGACAGGTTGGCAGCTCCAAGAGGAAACACAAACAACTGTTGACCGGCGGAGCAAAAGTCAAATTAACGCGTTTTCATTTTTGTAGCCGTACTTTTTTTTTTTGTTTCTCGTTTCCATGCACAGCAACATAAAAATTGTATATGCAAATGAAGGCAAGCAACATTAATGGGCAGGCAGACTAGCAACTGCATGGAAATGGAAGAGAAGGAGACCCGCACGCTCGAACACACTTTCTTTAGAGTAAGCTCAAAATATTCAAATGATTCAAATGAAAATTTTCATATCTTTATTAGCAGATATCAAACCACAATAGCTGTGTGGCTAAAATTGATAAGCAAGTTCGATTTCGAGTTCGTGGTCAAATCTAGTATAGAAGTGAATTTGTTTGCTGCAAACATCGGTTACAAATAATCGGTATTTTAAAAGTTTCATAACCTGCAAAGTTTGAGGCAAAGACAAAGCTCATTTTCTCACAGATCTGAATGTGTTTTGCCTTGGCTCATGAGAGTGTTTCTCTACGTTGTGTGATTTTATTAAATTTATCACTTTGGTTTGTATCTGAGGTCAGATTCTCTAATCGCTAATGATAGCAACGCGCTCAGTCTATGGAATTTTGGTTTGGCTCAAGCGTGGGCTTTCGAAGCTGCCAGGTTCGCAGCGAAGTGTACAAAATTGTACCCTGAAAACATTTGCTGTAGCTCAACTTTATGAAGTACAAAGATTGATCGCTGGAATACCACGATTTTGTTTTAGATTTATATCAAATTTGAAAATATTTAGAATTATATTTTTGCTTGAGATTTGAGGCATGCCTCTAATACATGTTGTTTGTGTATCAATGTGATACACAATTGCTTGCAGCGCAAAGTCAACTTGAAGTGCCTTCAAAAGGGCAACTTACTTTTCCTTTTTTGTGTTGAGAATGTTCAAAACACACCCACGTCCAAGGCGAACACGCACACATAGACACAAATTGTTGTGCGGCGCTTTTTAGGTTTTGTTTGTTTCTGAGCGACTTGGCTGGAGGTGGGCGGTGGGCGGAGGGCGGTGGGATTGGGAGACAGTAGATAGCGTAGTTGGGCGTGGCCAGGCGTTAGTTGCAGGTAAAAGCAAGCCAAATAAGAAAATGAAAATGGAAATGGACAGAGAGACAGACAGGAGCGCGCTTCTTCAGTTGCCGATGCTTTGTATGGCACAAAAAAAGAAGAGCGAAGCGAAGCAAAGTAAGAATTTTGTATTCGTGACTGCGACTCAGTTGCGAGTCCAGCGACTACAGGCGACTCCTGTGACTTGAAGCGACTTACTTGCTCGCCTGCTGGCTACCGTGACTGGGCCTATGAATTGAATTATTAAGCAGCCACGTATGTGGTGGGCCAAGGCGGGAGGGGGAGGGGGAGGAGGTTGGGGTTACGGGAGGATTGCTCTGAAAATGACCTGAAATGGGGGCGTGCTAGCATTGAGCAGGTCATTCGAATGCGCAGCGCGCAAAACTTTGTCTCAAAAAAAGAAAGAAAACGCAAAGAAAGCCCACTGGTAGCAGGCTGTTTTCAATCAGTCGATGCTTAGATGCTCTTTAAGCAGCAAATTATTAGAATCTTAGAAGGTTTCTCTAGAAGAAGAAGAGTTCTCATAGTAGATATGGTATAACAAACAAAGGACCCGCCACGGCCTGGCACAGATGGTTTGTCTATTTCTGTCTGGGAGACTATGATGATGTGACGGATGATTGATGTTGCTCTTTGGGATGAATACTTGTCCGGGGCAACCCTCTTGTTCAATAGAGGATTTACTTGCGATCGGAGTAGTCTTCTACTGCTAAAACATGGATAAAAATTAAACTCTTTGCTTCTCAGCTACTTTCTTCTGAGAGTTACAAAAGTCCACCATGACCCACAGCACCCTTTGTTAGAGTATTACAAATTATAAGTGGAAGCAAACACACAAAAAAGGCAACTTATATATACATATTTATAATATATCTATCATAATATATATTCTTATATTCAGGCATATTTGGTATATATCTGGCGTATCCTTAAAGCCATATAATGGCCAATTCTTAGTATATCAGCTAAATGTATTAAATATTTTCTATTCAATTTAATTTGCCTGCTCGCTCGCTCAATCAATGTTTGCTGCACACACTCTCCCTGCTGACGGATGCCTAAAAGTAGGCCATATTTTTCTTCGTGTTTTGTTTTTTTGGGCTGCTCAGGCGGCTCGGGCTCAGCCTCCTTTCAATCATTGTTATTGCAACTGCGTCACTTGCCTTTGACACCTGCTGAGCTCCTCTTCTCCCAGAGCCGTGTATTATTTTATTATTATTATTCTTACGCTCGTTTTGTTGTTTCTTTTTATTTTGGTTTTTTGTTTTTTGTTTTTTCGTTGCTTTCTTTCAGCTGCTCTGCTTATGCTTGTTGTTCGCACTTTGTAATTGACATGAAAATTTAATGCCATAATTTTATTTTAGACTTTTGTTGTTGGTGTTGGTGTTGCTGTTGCTGTTATTTGAGCTTTACGCTTTCTGTTCGGCCTCGTCCTCCTCCCCCTGGCACAGCCTATGCAATGCTTTGTGCCTTTTTTAGATTAGAAAAGTTTTGCAGTTGTCGCTTTTTCTGTTAATTTTTTGTTGTTTTTGTTTTTGTTTTGTATTTTTTATTATTATTATTTCTTCTTTTGGCGCAGCAAAATACGCTCACTGAAGTTCTCCTTTTGTTTCCCCCCTGCCAGCCGCTGCCATTGGAGTGGTCATTTAAGGCAACATATTCCTGGCCATAAAGAAATGTTAGAAAGTCGGGATAATTAAGCCCAACGTATTGCGGTAAGTTGGCCATTTGCTTGGGCATTGAAAAGTTTAACAGAAAATGTTGTTTGGGTGTTGCCACTTGGCATATTCTAGAGATATATGAAATATATATGATCTGGCTAAACTATTCTGATCATAAAGCAAAAAAGTAAGGCTTGCTTCGGATATCTAACAAAGCTGTCCGATTTGTAATTGATCAGCGGACGTGGGCTTCCTTAAATGCAAGAACCATCTCGCTCTCCTTCTGGCCAAACTTTTTACATATGCTGCAATTTAGAGACTAAAATTAGACTCATAAGGACATAATATGACGGGACAAACACATTCCTCAAAGCAGAGTGATCAAAATTTGCAAGAAGCAGTGATACGTTGGGATCCAAACTATCCATTCGATCAATTAGAGTCAATTAGAGTCAATGCTGTACCATGAGACGCATGGACGGAGGAATCGTGTTGATGAAGAATACCTTATATACCTCATACATTCGTAAACGCTTCCTTCTGTGCATTGCTAACTTCCTGACACAGTTTCTTGTGAAGGTGCAAAAGTCATGCTCTTCGGCAAGTGTTTTTTGGATCCCGAAACCTTTCTCCTGTCTGTTTTACCTACTTTCTCAGGTATTTTTTGATCAGAATTTTCCTTGGGTGTTTTTGTTTTTTAATCTTTGCCTTAATTTCTCGATCATTATTGTGCGTTAATCAATATTCCACACGCATCGCTCAATTTGCTGGCAATTTTGGCCATTAAAAAAGCCAAAATGTACAGCAAAAACACAGTGCGATGCAACACGATTTTCATTTTCATTTTCATTCTGATTTTCATTTTGGGCAGAACGGAGGCCTCACGAAAATTGAAATTGAATTTAATGCGCGTGCATTATTTGCAAAACACTGCGCTGTGTGCGTGTCGCGGGGATGGGGAGAGGCCGAGAGGCCGCACTCAGGTAGACTCATTCTTCCTGTTTTTTGTTTAATTTGTTTTTTTTTTTGTTTTTTCTTTTTTGGCAATATGCAAAATGACAACTGATTATTTTTGAACGGCTCATCAGCGGCGGCTATAGCCTCTACACCCCCCCTCTTGAATGGCTGGATATTTTTCGTGCTGCCACAGTTTCAGCATGTTCATTTTGTGGCCGCCAGGGGTCGCTGATATAATGATGATTAATATGCAGCGGAATGATATGGATTGTGACGCTGCTGACAGGCCAAAGGGGCGTGCGCCTGTGTGTGCAGTTTTCCCTGTATGTGTGTGGGTGTACATATGTGTGTGTGTGTGTGGGTGTCTTTGAGGTAGGCCTGTGCGTGTGTGTGGCAGCTCTGAAATTGAAAACCCAATAAAACACTCAATTTATTTAAATTGCTCTGCGAGATTGACAATTGCGAGATTGACAACAATTGCAACACATAACTGTACTTTACTCCTTGACAGACATTTCGCCTTTCCTTTTCCCTTTCTCCTTTCTACTCTCTTCTTCCTTTTCGTTTTTTTTGTTTTTTGTTTCCCAGCCGTTTGATTAGCCAAACATTGCACGTAATGCGTAGCACAGCAAAAGGCGACAGAATGTGGAGGAGAAAATGACACAGACAATAAAAAAAACAGAAAACAGAAAAAAAGCCGAGCACAGAAATGTTGAATATGAATAAGTGACAAAACAAGAAGTTGACGAGAAGAGGGTGGGCCAGGAGGTGTTCATCTGAGTGGGTTGATAGGCGAGCGCTGTGAAGTATGGAAATACTTGGGAGCAAAAGGAAATATTTTTGGGGCCTCTACGAGATCGACCAAATCTTTCAATCCCATGTTTCTAATGCAATTATGTATAAAACGTGAGCATACCTATTCGACCTAGACCCTTGACCTTAAAAAATAGCTAAACTCTGGCCTCTTTGCAACAGCCACCACAAGTGGAGAGCGAAACTTTTGGTTTGGTTGATCAAACAAACAAAAGTTAAATTAATTTCACTGGAAGAGAAAAGTATTCACAGTGTGTTTTCTAAGCATGATTGTGTTTATTTTTGCTGTCTTTAGTTGATTTAGGAAAGGAGAAGACTCAGCACTGTATAGAAAAGAGATTCTCTCCTTGGATTAACCAATTAGCTGACCAAGGACACGCAGAATCCAGTAGTGGGGCAGACTGTGATGCGAGAGAATCATCTTCATGCGAGTAGTTGTCCTTGATGATGTTCTTCTGTGTCTTACGGAATCCATTGCAGTAGATTGGAGATGATGTTCACAATATTGTCCACCTACCAAAGTGTTGATGGTGGTCCTAGCCCTGCCACACTTTGTAGTACTTGGCAAATGATTGTGTATGCTGCATCCTCATCTTATAATCAAGCAATCTCTTCCTCTTCCAATCTTAAACAAGTTTTAAGAGATACTATGACATATGTTCTACAGAATAAGACACCCTACATCATTTATATCATCTATTACTTATAGATATGCTTTCCTCCTCCCGTGTAGGTGATCTTTCTTATATCAGGGAACATACCTATCCTCTCTTAAAGAACTTCACTAAAAGACTCATTTTCCCACAATCTTCTTTGTGATACTTTTGGCGAAGTTCTAGCAAATTCTTGACAAATCCCTCAAAGTTTCTCCCTTTAGAACTAAACAGAGCCAAAATTTCACAAGGCAATTCATAATTTGCTTCTGCGATATTAATCCCCGCTCAGGTATAAGCTTATATTTCATCGAGTCTTACAAAAGTTCCTCTCTGTCTTTGTAGATTCCATTTGGTGTTGTAGATCAATGCCAACATTATCAATGAAAACTTGGTAAAATGCTTTGCTGTTGTTCTTGGCTTGCTATTGTTCTTGTGGCTTGATAGCATTATGTGATGAATACTTCGTACGCCACAATCGACCTAATCATTCAGTGCCCGCATGTGTGTGGGTGTGTGTGTGTGCGCGGAAAGTAGGTAGGAGGGGGCGTATTTGTGTGTGTTTGTGTGTGTTGCAGCCACGCCCATGCATTTGTCATAAAACATAACTCAGCAATTGCCCATGGCCCATAGCCATAGTCAGAGTCCGGGACCGTCGACATGGCTTGGCATTGCGAGTCGCATCGCATCGCATCGAATGAGTCCACGTACGCCCATCAATTGTCATTTTTATCAGCCAGCTATTCCGCGACATGGCGCAGCCAGCGATTTTCTATGGGCATGTAGAGCAGATACCCTAACCCAGGCAGAGAATGTTACAGAGAGAAATTTCTTCATTTTTAAAAATATTTTTTTTAATTTTATTTCTGGCGGAAACTGTAAGAATTTCAGAGCTTTCTAAAGACTTTGATTACATTTTCTAATTTTCACGATATTGCTTAAGACTAAAAACTATAATTTTCTGACAATTAAATATTTTTGTTTTTGTAAGTTTTATTTTTGATTCATTTTGATTCAGTTTTCCAGTCTTAAAATCTTTCCCAAGATCATACACATATTGCGTTCACGAAATACATAGCTGTCATAGGCACACATATGCTCATTCCTAGCATTCCTATCTTCATCCATTTTGCGCCTAAAAGTATGCTTCAGATTTTGCCTACCGACAACAGGAAGGCTAGCAACATGGCGTATGCGTATTATTATGATTATTATTGACGCTCTGGCGCTTGTCACAAAGTCTAGCCTACGCAGATTCACACCGCCTCCCCTGCCAGCCCCCTGCAGCACTCACTGCCATTGCTTAGTCAGCAGCAATTGGCATTAAAATTTTTAAAATGCGTGAGCTTCATTCTGTATTTTTGTTGCTGTTTTGCTTTGCCTTTACGCCTTCGCCTTTGCATTTATTCCTGCTCCTGTTGCTGTTGCTGCTGCTGCTGCTGCTGTTGTTGTTAATGTTTGAGTAGCCAGCCCAAGGCTGGGGCTAGGCCAAAACACAGCAGCCGTCCGTTTGGGAGCCTTAAAGCTTTAAAAATAAAATGTGAAATAAAATACAACATTTTGCTTGCTCTCGCCCGCTGCCTGCCTGTCGTTCCGCCCTCGTCTCTGTTCTACTTTGGGTAATTAAAGCTTTTGTTGTGGAGAAACACTGTTGCTTGTGTTCCTTTGTTTGTGTGCGTGTCTGCGGGTGTGTGTGTTGCGTGTGTGATGTTTTTAAGTCAAACGAAATTCCGAACTTCAAAGCCGAAAGTTAGAACGCCGTAAGAGAGAGAGAGAGAGACTCTAGTCTACTTATATTACGGTGGGACGAGTGAGGGTCTATGATTGTACTTGGAAGAAGAACAGGCATTGTCGTTGCTGTTCTTTAGTTATAGTTCATATAGGGAAAATGGTTCATATAGGCATCAGATATCTAAGAGTTTTCCTAAGAAATAGTTGCAGCTTCAACGTTACGATTCTGTTGATGATAGATAGATAGATAGGTAGATAGATTCTAAAACCATGACAGCTTCAAATACATTCAAAAATGGACACTTACTTTTATCCTTTCATCGCATTCTCTTCTTGTTACTAAAATTAGCAACAAATTCAATTCCAATAACAACTTGATAATGTTTAATAAATAATTTCCCACAAAAAAACTTTCTGGCAGAAAAATTTAAACATATTTTGTGAGGTAACTGAATATGAATATATATATGAACACTCACACACACTCATACACTGCCACACAGCTCTCCGCTCTGACCTTGGACCCATAAATGGAGTTTGTCCATTGGATTTCTTTCTTCAGCTTCAGCTTCAGCTACAGCTACAGCTTCAGTTTCAGCTTCAGCTTGCTCTTGTTCTTTTGGGCAAACCCATATTTATTTATAAAATGCGAAAACGAGAAACGAGCAAAACGGGCAAAACGGCAAAAAGTTGTGTGCTGCATAAAACTGAATTACCGGAAATTGGCCATTCCCCCCTCCAGCAGCACTCCTGCTGCCTCTCCAACCCGGAAAAGAAGTAGAAATAACAACAAGAACACCAATAAAGTGAAAGAGATGTGGAAGAAGTGTAGAAAAGTGTAAACTAGTTTTGGCTAAAAGTTTTACCTACTTCTCTTGCTCTTCTGCTTCCCAAAAACTCAAGCAAAAGTTAAATTTTATATGTACATCTATATACACACATATTTATCTGTATTTGTATATAATTTTGTTTCGCATTTGCAATAAAATTGCGCTGATTTTGTATAGACTTTTGTATCGATAAGTGAACTTCCTTCCCTTCATTATTTATGCTTCCAAAATAAATGTCAAAGAAAGGATCACATCGATACGCGTGGAGTATTTTGGTTTGAATCAGGGATGGGATTGTTTCCAAATATTTAACTAACTGCCTTGATTATGGCTTTTCTAATGAGTTGAGTTTATCAGAAGAAAAGTACAACCCGCTCACTGACTTTGTTGAATATATAGAACTCCACGATAAGCTTCTATAACATTCAGAAGAATTTAATATTGTTAAGATTGTTAAGATTTTAAGCCAGCCTTTGTCTTATGATGTTTGTTTGTTCGTTAACTGGCTCTAGGTCTACATACACATCTCACTGGAAAATAACCAGTAAAAAAGCACAAGCAGGCCAACCTCAATCGAGCGTATTCAACGGTCAATGCTGAGTATCATGTAGCTATAAGTAGTGATCCCACTTCTTCAGCAGCTGGAATTAGCTGTGAATTGCTAAGTGGTCAGGCTGTAAAATTTTGCCTTTAGAGTTGCAAATTGTAAGGACAATCAGGTGAAACGAATTCATTATCGAAGAGCAATTGAAGCTTCAGAGCAGATACGTTTCTCAGTTAGGTTTAAGTTGGACTGTAAGACTATACCTATAACATAGCTCATATATTAGCAGCCAATTGTTTATCACCAAGTCAAGTTAGTACAAAATGGCAAATAAAGGATATGTATATAAATTTATACAATATTTTTGTTTCCATTTAAAAATTTTGCAATTTGAAGCTGAAACTTTCTATGCATTCAAAAGCCGTCGCTGTTTTACCATGTTGCTTGTGAAATGTGGATTCTTTGCATAATTTTCTTGCAACTTGTCAGAGCTACGCATTCAATTAAAAATTTATCACATTTTATCAGATTTTATATCTATTTAATTTTATTTTTATGTATTTTTTTCCTTAATTTTTTGAAACTTTTGCATGCAATGTTGGTTCGATTTATCTGCTTCAGCTTTTACAAATATTGAAAATTGCTTTTCCATTTTGCTCGCAACAATCGAACACATATTTGCATATACGGTAGCAGACACATACACTCATATAAGGCAAGTTTCGCCAAAAAAAATCACAGCCTACTTTGCAGCGCAGCAAACTAGTTAGCACTCTGCCATTTTCCCCCATGCAATTCAAGTGCCAAAGAAATCTAAAAAAAGTATGTATATATAAGGGAAAAAAATAGGCCAGCTCTTCATACGGCCAGCCCGCGTCCACCCTGTTTCACCAATAATCCTCCCTCAGCACTAAGAATAATTAATAAAAAACTTACCATAAGTCGAGAGTATTTCGTCAAATTCACTTAAAAACTTTCTTTTGCCGCGCCGCTGCGGCCTTGACTTGACTCGGGCTTAAATATTATTGTGATTGCTGTTGTTGTCGATGTTGTTGTTGTTGTTGTTGTCAAAGCTGCAGTTTGTTTGATTTTTATCTGTGGCCCAAAAAACGGGTTTTATCTGGTTGTTATTTCGTTGTTGTTTTCGCAGGTGTGCAAGCCGCAACAGCACTTGCAGCAGCCCAAGATGCAGCGGCGTTGTTAAAGATCTGCGTTGAAGACCGGTTGCACAGGAAGCTCAGACACACACATATGCACGCACACACGCACACCTTAGCTGAAGTCTTTTTTTTCCTTTTTTAAGATAAGTATTTAAGCACACGTTTCATGAAAATTCCTGCAGCGTTCTCTACGGCTTTTGGTTTGTTTATCTTGCCATTTCTTATTATTTTGCTAGGAACCTACGACAACATATTCCGGTCGAAGCACCGCTGACCCGCGCACACACACTTATTGCACTTCAAAAAAAATTGTTAGCACTCGAAAATAAATGATGTCTTTAACTTTTCTTTTTAAAATATTTTTTTGTATTTATACAAATTTATTCGATTTTCATTCCGGAGATATTGCACACGGCATCGTCGGTGTACGTTGTTTGGTCTTCGATGTTAGAAGTAAATCTCACACACACACACACACACCAGCGCAAGCACAACAGCCAAGCTTGGGTTGGTTTCCTCTGTGTGGTGGCGGCGTTGTCGTCGTCGTCCGAAAGAACTGCTTGCTGAACACGTTCTAAAACTTGTTCCCAGCCAAACACTAAGCGCTAGCCAAACGCTGCCGCTGCGGATACAGCCGAGCGACAAGCGATACGAAGCGAATGTTGTGAACGTGCACGAGACACGAAGCGTTAGCAGTGGCACGCGTGGCCACACGAGCGCCGACGACAACAGCGGCGAGAGCGACACAGACTAAAAATGAAGCACACGACGATGCTTAGTCGCATTGCATCGCATCGTCGCTCTCTCCAATGCGCTGCCTGCCGTTAACTCTCTATGTACTAAAAACGAGGTGAACACATTCGCGTTCGTTTATCTCACAACTTCCCCTGTTGCCAATTGCCGATGGAGATGCAGCAACAGCCCATAGGCAGAGCAGGCAGATAGCAGACACAGAGTCAGTCGCTGACAAATTCAAGTCGTTGTTCGTGCGTGGCTAAGGATAACAGCGTTAGATAACAGAGACAGACAACAGACAACAGACAAGGGAGAGCGCCATATCCATAGTCATCGCCTAACATAGGCATAGCACATGCTAAGCATAGTATCATCGCAATCCCATATCCAAACATAGCCTAGCGCCTGTCTATAAATAACATGCCGTCGTTTTGTTTGTAGGGGCAAGCAGAGCGGGAATAGGAACAGCTTAAGTGATATTATTATACGCTCCCTCGCTTTGCCCAAACACCATCAGCAACCACACTTATCACCGTCCCCGTGCGCTTCTCTATAAATTAGCCAAAAAGGCGGCTGATCCCGCTCCCAGACTATGCCTCGGGCCCCACGTTTGCCTTCAAAAAAATTCTTGATTGGTGGCCAGCAGATGGCTGGAACTGATGACATTGAGGAAGCAATCGCATGCCATGACTCTAACTCTCAGCTTAGCTCTGTCAGATTCGGAAATGCCAGCTAAATGACAGAACAAAGATGCTGCCATCCAGCCAATGGCCTACATTATGTATATATGTATGTATGTATGTCTCATATATGTATATGAGCCAGAGGCAATGAATACTATAAGATTTGATCGCAGGCCGAGGCTGGCTTGTGTGGAAAGTGTTATATGGGAATTGTAATCGTTATGAGCCGTTTCTTGGCTTTGACATACTCCACTTAAAGACTCCCTGACAAGGCAAAGAAATATGCATATGCAACATGCATGCATGCTTACATACAAACATACAAATTTACATACAAATCTACGGCCACGAAAGCTGAAGCTGATCATCAACAATACAAATTATTCTTTTGCTCTCTTCCTCTACTTGGGTAATGATGCGAAACTTATCTTCTTTACACTTTTTGGCGACATTTTTGATCGAAAACGAAATGACATTCAGATTATATACATTCAGATACATCGTTCAGGAATGGCATAGCCGATTTTCAAGCTCTTAGCTATGTTTTATCTTTACATTCATATATATTTTCATATATATTCGTATATAGAAACTTTTATACAAATTAGTTATGGAACTGTTTATGTTTGACTTGAAACAATTAGAAGTTTGTGTGCAATGTGGCTTACGATGTTAACTTTACAATTCTGAGACAAAAAGAAATGAATATTTTATCTCAACCCATTTATATTTATCTCACCTTCATTAATACATTACTCAGGAGTAGTTTAAGGTAATTATTATAGAAATTAACGGAGAGACGACTGAGATATTAACACGTTGCTTTTGAAAAATTTCAATTGGAAAACTGATCAAAAATACTTTCATGCCAATAAATCATTAATATCGACAAAAACGCTTCTAGTTTTAGAATATTTTAGTTCCATCGATTGAAATTACTTATATATTGCAAACGACGCCCAATTAAATAATTTATAAAAATTTATAAAAAAATTAATAGAATTTTAAGGTTAAAAAATGCCGCTCAAAATCCTCATTCTTTTAATAGTTGTAAAAAATGAACATTAATATTAAAGTGACAAATAAATGACAAATATATATATATTCATTAAGTTTTGAAATTGGAAATTAGAAGTTAAGAATTAAAAAAATATAATGGTTTAATTTTGGGACCATTCACAAATTGTTATATTAATTTTGTCAGGAAGTTTGCAACGCATAGAAGAAAGCCTTTCCGACCACAAAGGGGAGTCGATATATACCCATGTCCGTCCGTCCGTCCGTCGGTTTCAATCCCAAGATGTCAGAAGTCTTAAGAGCTACAGATGGTTCTGGTTAAGTTTGAGATTCATCCAGATCTGTCAACTATATCATTTAGCTCCCATGTAACCGAATTTTCCGGAGTGAACCCTTAGTAGCATAACTAACTTTTGTGTTTTTCATCCAAATCAAACAAAATTCGGATTGCACCCATTTGAGGAGACCCCACGTCTGCCGACCAGATTTGATCTGCATCAGTTATACATTTACAATGTGAATGGTATATAAGTTTCGGCAGACTGAAAGGCGCCTTCCTTTCTTGTTTTGCTATACTTTTGCAGAGGGTATTATAATTTTGTCACGATATTTGTAATGCATTTAGGGATGCATCTAAAACCCTACAGACGATCTATACATTCTTGATCAGCATGACAAGTCGAATCGATATAGCCATGTCCGTCTGTCTGTCTATCTATCTTTCCGTCTGTTTCTATTCATACTAAAGAACTATTAAGATCGGACCACTATAACGTACGTAAATAAATGTATAATAAATGGCGATAACAAAATTTTATTTGCAAGCCAAGCAGCGTTCTTATGCTCTCTCTTTCTCTCTCCCTTTTTCTCTGTTTTAGACTACTAAATTTTCTTTCCTTTTTATAGTTCTGCAAGGGTATATAGGACTTGAGCACCCGAAGTTAGTCTTCCTCTCTTGTTTCCCATTGGAACCAAATTTGAACTCATTCGATCAGGATCGGGCAACTGTTTCAGACCCCATAAAACCGATTTATGTAAATGAAAGTGAAATTAAGTGCTAATAATTTCTTAAGTTTGGATTATTTGATTTAGCAATCTTCTACTTGTAGATGTTTTTATTGAGTGAGGAAACACCGATAACTATATCGGTCTATATGTTTTTAGTATTTGTAGAATATTGTTGAACCCTTTCTTATAAATGAAGACGTTTGCTAAATTAGCCTGATATATCTTTCTTGTATGAACTGCGATTATCACATCATTTTCACACTCAAAGTATGTTAGAATTTGCAAAACTAATTTCTTTCAGACAATGTGCTACACTTCCTCTCCCCGCCCCTACTACATGCAACGCATTTGGTTACTCATTTTCCACACAAGAATTATTGACAAGGCCAAGGCTGATCTGGGTTTCAATGCTGATTGGGAATGAGGTTAAGCACAAAAAATATTTAAATAAAAATATGCAAGCGCATGCAAAGCGGAATGAGAGCGAAGACACAGAAACAGAACAGAAATACACACACAAACACATACTCATACACACACTGACATTCATTCACACACACGCATACAAAGAAGAAAGATAAAGAACAAGCATAACAATAATAACAAATGAGGCTCATAATTAAAACGAGCTTAGGAGTGGCGGACGGCCCAGAAAGCCAATGCAAATGCGTGCTTCATTGGCTGCGTCAGAGGGGGAGGAGGCGTTGCTCTGCCATTGCCGGGAACTGGAACTTTTGTTATGTTGCGAATTACTCGTATTTTCATAACAAAACAGTTGGATGGAGCGCAACGCCCTCTAATAAAGCATTCGGAGATTATATTGATATTCTATAGAGTTTTATTGAATTTTCAGTCAGACGATTTATGTGGAAATATTATTTGAAGGGTGTCACAGGGGAACGGGATGAGAGAAGCGTAATGCAACAGTTTTCAAAATATATACGAAATTAATATGTAACTTAAGTCATTTGAAAGGTTTTCTTTGTTTATAAGACAAGAATGGAGTGTTGCGAATGTTTAAAAGATATTTATTTCTTTTGAACAGACTTCGTTATCAAACTTAACCAATTTTGTAACATAATTTATTTGAAAACTGTTTAATATAGTTTGGACAATATATTATGGGTAGTATGGTGGTAAGTCACTCTTATAAGGCTATTCTTTTCAGATGAGAATTAAGTTAAATGGATTATATACCATATTAACCCTTTGTGACTATTCAGATACTCAGAATACTGGAAGCCAAATACGTTGGATACCTTCTCTAGGGCATAAAATCTTTCGTTTATTCATAACTTGAGCAAATATGAATAAAAGCCTGAAGGCACGCTTGGGGCTTTGGGTGAAGATAGTCATTTGCGAAGTCGTCAAAGTAAACTGGCTAAGAACAACTAGATAAATTGATTGCACTATGAATTTCTGATAGAAACAAATCCAACAGAATTTGCTCACACTGAGAACAATTTGTTATATGTCGTGATATTCTAGCTGATCTTTGTATCAGCTTACTTTACAAAGGCAAATGTCATATTTTAAGAAGATACGATATAAAATTGTTATGAGTAATCCCAGTCCTTCACCTATTCAAAGGAATGAATCTATGAGGCTGGGCTATGGAATTCGATGAGAGACCCAACTCTCATTGATACAAGCTAATAGACCTCGAGCCTATGAATTGCGACCTTGTTGTAAACCAGATCTGGAAGATAAATTCTCAAAATCTCTCAGCACACTCAAAGCAAACTGTTCTCTTCAAAAAATTAGATACACAAAAGTCGCCCTAAAGTTAAGAAAATCGAATTATTTTTCTAAATTAAAGAAATATGCATTCTCAAATGGTCTATCAATTTTGTCAGGAAGCGTTACCGACTATAAAAAGTTTATATATCCTTGATCAGCATGACAACTGGAATCCATTTAACCTTGCGTCCTTCCGTCCCTCTGTCCGTCTGTCCGTCCGTATTTCAACACAAGGATCTCAAAAGTCTCAAAAGCTACAGTTCGCTCGTTAAGTTGGAGTTACTTTTAGATCGGACAACTATATCATACATCTCCCATATAACCGATTGTTTCGGAAGGAACACCTAGGAGCAGAACGATTCTGTTTTTTTTATCCAAATTAAACCAAATTCAGTTTGTATTTGAGGCGGCCATACGTCCGCTGACCTTTTGTGATCAAGATCGGACATGTCATGTGTCATATAGCTACCATATACCCTATTGTTCCGGAACGAAGACATATGAGCATTACTTTTCTCTTTCAAGATCAGACAACGATGCCAAATAGCTACAATATAACCGATTGCTCCGGAATGAACACATTCGAACAGAACTTTTAAATTTTTCATCAAAATCGAACTAAATTCGGTTTGTATCCAAACCCTACGTCCACTGGCCTGATCTCATCGAGATCGGAGAACAATATCATATAGCTTCCATATATTTGTTCCGGAATGAATCCTTTGGAGAATAACTTGTTTGTTTGTTTTTCATCCAAATCAAAACAATTTCGTCTTGTGTCCCTTGTATGCACGACCGATGACCAGATTTGATCTAGATCGGTTATATATTTACTATGCGAATGGTACATAAGCTTCGGCAACTCGAAGATTCCCTTCCTTTCTTGTTTTTTTCCTTAAATTTAAAAATAATTACATTTCTTATACATAAAAATAAATTTTGTTTTTTTTTATTTTTATTTCTAAATTTGACCTAATTTTTTTCCCAAAAATCTTAGGGAAATTTTACCATTGGACTTAGAAAAAACAAGAAGTATTTCCAATATATTTCTAGGAAATATTTTCTATTTTAATAATTGCAGAAAATATCTGCTTTTTCAGAAACTATTTTCATATTTTCATAATATATTTTCTATTTCCTAGAAAATATTTGTTGGCTTTAAGAAATCTTCCTCTGATTTAGCTTCAATAAAGTGGGCCAGTGGGCAGAGTGTTCAGCTCTAAAACGTGTAATATCGTGAGTAAAAGCCCAGGTAAATACAATGCTTATACAATTCAGAAAACTTAGTGATGGTATATTAATTTCATCAGTAAGTTTTCAAGGCACAGAAGGAAGCACTTCCGAAACCCAGCCTAGAAGCTGCCACCTACCGCCCAACCGGCTGAGGGGCGCAGCCGCATATAGTGGACTAGCTCCCCCACTTTCATTGAAAGGAAAAACCTTCAAACCATAAACGATTTATATTATCTACTAGCTAGATGTGTTAGTATTGATGTTTTATTTGAGTTAAGGAAAATATTAATAGAGGTAAAGTTAAAGAGATTATTGTAGTTAGATCACAGGACACGAAAAGGTTCATGCAAAAGATAGGTTAAATTAAAGTGCTAAAGATGGATAGGAACATAATTTCTAGTAGTTCTACGAGAGGCAACAGATGGAAGGTTCATTAGCAGGAGCCTACTTGAATATGAAGAGAGGAGCTATTGGGGTCCCAATTCAAACCACGGAAAGCAAACAGTAAATATTTCTTTTGAACAGACTCAATGCGGTCCTGGTGATTTCTGTATTGTGGACACCAAAATACTCCAAAACAGGTCGGACCAGTACAGTAATTTAGTCCGTCCGTCCGTCTGTTTCAAAAAACAAAGACCTCAGAAGTCGTAAGAGCTAAAGAGCTGATATTTCTACCAGATACTTATTCTGTCTACACGCTGGCTAAGTTCGAGTTTCATCCAAATTGGATAGCTCCCATATAACCAATTGGCGGAAAGAACACTCAGTAGCATCACTTGTATGAATTTGTCCAATTCTAACCAAATTTGGTGTGGCCCACTGAACTATTTTGATTCAGATCTTGCCGTTATATCAGTTAATTTCTATATAGCCAATCTTTTGCAGAATGAACACTTAGGAGCATAGCTTCTTTGCTCTTCATCCAAATCAACCATGTGAGCAGCCCCGCGTCCGTTTGAGATACCATGCTAATATGTTATACGAAACCTTGGCCAAAGTCCAATTCAAGATTGGGCCCATTCGAGAAAAGTTGTGATGCAATCAAAATAATTATTTATTAATTAAACACTTTCGAAAATTCATGGATAATTTGTATGAAAATTAGAAATATATAAAACTTTATTATTAATTAAAAATAATCAGCATAGGAAATGAAGCGAAACAAGTAAGAATGCAATAGTCGATATACCGACTATACGATACTCGTACTCAGCATTTATTCAATATTCGATATTCGATGTTTATACGGACGGACAGACGGACATGGCTAGATCGACTCGGCTGTTGATGCTGATCAAGAATATATATACTTTATACAGTCGGAAATGCTTCCTTCTGCCTGTTTACTAACACTACGTTTACTCTACCGGAGCACGTGTATAATAATCCGGGCACATTCAGGTTGAAGTTTTCTTTGCCATCATTAGAAGTGGTCACATTTTCTCCTTCTTTGTATTTTTTTAGTTGCTGCCGTTGCTTAACGTTAATTCAAAGATGGGCTGCATTTTTAAACGCCCCTCGAAAGAGAATTGGGGGAGACGATATTCCCCTCGGGTACATACGTTGTGACAGACAAATGTCAATTATGTGTACACATGTGTGTGTGTGTGTGTGTGTAGGTGTGTGTGTGTGTGCATAGTTGGCATGTACAAATGCATGGGCTGATGCAGCAGCAGCAGGAGCAGATACAATCTCGGGACAGATCCAGATCCAGAGCCACAGACACAGCCATAGCCAGGCCATCAACGACAAATCAATGAGCGACGACGACACATGTTGGGCATTTGGACATGGAATGGGCAACAACAACAACAACAACAGTATCAACAACACTAACTTGAAAGAAGCTGAAACTGAGACAGAGACAGAGACAGAGACGGACATGAACATGGAGAGCGTAGTAGGTCGGTGGTGCGGCAGCTTGCGGGGCAACAATGAAAGCATTTAAGCAGCATTTGGAAGCAATTACCACAGCAATGAAGCGTTGAATGAATGTGAATGAGCTTGAGAATGAATCAATGTGAATGAGCATGAATGAACGTTTCGCACAGCCACAGATTGCAGGCGCAGGCAGGACATCACAGCGGGCGGGCACACAGAATAGACAAGGCTCTGGACAAGACACGGGGACACGTATTGGTAGGACTTTGAACGCTTCAGCACCTAAATATAGAAATGTGCAAGATTCAAGCAGCAGCAGCAGGAACCGAATCAGCATCAGAAGACTCTGTCAGGGGTCAGGTGAAAAGCCAGGCAAAGTAAATGTTTTCAACTTGAAAATCCTTTTTTTTGTTGTTGCGAAAATTATTCAATTAGTCATCTGAACTTCTGCCATAAATATAAACAAATTGCGATTCAAATGAATCAGCTGCTGCCAATTAAGCAAAATGGCAAGGGAGATGCAGTTGAGTTCATTTGATGATCAGTTGCACTTTTTAGTGCAGGCCAATATATTGCTTCTATATATATATATATATGTATATGTATATATATAAAATGACAGAAACGTGCTTATTTGACTTTAAAAAAAGATTTCTCATGCTTGCATTTTCTATTTTTTTATATTTTTTTTTTGGGCCTGAAGAATTTTTTACGAGTTTTTCTCTTCAGTTTCTTTTGTTTATGTTCTGCCCTTTTTACGAGTGCTGTGCTGTGTTGTTGTTGTTGTTCTTGTTCTTGTTTGTGATTGTGATTGCAGTTGCTATCTGCTGTCCGCCTGCCCCTGCTGCTGCAGCGGTTGTATGCATCGTTGACAGCTGACGAAACGAAGCGCCGCCGACGCCACCGCCACCATGGGTGATAAAGCAGCAGCCAAGACACTGGCAACAACAATTTTCTGATACACGTCAAATATATATAGAACGGATCCAAAACAGCCAACGTCATATAAAGAAATATAGGTTTAAAGTTTAGCAGAGAATTACCAACAGTTCCCTATGGCTTTGACTGGGTTTCATTGATAGCTTCTTGCTTCTTGCAAGCTTCATCTTTTTCATGCCATTTTAAGGATTGGTTTCAAATTCTCAAATCACTATTTTTACATTTTATTAAATAACTGTTGGTTAACCGGCTCGAGGTCATATAGTATTAGTAGTAGCCAGTTCAATTAGTTGAATATTTTCTTAATATATTTTGGAAGAATTTAAGGATCTTGAAATATGTTAGAATTCTGTTTTTATAATCTGTTTGTTGTTACCCAATAGAGGTTGATATCTACGGTAATAATGCAGTATAACAATAGTCCAAAAACTTAATAAAACTAGTTTTATAATCAGTTTTATGTTAGCGATCTTCTAAATTTCATTTAATAAATGCATTTTTTTCTTAGAACTTTTGTAAGCTTTTCGAGAATTAATCAACTTCTCAGAATTTTGTTGATTTAATTTGGTTTAGTTTTTCACGATATTTGCAACGCATATAAGTAGGCATCTCCGACCACATAAAGTATATATATTCTTAATCAGCAAGACAAGCCGAGTCGATATAGCCATATCCATTAGAGGTGGGAAACAATCGATGGCACTATCGATATTATCGATGGTGGAGCACTATCGACTCGGTCTTCTATCGACGGTGGTCTACTATCGACTATACTGTTCGATAGTGTTCGATAGTGCAATCGATGGTTCTGTTTACACATCACTGAAATAAATTGCGCGTTTTTCTTCATTTGTGGCGTCGCATAACTTAACAAGATTATTTTGTTAACAGCAGTGAAAATATTGTTTAATTAAATTGTGCTCGATTTTGAAGAGTTTTATTTGTTTCAAACATCGAGTGGGCCAAGTTTTTAAATACTTAACTACAGTTTTTATATTGGGTACTATCGAGGCACTATAGAGGTCACTATCGTCCACCATCGATGGCTTTGAAAAAACTATTAGTGGTCATCGATGTTTTTGGAAAACTATCAGCGGCCACCGATGCTGCCGACTATCGATAGTTTCCCACCTCTAATATCCATCTGTCCGTCGGTTTCTATGCCAACAAGTCTCTTAGTTTGGAAACTGTCGACTTGAAGTATTCAACATAAGCTTATTTCTGCGGTAAACTGCTCATAGGAACAAATCTTCAAAATCGGATCACTGTATCCCATATAAAAGTCCGATTTAGCGAACATTTAGTACGCAGAGCTTAAGTTTGTTTGAACCTGAAAACGTTTCTACGCGTGTGTCTTATTTTCAGTATTTTTTCATTTTATTTGTATTTTCTTGTCTACTTCTAAATATTTTCGCTCTTCGTCTTTGATTTGTAAATATTGTTTTAGTTTAATTAAATCTCCTGTTTTCTATTAAAATGCATAAGCAACATTTCAACGACGCTCAAACCACTGTGCCAGGGCCAGTGTCAACATAACGCTTGGTACTTCCGCTTTTGTTCTCAGTCCTTCTCTTCTTCTCTGTTTACCAACGCCGCCTTTCAATAAAACAATTTTTAAATATTAAAGTTTTTTTACTTATTGTTGTTGTTGTAGTTTTTCATTTGTTGTTTTATATTTAGCGTCTGCCTGTTGTTGTTGTTGTTCTTGGAGTATTTGTATATATCACATCGCCCTTGCGCTTTTGTTTTGAAATGCCGTTTAGACGTAATTTTTATACCCGTACTCTAGAAGAGTCAACGAGTATACCGTATTCGTGCGTATCCGTATTCGTATGTAACAGACAGAAGGAAGCGTCTCCAACTCCATAAAGTTTATATATTCTTGATCAGCATCAACAGCCAAGTCGATCTAGTCATGTCCGCCCGTATGAACGTATGAATGTCGGAGACTATAAGAGCTAGAGTTACCAAAATTTGGTATGTAGACTCCCCATGTGGGGCCTCAGATCAAGTTTGTCTTAAATTTTGCCACGCCCCCTCCCTTATTATATACAATTTGTGAAGATCGTATAATAACTGTACTCTTGAGTGTGTCGAATATTGAATAAATGCTGAGTACGAGTATCTTATAGTCGGAACATCGACTATATCGTTCTTACTTGCTTTAGCTTTTTACGTAGAGGCCCAATTTCCAACTGCGTAGGCGAAGGTGAAGGGTGTTAGTCCACCGTGGCAGTCGTCGAGGTGATTGGTTCACTGGTGTGAGGGGGTGGGAATGCTTCCGTTTCCGCAATGCTCGCGCTGGGCAATTATAATGCTTACAAGCCGTTTGAGCGCAAACGTAAGAAAAAGCATTTAACAAATAAAACAAGAACAACAACAAAAAAAAAAATACGTTTGAAAATTGTATTCCAATTGAGTGGCAATGAAGGAGAGTGGCGAGGGCATGTTATGTAGTGCAGTATAACTCGGCTATGGGAATACCCATTTGAATGATCAAATTGAAGGAGATTCCCCCCAGCTGTTGGGAGTCCAAAGTGTGTTTTACACGATTGATGACTTAGGACCAGTTTGGCGTTTGTCACTTTAGTGAGGAGTTTCTGCATCCTGCGGATTCATTGCACTATGCAGGTCATTTTGATCTCCTAGATAAACGAAGACCTCAAAGGAAAGTCTACATCTGGTGAACAAGCAGGGGGCTCATCCCTGCAGTAGTACAAGATCTACTTTTCCAATGGTTTCTAAAGCCACCTTCGTCGTCTTGGTGGCCCCCAGGGGAGGAGATTGAACTACTGATGGGTATCACTATGACCGATATCAGTCCTGTTTAGACTCGATTCGATTCAAACAATTCGGCTACTAAGTATGGCCGTGGAAGTTGAACAACTGCAAAAAGGCAAGAGCATCATAGCATCAAGCCATGAGAACGGGAACGGGGACCAGGCAGTGGCATCAGGCATCAGCGGGCATCAGGCATCATTATTATTGTTGCTGTTGCTGTTGTTGTTGTTATTATTGTTATTGTTATTCGAAGGGGCACACGTCAATAATTGCGCCTTGAAGGGAAAGAGAAGTTTAAGGAAACAGAATCAAGCAGAAGAGGAGACGACGCGTCGCACTGGCTGCAAAAATGGCAATGTAAAGGCAGCCAGGCGTCACCAGAGAAAGAGAGAGAGAGTGAGAAAAACTGGAGGAGCAGAAGGTAGCAAGCAGCAGTAGCTGTCTGTGCCTGGCCCTGGCTGCCAAATGTCGATCCCTGCGTTTAATGTGAAAATCATGCAATGAACCAAAATTCAAACGGAAATGATTCACAGCTCTCCCTCAGTCTCAGTCTCAGCCGCAGTTTCAGCTTCAACTGAAGTGAGGGTGTCTCTCTGTGTGTATGTGTGTGTGAGTGTGTGTGTTTCAACAATTGTTACAAGAACAGCAATTGAACGAGCAGCACCTCGACTTGAAGTAGGTGGGGATCGGTGACTGGATGGTTTCGGGGTTTTCAAGGGGCTGCCTGCCCCATAACATTCGCCTTTGTGTTGAAAGCAGAGATGAAATGTTGGAGAGTTAGATGTGGCGTTTGGGTAAAGTAGGGTAAGGTGGGGTAGGGTGCGATGTAACCAACGACAGATAAACACATGTTAAGACACGATACACAAACACGAAGCCACACACACACACAAATACGAAAACACACACATACATATACAAACTCATGCCAGTCGTACACATGTCAAGCCAAATTCTTCACTTCCTGTCTTTCAATTTGTTTGAATATTTATTGGTTTGCCATTCAATTCCGTGTGTCTGTGTGTGTGTGTGTGAGTGTGTTTCTGTTTTGTTTTATTATCTGAAATTTCAGTTAGAGGCGTACGGCGCACGCACCCTAATTCCAGAAAAAAACACTGAGTTTACATATGTTTTAGGAATAAATTATCTCTGTTTTTTTTTCATATTTTTATTTTAATCTGTTGCAGACGCATCTTTTCATACTCCAAGTGGCTGCTGCAGTCTTTACTTTTATTCCTTCGTTCTACAAAACTTGAAGGAAAATGTTCTTCAGTAGCCACATCTATATCCCCAATTGTAGGGTAAAAGTGGAGTGGAGAGGATATCCTGGTCTGGGTTCAGACTCGCAAAATCGTAGTTATAGTAAGAGAGAGGGGACAGAGGACACATACTCACATTCATTCGCAAAAAAATTATTAAAAATGCAATTGCAAATTTGTGTGTAAAGCAAATGGGAGCGAGTTCCTCGTTCAGGAAGAGAAGATTTTGTAACTATGAGGGTGCGAGGGAGGGATAGGAAATGCACGTGTAGACTCAGAAAACAACTTCGTGTACATCTTTGTTCTGTATTGGGAAATGTGAAAAGTATCCTAGTATTTCCTTCTCAACTTTTTATGATAATTTCCAGTGAGAGAGTTGTCTTTAGATTTGCCAACCAGCAAATAGAGTGAATTGCTTTCGGGTCACTAAAAGTTGGGCAAAAATCTACAGAGCTTAACTAATTGCTAGAAAATCACACTGTCTGACTGCGTCAAGTGAATGCTTTCATTCACTATTTGACTCAAAGTGATTCAGTCAATGTGAATGTATTAATGGCTGTGTTCAGCTTAAGACGAGAAAGTTGTCTGACTGCAGTCTTGCAGTCTTCAGTAAGTAAGTAAGTGAAGTGTACATTCACCAGGTAAAAGAAGTGTACTCACACTCATTCATACTCATTCATACTCATGGACATATGTTTCTATCTCTGACAGAGTGACTGCTGCATTCATGAATATTCACCATATAAATTGAATCATTAATAAGTTCATTTCATTTAAAGTTTCATTAAGTAAGCGCATTCACCATTTCAAGTGAGTGCATTCAAATATCATAGTGAATGCATGAGGGTATTCATTTTAAGAGCCGACAGCTTTCAGTAATCAGTGCTTTAATGCACACATTCAACCAGAAAAGTAACTCCATTCAGTAGTGTTATCTTTGTCTTCCACTCATAAATTTCATTTTATTCGATTTATGCTCATGAAACATCATTGAAAAGGCTTGTGAAAATGTATATCTCTGTCAGAGGGAATACAGTTGTATGTTTTCACTGCAATGAATGCATCTAAAATGCATTCATTTGCAGTTTTCATTGTAGTCTTCAAGTGTGAGATTAAAGTAAATGCCCTCACCCGTATTCACTTTGTCATTCAACTCTAAAATTGAGGGTCTTGGACTTGTACGAATATATTCAATAAGTATTCATATGAAGTATTCATACTTGGCTCCCTCTTTCGCTCTCTCTCTATCTCTATCTCTCTCTCTCTCCCTCTCTCGTTTTCGCTGTTATTTATGTTCTTCCTTGGAGCATATTCAAAACAATTTAATTTAAACATTCGCTTTGCTTGAATGAATTCATCTGCTTCCAGAGGGTTTGCTCGCTGCGGGGGAGGTAGGTGGCTCTGTGGTTCTGTGGTGGGGCAGCGCGGTTGTCTGCTGTGTTGTCTGCTTCTTTAAGTCGCCTTCATTTGTTTCTCTTTTTGCTAAGAGTTTCATGGATTGCCGCTGCCGCTGCCGTTGCTGTTTTTTCAGCCATCGTATTGTTTTTGTGCTTAAATGAGTTTTTCATGGTTTTTTAATTTTTGTTTGTTTGTGATTTAATTTGATTTTCATCTCCCATTTCCATTCCTCATCTCTCACTTTCTCATCCTTCAATGCATCTTCTTGTCCTGTAGTTTTATTTGTTTCGTGCTGCTGCTGCTGCTTGGTTTTAATAGCCTTCTTGTCCATAAAATGTCTTCATTTGATTTTCCATGTCAATTTTCCGCTCAAAAATGAAATCATAAAATGTTGCGCCAACCCACACAAAAAACTAAATCAAATGAAAAGCAAATCAAATTTTATTAACTGAACAAAATACTTGTTGGTGTTGCCTGTTTTTTGCCATTCAACTGCGAATGGGAATAGAAATGGGATGACAATCAGAGGCTCACTGTAAATATATATAAATATATATATGTAATTTATTTAATGAAGAATTAAAGAGACGAAAATCAACAATCAAATGAGGAGGAGAGCTAAGATATCTTTGTAGAAAGTGAGTTAGATTGCCATATTTATGATTGAGTAATTCGTTTCGGGTTATATTAATATGATCTATAGATCCTGTAGATCATTGATCATAATCAGAAGGACTATGAACATAAATAGTGGCAAATTCGTTTAAAGAGGCGGCTTTCTATGGCAATGTATTCACTATCATCATCAGCATTCAGTTTCTTGCTTCGGACTCATTATGAATTGACTCAGCTTGCTGAACATTTGAATTCACTTGAATTTAACAACAATATCATCATTATATATCTGCCATTGAGAGGACCTTTTCCAAAATGTATACTTTTCCTTATTGATTTGCTTGTGTGTGTGTGTGTGTTTGTTTGTTAGTATAAGTTAGCAGTTGTATACACATTGAATGCTCAAATCATCTGCTCCAACGTGTCCATAGCCACGTGCTGTGCAGTTCCTGCTGCCTGGGCCTGACCTAGTCAAGTACAAGACAAAACGGACCAGTGCATGGGCAAATATTGCATTGCACAAAAGGCCAATGACTTGATTAATGGGAATTTTCCAACAACAATATCGCGCATGCAATACCCCCAGTTACAGCCCCCCGCCCCATCAGCCACCCCGCTGAGTTGGTAATGAGCGTGTAAAGTGGCCCCTAATCAGTGTCATAATAAATAGAAATTAATCACTGCTCGCTGCTCTGCTCCGTGCTGCTTTTGCTGCTTTTGCTGCTGCTGCAAGTTAAAACCACTCTGCCTCTAGTTGTTGCCACCTGCAGTTGGAGGCTACACTCTGACGTGAGCTGCAGTCAGTGAAGTGCAAGGCTGGGGGCTGTGCGGCGGTGTAGGTGGCAGGGCTTGGAGTTCACTCTAGCGGTTTGCACGCCACCGCCGTCGCCGCCGCCTGTGCGCTGCCTGAGCATATACTTTGTAAATGTTTTGTAATGATTTGATTTGAAATTCATTTGAATTATTGCTTGCTTCCGGCTTCCGGCCGGGGAGCGAGGAGGGTTGCCTTGCTTTTTTTGAAATACTTTCCTGTTTCAGTTTCAGTTTCAGTTCAAGTTGAGCCAACTGGAAAACGCCACAGGCGGCGCACAGCGCACAGTTGTATGCTATGACTATGGTTATGGCAATACCCAAAGCTCTCTTCTACTCTCCGCCCCTCTCGCTCTCCCTATGATGTATGCGTGTGTGTGTGTGTGTGTGTGTGTGTGTGTGTGTGTTGGTTCGTCCGGCCAAAGTCAACCTCCCGGGAGTTTATTAAGTACTGCCAAAGTATATATGTTTGTATATGTAGAGCGCACGAACAAGCTGAGTGGGTGGCCTCTACACTTGGCCACAATTTAATACGAATTTTGACCAGAATTACGCTTAGGCCAGCCCTATGTAAGAAACTAAACTGAGGCTATCTTCAGCAGTGATCTATGAAATACAAGTTGTGTTTTAAACAGTGGGAACAGTGCTTGGGAATGGAGACTCTTTAGCAGATAGATGGTTTAGAAATGCAATTCGGAAGGCAAACCAAAGCATAGATGAGAATGCGTTTCAAAGCATATTAAGCAAACAGCAGAGCATGGTGATGACAACAGACAATGAGCATGACAACAGCCTGAGATATTGAACAACCTCAGTTAATATCTTTAAACTTAAGTGTCGGATTGATTAAAGACTGTAAGAAATCGTTCTACTATTATACAAATATATTCTAGATTGTCTTAAAAAATACAAACAATTGTATAAATATTTGACATTCAACATATTTTGCCAATTCTTTTTTCCCAGTGTAAGTCAAAGAGCAAGCCAATGCCAATGCCAGGCGCAGTCGAAGCTGAAGTCAAAAATACCGCTACTTGCTTGTGCGGAACTTTGTTAATATGCAAGTGAATGGACATTTCCGGTCTACTACGACGATATTACGATGTTACAAGACCGTACTGAGCTGAGAGAGAGACACATAGAGACAGAGAGAGAGAGAGAGAGATAGAGAGTGCAAGACCCGCAGAAACCTAAACGATTACTATGAAACCTTGGCCAGGCCCTAGAGATGGACACAACCAAACTGACAAGCATAGCCGATACACTACCATTTTGTTTACCCTTGCAGAGGATGTTAGAATATTTTGAAGATATTTGTAATGAGTTGAAAGTCATCGCACGAAGAAGATATATTCGATAATGTCTATGTCTACGGACGATTGTATGAGAGTGACTCTCTGGAGTTTATGCTTATCCCGATCGAGGGTAAGTCGAACCTCTCGCTCATTAAGCGATTCTCTATCTCTTTAGAGTCTATGCCTATCCCGGTCCAGGCTAAGATGAACCTCACGATTCTCTATCTCTAAAAAAACGTACCCAATTCGCATTCCTTATGCAAACATTATAAACAGCTATTAATCGTTGTACACCAAAAGGACGTTTAGTTCATCAATAGCAAAATATAGAGACAACGTGCTGAAAAGTGTTCTTGGCTCACTCATCGTGGTCATCGTAACCACTTGTTGACTTGGGTGTTCTTTTAGACCCCAAATTGAAATTAGATCTACACATTTCAGTTACCGTCAATAAGGCTGTGGGTGCCCTTGGTGTTATCTAGCGATGGTCGAAGGAATTTTATGATCCTTAATTAAATTAAATTACTGTATGCTTCTCTGGTCCGACCTATTTTGGTGTACGCATCCTGTGTTTGGTGTCCACAATACAGGAATCACCAGGACCGTGGATTGGGACCCCAATAACCCCCTCCCTTCATATGCAAGTAGACTTCTGTTAATAAACCTTCCATCTCCTTCCATCCAAAAGATTAGAATTATGCTTAATGTTATCTTTATACTCTAAAATTGTGACATTGACTCGTCGTCTTTAATTAGCCAAATCAGTTTTTGTGTTCCTCGTAGAACTACCAGAAATTATTTTCCTATCTATCTTCAGCACTGTAGTTTGTGACTACAATAATCTCTTTAACTTTATCTCTATTAATAACTGCCTTAATTCAAACAAAACATCTATACTAACGCTTCTAGCTAGTAGATCATGTAAATTGATTATGGTTTGTTGTTTTTACTTTCACTGAAAGTGAGCGAGCGAGTCTGTCTTTTTTTTCCGTCTTGGTTCGTGTCGCTTTTTATGCGGCTGCACCCCTCGGCCGGTTGGGCGGGAGGTGGGAGCTTCTAGCCTGGGCTGAAGCGTACATACGTAGCACGATAAGCCACCTAGATGTTTCTATATCAGTTTAAAAGCTACTGAAATACTTTTTATGGAAAACTTTCTTAAACGAATTGAATAAAAATTTGGTTTGAGAAATCTATACTTTTTTCCTGCTTGGAATTCCACCGATGATTGATGATGACCTGCAGGACATTTCTTAATTGTATTATGAAAAGTGTATTGCAAATTCAGTTTGCATTAAAAACCTTCAAATATAACTTTCCAACTTTTTAGTCTTCACATTTTTATTTTATTTCTATACCCTGTTCCTGTGGGGTACAAAGGTATATTAAGTTGGTTGCAATGTGCGTAACATGTTGAAGGAAGGACCGCATGCATGCCAAGCCGAGTCGATCTAGCCATGTCCGTCTGTTCGGCCGGATGTATGAAAAACTAGATCTTAGAAACTAGAAAAGATAAAGACTTCAAATTTACAGTTTTATTGTCTATAAATATGTACAGAGATCAAGTTAATTTAATTGTTTTTGCTCTTTAAGGTGGCGCAAATACAAACCACCGCCTATATAAGTGATTTTATTTCTTAGCTGTTTTGTTATACCATTCTAAAAATGGTATATTAATTTTGTCAACGCACATAAGGAAGCTTTTTCGACTGTGTAAAGTATATATACATTCTTGATCAGCATGACAAGGAGATTCGATATAACCACGTCTGACAGTCTGTCCGTTCGTTTGTTTCAAAGCAAGAATCTCAGAAGTCTTAAGAGCTTCCGAGCTACAATTTTAAGCACGCTGCACGCTAGTTAAGGTTTGAGTTACATCAAGATCGGACAACTATATCATACAGCTACCATATATCCGATTGTAGCATAACTTTTCTGTATTTCATCTCCTGAATTCACTGTAGTGACACGAAACTAAATTCGGTTTGTATTCATTTTAGGAGGTCCCACGTGGTCCCCAAATGTAGTTCTCATCTTTTTATCCGTCTTATCTATCCACAAATTCACAGACAAAATATGATTCAGATATACCATATATAGCCGACTTTTTCCGGAATGTTTGCTTTTCATCCAAATAAATCCAAACTTGGTTTGTATCCACTTTAGGAGGCTCCAAATCCATATTTGTCCGAAGTTGATCAGGATCGGTTTGCTCTAGTTTATAGCAATTTATTAGCAATTTACAGGGTATTTCACTGCAGAGCAAGCTCGACCGTTGAGTTCTTACTTGTTTTGATGCTTTTTGGTCATCATTTTGGCTTCGCTCATGTGTAATTTTCAATTAAAATGATTTCTTTTTTCGTGGTGGGGGTGGGGGAGGTTGCTTCCACCCAGTTGGAGTGTTGGCTACGGCTTGCAATACTTGGCTGGGGCTGACCACAAATACTTTTTCGGGTCGCTCCAGAAATCATCATAAATCATGCAGCAAAAGCCAAAGCCAAAAAGCAAAAGACACGAACCGCATGCGAAATCAGCATTCGACAAGCGTTGACAGTGGCCAGGGCAGGAGAGGCAAAAGTGCCATCATAGAGAGTTTCGTTTTACTTTTGAAAATAGTTGCAAAGTGGAAAAGTTTCTGCTCAGCTCAACCTAATGGCAGTTAATATTAACATTTGAAATTCACAGCGAACACAACTGAGCAGTGAGTGCGAGTGAGAGAACTCAGAATTGAAGTTGGAATTGGAATTGGAGTAGGAGTTGGAGTCCCCTGCTTGTGGTCAGGAAGAGATCATTGTCTTCAGACGTGTCCATTCAGACCTCAAATGGAGGGTATGTAGGGTATGTATTTGTGGCAAACTATTTGATCCAGCCACGTTTAGAGTAAAGAATAATTTCAATTTTAAAGCGTTGCAAGCGGCGGCAACTGTGGTGAAGTCAAATTTGTAACAACACATTGCCAGACGATTGCTAAATCATGTGATCTAAGCAGGGCCGTTTCCTCCGTTAAGCTGTGCTCATGAACGAGGAAGGCTAGCTTCGGCTTGCATGTGTCCTAGAATTCTCAACTATTTATTTGGCAGTTTCGTGGCATAAATGGAACGTCAAATGTTTTGACTTTCGGCGGTCAAACGTCTCCGAGTTGCGTGTGTTTTGGTTTTGGTCATATCCCCGACTATTAGTCAATTGTGGTAAATGTAATGTTTCAATTTCATATTAACCGAATTCCACATTTCATTTATTAATAAGAAACCATTGCTAATACAAATCTGTGGCACTGGGGCGCGGACTGGCATCAAAAACCAACATAAAACATTTATCAGCCTCGCGAGACGTTGTCCCTCTGTATTTAGTTTTATTTTTTGTTTGGTTTCTTTTTGACGATGCTTTTAAAACATAGAAGGAGGCATCTCCGTACCAAAAATATATAGCGAAAGTTCCAGGTAATAAAAGATTTCGGAACTCGTAATTGCATTTCATCCTTAAGGTCAGTTGAATTGGATTAATTTTTTCACCTAAGTATAGAAATTTTTGTTAATTCCGAGTGGTTTGTCATAGCATTGCTTCAATGGTCCATGAAGGTTTTCATGAATGCTGCAAGGAACTGAAGAAGGGGACTTGGTGTATCCAGTTGATTTACTCAGACCTGACCAATGCTTATAATATGAAGCTGCCATAGAAAACGGCCAAACACGTAAACCAACATGGACCAGAAAGGAAGACTAGCTTCGCCTTGCCGAATTTTATTCACATTGGAACCGATCTAGATCAAAGCTGGTCGGTGGGCGTGGGGCTGCAGTGGATGCAAGACGAATTTGTTTTAATTTGGATGAAAAACAGAAAAGTTATGCAGCTACTCGGTTATATTGGAGCTAAATGATATAGTTTTCTGATCTGAATGACACCCGAACTTAACCCGAGTGATTTTGTAACATGTGCAATCAGCGCAGGAGTAATACAACTAAATGCTAATTAGAGTAACTCTTTGCTTCATTTTGTGGTTGGTTAGAGATTGTTGCACCAACAATTTAGTGATACAAGTGCACCTGCATCGTCACACTTGGAAACGTGACTTGTTAGGAGGAAATGCTCTTCGAAATTAACAAAAATAAACAAAGCATGTGCTCCCATTTTATAGCCCGATTACTCGCCATTGTAACTAAGGAAATCTTTAAACTCTTTAAATAAAAAAACTTTTGAAAAACTTGTTCTTTAATAAATAAGATTAGAAAAGATGTTGGCTTACTCTTTGCTTTCCCTGTAGAAATCCTCATATGTACACAATCTTAGTTGATCAGTTTATTTGGCTCCGAGCAACGTTTGCCTGTCACAATTACAATTGGAATTCCCAAATATTCTTTCCTCGCTTAGCTCATTTGAATATCATAAATGAACGCTATGTAAGGTGGACCAGGCTAAAGATATCTGATGATGACTTGCATGGCCGCACTCGAAACAGACTGTAAGATCTGCCCAGCTTTTAAAGTTTGTTCTAATATTTTGTAAATATTATGACTAAAGCAAAGGCCAGAGAGACAAATAGTTAAGGCTAACTTAGAAGCTCCATTAAATAAAGTAAATCCTTGAGGCGTCCACATACTTTGTCTTTGTCTTTGTCTTTGTCTTTCGCTTTGGCATCCATTGTTTGAGCTGTCTGGAGAAATAGCAAAATGTGAACCCGGGCAATGCCGGATAAACTGGCTCGTTCTAAATATAAATTAAAAACCCGAGAAATTAGTAATTTACGGGGCGACGTAAAACACTCTGGAGCCTTTCTCTGCGATACTCAAACGAAAACACTCTGGAGCCCTTCTCTGCGATACTCAAAATGTTAAGTTGACGTTAACGTTGAGAAGTCTTGCACAGCTTTAAGGTTTTAGTATTTTTTGTATTATTTTGGTTATAATTCGTATTTTTATAGACGCCAATCGTTAGAATTAGTGACCTCTCCCACTCATCAGGTTTAAGTTTAGTATTTTTGATCTTATTATGGTTATAATTCGCATTTTATTCTCAGGCTCGAGAGCTTTGGACATGAATCAAATAGAGCTAACACATTATTTATTGTTAGTGATATTATGACAGTACAATTGCCTCAGGTCCACCAAGTAAATGAGCTTGCAGAACTCCTTCTTTTTCCATTCTCCAAGTGCTTACAAGAAAAAAGAACTCGCAGGGAGTGTTAGCTTGTATACCATTCACATTGTAAAACTACTCTAAGTAGATCCCCAAGTCGTTCTTTTGCGTCCGTTGTTGATGTTTGATGTCAAACATTTTAAGAGAGCGAAGTGCCCGCGGATTGTCGAAGAGAATATGAATGACAAGCAGAGTCAGCGTCTACTTAAGTACATATATGTATGGACGACTATATACGAGTTCATCCTCGATTCTCGTCTTTAGAGGCGTTTTGTTCTTCAAACTGCAACGCTCATCCCAGCGAGTTCAAAGTTGCAATAATTTGTGAATAATAAAGAGGTATTGAACACGATTGTAAAGTAGATTTTGTTATTCTGCTCTACCTTTTGCTGTTTGGTGGCTCAAATTGTTGTGGTGGTTTGTCCACTTGATGTCTTATCTAAGGGAGGGAGAGTAAGTAAAGATTCTCCCATTCATGTTAGCCCACTTGAACTGAACGCGCATCTGGACTTGCCCATATCTTCAGATAATTTTGCCACACTTTCTTGAAACTGACTTAGTATATAGTAAAACATCCAATAACATGGACATCATCATTATATCTGGGCAAGTAAATCATGACCGCATCGCTTCTTTGGAGCGTTCTTTGGTTGAAGATAATGATGACCCAGGATTAAATTTTGGATCTTCTCTCACAATTATGATTCTCTTCACAATTTATCTTATACAATTTATATGTCTTCTGCTCATTTTAACCACAGCAGTTGCATTATATTTTCCTGCCGAAGCTCTGACCTCTGAAATAGCTGAAATAGGATTTGTGCTATCATTCCTGGTTTCTTCTCAACTTCTACTACAGAGTTTACCAGTACTTGAGATCGGGTCTTGCTTGATCTCTCTGCTATTTACTTTACTAATTTAACAAATATTGCTGTGGCTTTTATTTCGGCCGAATCCAAACCTGAAATGGCATGTGCGGAATGCCATTTGCCACTCAAAGAGACTTCTTGAAAAACCTGGCCATTGCCTTTAATTGCCGTGACGTTGTTTGTTTTCAGTTTTTTGCTGCTGCGGATTCTATCTGTTGCTGTTGTTGGCTTTTTTGTGTTGTATTTCGGCCACTTGACGTTTGATTTACTTAGCCGTGTTGGCCGCTTTACAAGCCAATTGCCAATTGTAAGCCACTTGTAAGCCAATTTTCAGCTTTTGCGGCCTCCACACACACACACACACACACACAGACAACACAGCACAAAGTCTGAGTCCGTGTCAGAGTTGGAATCAGAGTCGCCCCGTCACAGGCGCCGTCACAGTCCCCAGATACGATATGACCTTGCCTGGCCGTCATGAAAGTCTTGATGTTGTTGTTGTCGTTCTTGTTGTCGTTGTCGTTGTTGTTATTTTGTGTTTATTTTTCTTTAGCCACACTTGTCAAGTATGTATTTCTACTTCGTTGTCCCCATCGTCCGCTTTCAGACCGCAATTGGAAATCAAATACAATTTTTGTTGTTTATTTTTTTTATTTGTTTTTGATTCTTTTGCTGGACATCTGCTCTCTTGGCTTTGACATATTGCCGCGTCGCTGATTGATTGATAAATGAGTATCATTTTTTCATTCCTTTTAATATGATTTTGCAAAATTTAGAGCACACTCATACACTCAAACAACTTTTCTTTAATATAAGTTGGTTAGATTTGGCATCTTTTGATCTGAATCGAGCTGTTATATAGGTGCCAAGTAGGGCGCAAAATTCATAAGTAAATGTATCTGTAAAACTTGAAGCCATAATATGACCATGTCGATCAATAGAAATCTCTGCATTTGTCATATTTTTACAGTTATCTCATCTATCAAGGCATAAAATGTTAGGATGAAGTTGCTTTATTTGTTACAAGGAAATATCGGTCACTGATTTGCCCTTTTGAATGTTGCTATAGCATAGCTTCGTTCAGATCCATCCGAATCATCATAGAATTCGTTCACCTTGCTGGATGGGGAACAACATCAACATCAATTTCATCATTATCCTATTCTAGTCAAACATCCAGCTCGCTGGCATTGCCCGATGAAAATCTGCAAGCCAATTTCATAAGCGAAAAGTTGAAGTTAAGCCATATCAGAGCAGGAACCTTGGCAATAATACCCAGGAGATCTCCCATGTTACTCTTATTTTATCCCTGCAGACAAGACAGCCAAGTACTTCGGTGTAACGTTGGGTAAAAGATGGGAGACAGATGGGAGATTCAACTTGAACTGAATCTTCAAATGAGCCAAAGTGATCCGCGCTTGGTTTTCGGGATTATACTTCTATGTTCTTCTACACCCCCTCCCCCCACTCCTTACTGTGTAAAATCCAAACACCATACACATTCAATTATAGTCCATCAATAATATTCATCTTTGCAGAACATTGCACACTTTCTTGATTAAAAAAATTAAATTAAATAAATTAAGTTAAAAAAAAAATTCAAAAAAAAAACTGGGTTCGACTTAACTATGAAAGGGCTGTTGCTGCTGCTGAATTAACCACGATTGGGTCGCACCACAGTGACCTGGGCCTGGCCCTTCTTCTTGCCCTTGCCGCGCTTATTGCCGCGACGGCGACGCCGGCCACCGTTGTTGACGACGCGTCGTCTATTCTGGACACGCCGACGATTGTTGCCGCCGGGACGACGTCGCTGCAACGCAGCCTGGGCCACAATCTGGGGCAGCAGATCAGCTACGGGCGAGCCACCATAAATGGCCTGATTGATGGCCGCCTGGTTGGCGTTCGTGTTGGAATTGGACGCGGTGGTGCCGCCAGCGTTGCCCAGATTCACAAAAATGGCGCCGTTGGAGGTGGTTGTGACAAGGCTGGAGCCACTGCCCGTACCGCCTGTGCCTGTGACCGTGTTGGTGCCAGTCAATGTGCCCAGACCTGAGGTAAAGGTACCCGTCGAGAGACTAGCACCACTAGTGGGACGCAGTTGCTCCAGCGCATCCTGTTTGTTGGTAATGTACTGATTGAGCGCCGAATTCAGACCGTTGTTGTTCGTCGATCCTCCCAAGCCGGAGGCCAGAAAGCGCAGTTGTCCATTCACATTGCCATCCTTAACATAGATGCCAGCCAGCCGGGCCACATCCTGCTCGGAGTCCGAGACAGAGGCGGCAACGTCGGGCTTGTTCACACTGGCGCCGAGAGCCACGTTTGCAGCGAGAGCCAAAAATATGTAAATGCTGTGCCGGCTCATGTTGCTATGAATCTGTGAATTGGTCCAAGCTGACCGGAGGCTTATATAGAGAATGAAGATCGTTGGATGATATGACAGAAACGCCACTCGTAGGCAGACCAAAAGGAAGAGGAAGAGCATGGCATGAAGCAAAGATGCGATGCACTAAAAGAAAAAAACGAGAAGAAAACGAGAACCAAGGAGTCATTTAAAACGACCGCAGCTCAACTGACGTAAGCATGATGTGTGTATGATGTATACATGATGTAGGTATGATATGGGTATGATGTATGCGTGACGTATTTATTATGTATGCAAGATGTATGCAAGATGTAAGTGTGTCATATGTATGGTGGATGAATGCTGAATGTAATTCGGATATCAGTCATTCCTGCGCTTTGTCTATTTCTCAAGTCTTAAAGCATTCGAGCTGACAATTTGATCAGCGGCCATTCAAAATCGGTTAAAATTTTAATGAACTTGATCTGACGCCCTACGAGGGAGTCTGCATACCAAATTTGGTGACTCTAACTCTTATAGTCTCTGAGATCTGGGTGTTCATACGGACGGATGGAATGAAAATTTCTACTGCAAAATGATCAAAATCGATGACGAAGTTCGTATGAAAACACGTGTGTTTTGGTATTATATCAGAATATATTCTGCAATATTGATACATATATGTTCTCACATCTGAACAATTAGCAACATTTGCTGCAGTTATTTCGAGATGTATGCAAACGTTTATTAATTTGACATTCAGCTTAGCTCAATTTGACATTCAGTCCCACATAAATCATAAATCAGCATCCAACAAACTTGCAAAGCACTTGCAAAGCTACCTATATTTTTTTGTCAGCGTATAAACCTTCTGGCTGCTTAAAAGCTCACGCTTTCTACGCAGAAAATATTATTGAATATCATTGCAAGTTTATTTATTTATTTCTAATTTTTTTCTTCAACTTTTTGACAGTAGAAAGCTAAATCGCCGCAGGCTTTAGAGGCGCTTCAAGAAAACTAAAAAAAAAAGCTAACATTTTCCCCTCTCGGGACGCCCCGCACACTCCCTCCCTTCACACACACAAACAGAGAAGAACGGAGCATGTCAAGTACTTTTTTCGCTTTGTTTGCCAAAGACCGACAACAACAACAACAACAACGGCAACAAAAACAACAACAACAACAACTATACCAGCAAATTGTGAAAGATCGCCCAACGCCGCAGTGCGAACAATGATGGCACACTTTAATTAAAATTTAAAATCAGAGAGAAATGAAAATGCAGCACAAAATGTTTCTCTGCGCGTTTCTTGCTTTTTATATTTTCTTACTATATTTTTTTTTCTTCAAGAACCACACTAGTCGCCGCAGCAATCCGCAGGCAGGCAGGGAGGCACATTGGTCATCATCCCCAGTTGGAGACAGATCCAGACCTTATCTTGCTTAGTGGTGTTGAAAATGCTTTGGATTTGAAGTGTGTGCGTGTGCGTGTGTAAGTATGGAGCGGCCTGTTTTTGGCACTCGGCACTAAAAAAGTGGTCTCTATCTAAGAAAGATAGAGCTCTAGAAGAATCGTAAACAATGTGGCCGGGACTTGAATAAATGAATAAAGTCCAGAGTTGACTGGGCAATACCATTCTCTTCTCTTCTCTTCTCTTCTCTTCTCTTCTCTTCTCTTCTCTTCTTCTTCTCTTCTCTTCTCTTCTCTTCTCTTCTCTTCTCTTCTCTTCTCTTCTCTTCTCTTCTCTTCTCTCTCTTCTCTTCTCTTCTCTTCTCTTCTCTTCTCTTCTCTCTCTTCTCTTCTCTTCTCTCTCTTCTCTTCTCTTCTCTTCTCTTCTCTTCTTCTCTTCTCTTCTCTTCTCTTCTCTTCTCTTCTCTTCTCTTCTCTCTCTCTTCTTCTCTTCTTCTTCTCTCTTCTTCTTCTTCTTCTCTCTTCTCTTCTCTTCTCTTCTTCTCTTCTCTTCTCTTCTCTCTCTCTTCTCTTCTCTTCTCTTCTCTTCTCTTCTCTTTCTTCTCTTCTCTTCCTTCTCTTCTTCTTCTCTTTCTCTCTTTCTTCTCTCTCTCTTCTCTTCTCTTCTCTTCTCTTCTCTTCTTCTTCTCTTCTCTTCTCTTCTCTTCTCTTCTCTTCTTCTCTTCTCTTCTCTTCTCTTCTCTTCTCTCTCTTCTCTTCTCTCTCTTCTCTTTCTTCTCTTCTCTTCTCTTCTCTCTCTCTCTCTCTTCTCTCTCTCTCTTCTTCTCTCTTCTCTTCTCTTCTCTTCTCTTCTCTTCTTCTTCTCTCTTCTCTTCTCTTCTCTCTCTCTCTCTTCTCTTTCTTCTCTTCTCTTCTCTCTTCTCTTCTCTCTCTTCTCTTCTTCTTCTCTTCTCTTCTCTTCTCTTCTCTTCTCTCTCTTCTCTTTCTTCTCTTCTCTCTATCTTATCTTCTCTCTTCTCTTCTCTTCTCTTCTCTTCTCTTCTCTTCTCTTCTCTTCTCTTCTCTTCTCTTCTCTTCTCTTCTCTTCTCTTCTCTTCTCTTCTCTTCTCTTCTCTTCTCTTCTTCTCTTCTCTTCTCTTCTCTTCTCTTCTCTTCTCTTCTCTTCTCTTCTCTTCTCTTCTCTTCTCTTCTCTTCTCTTCTCTTCTCTTCTCTTCTCTTCTCTTCTCTTCTCTTCTCTTCTCTCTCTTCTCTTCTTCTTCTCTTCTCTTCTCTTCTCTTCTCTTCTCTTCTCTTCTCTTCTCTTCTCTTCTCTTCTTTCTCTTCTCTTCTCTTCTCTTCTCTTCTCTTCTCTTCTCTTCTCTTCTCTTCTCTTCTCTTTCTTCTCTTCTCTTCTCTTCTCTTCTCTTCTCTTCTCTTCTCTTCTCTTCTCTTCTTCGGTCTTTTTATTTTATTGTTTTAGTGGAACTTTGGAACAGCCTTGATCTGCCTCATGACTAAGCTTTAGCCACAGCTGGACTTTACTCTCTGGTGTGGCTATCCATGTGTTGATGCATTTGTACCACTGTGCCCTCGCTGGTGGTGGGGGTGGTTGTATATGGCAAAAGAGGTGACTGCCACTGCCACTGCCACTGTGTGGTGATGTGTGTGTGCCCCGGCGCTTGTGCCTAAGTTTTAAGTTGGGGCCAAAACGACAAGCAGACTGGCAGACAGATAGACAGACAGTTGAGCCGTTGAATGCCTGGCGGGGGCTGTTGAAATAAATTTCACTTACGCCAACGCAAGGCATTGCCACACACCGCACACACACACACACACATACTCACATACTCACACACTCACACACATGCGCAAGTCGTTTACTTGGCAATGCAATTACAGGCGCTAACCGCGCGTGAAAACAGCAACAACAGCACAACAACAACAACCAGAAAACAGTTGCAGTCAACGCTGCCTGCCTGAGCGGCTTAAAGCGGAGGCAATGACAATTAACAACAGGCGACAAAACGACGATGACGACGCCGAGGACGAGGACGAGGACCACGCTGGCGGAGCAGGAGAAAAAGAAGCAACAGCAGCAGGAGCAGATGATGACGACGACGACGACGACGACAATAACGACGCCCAGCGCCATATCAATGACAACAACAGCGCAGCAGGAAGGAGAGGTGCTAGGGCTGGAGACGGAGACAGAGGTAGTGCTGGCTAGGATATGGATAGCCATTTCCCATTCAACGCACACACACGCATACGCGGGCAAAGGTAGAAGCTTCTACCTGATAGTGACAGCGGTACGCATATTAACCCATTAATGCCAGCCCTAGGGCTGTATAAACCCAACACACACACACACACATTCTCCCTTATGCCGCAAAATGTTGCAACATTTTTGCAATTTAAACTTTTGTGTTGAAAGAAATTTATAAAAAGTAGTCAGTTGGCTTAACACTTCCACTCTGGCTAGATCTAGGCTATATATCTTTTAGGGTCAGCAGGGGCTGTGAGGCATAGCAACGTATTCAGATTACTTGCAACCTACAGAGCGGAACTTATAAGGGAATTTTAAAAAAATGACTATAGATTACAACCCACAAATATTGGAATGTGCCAACCCATGCCTGTGGTAAAATCAGCCCATGCAAGATGTAAAAAAAGCACATGCCTTCAGTCAAAGTTTCAATGAATCATAATAATAATATAGCACGCCCCTTTCTACGTTAACATTCTCGCCGTTCTCAATTTGTATGGGAGTCACGGACCACAAAACACAGCAAACAGTAAGGCTTTGCTGTTCTCTCATAGTTGCGAATCAGCTGCTAAAATATGAGCTACAAATGGTATATTCATTTTCTCGGGAAGTGTGCAACGCATAGAAGGTAGCGTCTCCGACTATATATAACCAACGATATAACCATGTCCGCCTGTCCGACTGTCCGTCCGTCCGTTTCAACACAAAGATCTCAGAAGTCTTAAAAGCTGAAATTTTCACCAGATGCTTCCTTTATCTGCAGGTTGATCAAGTTCGAGTTTTATCCAGATCGGAGAATTATATCATATAGCTACCATATCACCGATTGTTCCGGAATGAACCCTTAGGAGCATAACAAATTCGTCTTGTATCCACACCATCCAGATTTCTTCTAGATCTAGATCTATATATAAGATTCGGCAATCCGAAGCTAGCTTCCTTTCATTTTCTTTTTCGATATTTCGCAAACATCAGTTGCTATTTTTTAAAGGGTTAATCTCCTCAGAATCTGCTCAGAGAGAATCAGAGAGAGAGAGAAAGAGACGGAGCGAGGGGCTCACAGTTTTATGTGTGTGTGTGTTTTTGCAATATTTGTGCTGCGAACGAGAAAAATGGGAAACCACACGCACTTCATTTTCATTTTCATTTTCAGTTTCACGTGCAAATTAAGTGCAAAATGCGAAATGCCTTGGAAAAGTTTTAACTAACACCACTCCCCCTCCCTCCATCATCATCCATCCGCCATCCTCCCTAGGCCGAAAAAGCAGCACCTGTCTAGCTGAATGCGAGTCTTATGCAGTGGAACATGCAGTTTTTGGTTGCCTGGAATTTTAAGTGAAATTCCATGACATTTTTCTCTTTTCATTTTTCGTTGGTTTTTATCTCCATTTTCTGGTTTTGTCTTTTGTAAGCAGTTGGAGGAGGCATAGGACAAAACTGTCAACACGACGACCGCCTCCTGGCTGTGTTGCTTTTTTCCTGTAGGAAGTGCTTTTTGAAAAGATCTACAGGAGCATGACAGATTTTGATTCGTAAATTTTGTATCTATTACTAGACTGATTCATACATTTGAATTTGAAGTTGAACGCTATGAATGTTGCAGCTTAAAGAGGTTACTCACAAATCAAACCAAAACGCCGCACGCATATCCTAGAGAAGCTCAATCACGAACCAAATCAAGACGCCACATATGGTAAATGCACACATAGATCGATGAAGCTTTGATGCGAAGCCTTAAAGCTTTAAAAGCAGATTACAAACTTTGCATTTCTATACCAAGTTTGACCACGATTTTGACAAACTTGCGGTCAGGCGACTATTGGCTTGGTTTGGCTTGTGCGTTGTTCCTCAGATGCATTCATGATCTTACCACATTTTAGGGGAGTCAAAACTCTCTTCAACATGAAGAATTCTTGCATGTTCTTCATCTAATCAGTCTGTCATGGAGGATGCATTTGAAACGGTTTCTCGGACTTATCACTTTTCACTTTTCACTTGAAACACAAAACAACACCCGTGTAATGTCAACGCCCGCAAACGGAAGTGTTTTTGTTTGGCCAAAAATAGACTTGGAAATGTTTAGAGCATCATCAGTCTCACAATCAATGTAGCCCCCAAAAGGCGACACTTTCCATCGCCCCCACGCCAAAGCAAAAGAAGTGTGTACTTAAATCCAACCGCCACCCCCAGGTAAGCCCTAAGCCTGCCCCTGCCCCTGTCCCTGTCGCTGTCTAAGGAGAGCCCCAACCCCAACCCCAAGTCAAACATTGAAAAATGTGTTGTCTTGCAAAACCTTAGGGCATATAAATAGTTGCTATTGCAGCATCTGAGGTGATCTTCAAATTACAAACAGACGCGACATATAAATAACAAGAGAGGAGGGGAGGGGAGGGGGCTGTTTTTAGCTTACCACTTAAGTCTCAGTCTCGAAAAGGAAAAGTCAACCCCTCGCTCAGGCGACAAATTAACGCACAGGAAACACAGGGGGGAAAATGGGGAGATGGAAATGCTGCAGACAAGGCGAATGGTAATGGCATATTTGAGCATTATCTATTCATAGCACCCCTCGTGCATTGGGCAGACATTTAAGGTTGGGTAGCACGCGATCAGTATCACAGCCCCCTTGCATGCGCCTCCCCTCACATGTTGCACCTTTTATTAATTGCAGAAGCAGCAGACGAGCATTTGACATGTTTAATGCGAAAACGCAAGAAACAGACAGGCGAGAGTGAGAGTGAGAGAGTACAGATCGGAGTGTTTTATCTTCCAAGATCGATAGCTATGATACACTATGATTGTGTGTGCAGTATGTATATAGATTATGGAGAATTGTTGAGAAACTTTCTCCTTCAATTTAGTTTGTAGTCTAACTGATCTTCAGCATTTCATTTGTAACAGAAAATGTTAAACAACATCCAGAAAATATTTTGACCACAAAGCAGTCAAGAGTTGTACAGCTATAATCATCCATAAGCTATATAAATTTTCAAGTATTTAAAAACTCTTAAGCTTTGTTAAAAAGTCATCAGACCCTCGCAGATGTAGGGAATTACACTAGGGGGCCAAGATCTCTTTGGGGCTGCTATTTTTGTACGAAGAATAACGTTTCGTCGTGGCGTCGCGACGTTGACATAGGCTGGAAATTCTTTTGGACTTTTCGCATCGACTCTATTTGGGACCTTGGCAACAGCATTAAGCATCAAGAGAAGCAGAACGAGCAGAACAGAAACAGCTGATGGCAGACCACGCCAGACAAGATCAGACCAAAGCAGACCGTGGCCAGGGCAAAGTCTAAAAGTGAAAGACAAGAAAAAGGCAAGCTGGCAGCCAGGCAGCCAGGCAGCTAGATATGCATTTTTTGGGGTGAACTGCTGAACTGTCTCGTCTCCGTCCCGTCTCCGTCTTTGTCTTTCTCTTTAAGTGCACTTTTTAAATGCTGCCAGGCAGATCGCTCGAGGAAGCAGCTGTTGCTGGGTGAAGATTTAAAAAACACAACAACGCAAAGTTAATGGAATTTATTCGGGCAAATTAAGAAATAGACAAATATATAAGAAATGCAAGAAATAGCTCCTATTAGAGGATAGTTACTAGAACTGTCAATTAATTGTTAAGGCAAAGCTTTAGATGGCGGCAATTGTGGGCCATAAGAGCTTTGCAGGCAGCATGACAAGCCGAGTCGATGAGGCCATGTCCGTTTATCTATGTGTCCGTCCGTACGTGTGTCCGTCCGTCTGTTTTAAGGCGAACTAGTCTCAGTTTTAGAGCTATCGAGCTGCTTTCTGCTGCAAGCTGCTCATATGTGAAAATTGCCCAGATCGGACCATAATATCATTTAGCATCCATATAACCATAAATAATAACCTTAATATACCTCGTATTGTAATTCAACCTTCATCATTTAATATATTTAAACTTCCACAATTTAAATTTCCATAGAATAATAAACTAACCGAAATGAATATCTAATTGTCTTAATGTTGACAAAGCAATCATTTTTTTTTAAATCAAATTCAAAATTAGCCCCTAAACCTGCTATAAATATAGTTAATCCTGATAATAATAATAAAAATTGACCTAACCATGAATTTCTAATTAAAACATTAAATCGAATTAATAAATAAATTCCAGCTGTTACCAAAGTTGAAGAATGAACTAATGCAGAAACAGGAGTTGGAGCTGCTATAGCAGCAGGTAATCATGAAGAAAAAGGAATTTGAGCTCTTTTAGTTATAGCAGCTAATATAACTAATGTTCCAACAATTATTATTTCAAAATCATTTTTTATTATTTCTAAATAAAAAATAAAATTTCATCTTCCATAATTTAATATTCAAGCAATTGCTAATAATAAAGCTACATCACCAATTCGATTAGATAAAGCTGTTAATATACCTGCATTATAAGATTTTACATTTTGAAAATAAATAACTAAACAATAAGAAACTAAACCTAAACCATCCCAACCTAATAAAATTCTTACTAAATTTGGACTAATAATTAATAATATTATTGATAACACAAATATTAAAACTAATATAATAAAACGATTAATATTATAATCACCTCTTATATATTCCCTTCTGTAAAAAATTACTAAAGAAGCAATTATTAATACAAAAGATATAAATAATAAACTTATTCAATCAAATAAAAATGTTATAACAATTAAAATTGAATTTAATGAAACAACTTCTCATTCAATAAAATAAATTATATTATTCATTAAAAAATATAAACTAAATAAAAAACTTGAAATTCTAATAGAAATTAAACTAAAAAATCTAATTCTACAAATTGATAAATATTTCACGATCTAAAATGATTTTTCATATCTCTAACACCACAAATTAGAATTTTTTATTAAACTATTTAGATACAATCATAATAAACATGATTCACTTTTTAAAATTAATAAATTTAAAGGAAATCAATGTAAAAATATTAATAAATATTCCCGAATTTTCCCACTTCTAAATGAAAAAATCCCAGAAAAAATTTTTCCATGTTGACTAAATGAATATAAATACAAAGTATAAGCAGCTCTAAAAAATGATAATAATGAAAGTATAATTATTGAAATTCATGATCAAGAAACAATTCTATTTAATAAAGAAATTTCTCCTAATAAATTTAAAGTTGGAGGAGCTGCTATATTAGCTGATCTAAGCAAAAATCATCATAATGTTATAGAAGGTATAAAATTTAATAAACCCTTATTAATTAATAAACTTCGTCTTCCTAATCGTTCATAAGAAATATTTGCTAAACAAAATAATCCTGAAGAACATAAACCATGAGCAATTATTAATGTATATGAACCACAAAATCCTCAATATCTTATTGTTAATAAACCTGCTAAAACAATACCTATATGAGCTACAGATGAATAAGCAATTAAAGATTTTAAATCTCTTTGACGTAAACAGATAAATCTAACTAAAACTCCTCCAATTAATCTAATTCTAATTCAAGTAAATCTATATTTTAAATTTATAAATTGTAAAAATCTAATAACTCGTAATAACCCATAACCCCCTAATTTTAATATAATTCCTGCTAAAATTATTGATCCAGAAACAGGAGCTTCTACATGAGCTTTTGGTAATCATAAATGAACTAAAAACATGGGTATTTTAACAAGAAATGCTCTTAATATGCAAAAATATAATAAGTCATAATTAAATATAAAATTATTTAATAAATAAAAATTTATTGTTCCTGTTTTATTTATTAAATAAAAAATTCCAATTAATATAGGTAAAGAAACTAACAATGTATAAAACAATAAATATGTTCCAGCTTGCAAACGTTCAGGTTGATACCCTCATCCTAAAATTAAAAATAATGTTGGAATTAATCTTCTTTCAAAAAATAAATAAAATATAAATAATCTTATTCTTCTAAATGTTAAAATTAATAATAATAACAAAATAACAATATTTAATAAAAATAAATTTTTATAATTTCTATATTTTTCAACACTTTCTCTTGCTATTAATATTAAAGAACAAATTCAAAATCTTAATAAAATTAAACCAAAAGAAAGTATATCACAACCTAAAAAGTAAGAAATTTCTGATCAATAATTTATATAATTATTTATTATTAAATAAATAAATCTAATAAAAAATAAAATAATTTGTACCATTCAAAATATTTTTTGAATAAAACAAATTGGTATTAAAAATAACAAAAAAAAATAATTTTTAACATTATATAATTCTAAAAGATTGAAAATAATCATTCCCATGTGTTCGAATTATTGAAACTAAAATTGATAAACCTAAAGCACCTTCACAAACTCTAAATGTTAAAAATATTATTCTAAAATATCTTTCATAATTCAATATATTTAAATAAATAAATAAAATAAAAAATAATACAAGAACAATAAATTCTAAACTTAATAATATTGAAAGTAAATGTTTTCGATTAGAAACAAAACAAAATAAAGCTAAAATAAACAAAATTATTGGTAAACTTCAATATAAAATTATAATCATTAGTTTTAATAGTTTAATAAAAACATTGGTCTTGTAAATCAAAAATAAGATTATTTCTTTTAAAACTTCAAGAGAAAAGAATTTCTTTTTCATTAATCCCCAAAATTAATATTTTAAATAAACTACCTCTTGATATTATACAATTAATTCTTTATTCTTTAATTCTTACAACTTCAATTATTTTTATTAATATAATTCATCCTTTAGCTTTAGGATTAACTTTATTAATTCAAACTGTATTAATTTGCTTAATTACAGGAATAATAACAAAAAGATTTTGATATTCTTATATTTTATTTTTAATTTTTTTAGGGGGAATATTAGTATTATTCATTTATGTAACATCTTTAGCTTCTAATGAAATATTTAATTTATCAATAAAATTAACATTATTTTCTTTTATTTTATTCTTTTCTTTTTCGATATTAATTTTTTTAGATAAAACTTCCTTTATATTTTTCTTAAAAAATATTGAAATAGAATCAATTTTTGAATTTAATTCTTATATTTCAGAAAATTCTTTATCATTAAATAAATTATATAATTTTCCAACAAATTTTATTACTATTTTATTAATAAATTATTTATTAATTACTTTAATTGTTGTAGTAAAAATTACTAAATTATTTAAAGGACCTCTTCGACTTATAAATTAATAATGAACAAACCATTACGAAATTCTCACCCTTTATTTAAAATTGCTAATAACGCATTAGTAGATTTACCAGCTCCTATTAATATTTCAAGATGATGAAATTTTGGATCTTTATTAGGTTTATGTTTAATTATTCAAATTTTAACTGGATTATTTTTAGCAATACATTATACTGCTGATGTAAATTTAGCTTTTTATAGTGTAAATCACATCTGTCGTGATGTAAATTATGGATGATTATTACGAACACTTCACGCTAATGGAGCATCTTTTTTCTTTATTTGTATTTATTTACATGTAGGACGAGGAATGTACTACGGATCTTATTTATTTACTCCAACATGAATAATTGGAGTAATTATTTTATTTTTAGTAATAGGAACTGCATTTATAGGATATGTTTTACCTTGAGGACAAATATCTTTTTGAGGAGCAACAGTAATTACAAATTTATTATCTGCAGTTCCTTATTTAGGAATTGATCTTGTACAATGAGTTTGAGGAGGATTTGCTGTTGATAACGCAACTTTAACTCGATTCTTTACATTTCATTTTATTTTACCTTTTATTGTACTTGCTATAACAATAATTCATTTATTATTTTTACATCAAACAGGATCAAATAACCCAATTGGATTAAATTCTAATGTTGATAAAATTCCATTTCATCCTTATTTTTCATTTAAGGATATTGTTGGATTTATTGTTATAATTTTCTTTTTATTAACTTTAGTTCTAATTAATCCATATCTTCTGGGAGACCCTGATAATTTCATCCCAGCTAATCCCTTAGTTACACCTGCTCATATCCAACCAGAATGATATTTTTTATTTGCTTATGCAATTCTTCGTTCAATTCCTAATAAACTTGGAGGAGTTATTGCCTTAATTCTATCAATTGCAATTTTAATAATTTTACCATTTTATAATTTAAGAAAATTCCGAGGAATTCAATTTTACCCAATTAATCAAATTCTATTTTGAATAATAGTAATAACAGTAATTCTTTTAACTTGAATTGGAGCTCGACCTGTAGAAGAACCTTATGTTTTAATTGGACAAATTTTAACTGTAATTTATTTTTTATATTATATAATTAATCCTTTAGTTAATAAATGATGAGATAATTTATTAAATTAGTTAATGAGCTTGAATAAGCATATGTTTTGAAAACATAAGATAGAAATTTTCTTTTCTATTAACTTTACTAAAATAAATTCATAATAAAAAAGAAAAAATTAAAATTTTAAACCCAATAAAAAATAACAAATAATTTAATGAAAAAGATAAAAAACATTTTCATGCTAAATATATTAATTTATCATAACGAAAACGCGGCAAAGTACCACGAACTCAAATAAATACAAAAGAAATAAAAGTTAATTTTAAATAAAATAATAAATTAAAAATATCACAACCTAAAAAAATTACACAAAATAATATTCTTATAAATAAAATTCTTGCATATTCAGCTAAAAAAATTAATGCAAATCCTCCTCTTCTATATTCAACATTAAATCCAGAAACTAATTCTGACTCTCCTTCAGCAAAATCAAACGGAGTACGATTAGTTTCTGCTAAAGAAATTGTTAACCAAACTAAACCTATAGGAAATAAAATAATCAAAAATCATATATAAATTTGATAATAATAAAAATATAAAATATTGTATCTTCCAATTAATATAATAAAAGATAATAAAATTAATGCTAATCTAACTTCATAAGAAATAGTCTGAGCAACAGCTCGTAAACCCCCTAATAAAGCATAATTTGAATTTGATGATCAACCTGCTACTATAACAGTATAAACCCCTAAACTAGTACAACATAAAAAAATAAACCACCTAAATTAAAAGAATATAATTTAACAAAAAAAGGTATACACATTCATACTAATAAAGATAAAAATAAAGAAAAAATAGGAGAAATATAATATCTAAAATAATTAGATAATAAAGGATAAGTTTGTTCTTTTGTAAATAACTTAATCGCATCACAAAAAGGCTGAGGAATTCCTATTAACCCAACTTTATTTGGACCTTTACGAATTTGAATATATCCTAAAACTTTTCGCTCTAATAAAGTTAAAAAAGCTACACTTACTAATACACAAATAATTAATAATAAACTCCCAATCAATGATAAAATTAATTCTATATAAAACAAGTACTATTTGTAATAAATATTACATAAATAAATTCTAAATTTATTGCACTAATCTGCCAAAATAGTTATTTAAATTAATAATATTCTTATAAAAAATTAATAATTTTAATATTTAATCCTTTCGTACTAAAATATTATAATTTTCTAAAGATAGAAACCAACCTGGCTTACACCGGTTTGAACTCAGATCATGTAAGAATTTAAAAGTCGAACAGACTTAAAATTTGAACGGCTACACCCAAAATTATATCTTAATCCAACATCGAGGTCGCAATCTTTTTTATCGATATGAACTCTCCAAAAAAATTACGCTGTTATCCCTAAAGTAACTTAAATTTTTAATCAATATTATTGGATCAATAATTCATAAATTTATGATTTAAAAACATTAAAAGTTTTTTAAATTTTAATATCACCCCAATAAAATATTTAATTTTATTATAATAAAAAAATCTTTATAATTAAAATAAAATTAAATATAAAGATTTATAGGGTCTTCTCGTCTTTTAAATAAATTTTAGCTTTTTGACTAAAAAATAAAATTCTATAAAAAATTTTTATGAAACAGTTAATATTTCGTCCAACCATTCATTCCAGCCTTCAATTAAAAGACTAATGATTATGCTAACTTTGCACAGTTAAAATAGTTTAAAAAATTTCAGTGGGCAGGTTAGAACTTAAATTAAATTCAAAAATACATGTTTTTGTTAAACAGGCGAACATTATTTTTGCCGAATTCTTTATAAAAACTTCTCAAATAAATTTATTATAACATTATTATATACTAATTTTATCATTATTACTAAATTTATAAAATTAAAATTTATATTTCAATAAATAATAAAATTTATGAATAATTATATTTATAAAATAAATTATAACATAATTATAAACAATTGCTAATTCTAAGCATATATTTATTAAATTTATTTATTATTTTTAAAAATTTATTTTATAGCTTATCCCATAAAATATTAAATTATAAATTATTATTTTCAATAAATAAAATAATAAATTTATAATTTCTAAATAAAATTTATCTCTTGAAAAACGAATAACATTTAATTTCTAATGTAATATTAAAATGTTTTTATCACCTTTATGGATTCAAAATTTTAAGAAGAATGATCATGGTCGAGTCATTGATCATTGATCGAGTGAGCAGGTAAAGAATACAGATTGTTTTCTCAACTTTGTGGCATGGGGCATTATCCTGTTGCAAGATAAATGATTCTCCAATCAGCCGATTACCGAACGGGAAAGCATTTTCATTTAGCGTATACAAATAATTGCCCTGGTTCATTGAGCCGTCGATCGGAATAAAGTCCCCCAACCCACTATAAGCAACACATCCCCAGAACTTTACAGATCCATGACTCACTTTATGAACAACAGGCCGTTTTTCTTATAAAAAAATTGTTTTTTTTTTTTTTCCTTTATACTCAAGTGAGCTTTCATCCGTCCACAAAACGCTTCTCCAGAACTCCTTTGGCTTGCTCACAAACTTTTTTGCAAAAGTCACAATATTTGCCTTTGAGATGAACGGCACTGCCCTTGACTGATATGTCTTAGAATCATCTTCCTTTAAACGTCGGCGGACTGTGCGGACTCACTGATGCGGTTCTTTAAGGTTAAATTGATCAAATCTGCCACACTTTGGGGCTTCAAAAATGCACCCTTTTTTAATTCCCGTAGAAGATGTCGGTCTTCAGTGGGCGTTGTTTTATGTTTTGGACCAGATCTTCTTAAATTTTGAAGATTATTTATGTTTTTTAAATTTGTTTATTTGGTTCATTTGCCATCTCTGTTATTGCCGTTCCAGCGTTAAATTTCGCTAGTATTGACGATCGGACAACCAAACTTAATTTCGCAGTTTTACCCATTTTTTTAAAATGACTTTTGAGAAACTTTTATTTTTCTATCAATATTTATAACTGGTTAAAGTTAAATAAAACACTTCTTTTGTTGTCAAATGCTCGAAAGTGAAGAGACAATCGATCAGAGCTGTCGCCAAAATACTCATGCCAAGCAAAAAGCCAAGCCAAGAATGCTTGCATGCATTCTTATCAGCAGAAAGAGAATGCCAAGGCAAAATACCATAAACTTTGGCATGCATAGAGCTACTAATACCGCACCGTTATTTAATGGTACTAAGCAAATGCAGCTTCAATAGTCACAAAACGATTGTATCTGTTCAGTTTTAGCTAATATGATGATCAAACTCAAACTCGAGGGACGAGAGAGATGGCGATTTAGTACCAACTTTTGTTTAACCAAATTTCTTGCCCATCCCATTTCTAATGTCATAAGTACTTCACTTCTTCTCCCCTGGCTTAGTTGCTTTCATCAGCAACTTGGCATTTCCATTGAAATTGCACTCAAGTGCACGTCGTCCCTCTCCCACTCAATCTGGGCCTCAAATTGTTGAGTGGCGGTGATTAGGCAGACCCTGGCTGGGTACACGCCATCTGCAGGCAGTCTGTCCGCAATTGCAATTCGAGATCGTACGGCGCCTCTCAAGGATAATGTCCAGATGTCTAGTGGTGGCCATGAATTAGGCTAGTTTATGGGCGTGACCCAAACATCCAAAACACGAAAATCAAATTTCTTTGCTTTCGCAATTAGTCCTTGGGCCTGAGCCTGGTCCTGGGCCTGGCTGAGCACTTGAAAGTGTCCACTTGTTGACCACTTGGGAGCCGCTTTCAAGTCATTATCGGAATGCGAGTTTAATGTACCTTGTTTTTTGGTAGTTTGTCAATTGCTTGGGCCCGCCCCTTCTGTTCCTGAATGCTAATGCTTGTGATCCTCGAAACCTGCTGTGCAGGCTGCACTTTACGCGGGTTGTCCACGCAGCGTAGGCCTTGCCAAAGGTTTTGAATTACACAGAGACACTAAAAAAGGACTCAGCCATGGGCTGTGCTCGTAGCAGTCTAAGGGATATATATGCAACTATAACCCCACACACAATCTGTCAACGTGAAGTGAAGTGCAGGAAGACGAAAATGAGCTCTGCATCGATTTCAATGAATTCCCTCTGATTATTTCTTCAGTGTCGTTTTTTGTTTTGTTCTTTTCTGGGCCGGCGCTGTGTAATTCGAGTCTGAAGTTCTTTGAGTTTCAGTTTTTGGGTTTCACTTCCAATTTTTACTTTGAATTAGTGCCGCGCGCGCGACTTTTGTTTTGTCAACAGTTTTTGTGTTTTCTCCTATATATTTTTTTCGTGCAGTCTACGGTTACAAAATAAACACACGGGCTCCGAAATTCCATTGAAAGTTTCAGAGTTTGGTTTTTCCTTTGATGGGTATAGGAAATGCAACTCAATCAAAAACGAGAGAGACAGACAGAGAGAGAGGGAGTCAGAGAGAGATGCTTAAAACGATGAAACTGGCAACAACATGGGAGGGAAGATGACTTCGCCAATGGCAACTTGTGTGGCTTTTCTCACACATTTTTCACGCTAAAATCCTCAGTCAAAGCGGGTCTGCTCATTCAGTTTTCTGTGCGCTGCGATTGTATGTGTATGTGTGTGTATATGTGTGTGACTAAGCGGATCACCCCCGCTGGGCGCACCTTCATTTGTCATGACTTGGACTTGGGCACTGGCGCTCGCCTTCCGCTACTTACTATTTATTTCATCATCATCATCATCATCATCATATAGATTGCTCAATGAATTTGTTTAGCTCAAAACTGAGATTTTCAAGAGTTGAGAATAATAAGAGAAATATATGAATAACTCACAAGCCACAATGCATTTCATTAATTCGAAGTTTCAGAGAGAGAAAGAGAGAGGGAAAGAGAGAGAGAGCAACAGAGAGAGCCCCCAGCTCTGATAATTGATTTTGTGGTTTTTTTCTTTAAAAATTCTTAGGAAATTCTTGGAAAATTCTAAAATTGCTATGTAAAGCCATGGAGTTTTTCCCAGTGTCGTAGTTCCAGAGCCCGGAATTGTTATATGGGGAAAAGCTTGGCTGATGCCATGCTGATACCATAGAATGGCTCTGGCCTCACTAGTGTTGGCATTTCTGCTGAGTTCATCTGCAGATTCGTTGCCTTCAAAATCTTTATGTCCAGGAACTAAAAAAAAAGTGTGACCTTGTTGCACACAGCAAGTTTCTAAGGGCCTTTGAGGACGTCTTTGACTAGCCTGCCGAAAAGAAGGACCTGATGGCAGTTTGACCAACTGAAGATATAGGGATAGTCGCCCTTCTTGGTCTTAGATCCAAAATATGACGAGCGCAGACCTCAATAGCATGCACTTTCGATTGGCAAACAGGTGTTAAATGTCCCATTGCAAAGGATATACTGGTTTTGGGACCACGTATACTAGAGGTGGGAAACTATCGATAGTCGGCAGCATCGATGGCCGCTGATAGATTTTCCAAAAACATCGATGACCGCCAATAGTTTTTTCAAAGCCATCGATAGTGGACGATAGTGACATCGATAGTGTCCTGCCTTGCTAAAGACTCGCTCTGACTCCACAGATGTTGCTGGAATGCAGAAATATTTGAGCTTCACTGTTTTAATTGAAGGAAAATCCATCTTGTTAAGTCAAGCGACGCCACAAATGAAGAAAAACGCGCAATTTATTTCAGTGATGTGTAAACAGAACCATCGATAACACTATCTTTAGTGCGGCATCATCGATAGGAGGCCGAGTCGATAGTGTCGATAGTGCATCACCATTGATAGTAGGCCGGGTCGATAGTGCCCACCATCGATAATATCGAGAGTGCCATCGATTGTTTCCCACCTTTAATGTATACCAGTACCTGTTCCCTCCTCTGTCCTTAAGCCATCAGTAAGCATGGTGCTTATTCTAGAACCCGACATAGGGCATGATTATTTTGAAGTTCTAAGCTTAAAGTTATATAAGGTTATTCATTATTTTCAATGCAGAGACTGGTCTGGCTGTGTGTTCTGTTAAGATAAGTTTATTAACAGGTGGAGTCAACTTTTGGTTGCAGATCATAGAGGGATACTTTTGTATCAGAGCTGTTCAAGCTGTCGTTCATTGCATTATCGAAGGGGTTTGTGTTGTGCTAAAGTCATCGCAAACACTTGCAAAACAATAAGGGAACACTATAGTAGATATTCCGTCTATAAGATACTCGTACTCAGCATTTATTCAATATTCGACGCACTCAGAAGTATGAAAAACAAAAGCAAAAACTATGCTAACACTGACCCATTTGAGGTTTTAAATTCATCATCAAAGATTTGTCCAACAGTGCTGCAACCACAATCATTCGCTTTGTTTTTTATACTATTCACAAAGATATTGTGAGGGTATATTCACTTTGTCATGCAGCTTGAAGGGTTCACAGAGGGAAGTGTAAATCTAAACTGTAAATGATTTAGTATGTTTGCGCCAGATGACCAAAAATGGGAGCATACCATAGGAACAACGCAATCTTCATTCAAGGAACCTATTCTAGGGGTTGCAGAAGCCTGCTCACATTCATAAACTGCTCATTCCCCCTTTATATCTTTCCCATGTGAATGGTATATAAGCTTCGGCATTGCCATTTGCCAGTTGTTGTTGTCGCATCGCCGAAAACGCCCTTAAAAAATGGGGGAAAAAACCAAATCAATCGTAACTTTTTTTTTTTAGTAGTGGGCTGAGATAATTTGAAGCCGCTGCGCCGATTTGGTCATTTGGCATAGTGTAGGTCTATTGTTTCCGAATCGGAGCTGCTCTTAAGTTGGCTTTCGTTAGCTTATTAATTTCATTTTCATTATATTTAACGAGCTGCAAGATGATGATGATGACGATCCATTCCGATTTAAGCAGCAAATTTATTGAGACATTTTGCAGGCACATTTGTATCAAATGTGAGATTTCATAGGAGGTTTCACTAATGATCGCGATCGCCGTCTCACGGCTGGGTAGATGTGGATGCGAATGATGCGGAGATAAGGTGTTTATGATCACATCTCGTGGTCGGACAGTTGGCACATTAGTCATGGGCCCATTGTGGCGCGCCGCTCGATATGGGGGCGTTGTCGGCATCGGCTCGACTCAGAGCGCCCTGTTTGACTTAGTTTTCGGTTTTTTTGTGTCTTCAAATTTTATTTCTAATTGGGGCACTCATTAGCTACGCGGCAGTCAATCAATTTGGAATGCTCTGCTTCGGAAGCAAACAATAAAGAAGTAAGAGAGGAAGGCTAGCTTCGGCTTGCCGAAGCTTATATACCATTCACATTGTGAATATATAGCCGATCTATATCAAATCTACATTCGATTCAAGGGATGCAGGACGAATTTGGTTTTGATTTGGATAAAGAACAGAAAAGTTATGCTCTTAAGTGTTCCTTCCGGAAAAATTGGTCATATGATGGCTATATGATATAGTTGTCCGATCTGGATAAAACTCGAATTTAACCACCGTGCAGACAAAAGAAGTATATGTAGCCTTAAAGACTTTTGAAATCTTTTTGTTGAAACCGATGGACGAACGGACAGACAGACATGTTATATCGATTCCCCTTGTTATGCTGATCAAGAATATATATACTTTATATATTCGGAAATGCCCCCTTCTTTGCGATGCAAACTTCCTGACAAAAATAAATGTACCATTATGTGAATGGTATAACAAGACAAAATCCCTTTTTCAATAAAAGAAAAGGACCAAGTGGGGGACGCCAGGGAAGGCAGGAGCCAGCGGAACTAATGGAAATCGATCCATCGATGCGCTCTAGACATGTACCTCAATTTCATGCCAACCAAAATGACCAACCTAATGGTCTCTCCAGGCCCAGTATCAAAACCAAGCTCTGGGACCCTGAACAAAGAGACCAAGTAGTAGCACATCAAGATTTACCGGACCAAAACAACAGAGGGTTAATCATTTCACTTAAGAAGATGCTACAACCGATCAAGAGGAAAACCAGGCACTATATGGCTCAGAGGTTGCAGACATTGACGACGAACTAACGGAATATGATAAGATCAAGTTTATAAGACAAAATTCCAAGCTCCCCTAGAGAGAAATATCGCAGGGAGAACCATACAATTACTAATGGGCACAGGGGGCCCTACAAATATCAATTAAAACCACTCAAAGAACATAAACATATTAAACCTGTAGATTAACCGTTCCTCGTAAAAACACTTCATGGCTTCAGTGCTTCTTCAATTTTTTGACTTTTGACCTAATAATTGGTCTTGATCTACTCACTAAACATTGGCTAAAGATTCAGTTGGCAAAATACAAATGTATAATATGTTTATCAAATATTCCCAAAGATTCCCAAAACAATCTCTGGGTGAAATCTACTAAAATCTGTAGTAATGCTTCATTTATGTGCATATCTGCCTATACAGAACAATTGGAATAGTAAATTCAACCATAAATTTGTATTCAAGTTCCTGGAATATTTAGTTAAATAAATAATCTATGGTATTACAATTCACCTCGGCATGGCTGAGCTATGAACCAGCGATACTCCTTTTCCCCCAAATCGATATTTAATCCACGATAGATTTTCGTCTTCAATCTATATCAACGCAATGGGCTTTATAAACCTTAAACCTTTGTGGTAAATATTCGCAACTTAGCACCTTGAACTCTCACTCAACTACTCTTGCCAGATTCCGAGTTCAAGTTTCCCTTCCTCTTGATATCTCTGGAGTACAAAAGGAAATCAAACAATGTCATTAGGGTATAATAATTGCTGCACGTTATTGTTGTTGTCTGGCCGAATATATATCTAGACATACACATACATATGCAGTACTCTCATATGTATCGCATCTCAATTCCCAAGCAGAGTAAAACGTATTAATTAAGCAATTTATCTTAAACTAATGCCAAAGCATTTAGTAGCCAAAGACAAGCAGCAAATTGCACTCATTAGAGCACAGCCTCCGGAATCTCTTGCCTGGCCTGGCCTGGTCCTGGTCCTGGTCTTTCCATCCACATCTTCAGCCAATCAGTTTAGTTCAGTTTGGTATTCTTTGTTTTGTTTTTATACCATTCACAAAATGGTATATTAATTTTGTTAGGAAGTTTGCAACGCATAGAAGGAAGAGTTTCCGACCACAAAGGGGAGTCGATGTATAGCCATGTCCGTCCGTCCATCTGTTTCAACCGCAAGATGTCAGAAGTCTTAAGAGTTACAGATGGTTCTGGTTAAGTTTGAGATTCATCCAGACCTGTCAACTATACCATTTAGCTCCCATTTAACCGAATGAATGGAATGATTATATAAAGTCAATATATTCTTGATCAGCATGACAAGGGAAATCGAAATAACCTGTTCTGTTCCTTCTTTTTCAACACAAAGATCTCAGAAGTCTTAAAAGCTACAAAGCTGCAGGCTGGTCAGATCGGATAACTTTATGATATAGCTACCATATAACCGATTGTTCCGGAATGATCACTTAGGAACATATCTTTTCTGTTTTTCATTCAAATTAAAACAAATTGAGATTTGATCTGGATCGGTTATATATTCACAATGTAAATGGTATATAAGTTTCAGAAGCCGAAGCTAGCCTTCCTTTCTTGTTCTATATCTCTTTGTTCATCGGTTCCTGTTTTACTGTACGGGAATAATTTATCTGGGTCTGCAAAAACCCCAATTCTGTTTTTAATCATTTCTTTTAATTTTGACTGAATTTGTTGGGGTACCTCTATATCATCTATGTCTGTGAAATTTAAAAAAGAGGTTCTTTATTATCAGAGATTTTTATGAGGCATTTTTCTCCAACCGCCCTGAAGCCATGAAGTGACTTTACGAGGAATGGTTAATCTACAGGCTTAATATATTTATGTTCTTTGAGCGGTTTTAATTGATATTTATAGGGCCCCCTGTGCCGATTAGTAATTGAATGGTTCTCCCTGCGATATTTCTCTCTATGAACGGGAGCTTGGAATTTTGTCTAAAAAAGTTGATCTGATCATATTCCGTCAGTTCGTCGTCAATGTCTGCAACCTCTGAACCATATAGTGCCTGGTTTTCCTCTTGATCGGTTGTAGCATCTTCCTAAGCAAAATGATTAACCCCCTGTTATTTTGGTCCGGTAAATCTTGATGTTCTACTACTTGGTCTCTTTGTTCAGGGTCCCAGAGCTGGGTTTTGATACTGGGCCTGGAGAGACCATTAGGTTGACCCTTTTGGTTGGCTTGAAATTGAGCTAAATGTCTAGAGCGCATCCATAGATCGATATCCATTAGTTCCGCTAATTCCTGCCTTCCCTGGCCTCCCCCACTTGGTCCTTGGCTTTTATTGAAAAAGGGATTTCTGTCTTGTTAAACCGTTCACATAATGGTAAATTTATTTTTGTCAGGAAGTTTGCAACGCAAAGAAGGGGCATTTCCGAATATATAAAGTATATATATTCTTGATCAGCAAAACAAGGGGAATCAATATGACCATGTCCCTCCGTCCGTCAGTTTCAACACAAAGATCCTAGAAGTCTTTAAAGCTACAGAGCTGAAATTGCTATCAGATGCTTCGTTTATCGCAGGCTGGTTAAATTCGAGTTTTATCCAGATCGGACAACTGCATTATATAGCTATCAGATTTGACCAGATTTTATATAGATCGGCTATATATTTACATTGTGAATGGTATTTAAGCTTCGGCGTGCAGAAACTAGAGTTACTTTGTCTTTTTTATCTCAGCCTGTTCAGATAATTACCCAGCTAGAGGCGGCTGTCCATTTCTCTGTTCTCTCTGTGCTGCATATGGGTGCTTAGAATCAATTGAAGAATATATCGTCGCAGCCGTCGATCTCACGAAGTTGGTAGCCAAGTCGAAACAAGACAAGTTGAGCCATGACATGCCAAGCCAAGGCAATCCCAAGCCCAAACCCAAACCCAAACCCAAACCCAAACCCAATCCAAAGCCCCATTCCCATCCACATCCCCAGCCAAGTGAAGCCGAGGCGAGTCGCTATATCATCATTAAAGGCTGCTTGCCAACTGGAGCTGCTTATCGTCTGGCCGCTTGATTAGGCTTGATTATGATTATCAATGAGCAGCATCCATGAATCTATGTACACGGCTTTCTAGCCCCGGCTCCTGTCCCGTTCATACCCCTTGGCATTGGTTCCTTACTTTAAATAAAAACAGAACTTGTCTTTGCCTGCTTTTGCCTCACGGCATAGACGCATACAGTGGTTTAGGATGGTGAAAAATGTCTTTAAATTATGTAGTGCATGCTTAGATGATTTGTATGATCAATCAGCTTGAAAATCAATTTTATAACTTCATATTTCTAGGGAATAAAGTCAGATATATATGGAATTGTTTTCTCCGTGTTCCAAATTATAAAGTGTCACTGGAAATCTTTCACTGTTGAGTTGAAACTTCCTGTGTTTGTCGAACAATTTCAATATTTGTGGGTCCCTTAAATTTCAATGAATGCCTACGCTGAATCAAACTTGTTCTTGCCAATTTTGATCTTTTTTGTTTTCAAATTACAGCGTCGGACTTATTGTTACTAAGAAAGTGGTCCCCACGATGACCAAAATTTAGTTTCTTCACTTCAAATTGGATTTATTCAGGATTTATTCAGGTCATTGTCACACAGTGTTGCCACAGATTCTCAAAAAGTGATGATGACATTGACTAGAAGATGAGACACGAAATTATCTGCCCCATAACCTTATCCTCAACTATCCACAACTAAACCTTACTTAACCCAAAAGATGTTAAAAACGGTACGAAAATCTATTTGAAAATATTGAAAATTGAAAATGTATTTGAAACATTTAAAAACATTCCCAGATTGGCTTATCCGAAAGTTAACTTTTCTAGGTTGAAAATCTAGATTGCACATAAAATTCATACGAGATTTTTGAGGGTTTTTCATTGGCTCTATGACCACTGTCCGGGCTTGGGCATTTTATTTTATTTTATTTTATTTTTTTGTTTTTTTTGATTTCTTTTGGGTTAACTTGAGCTGATTTTGCTGTTTCATTTTTTCCTTTAGGTATTTATTTATTCTTGTTTTTTTTTGGGTTAAAAATCAAAGATTTTATTGGACGATAAAACCAAAAGGCAGCCGCCTTATGTTATTGTTGTTGCTGTGTAGCGTGACAAATTGAACGACGAATTTCAGCTGTCGTATGTCTCTGTCTCCATCTCCGTCTCCCGCTGCCCCGCTCTAATGATTATGATTAGCATAATGTCGAAGACAGCGCAGAGGCGGGTACATCTTACAGCATCTTAGCATCAGCATCAGCATCAGCATCATCGTGGCAAAGATCGATTCAGCCGCACTTGATGCAGACCCTCTTGGCCCTCTGCTCTACTCTACCCGCTGCTATAATTTTCTTTGTTTTCGCTGCCACCTGTTTCCCGGAAATTTCGTGTTTTTTTTTTTTTGTATTTTTGTAATGAAGCGACAGGAACAAGAACATCGCCATTTCCATTTTCAGGATTCCACCCACACCACTTCCGTCGGCACTTACACGTAATCATAATCGTAATAAAAGAGAGAGGCCACATATGGCCCACCGTCAGGTGAGGTTGGCTAAAAGGTGCGCAAGGAGCAAATGCCACATGCGGCACACGGCACACGGCACACGGCACATGGCGCACTTAGATGTGGCTCCATATTTTGAATATCCCGCCAGGCACCCGAAAGGCTCTCACAGCTTTATCATCAGCTCTGACAAGGTCTGTCCTTGAAGAGCACAGAGACAGCTTATCTTTATAAGTGAAATCCAAGCCACAAACAAATTTGGTTTGAACTCAACTGAAAATATTAGAATGGTTCACATTCAGCTAGATTTGCTTCCGTTCTTTGCAGCCTTGTAAAAATCCAAGTTACCCTTCCACATGAGCGAAGCGTCACCATCATTCCCAGTGGATCCTTCGAATGCAACTAAATACGCATTTTCATTGTTTTATGCTTAAAAAGCACAAAGATTTGATGCACTTATTAACATTTCCATATAATTTTCACCCTGATATTGACCCCACTCCAAGTGACCTTGGATAGAATTTTTAAACGGGAAAATATTTATCTGAATTTGAGCTTCTTGGCTGCACTCAAAAGAGAACTGTCACAGGCAAAGCCAAAGCCTCAATTGTTACTTTTTGTGCATTTGCTGCTTGTCCGACGGACTTCTAATTGACTATGGCTTACCCGAAGAACAAACAGCGTTCTCGCTGATGACCTTAAGCCAGTAAGCATATATTTTGCCAATGATAAAAGGCGATTCCTGTTGTCTTGCTGCTGCTGGCATTGCTGAGGATCACCGATTTTGCACTCAGAGAAGAGAGAGAGATTAAACCTTTTAACCAAATTTGGAGACCTGAATGTCATAAAATCAAGGTTATGACAAAATAAATGCTCTTTTACTCCCAACGGTTGGGCTGTGCGTTGTTCCCCAGCCTGTTATTAAGCCAATCTAGGCAAGGATTTCTTTATCTGTCAGAGTATCGCAACTTCGACTTTGTCCACTAAGTCGCCTTCATTTCAAGTTTTATTTAAATATTTGCGGTCCCCTACACCAGTTACTCCCCCCTCGCCCCATCCCCAGCACTCCAGAAAGAACAACAACAATAATAAACAGCCACAAAAACTGTCACCGAGCACGATGTTTGACAGATGGACTTGCCTTGCCTGGAGTTGGGTTGAGTTTGGTTTCGGTTTTGGGGTTTGGTATCTGAGAGATAAGGAACTCGCTGGCATGTAGGTGGATGCAGATTCAAAGCATTCTGACAACTGAGTGCTGCTATGAACTCATCTCATCTCTTACCCACATCTAATTTTTGATATTTACTGCTGTTTACGGCAGGGAGTCAGTCCATCCCGAAGAGCCGTGCAATCGTGAGCTCCTCCAAGCCATTTTCATTATCTTTTCCTTTTGCCATTTCGAGCTGCCGAATTGTTTGTTGTTAGAAAATATTTTTTTATTTCATTTTTGGTGGAAAAACGAAGCACAGAATTCAAAATTTTGACAATACGTAAATCCTAGGCTGCCGAAAAGTAGAGCAGGCCCAAAAAAAAAGAATTTCAGATAATAAAGTGAAAATATTTTCTAACCAAAAAAAGAGCTGAAACTCTGGCATCTCCAGGCAGAAGAGCACAGGAAAGACCTGCTGCTCTCCTTGAACTTTCACGTAATTTTTCATAAACATAAACGCAGCCTCCTGGGAGATTGAGGTAGTAGGTGTAAGATGCCTCAACCCCCGACCCAGCCACTGCTCCATGTCCTGCCAGGCCTTTTGCATATTGTCATACTCCTACTTTAGTTGGGTAAACGGGTATATCGTATTCGTGCAAATGTATGTAACAGGCAGAAGGAAGCGACCCCATAAAGTATATGTATTCTTGATCTAGTCATGTCCGTCCGTATAAACACCTACATTTCGGAGACTATAAGAGCTAGGTTCACTCAATTTGGTGTGCAGACTCTTCTCATGGGGCGTCAGATCAAGTTTGCTTTAAAGTTTTGCCACGCTCCCTCCCACCCCCGCAAATCGATCAAATTGTTATACATAAAAACACAGATCTCGGAGACTATAAGAGCTAGGGACATCCCAAAAAATTTGTATAAAAAAGAAATCAAAGAGTGTTGCATACTTTTGAGTGGGTCGAATATTAAATAAATGCTGAGTACGAGTATCCTATAGTCGGAATATCGACTATAGCGTTCCTGCTTGTTGTGATTTGAATGCGTCATTTTGTGGCGGAGGTCCCGACATTAGCAGGCACAAAAAAAAGGAAAAATAAAAGACAACAGCACACATTTTTATGACATAATTCTCTTGTTCGCATTTTGTTGTTGTTGTTATTCTGGTTGTTGTGGCTTTTCGTTTTGTTGTCTGTGTTCCTGTGTTCTTTTTGCCAAGCAAAACGACAATCTGCATATGCCTCTGAATCTGAATCTGAATCTGTATGTAAATGCGAAATGTGAATGTGAACTCTGTGTGCCATTTATGACCCTGACCCACACACACACACACACACACACGCACGCACACACAGAAGCACAGAAGCACACAGACACCTCACCTATACCTGCACTCCTGTAGGCAAACTCCGGAGTCTGATCTCGGATTTGTTACGGGCTCGGGTTCGGGCATACCTTTTATGTACTCCTGCAGGCAAATATGCGGCACAAGAATATGGTTAAGTAAGCCGCCCGCAAAATGTGAATTGTAATTACACGAACATGTAAAAACCTAATGACACGCCCTCCTCACCCCGCCCACCACAGCACAGCAAACACGTTCTTTCACTTCCCTCACCCCGTATAGTGCCCCGCATATCGCACATTTTATTTAATGCCCTGGAAATGGGGAATGGGTGAAGCTGGGAATTGTTCGCCAGAAGCCCTAGCACCTCTTTGTGGTGGAGCGCGCTTGTCTTAAAAATGCTTGTTAAGTAACACAGCAAGCGCTTCATTTAATCCTGTAAGTACTCCTCTGTATTGTATTTGCAGTTTTCAAATTAAGCAAATTATTTAGAAAACCATCCAAGGCAATTCGTTTGAGATTGAGATTTTCTTCATGACTTTTTCGTATTTGTTTTTCAAAGTTGACAGCGAAAAATATGTAAGAAGAAGTAAGAACGCTATGGTTGGTATGAAGACTATTAAATACTCGTACTCAGCATTTATTTGGTATTCGACCCACTCAAAAGTATGCAACACTTTTGTGATTACTTATTCTCGTTCTCTAGTAGAGTAAGCGTCAGGGTCAGAGACACCTACTCGACACCTTGCCAAATGAGAGCTGGATTACCGCAGGGCAGCGTTCTTGGCCCGATGCTTTACTCGATATATACTGCTGACCTACCTAGCCCTGACGATGATTACATCGAAGGCTTCTATTGCAACCTATGCGGGCGATATTGCTGTCCTTTACAACTCTAAATGCCACTTCGCAGCAGCAGCTGGACTCCAGGGCTATCTAGGTATTCTGGCAGCTTGATGCAGGAGGTGGAATCTGAAGATCAACCCCATGAAGACGACTAACCCTTGCTTCACTCTAAAATAGGTAATATCGGGCACGAGTTGCACTGGATACCTCGGAATCACATTGGACAAACGCCTTACTTTTGGGCCACACCTGAAATCTGAGGCCAAAAGGTGTGTTACTACGGTACTATGTCACTTAGAGCGGAAAGAGCAGTCTATGTGCATTGTGTGGCCCCGATCTGGCTTTACGGGGTACAGATTTGGGAAAATCCAGCCACAAACGTATCCAGGTATTGCAGAACCGAGCCTTACGGCAGATAACCAACTGCCCATGGTACGTGCGCATCTCCACCCTTCATCGTGATCTCAATCTGCATACCGTGGAAGAGCACATTGGACGGCACACCAGCAGATACAGTGAGAGAAAGTGTTGAGTCACCGCAGTATGCTAGCAAGAGGACTACTCCTCGCCAGGCCTTTAAGGCGACTAAAAAGATTGGGGTTTGCGAAGACAAATCACCACCACAATTCGATCAAAACGTTATTTTTAATATATATTCTTGATCAACATGACAAGGCGAATCGATATAACCATGCCCGTCCGTCAATCTGCCTGTCTGTTTCAATCCCAATATACTTCCTTCTAGCCCCTGCAAGGGTATAGCAAAACAAGAAGGGAAAGCAACTTTCGGCTTGCCGAAGCTAATATACCATTCACATTGTAAATATATAACCGATCTAGATCTAATCTGGTCGCTAGACGTGGGGCTACAGTGGATATAAGGGATGCAAGGGATAAATTTGATTTCATATGGATGAAAAACAGAAAAGTTAAGCTGCTAAGTGCTCAATCCGAAGCAATCGGTTATATGGGGGCGTTATCATATAAATGTCCGATCTTGACCAGATCAGGCAAGTGAACTTCGGGCCTCCTCAGATGATTTGATTTGGATGACGATCGAGAAAAGTTATGCTCTGGACGGATGGACGGATGAACATGGCTATACTGCCTGCCCTACTAGTGCTGATCAAGAATATATATATATACTTTATACAGTCGTTAACGCTTCGTTCTATGCGTTGCAAACTTCACATATTTTGTGAATGGTATGGAAATAGGAAGGAATCCTCGCTTTACTCTCGAGTCAAACCAGCAGTGAACAGTTTCCGATGGGAGGGGCTGGGGGGAGCCAAACGGTAGAGGTGCTTCTCATCCTTCTATCTCTCTCTCTGAGCTTTCCTGCAGCGACTTCCATCTTATCCTTTTGTGATTTTGCCTTAACTCGAAATCTTTTGCTACGACGGCGAAAAGTTATATATGAACGTCGAATTTGTAGACAAAAGCAAATGACATTGGTTGAACTCAGAGGCATAACATTTTCGGAGACTGATCGCATTCGCAATCACAGATAGCAGTTCACTATTAAGTAGATTATAGACAGTTTCTTGAGAGTGTGACTGATGAATCGCTATAAACTCAAAGCAACAGAGACTCAAAATGGTCTGGCTGAAATCGCATAGTTATTGAACTAAATTCGGCAGAGTCTTTACAATTGCTGTTACGAAATTCTCAAAGAAAAATTACTTATTGCTTGGGGTTTGCATTGAGCAGCGATAAGGCTGAGGGAGACTCTATATCATGGTATGGATTATTGATTAAAAAGCGTAAAAACAATAATTTTAACACAAAACTGTCTGCGTGAACATGCGTGTTTGTGCTTTTGCAATTATCGCTTCTTTCATCAGGTTGTTAATTAAGGGCCTTTACACACATACACACACACACACACATAGGATCTGTAGCATATATATTTTTTTGGTTTTCTTCTGCTGCCGAAGAAAACGCACGCCAATTGCAGGTGTAATATTTCAAAGTGCGTGAGTAAGTTGGCAGCCGTAGCACCACTCCACCAGCCGCCACTCCACCAGCCGCCACTCCACCAGCAAGTAGCTCTCCTCTCACAGCAGCAGCTTCTAGTGTTGTGCTTGCAAATTTATATTTGTGCTTAGCTTAGTGGCTGGCAACAAGCAACAACAACAACAACAACCAACAACAACAACAAGCAACTTGTGATAGCAGTTGCTGCAATAAATATCAGAGTCGAGTTATGGCTGCGCCAGCCTCAGTCTTTGCCAGAGTTGGAGTTGCCAGCCCTGCCAGCAGTCGCCAGCCTGCCAGCGTGTGCCTAGGCTAGTGGTGGGTGTATTATCTTTAGAATTTATTACCTACAAATGTTATTTCTAGAACGTTAGGCAGAGCCAGCAGCAGCAGCAGCAGCAGCAGCAACAGCAACAGCAACAGCAGCCGCAGTAGAAGAGCCTAGGAGTGGCTGTCTCAGCCGCCTCATCAACGCCTTCATTAGGCGCCAAGTGGCTTAAAGTCGGCCAGACCCACCCAAGGACCGCCTAGAACACCTCTTCAGCCATCCGCCCGCACCACCTTTCCTCTCAAGTCGAGGCCAAGCTTTCCAAAAAGAAAAACATCATTAAATTTACGAGAGGCGAGAGAAATTTTCCCGTGTGGCAAAAACATAATACACAAAAGTAGCTCTAAACAAAACCAGACTGCTCGGCAGTGGGAGTGGGAGTGCGGCGGGGTCATGGATAAGAGGGACAGAGATAATGTAGGGTAGGGGAAGAGGAAGAGCTGCAGCTAGAAACGGTTTCAGCTGGTGCCCGCCGCGCCAGGATTGGGATCAAGCTGTTTTGCTGTGCCTGTGCTCCTCTAATTGCTTTTCAAGGCATTAGAAAATCATAAAATATACCATATTTAGCTTAGGATTATAAATATGGTATATGGTATAATATTTATGAATGTTGTATAAAAATGTACATGCTTAAGGCATATGCTTCAGTTGTGGGATAAAACAGATAATCTTATTGCTCCGTCCACACGGTTCGCGTTGCACTTCCAGCGGCAGCGCCCCTCGGCCGGTTGGTGGGGAGGCGGGTGCCATTAGTCTGGGCTTCCACTTATTGTATGTTAACAAACCCTTTAACAAACCCAAAAAGAAATAAAGAGAAATGAAGAAGTTCAGAATGAATCGCGTATTTTTATCTAAAACAACTGCAAAACCTTTCCGAACTGGATATTTTTTGTCCGCTGTGAATCGAACCATAAGCCTAACCACGTGTAGCTGAACCTGGGCCAAAGCCAAACTAACATTTTCTCACTTTACTTATCTACTGCAACTTGTGATTGCAAAGACAATAATACTCGATAACCTCCCAAAATGCTATGCCTCTGCGTTCAACGAATGTCATATACTTTCGCCTACAAATTCGACGTTCATACATAACCTTTACAATGCGGCCGGCTTCCTGCAGCTTGACATTTCGGGAATGTTCATTTTTGTACTGCCTGGCAGTCGCTGCCCGAAACCCTAGAGAGAGAGAGAGAGAGAAGGAGGACAGGGCCTCCCATGCGTCCATCTTAATTGCCCGTTCGGCAAGTTCTCTGATCCCCAGCTCCAAACCGATACAAGTTTTCTTGCACTGTTTACTACGACTAGTTAGCATAGAGCGCCCACTGATTCAATCTGTCTCTGTGTCAATTGTACATTTACTAACCAGGCCTGTTCCCATTTCCACCTTGGTTTGAAAAGTAAAACGAATTCCATTCCGCTTGCACTTTTAATTGGTGTTTCCGACTCCGCAGGAAATACATTTTACACAAGTTACGCTCGAATTACATATAACCATGCTGCGACGACAGAACCATGAACAACAACAACACGGGCGGACTCATTCCGATCGCTTCGTTTTCCTTTATGCACGCAACAAATGGGCTGCATTTTTGTTAACAAAATATTATTCATATTCCAACACTTTTCGCAATGAATTAAAAATTGAAATACAAATATATATATATATATGTATATGTCTGATGTCACGCAATAACGAAATATTTTTGAAGGAAAACTTTTTGAAGGCGCCTAGTCACATGTGAGACTCAATCGGAATAGGAAAAGAAACCGCATGATTTGAGTGGAAGTGGAAAGGGGAACAGGCTCTTTATAAAATCGCAATAGATTATGAATCCGTAAAAATGTCCCTGGCAATCAACCATTTAACCAAATATCCCAAGAGTTTTGAGTCGAAATCACATTTCGGCTTCAATTTGTGGCTGCTAAAGTTAATGGAGCCGTTTATTTGTTCCTTTTCAGCATTATATGGATATATGTATGGAAACAGCCTGTCACATTATTTAAAGTCTGGTGAAGCTCTTCTACATCTATTTCTGACAAATTATTGAGAAACTCCATTAGTCCTGGTCCTAATGTGGAAAGGCATTTCAAATATCAAGCTACCTTTGGCTTTGCAGCCAAGTATCATTATGCTGCTGAAATTGTTTTGCATATCTTCATCAGGCTTACTTTTACTAGGCTTCAACTGGAGTCGCTGCTGCTGGCTTCTGTTACTCCTGTATAGTTCAACGATTCATAAGTTTTGCTTTTTAGGTGTCTCGATGACATTTACAACCACAGCCAGACGGTCAGGCAGGCCGCCACGTTGGGCTGGCTTGAAGGGGAGCAGGGCAGCTTCTAGTTCTGTGTGACCACAAGGCTGGGGTACACACATTCACATAGACACACTCACACAATTATACGTAGACTGGCGAAGTCAGAAGCTTTAATGATCTTCATAAAAGTATGATATCATAATTGTCTTCTGCTGGTTTCATTTCTTCATATTTCTTTAGAGTTATTATTATTATTATTACTTTTGACTTGATTTGACGACTCCCAACGGAGATATCCTTCATTCAGGCTTTGCAAAAATGATTCTTGGAAAATGCTTAGTCAACATGCCGCAGCTATCCGAATCCGAAAGCCGAATCTTCAGTTCGATCGTTTAACTCTCCAGCACAAAAGTTTTCAATCGATTTATGACTTAGCTTATCCAATAACCATCCCGTCGTCATCCCGCACATATCCATTTCATTTCATTATGCATTTTCTTATGCAATTTTGCACTATCTAAACTTTGATTGTTTGAATTTAATTGATTGATTGATTGATTGTGGGACTGTTAATTGCAACATATTGTCATAGGATATGCAAGAAAGGCGGAAACTGACACAGCGGTTATGGGTGGGAGGGAGGGAGTGTGGGCTGTGTGGGCTGTCTGGGTGAGTTCAAGTCTCGTTAATTAGAAAGCAAAAACCTCGTAATCGTGTCGACGCTTGGGCAAAATAATTAAATCTAATTAATTTAGCAGCTGTCAAAGCTGAAGTCATGGTGCAACAAAAAAAATAATAACAATAAAAAGGGAAAGGAAAAGATTGTGTCAGAATCCTGTTGAGTGCACGGGGGCGGTGAAAGGGCTGAGGCAGGCTGATGGCTGGCTGGTGTTGCTTCTGACACCTCATCGATTTGTAGCCCCGTCATGGCAGGACGAGGCCAAAGGACAGGGGCAGGGGCAGGGGCACTCTTCAGCTCAGCTGCCTCAAAGTCAATTTGCCAAAACAAAAATTTTTGTGCGTTGTAATGGATCACAAGGAACAACAACAACAACAGAGAGAGAGAGAGAGAGAGAGAGAGTGAGAGGGCGAGGGGTGGCAAGTGTGAGTGAGGAGAAGGACTTTAGCCAGCCATTCTAAGACATGACGTAAATCAGCGTTTTAAGTGTTCCTGTTTTTTTTTTGTTATTTTTTTCTGTTTTTTGTTTTTTGAGCTGTCAACAGCACAAAACACAAGAAAAATTGGCAAAGTAAAAAACAAAAAAAAAACAAGTAACTGGGGGTAACAAATTGTTTCTTGCCTGATTAGAACTCACAAATGGGTATGCTCTTAATAGGGCGGGTTAAGAGCTTCTGATATGTAGATAATCTGACCGAAAAGGAGCAGAAATCGGGACAGGGGAAGTTATACAAGTTATTGAAGGATAACTTGAATTAAAACCTGACATTGCTGCGGGGTTCTCCTATTGGTACTCTCTGGTAGAGGCCACCCCTCTCGCCTTTTCAATTGATCATGCCTTTCCCGATCCTGTTAGTGTGTATATCAAATTGGAAGACATCAACTTACATATATATAACAGCTTTTCCGGACCAAATGGTGCAACTTTGAATGCATCAAAAGCTGACCTAAGCTTGTGAAAATGAGGCAGGATAACTTAATCAAACCACATATCATCCACTTTGTGAGAACTGGAGAACTGGAACATTGTCCAACCAAAAAAGGAACTATCTTGATAGGATAGCTATCACCATTGCCACTTTCAACTATCTAAATGTCAAATATGTTGTTAAATATGGCGTTGGTCTTTCGGTCTATCCCGCTCGAAGGACCAACTGTTTTGGTTTGGAAGTTGCTGGTTGAAAAGTGGTTAAATTTAAAACAAGACAATATTCTATAATAAGACCTAAGTTTTTCTTCAAAGATCATGGTGAGTCATTAAGGTTTCCACTGCTTTAAGCTCGTCCGTGGAAGAAGTGAGTCTTCAGCGGAAACAAACGAACCAAAACCATGATACGCTGTGGCTGCATCTGCCTACATCTATTTGGTAAACAAAAGCGCCAAAAAGTAAGAGTATCTCTGGCATGTGTATTTGGTTCGGCAACAGAAATTACCGGGCCTAAAGTGTGAATATGAACATCAAAATCAAATTAATCCTTGCCAGACTATCTTCTTCTTTTGCCATCGCTCTGCCTCAGCTCAGTGGGTATCCTTCTCTCCCGTATGTTCCCTTTTACCCTACTTGTTATAATTTGTTGTAATGTGTGTTGCTTTGCCTTCTGCCTTCTGTCTTCTGTCTTCTACTGTGTTCCTTCGGCTTTGGTCTGGCGCAAGGCACAAGTGTGAACTTGTTCAATTTATGCTAGAGGTTCGTTCCATCAGTCGTTTTTCATCTTCCTGTTTGCTTTGTTTTTGTTTTCTTTTTTTTTTTGTTTTTTTGTGGCCCAAGGAACAGCACACGCATACACAATTAGCCAAAAAAGCATACATATGGGCTGACATTACACTGAAAACATTTTGGAAATGTTTTTGAACTATTTTTTATGGACAATAAGCAAATACATCTTCTGGCAAATCTGGTTTAGAGTGATTCCAAAAAAAGCTTGAAAATACTGAAAATATTTACAAAATATTCAAATAAATTCCAGTTGCTATTTTGTCAAGTGTGTTGTACATACACACACACACACACACACACACACACACATATATGCACATGCAAAGGCGTCAACGAAGTCAGGGGCATGCCAGCCTGCCTTTCAGATTGAGCCAAATCAAAAAACCATTTTTGATGCACTTTCATCATCAACAAAGGCCAAGTGGGGACCAGATGGAAGGGCGGGGGCGTGGCACCTGCTGCTGACACATTTCGAAACTGCCAATAAGTTCAGCCTCCTGCTGCCACTGCTGCCCGCCCCCCTCCAACCACCCACACGGACCAGACAATAACAAATTGCAACGAGGCTGAGGCTGAGGCTGCCTTCGTTCTCTACTCGACTCTTCGCAGTTGAAAAACAAACAAAAAAGCTGCCAAGTTACATGCCAAGTACCTTCACCTCAACCCACTCCCCTCCTGTACCCTTAACTCACACTTAGCTTGCAGCTCCTGCTTTAATGAGCATTTAAGTCGGGGCCGAAAAGCCCAAGCCAGCAAAGTCCCACCGATAGTTTTGGACTTAGAGATGGTAGGTCAATATATCTATCAAAGGGGAGATAGATAAAGGCGTTGAGGTTGACAAATCTGGAAGAATGTCGTTTTGCAGTGGTCGTTCTATATGACTAAATCAAAATTGTAGCATAAATAACTGCATTCCCATACGAACTATGACCCTGATTTGCAACTGATTGAGGAACTTTTGAAAATTTCTCACTAAGCTGTTAAACTGTAACTCATCTGAGAATTTCTGCCTCCTATCCATAATGGCTTAGGCTGCACGTTGTTCCTCAGGCAGTCATTTAGAAATTAAGGACTAAGGATAACTAATCTTGCATCCTATTATAAATTTAACTCAATTCGATAAGGAATCAAATGAACTTTCTTGTAAATCAAAACGGGAATCGAATCCCTTGTCAATTCAATTTTCAGCTGTCGGAGTGGAGACAGGAACGAACTACTGCTGTCCTACCTTACGCTTCGATCTCTGAAATTCTGAGAAGCTCAGCCCCGTCTGTCTACACGCACCCTCCCCCCCCCACCGCCATGCCCGTGGGTCCACTGGCCTTTCTCTTTCTACACTACTCATGTTCACTTTGCTTGCAAACAATTTTTTGGTCAAGCATTTTTTTGGGTCAAGTGTTGTTGCTGCTCCTCTGTTGCCGCTGCTGCTGACGCTTTTATTTTTTGGAGTAGGAATTAAATATCAAGTGATGTGTGTGTATGTGTATGTGTACAAACACTTACACACTCTCTTACACACACACACACGCACACACACATGTGTTGTGTGTTGCCTTTCTTGTATATTTTTTTGCATATCATTCACGTAAAGTTTTTGCTGCTGCTGCTGCTGCTGCTTGTTGATAGTCTTGTTGTTGTTGCTGTTGTTGTTTGTTCTCTCTTGAAAAAGCCCACACACATCACTTTTACTAGCCACCCTCCTCTCCCTATTCCCCTCGCACAACTCACAAACCGCTCAAACTTGTGTGTGTTTGGGTTAAGTGAAAAGTGATTGAGCAGATTTTTGTGTTGCGAATCTTTGGTTTCATCTGCTGCTGCTGATGCTGGGTTGTTCTTCTTGCTTTTGTTGTTGTTGTTGTTGTTGCTGTTATTCCCGTTGTTGTAGCCCGCATGCTCTTGCTCTTATATACGGTGCTGGGTAGCTTTTGATGAAGCTGAGATGCAGCCAAAAGCAACGTGTTTTATTTTACATTTTTATCGACACTTCCTAACTGCCAGAACTTTCGATGGAAATTTGTAACCTCAGTGAAATTGATATCTGTGCATTGCTGTTATAGAATATCATAAGCATTTTAATCTAAAAACGATTCAGTAATAGTAAAAATTCAGGTTAAAATTGCTTCACAGAAAATTGATTTTTGTGCAACAGGGAAAAGTTCATGGATTTTTATTATATTTCAATTCAATCTAAATCTTTCTAGGTAATTATCGAGTTTTAGAGTAAACGAGTATATATTGTATTCGTGCCAATGTACACTGCCCGACAGCCGATTAGCACACCCTTTGCTCCGCATCTTAGGAGCTTAATATCAGGAAAACAAATAAAGCTTTTGAGATGCCTTTTTTTGTCATTTAAAAAATATTAAATTCTACACAAGATTTAATAATAGATAAGATATTAACTTTATCAATAACATTTAAAATGAATTTAAGCGAACTTAACAAAAAAAAAGAACTTTAATTTTTGCTACATTTGATTAGCACAGTCATCTTTAAATAACAAAGAAAATCGATTCAAATTTTATTCAAATTATTTTTTAACATTAAATTCAATATTTTCGTTTTTGTTAAACAAAATTTGTGTTGAGAATGTGTTGAGCCTCCACGGTTAAGTAAGACGTCGTCGTAGAGGTGGTAAACAATCGATGGCACTATCGATACTGTCGATGGTGGAGCACTATCGACACGGCCTACTATCGATACTGGAACACTATCGTCACTTTCGACTCTGCCTACTATCGACGATAGCGGATGATAGTGTTCGATAATGCAATCGATGGTTCTGTTTACACATCAATGAAATACATTGCGCGTTTTACATTTGCGCTTGACTTAACAAGATTGTTAACAGCAGTGATAATATTGTTTAATTAAATTGTGCTCGATTCTACAGAGTTTTAATTGTTTAAAACATCGAGTAGGCCAAGTTTTTAAATACTTAACTTATATTGGGTACTATCGAGGTCACTATCGTTCACTATCGATGGTTTTGGAAAAACTATCGGCGGCCATCGATGGTGCTCACTATTGATAGTTTACCACCTCTACGGAAAAGTCAGCAATTCAACGTTCTGACCCTCCATCCAGAACTTAACGATCCTGACTGTGTGAATTGGTGCGTTATCCTGCTGGAACATCCATTCCAAGGTTTCAAATATATCCTTGATTGCAGGAAAAGAAGTTTTCAGTACTTCTTTGTACGCAATGGCATTCATACGGCTGCTTAGAAATTGCAGTTCTATGGTGCCATAGTAAGAAATAGCTCCCCACACTATGACACCGCCGGCACGGCTGTGCAATCGATCAAGAGTATGCTCTTCCTTTCTGGGATCATGAAAGTAGTAGGCATAGCTATCAAGACCCTTCAGATTGAACTTTTTCTCATTCGAAAAAACTACACGCTCCCATTCCTTGGTCCAGGTCATATTTGATAGACAGAAATGGAGCCGTTGCATCTTTCGAAGTTGGCTTAGAGAAGGTTTTTCTTTTTAATTTTAGACGCTTCATATGTTTAACATTCGAAATAACTCTTTGTACAGTCCGAACGCATGCTTTAACACCAGTTTTTTCTCTTATTTTAGCGGCTGAGTCGTGAGAATTAGATGCGAGCCTCAATATAATTCGCTTGGCGGTTACTGATGAGGGCCGATCTTTCATGTTTTTCCCACAGGTTTCCTCATTGTTTAAGTATGCGGTAATAACTTTACGGCTGCGTTTAATATTTTTTGATATTTGAAGTATCGAGTGACCTCACTCCCAAAAAGGATGCGTCTCCGGCCCCATAACTTATATATATTCTTGAACAGCATCAACAGCCGAGTCGATCTAACCATGCCCGTTTCTACGTCCGTATGAGCACCTAGATCTCCGAGACTGTAAGAGCTAGAGTCACCCAATTTGATATGTAGAGTTTGTTTTAAAATTTTGCCATGCCCCTTCCCGCCCTCGCATTTCGATAAAAACTCCCATAAATTTGACCGCATTTAGTTGAAACTTAGTTAATATATGAATAAACACATAATGCACCGATTCACCGATTCCATTCGGATAATAATGGTAGACAAACAACGTGAAGAGCGCTACTTGAAGCATTTTTTTAAGCTAAGGGTGTCATAGATCAACAGTTAATAAAAAGCTAAAATACGACAAGAGAACATAAAGTCTAAGAGAATAAAAGTGCATTCCCAAAAAAAATGCTTCTACAATAGTTTTTGAAAAATGGCGATCAACTTTTGCACAAATATCCATTTCACTTTCGCATCTTCTGTGTCAATATTTACCTTAATTTATGACCTTATCTTGGAAAGTTAAGAAAACTGTTTGATATTTTTTCCAATGCTAAATGAGAACGAATTTGCTTGCTTTAACCACAAATTATTTAGAATTATTTTCCTAAGCAACAAACCATGAAGATTGGGTAAGTAAAAGACTCCTTCAAATATATTTCCAAAAATATTTACCAATACTTATAAATATTAGATACAAAGCGAATCCTAAGGTCATTCTATTCTGCTCCCGGAAAATGTACAAATTCCTCGAATTCTTATGGTCCAACGGATGAATGCCTTGGCTAAGTGGCCAATATCTAGGCACTTTACGTCGCTTCGATTTCCATCTGGCTTTGCACATCTGTCCCCTAACCCCTCCACCATTTCCCCAAAAAGATGCATTAAGTTGTTGTTGAATATCTGCATTGTATCTGCTTTCCCAGTTTACTTCCCTTCTGCACCTCCTCCTCCTCCTCCTTCTGCAAAGAACTTATCTCCAAATTGCAGCCAGAAGAGTCATTCGAACCCTTCTAAGCCAAGCCAAACCACAATTATTTCAACTTGTCACATGTTGTTGGTTAAAAGGGTGGGGCAGGGTGGAGGACCCAAGGCAATGCAGTGGGTGGCGCAAGGCGAGGAGCTGCAGCAGCAGCAGCAGTGGCATGCAGCAATGGCTAGTCAACTTCGCTGAACTTTTACAAATTGAAATTAATTACTTTCGTTTGTCCATTTGCCAACTGGAATAGCAGGAGGAACAACTGTCCGCTATGCGAATCCCTCCCTCCGCCATCAACAGTATGACCAACACCACCAGCACCACCACCACCCCCAAGCCACTGGTCACAAACCAAAAGTTGAAGAACATTTCAGATGTTTATTTGTTTTAGAAACCACCCAAAAAATCCTCTTCCTCCCACCCGCTGCCCAGTCGCTTTGCCTTGCTGCCATGTTACATTTTTCATATTTTCATTCAAATTGCTACTACTGTCACCACCCTCCTCTCCACCTCTGTCTCCCTCTGTCTCCCTCTGTCCCCCTCTGTTCCTCTGTCCCTCTGTTCCTCTGTCCCTGCCACCAAGCTCATTGCCCGCCCAGCTGGTTTGCTGTGCTGTTTGCAAATTTTGCCAATTTTCGTGGAACGTTGCCACCGCCCCCTTAGCCTTGTTTTTGTGGGCTGTCACTCGCTGCAGTAGAATCTCGCTTCTCACCCTATCTCTCTTTCTCCCCCTCTCCCTATCTCTCTCTCTCTCTCTCTCTCTCTGTCACTCTCCGCTGGTTGTGCGCTTAGTTTTTAGTTTTTGTTTAAATACAATGTGAGTTTTACAAACAAGCTAAGCCCGAACCACCTCTCCTCCGCACCGCACGCTCCTCTTGCACCCACTTACCCGCTTAGCATGTCAGTTTTTCATTGTTGTGTTACATTTCTTCTTGTGTTTTCTGGCCAACAAAAAAGTTTGCTTTGTGTCATGTTTTTGTTTCTTACTTCTTTTGGCAAAATGTTTGTTACATTGCATTTGCCCTCCCCTGCCATGCCCTCCCCCTTTATCGGCCCCCTTCCGCATACCTCATTGTCACAGTGATTGCTGGCTTTTGTAGTTGTTTTGGTCAAAACTGTTGGAAAATGTTTTCATTTGCGCAACACGACTTCAATTGACATTGACTTTGAAAGAAATGGAAAAAGGTTGGGAATATTTTTGGAATGTTAAAGAAAATGTTTTTAAATGTTTTGAATATGTTTTTAGATAAAAAATACTTAAAATAAATGCAATTTATATATGAACATTTTTCCATAAAAATTCTCAAGATTGCCAAGAGAATGAGAAATGTCAGTTGACATGAAACAAAGCCTAAAGCTAACATCATATGTAAGACCGTTTCGGGGCAATCAAAGAAGTCCCAAATGTTCGGGACAGTCGGGATTTCTGAGCATTTTTCCATTGCATTTTTAACATTGCCACAAATACAAATCGCTTAAATAAATTTCATCGTATTATATAGTATTTTCTTGGTAATGACCGATATAAATTATAACCTGGCAATGTATTTCACTCCAATTAGAAACAGTGTTTGAAATATGAACTGAAAGAGATATTCAAAGTAAAATTGTCAACAAAATTTAAGAAGTAACAATAAAATTGTCTACATCAAAGACATGTGGAAGAACTTTAAGTTAATAGAAATCAACAGAAATATGGTGGATCTCTTAAGCAACATGTAAAGCCAAGGTGGAACCCTGTTTTAATCATGCTTGATGGAAATGATGTACTGAGACAGTCCAACTTTTTTAAAGAAATTGTTAACTCTTTGAACACTTTCAAAGAGTGCTCTGAGTCCTGGATATATTCTGATTTATTCGGATTATAATATTCTCACCATTAATTGTATATGGGACAGACAGACATCTACACGAATACAATGCCCTCTCATACTCAACGAGTAGGAGGACGAGTATAGACCTAGGCCTTCGGTTAGACTTAAGGCAGCAGAATGAGATTCTCTCTTGCTCTCTCTCTCAGGCAATGATGACGAGCTTGCCAAACATTTAAACACAATTTATTTGCATTTATACTATGGGAGCTACATACCAAATGTGGTGGCTCTAGTGGTATTATAGTCTCCGAGATTTAGGTGTTCATCTGGACGGACATACGGACCGGACAAGGCTAAATAGTTTTCGCTGTTGATGCGGATCTTTTTAAATATAAATTATATAAATAAAGATTTCAGCAACTCATATCGGTCAATGGAAATGGAGCGCTTATGACAATTGGAGCTAGGGGCGTAGCGCACACGCCACCAAACAGTGAGAGAGTCTCGTAATATCGACAATGTATTGTCAATGGATTTGCCAACAAACGACAATCAGGTTGGAGAATGCCTACGAGTGAGATGGCAAGACTTGCTCACTTGCTTACACTCGCATTATCGTTAGCTGGCTCTAGACCTTAAAAACGCAGACGGGCTGAATGAACAAAAGCTTCTCCTAGTACATATTTCTTTTGCCTCCGGTTCAGATATTATGGTTTTATAAGAAAACTCCCTACCACTTTTAACGTGAATCATATGTTATTCCCTTTGACCTTTTGTCTGGTAAATCACAATATTGTAAAAAATGTTTTTAGCTTTATCTCCGAAGACATTATTTTGCAAAAACAGTCAAAGACGGACAGATGCCTCGTCAGCTGTGAAATACCCGCGTGGGCTCTCTCTATTGCCAAAAGTCTAGTCCCACTTCAATAACAAAAGAGCAAAAGAGCAAGGCTTCAAGGGAAAAGCCAGTCTTTCTGCTCATATAATATATTATCACGAAAAGATTGTTCAGTCAGGTGTTAAGTTCCCCCCCAAGAAAATACTGTTTACTATTAAGCAACGCCATGACAATCAGGATGTGTGATATTGCTGATTATCCGTGAAATAAAACGTTGAGTTTTAACGCTTCACCATAGCTTCACCTTCGTTCATCTGTGTACCTCTATAAAAATCTAAGTAATATTTCATTTCATCCGTCTGTCTGTCCATCTGCACGCTGATTAAGTTCAAGTTTTATCCAGATCGAACAACTATACCATATAGCTCCCATACAACAGATTATTTCTGAATGAACACTTAGTAGCATAAGTTTTCTGTTTTTCTTTCAAATCAAACCAAGGTCCGCTGGCCTGTTCTGATCAAGATCGGAGAACTATATCATATAGCCACCATATAACCGATTGTTCCAGAATGAACACTTACTAGCATAACTTTTCTGTTTTTCATCAGAATCAAACTAAATTCGGTTTGAGTCCATTTGAGGAGGCCCCTCGTCCACTGGTCAAACTGATTAAGATCGGATCACTATATCATATAGCCACCATATAACCGATTGTTCACTTCAACCAGATTTAATCTAGATTGGTTATATATTTACAATATGAGTGGTATATAGCTTCACTATAGTTTCGTTATAAATATATTGCAATATGCCACGTGAAATCAAGGAAGTCAAAGATTTTCTAAACAAAGCTTGCCGTTATGACGCGCCTGCTGTGAAAATCCAACCAATATGAAATTTAAGATGCGTAGCTCACGAATTCCCTACACTCTAGTCGTGCAGGATGAAGAGAAGGTTGACAAAATTGAACAATCCCTGCCTCCAGGCTTGCCGGTCAAGGAAGTGAAGTAATCCATCAGCAGAAAGTGCCCAAGAGGTCATCCGCGATGAATGCAAAATTTTGAATAGCCTTGTAGACCTTCAAAATCTACCCTATGAATGAAGCATGTTGAAATAGATTGCTTCTGCACTTTCGCTGTAATCGCATGATGCAGGTTAATGTGTTTGCAATTAAAAAATTCGCCGCTGATGATAGTTTGAGCTGAGAACTGCACGATATGTGAATATAAAAGAGTTTAGAACTTCATATCAATATCCCATAACCCTATAAGCAAGTGTATCAGACCGGGCAATTATGATCTTTACGAGAAAAGCATGACTGCTCGCTGATATATAACATTTTTAGCACGCGCTTTTCTTCATTATATTCTAATTTAGTCAAGACATTTGTAACGCATAGAAGAAAACATCTTCGATAGGTTTGGAATGAAGTCTTAGCCAGTTTTAGAAGCCTCAACGTCTGCTGACCAAAGTTCATAAGCATCGGATCACTATATAATATAACGTCCATATAATTGACCGATTTGGAATGAACTCTTAGTATAAATTTGAAGCGTGTCAGTCTTAGCAACCTCCACGTATGCTGACCGAATTTCCATGGAATCTATAAGGGTTACCCGAAGTTAGCCTTCCTTTCTTGTTATACCATTCACAAAATGGTATATATAAGTTTACAACGCAAGTATACATATTCTTGATCAGCAAGATAAGGAGAGTCGATATCACCATGTCCGTCCGTTCGAGTATCCGTCCGTCTGTTTCAACTCCAAAGATTTCAGAAGTCATTTCAGACGGCCACACGTCCGCTGACAAGATGTGGTCAAGATCGGACAACTATAACTTATAGCCCGCATATAACCAACTTTTTCAGAATGAGCACTTCGGTTTGCATTCATTTTAGGAGGCACGATGTCCGCTGACCAGATTTCATTCAGATCGGACCACTATATCATATATCATATAACCACTTATGTACAGCTACGTGTGGCTGTGTACATCCATAAGAATGCGGCTATAGCCTCACTCAGACTCTCTCTAATATAACTTGCCTTTTGAATACTTTTGGGGCTGCAGATGAATCTCTGGTTATACTAAAAATGCACCTGAAATAACAAGGAAAACAAAAAAATAACATCTATAGCACTTTAACAATGCCTTTTATTTGAAATTTGATTGAAACAACCAAAAGCTTACTATAATTACTGCAACTGGTTAAAAAAGACGTCTGCTCGCAGAGAACTCCAGAAAGTGAAATAACCACAAAAGTTAAATGTGCCAATTGACTTAGAAAGATCAGCCATAAACGTTAGCCTTCCATAGCCTTCCCGTTTGTTGTTGCCACTCCACTGCTTAAACTGATCGGGGGTCTAATATAGAACCTTAGGTCTGTGCTCTATTAAAATTACATTGCGTTTGCTTTAACTAAGGCAGCCGTAACACTACACATTATCATATGACGTGATAAATTTCTGATCTGAAAACCTTTTCGTAGCAATTTCTCGCTTTCAATGAGCTCAGCCCTTTCCCCCTTGCCTTGTCTTTTTATGCGAACTATTAAAATTAGTTCAACAGAAATATGAAGCAGAGTGGCTTCCGTAATTGGTTTTCTGTTTGCGTTTCCACACCCAGTTTAAGGCAATTCTGATGGCCGCAAAATGTTTAAACAAAACAGGATATTTAAAATGAAGGTACAAAACATTATGTTTTTGGGATGCGTGAGCAAATTATAGGGCAGAGGCTGAACTGAAGTCGAAGTCGAAGTCGGGAGTTGAAGATGCCTCAATTAAAAATGTATTCATCATGCTCAAAACTTTTCGTTTGACATGGTCTGCTTCGTGGCTTCGAGATCCTACGTAACTTTAATTGTTAAGCGAACTATAAATCTTGATTATGAAATGCAAATAAACAATACGGAATACATATATCAGGGAGAGAAAGAGTCAGGCCAGGCGCCACATGTGGCATGTGTGTGAGGAGGGGGAGAAGTCGTTGGCATTATGTCTTACATTGGCATAAAGTCATAAATACTTGGGCTCTGGGTTGCCAGTTGGTATTTTTTTCGAACAGCAGTTGGACAAACTGTAGCCTAATTAGCAGTCGGCTGGCTGCGTGCCACTGATTGGCTTGCCCGCTCTCCTTCCCCCCGCAAAATGTCAGCCCATGTCTCCATTATGAGTTTCTCCAGTTAATGAAGTACACACACAATACAAAACTCAACTCAACTGGAGCTGTGCTGTGAGCTGCTCCTTTTTCAATTTCATTTCCCGGTTTGCGTTTCGCCCATTTCCCCATTTCCCCATTTGGCAAACGCAATCGCAGCAATCGCAGTCGCAGTCGCAGCCATCTACATCTCGTTCACTAATTGTCAATGAGCAGAGCATATTTTCTTTCTGCGGATGCCGATGCCGATGCCGAGATACCTTTGCTCTGATTGGATTTGCCTAGAAATCAAAATCAGACCAAAAACAATCAGTTCCAGCGGCTGCTAATGAAGTCATCGTCATCTATGCTCCTCTCGTCAAATGTGGCCATGCTGCTGTTGTGTTTCCTGTACGTTCCGGTTCCCTCCCCCACGACTCATACCTAGAGCACCCTCTGCCCCAATTACACAATTGCCGTTTGAACCATTTCCGCTTTTATGTTTGAGTTGTGAGGTGAAAAAAAATGAGTTTAAAAATTTATAGCTAACAAATTTTATGGCTAACCAAATGGTTTCAAAACATTTTTACACTCGTACTCTCCATAGAGTCCAACGAGTATATCGTATTCGTGTTAATGTATGTAAGAGTAAGCGTTTCCGACCCTATAAAATATATGTTCCTGGTCAGCATCAACAGCCGAGTCGATATAGCCCTGTCTGTCCGTTCGCAGATCCTAGATCTCGCAGACTATCAGAGCTAGAGTCAGCAAATTTAGTGTGTAGACTCCACTAGTGGGAGGTCAGATCATTTAGCCACGCCCCCTCCTGCCTGCGGTTTATTAGGTACAGGGTATTAAGTGTCGAGCAAGCTCGACTATTCTGTTGTTACTTGTTTATCTACAAAGAGAGTTCTCAATTCCTTTGCATTACAAAATGGAATTGAGATTTATCTTTGTTCAATTCAAGCAGAGCAATGAAGGCCAAAATCTCTGGCAAATGTTTGTGAAAAAATTTCAGAAAACTGAGATCAAAATGTGTAAATGTTTTCCAAAAAAACGGAGCAGGAACGTAATCATCAGCAGCAGCGACACAGGGGTCGACACAGGGGGAGAAGCTGGCAGTTGGCAGAGCAGAAATTTTGATAAAAACCCAAAAAACGAACTTTTGCATGGCCTACAAAATTTGCCTATACATATATGTATATGTGGGTGTGTGTGTGTGTGGGTGTGTGTGTGGAAGTGAGTATGGATGCGTGTGTGTTCTGTCTGAGGCAATTGTTTTCAACTTGGCATAGTTTCATACCAGTTGGAGCCTCCCTTCCCTTCCTTCCACCGCAGCATAGCTCAGCTCGGCTGCCCCTCCAATGGGGCGATGTAACGAACACACGCTCTTCCCATAAATTGTTGTAGTTGTAGCTAAAACATAAGTTATGTGTGCGATGTGCACACAAACACACACACACACATACATTTACACAGGCACAAACACACGCATACAGCCAGTCTCATGAATATTAACATGGAAATCATCTGCATGGCCTGGGCGGGCAACATAGTAAAGGGGGAGGACTGGCAACAGCGGCAGCAACTGGAACCAACTGTTGCATGTCCGAAGCCAAAGCTGAAAGCTAAAATAATACGCATAATTGTCGCATATTTGTTATACACACTCGCCATCCTTCCCCCTCCCCCTCTCCCTCCCCATATATTTAAATGGTTAGCAGTTGGAGTCCATCCATTGTCAGACAACGTCTTCAAGAGTTAGTTGCAAAAATATTTAAAGAAAGCTTAAACCTTAAATGCTAGGTGGGTGTAATTCTCACACAAGTTCGAAGCCATGGCGTCGTCAATCACTAGGGAGACCTTTGGCTTGCAAGTGGCTCAAAATCAAGGTCAAAGCTTGTATGGAAGTGCAACAGCAGCAACTTTTAAGTACCTCAGTGTCCCCACCATAGAATGGGTATGTGTTAGTCGATCATTGCCTCTGATCTTCTTTGAATTGTTGCTGTTTGCATGTGTTTGTGCCATTTGTTCGGGTGTTTTACAGCACTCTTTTTCTACGTCTGCATTACAAGCCAAATCAGTCACGTCGCGTCATTCTCTTTCGCCTTCCACTCAGTTGTCAAACAGCTGTTGTCTCCACCTCTTTGCCTTCAATTGTTGATGACACATTTCCCAAGCGGAAAAGCGGACTCTTTTTGTCGACACAGTTTCCTCTGGCAATTTGCAATTCTTCAATCTGCTGCACCAGCTGCCAAATGATGGTCACCCCCCCCCCCCCCCCCAAATATAATGCTTGCATAACACTAGACTTGCCACCAAAAATTGCCTACCAAAATGTTTTGGCATTATTTTATTTTATTTCGGTTTGGTTTTTGCGAAATTCAATTCACAGCTGCTTGGAAGCCCACAAATTACAGGTGCAAATGCTGCAAATGCAAATTGAAATAATTATTAATTATAGTCTGGCTCCGACTGTCTGTCAGCCTACCGTCCTAGACCCCAAAATGAGTTTAAAGCCTCGCAAAAGCCCCTAAAAAGACAAACGGCCGAACGAACCATTCTTCAAGCTCTTAGCGCCGCAGAGATCTCTCAGAGATCTGACTCGTAGCTTCAAGCTGAGCTGTCGCTGCTGGAGCTGCTGCTGGTGCTGGTGCTGGTGCCGTTGACAGTCATCCGAGGCTAAGTTCGAGTTGCCTGGGAAATGCTTGGCAATTTTCAAAGCGATTTAACTAGGCAACAACAACAACAACAGCAACAACAACAGCAACAAGACAAATAACAGTGTGTGGCAATGAGAAAATTGCGTAGCCTCTGAGACAGCGCAGCAGTAGCAGATTAGATCGGAGGCAGACATACAAACGGACTGACAGAGGTATAAATATGTAGCCATATAAATCGTATTACCTAACAGTAAGTATTCTTATATGAAAAGCGAAAATTAAACTATATCTGAATATGGTAAAAAAAGGTTGAGGATCCAATAAGAGGCCTTAACTTTCATAAAAGTGTTTCAAAGCTGAGCTCAACGGTTGCAGGATATGCAACAGCAGCGAACGACTAAATATATTCGGATATGCATCTACATATACGATTCGATTCCCAGCCTTGATTATAATCGAATAATAATTAGTAAATTCAAGTGTTTATCCTCTAATCATAAATCATTTGTAGAGGCAAATAATGTCTTACAGAGAACGCTTAATAGGTTGACTTTTGAAAACTTGGTTCCTTGTCAGTCTATAAGAGTTTTGGGGCGGAGATAATGTTTATGGCCTTAGGTATCCCATCCATCCATCCATCCACTTACTGGCATTCAATTTCAAGTCAACTGGCTGCTATTCGCATTCGCATTCGCATTCGCAAACCATTCCATTTTAATCAGAGCCCAACAACATCCGCCCCATTCAAGTATTTGTGCCGCAACAATTCTGTAAAACTATTTGCAGCTCTCGCTCTATTTATCTCTCATTCGTTCTCCGCAAAATCTGCAATCGCCACCAAATTGACAACAATAATAAAAATGCAAGCGGCGGCGGCGGCGGCCACACTTTTCCACAGCTGCAGCTCCGACTCCTCCTCCTGCGCTGCTGCATCTTTTATGAGAGTTCCATCTTCTTCCTGTGCTTCCTCTTATACGGCGCGTGGAGGCAGCGTATTTGCCTCGTTTGCATACGAAATAATGACCGAGAGGGAGATTGAGACAGCGAGAGAGGGAGAGAGAGAGAGAGAGAGAGAGAGTGAGGGGGAAAAGTGAGATATAGTGATAGATAGAGAGACAGAGACGAGGTAAGACACTCAACATGTTAATTTTCAATTGTTAAGAAGAAACTGAATTAAGTTGCCGTTGCTACCTCACCTCGCCCCGCACTGCAGTTGCCATTATGCACAGTGGGCTGAAACCCTTAGAAAATTGAGCGCTTAGAGAGAAATTTGAGAAATGTGGCGAAACCTCTAAATCCTTATCTCAGTCAAGTGCATCTCGCTTTGGACCTGCCCAATAAGCAGATGGCGACGATATATATGGACATAAATATATATATATATATATTGATACTTATCGATAAATCGGGTGCTTTATTGCGATTTATAGCTCTAGAGCTTTCTGAGCTAAGCAAATGCTTCCAAAACTATATATCGATATATAAATCGATCAATTCGTTTTCTAAATGATATATATCGATGCAGAGCGATGTATGGCGACGATATATATGCACATATTTACATCTATATATATTGATACTTATCGATAAATCGAATGTTTTATAGCGATTTATAGCTCTAGAGCTTAATGAACTCAACTAATGATTGCAAAACTATGTATCGATATATAAATCGATAAATTCGTTTCCATAATGATATATATCGATATATAGCTCTTTACCAATTTAGTATATTTATAGCTCCTGACCTTCCCCTGGCTGATATTAGTATACTGTAAGTATTTCAAAGAACAGGCAGACGGAACTTCATTTGTACATGTACAGATAGGTAAGTTGGTGATGTTCTATAACTTTCACATCTTTGCATGGACATTTTCATTATCGAATGTACATTTCTGTCTATTCATACACATGATCACCTAAGCGAAGGGTATAGTAATCAAAAAACATTCATTCGAAATGACTAAGCTCATTCTTGTTGCAGTCATTGTAGTCCGCAGGAGATCGCAAGTAGAAACAGAGGCCACTCTCGACTCATTAAGCTGAAGCTTTGCCTTCATTTCGTGATGGAACAATAATAAGGGAGCTTTTTATCACACTGAGCTTCAACATGTCTTTACAAAGCTCCACAAATTTGTTTCATTTCTTTCTCATACCGACACCAATGTGCCGCATTGAGCTGTTGGGACAATTTACACAAATGGCAACAGCAAAGCGCCTGCGCCTGCGCCTGAGCTGCAGTTGAAGCTGGAGCTGGAGCTGAAGCTGAAACATGGGCCTGGCCATGAGCATTGGTGGACTCAAACGGTAGCTATAGCCTTAGCTGTTTTGCTGGCAAAATAACAACAATTTTTGCCTAAAGAATGCACTGAGCTGGCGGAGACTGAGGCTGCGCCTGCGCCGCCGCCTTTTTGCCGCACAAAGTCAAAGTCGAAAATTTGCCTTTTGGCATCGGCAACGACGTCTCCATCTCCATCTCCGTCTTGGTTGTGTGTTGCCGTGTTGTCTTGGCAATTTTCTTCATGCTTCATTCATTATAATGAAATGATGATGAGTTTGCGGCTCCGAATTGTTTCGGGCGCACCGATTTCAGCCGCTGCTACTTACTTGTTTCCCCTTCACCCTGCACCCATCTCCAGCTCCGTAGTTTTTGGAATAGGAATACGAAATATCAATTATAAGTCATTTACTCTGGCTAAGCACGTTTACAAATGCCTGCTCTGTTTACCCAGTTAAAGTGCCCGTGGCCCCTCCCTCCGCTTCACCAATACACACTCCACTCCACTCTTTAGTGTGAAACTGTAAAAGTGTTTTGGTTTTTGTTTTTGGGGCTTTTTATTGTAATTTTAAGCACATTTTAATTGTGAGAACGATGTTTTTTATGTGCGCTTGAATAAAACTCGACAACAAATTTTCAACTTGATTTTTCGGCAGATTGTTTGGACAAATTACCCAAAGAAGACAGATAGTGAGATAGACAGGCGCATTAAGTGTACATTTTATGAGGCATTTTAGTTCTACTCACTTTGTTAGGGTCTCCGTCCCTCTCCGTCCGTCTATCCATCGGGATATATAGCAAAATCGTGGATGCTATAAGAGATAGAGACTTCAAATTTGGATGCTTATTTTCTCTTAATATGTAGCCAGATCAGGCTTAGTTTATCTTTTTGACACCCTAAAAGTGGTTTAGGGTGGCCCCATACAAACACACCGCGCACTATGCAGTTTTTATTTCATTGATTTTTTGCTTTTCATTAGAATTAAACCATATTTAGATCGTATAGAACCCCTAGAAATGATTGTTCGGAATAAACACAAAATGTTTGTTTTCCATGCAAATCGAACCAAATTTGGTTTCGTATTCATTTTAGGCACTTGGTCTCGCTCAACTATAGCATATGGTATACAAATTTCTTTGATTTGCATTGAAATCAATCCAAGCTCGATTTGTGTCAATTTCGGGAAGCCCCAAATCCGTTGAGCGTATTTGATGAAGATCGGTCTGCTTTATGACATAAGAGCACACTTGGTACAGAGTATTTAACTGTCGAGCGACTGTAGCGTTCTTGCTTGTCATACCATTCACGAAATGGTATATTAGTTCTGTCAGGAAACTTGCAACGCATAGAAGGCAGCGTTTCAGACTATATGAAGCATATATATTCTTGATCATCACGATCCGTCCGTACGTCCATCTATTTCAACCCCAAGATCTCAGAAGCCTTAAGAGCTACAGCGCTGCTTGAGATCGAGATTCATCCGAATCGGTTAACTATATCATATAGCTCCCATATAACCGAATTTTCTGGAATGAACGCTTAGAATCATTACTTTTCATCAAAATCAAACCAATATAACCAATAATATATCTCTCATATTCTCTTATTTTAGTCGTAGTCTTTTATCTGAAGAAAGATAAAAATATAGAGAAATCGTCAAGATCGAACCACTATATCATATAGCTCCCATATAGCCGATCGATTCGGAATAAAATTTTAACCCTCATCGGGTCCTCAAGAAGAAGAACTTACGGTAATTACCTTCCTGTGTGAATATTCACTTATTTCGCGTTGTAGGGCGAATAATGTAATAAAACTTAGTTAGGACGCCTTAGACGAGATCGTTATATAATACCTATACTCAATCCAATACCTGCTATATTTCAGTAGCCTTAAAAGTATGCAACAATAGTTTTAATACCATATAAATTTGATTTTTACTTTAAATTTTTTTGCCAATCGACTTCATAAAATTATAAGTCAAAGCGATATACTACCTGTTCACCAGTTTGGATTTCGGGAGGGACATGGCACCTTAGAGCAGGTCCATAGATTGACGAGGCACATCCTACAGGCTTTTGATGACCTCGAGTACTGCAATGCCGTCTTTATTGACATGCAGCAAGCTTTTGATAGGGTCTGGCATGATGGACTATTATGCAACTACCAGCGCCCTACTGTGGTCCCCTTCGGTCACATCTGGAAGGACGTGAATTCAAGGTCAGGGCCAGGGACACCTACTCGACACCTTGCCAAATGAGAGCTGGAGGTGCTGCCCTGCTGTTCTTGGCCCGATGCTTTACTCGATATATTCTGCTGACCCACCTAGCCCTGACGATGACTACTTGGAGGCACCCTCGAAGGCTCTTATTGCAACCTATGCGGATGATATTGCTGTCCTTTACAGCTCTAAATGCCACTTCGATGCAGCAGCTGGACTCCAGGGCTATCTAGATATTCTGGCAGCTTGGTGCAGGAGGTGGAATCTGAAGATCAACCAGATGAAGACGACTAACCCTTGCTTCACTCTAGAAAAGCTAATATCGGGCACTCCACCTATTCAGCTGGAGGGATTTACACTGGAGCAGCCATTGCAAGCGAAATACCTCGGAATCACATTGGACAAACGCCTCACTTTTGGGCCACACCTGAAATCTGCGGCCAAAAGGTGTGGGCGAAAGGTGCAACAAATAAGGTGGCTGATAAATAGGAAAATCACTATGTCACTTAGAGCTAAAGGAGCAGTCTATGTGCATTGTGTAGCCCCGATCTGGCTTTACGGGGTACAGATTTGGGGGATCGCCGCCAAATCCAGCTACAAACGTATCCAGGTATTGCAGAACCGAGCCTTACGGCAGATAACCAACTGCCCATGGTACGTGCGCATCTCCACCCTTCATCGTGATCTCAATCTGCATACCGTGGAAGAGCAGATTGGACGGCACCCCAGCAGAGACAGTGAGAGAGAGTGTTGAGTCACCGCAGTATGCTAGCAAGAGGACTACTCCCCGCCAGGCCTTAAGGGCGGCTAAAATCGTTATGAAATTTATGCTTATACATATGAACACCGAATTCCAATATAATATCCCCGATTTGATGATAGGCGAATGGCTAGATTGATTTGCCCTTTGATTCTGATTGAGAATAAACCCTGTATGAGGTCGAAATTGCTTTTTTTCGTCTGTTAAGCAGATTTACCTAAATACAACACAGCCTTTACTCTACGAACATGGGTTTATATAGTTTAAGCTTTTCTTAGAAAGTAAAATTAGAAGACAAAACAAGTATGCCATCATTAAGTTTGTACAATTTGCTGATTGCAAATCTGCAGTTTGGGTTAGAAAATGTTGGCATTAGTTTTTGTATTTTTGACTTAAGTCATCCACTGTGCCCTGTCATCCACATTTGATTTGGCTCAGTTTTCGGAATGGTTGGGATAAAAACTACCAGCTTAAATGCCTCCACTAACCTGTTAATCCCCTATATGATTAAAAATGTAAAATAAATTGTTTTTCTTACTTGTAAAATGTTTAAACGAGCGACATATCAGAGTGGTTTGCTCACCGCCTTCTGCCCCTCGTTGAGGTCGCAAAATACATATTAACCCAAGCGCATTTATCCAAATAAAAAACTTAATGGCATTATGTGAATTTCAAGTGCAGTTTGACAAACATAAAGTACCCTAAGATATGTTGGCAAGGCCTTAGCTGGCTCCATAAAAATGTTGGCAAATGCAAATTGCTTTTGAAGATTAACATCTGTCTTGGCCAAAGACAGACTCAGCGTGATCATGCCGAAATCAAGCCATTCGACTATATATATATGACTTTATGGGAGCTCAGCTCAGGGCCCCCCACGTTACCAAAAGTAGAGTTCGTCCTTGTATTCAGTTGTTGAGGTTTTTATGGTCCGTTAATTTTTGTGGATTTGCAGACTTTCACATTCAGAGTAGCCCGGGGGGATTTTGGACAGGCGGCTACCGCTAGACTGCTGTCTTAATTGATACTGCGCGTGTAATTAATTGTAAATGTAATTATGATTATGATTGTAACAAGCCAAAGGAACACACTGAAGGCCACAGCAAATCCAAACTTATTACCTCTGCAAGATGGAAGAGAAAAACTGCAAGGGAATAAGAAGAACAGAAAATGCAAACAGCAAACAGCAGACAAAGCGAATGATCAATAAGATGACGATCTATGCTCAAGCCAATGGCAATTACAAATCTGAAACTGGTCCAGCCACAACAGTTCCAGGTCTACGTCCAGGTCCAGGTCCAGGCGAATGGAGCTTCTGCATGTGCTTCTGCTGTATTTGAATCTGGGACTGGAAAGTGGTAGCTGAAACTCAAACTGCAGCTGAAGTTGAGCAGACAAGACATAAAACGGTGAGCAAGACGTAAAGGAGGCAGAAGAAGAGTGTTTAACATCATAACGAATAAGGAATACACTAACGAGTTCAACATTCAAGTGAAAGTTGACACCTGACATTACTGGATGACAATGTTATATATATCTCCTCGACTTCAAGAGTGTAGAAAAGCCAACGCGATAACAGACAGTTATGATGAGAGCAATACCATGAAATAATCACATTTGTGTGTGTGTGTGTGTGTCTTGATCCAACCCACATGTAGCTTTATATAGGAAGCAACCTATGTTCTTAGCAATATCTCAAAAACTCGTCTCAGACTCTGGGAACTTCTCCTATAAATTTCTCAAAACAAATCATCAAAGATTTCAGCTGTTCTTGCAGAACTGCCAACATGATCAGCTAGTGCTAAATAATACCCTAACTTACCATTTGCTCTCCTGGGCAAGGCCATTAAAAAAAGAAAGAGAAAAAAGGCAGCAATCTTGTTGCACGGCAAAGCAAACGAAAGACTTAAGACACAAACCTGAACCAGGGCTCGCGTCTAGCAGAAGTGTACAAGTGTACAAGTGTGTGTGTGTGTGTGTGCGACTATTTAGGCCCGACTCAGAGCCAGCTACTGACCAGAGCAGGCATTCCAATGCAGCAGGTGTTTAGCATAAGTAATTGATATTCTACACACAATCACAGTTCAAGCAACAAAAAGTGTACCAAGGGGAGCCGTCGTCTGCTTTGGGGGCACCGTTGAGGCAACACAAAACAACAACAAACAACGAAGAACGAACAACGAACAGCAACAGCAACAGCTTGTTGTTGAAGAAATCATTATCATTTTTGTAACTGAATTGCCAATACGTTTTTACATCTGCATGTCACTCTATTTTGCTTTTAGGCGATCTGCTTCACATTTCATGTTCATAAAAAAATACTTAATTTACGAGCAGAAAATCAAAAAGAAAAACAACAAATAACAAATAAATTAAACACAAATCAGAAGCTTATTGGCACAAACTGTTTAGGCTGATCAGTTATTATTATTATTTATTTTATATTTATTTTATGCGATTTTTTGTTTGGCGCCTAAACAGACTGGAATTGTCAGACTGGCGTCGCCTCTTATTTAGCCTTTGCTGTAAATTTATGTAAATTTCTTGTGAACTTTAACAACAACAAATGGGCTCAAACCGATTGCCAGACGACGGGTCCGGCGAGCATTATAAATTAAATTGTAAATATATATATATATATATATATAGATATATATAGAAAGTGGTTGTGATTGACACAAGTGGCGTAGTTAGATATATTTTGATCGATTTTTTCTTAAGCAAAATAAATATTTTAATAAATTTGTGGAAAATTTAAGCAATCATTTCTTGTAAATCTATTAAAATTGTTGTTCTGATTTTTGTCTAAGAAACTTATCTTTGACAATGGGGTTTATATTTGGAAGTATTTTTTTCAGACTTCAATATAAAAACAAATTTAAAAGCTAAAGTTGATCTGCCATATACTAAGAAGCCTGCTTAACTCTACCTCTCCGAGATCTGGCTGTTGATGCAGATGGAGAGACAGACGGGCAAGGCTTCGTAGACGATCTCGACTTGAATGTTGATGCTGATCAAGAATAAATATATCTTAAAGTCGCGGAAATATTGCTTGTTTTTTTGCCTGTTTCATGCATTTGCACGACTACGATATATATCTACTCTATATAGTACGGGTATAATGGACCTCGAGCTTGCTAAACTAAATCGTTTACAAATGGAAAGGTTGCTATAAACAAACTAACAGAAATATTAAACACAACTCGTTGTTTGTTGTAGATTTTAAGCTCTCGTCTTAGAACATTTTTTGCTATTGCCTCGAAATTATTTCTTTCTCTTAGAATTTAATAAACATAAAATTTTGTATTGAAAATATAAACCAAAAAGTTGCTAAGTGATTTGTTTAACCCCTTCTTGCTGTGCGCCCTTGGTATGTCAGCCTATGGCACTGGCTATGCAAATTGTTACCATTAAGCACACTGGCGTCACTTTGCTGCTCGAATGAAGACAAAATTGTGTGCAGCCAATACAGGAGCGGACTCTGAAAGGGAAATATAAACGTGTGGATGGAATAAGCAAAAGCAAGGCAGCAGACTCCGTCCGAGTCACACATTCAAATGCAAATATCAAAAAATTGCTATTAAATGTGTAATATGGCTATCTTTTAGCAATTCATCGATAGTGGTTTCTGTTCCATTCCATCCGTTCCATCCTTTGTGAATGGATTCAAAAGACAGTGAACACTCAGGCACGTTGAGTTTGCAGTGGAAGAGGCTTGAGATGAAGCCATGCTTCCAAATTTTAATTAAAATAGTGCTAAAATTAATATTTAAAAAGGATATATTAGCTATATACTTCAGACATTTTCATGTTATAACTTGTTTTGGCTTTGTTCTACAATTCATTTTCTCATTCAATTTCTTGGGAATTTCACCGCCATCTCTGCGTATCAAACTCGGTGTGATGAAATGATTTGTGAAAGCACCAAATGAAGAAATGACAAATGTCACAAATTGATGTAACTTCCAGTCACTTTGATGCAATATGAGCATCCAGGTACACTTCCAAACACACCTGAAAATCTTGATGATTTGAGTGAAGAACATGGAGAACGATGCAATCAAGGTGTTCGGACAATCTAAGGACGATTCCAGGCTGGCTGGATCGCCCTTATGATGGCCGATTATTGCTGCAGTAGTCTGAGTAGCATTTCATCAATAATAACATTAGTTCCTTGAATCGGTTTAAATGTATACTTGCCTACATTTGGTTCAGTTTATGGTTCGGCTCAAAGAGAAAAGAAAGGTAGTTAAACTGATATATTGAGCCCCATTTTTTGGGCGCTTGGCAGCTGTAAGTCCGCCACCTCAAGATGCTACGCCCACACACGACACGACCCCGACAAGACATAACGAAACCAAAGCAAAGCGAAACGAAACGAAACGAACCCAAGCAAAATAGAACTAAATGAAACCACATGCGCAACAACCTCAACAAGGCTGCGGGTCAGCTCTGGTCTTTGGCATTGAATCGCGGCAGCACCCCAAGTCTCCAATATATCAAACCCCCAAGCGCAACTCCAATTCCAATTCCAATTTCAATTTCAACTTCGGAAACGAACTCGAAACACGACAATTAATGCAAAAGGTTAGTTTTTGAAATGTTTTGAGCGGCACTTAAGCTACGGTAGCGCTGCCGTTGCAGCCGCCCATTTCTGCGTTTTTTATCTTGAAAAACCTGTAAAATGCCATCGCGGGGGAAATGGGGAGCGAGGCAGATAGGAGGCGAGGGGCAGCAAACGTTGGTTGCGCCTACGGGCAGTTTCTGTGTGTGTTGTTTGTCTTCGCATTGCCTCGCTCGGCGCTGTCAGATGTGTTGTTTTTATTTATATGATATGTTGGAGGCAAAAAACATCAAAACATTTAATTATGAGCAATTTCAGGCTTTCGCAAAATTGTTTTAATTGCGGCGAAAAAAAAGACAACAACAGCTAAACTCAATGCTGCCTGCCTGACTCGGACATATGCCTTGATTTGCTTAATCTCAGTTTTTACTTCTCGATGAAAACTTTAAAGTGAAGACAAATATGAGTTCCAATGATATTATACATATAAATATTGAATTTAAAGCAATATTAATTATGAAAGAGGCCCAAATTGTTGAGGAACGAAATTGTAAGAAAACAAGTTAGAACAAACTTGATCTGATGCCCCCCACAAGGGGAGTCTAGTCTTATGGGTCTCTCTAACTCTTATAGTCTCCGAGATCTAGGTGTTCATACGGACGAACGGACGGACTCGGCTGTTGATGCTGATCAAGAATATGTATACCTTACGGGGTTGGAGACGCTTCCTTCTGTCTGCTGCATATACTCGCTTACTCGACTAGAGTACGAGTATAAATATCAAATTTCGTTTATTGACAGCGATATATATTAGTTGCTTTCTCATCGCCTTCCACCTCATTGATTACGCAAAATATTAACTAACAAGGAAATCAAATTTTTCAAGAGAAAAGGAACATTTATCAGCAGGTCAAGTTTTAAGTATTGAGAGAGCAACAACAACAGCAACAAGGATTGCTGGCAACAACAAGCAGCTGAGAATGCTAAAAAGAATTCATGTTAGAGTGACCCGTGACCCGTGACCCACGACCCTACCCCTACACTACAGGACAGGACGGGACAGGACACGACACTCATGCCATGCCCGTTACAGCCTTAGTCATATCCCTTTCCTTTATCTTGCACCCGTCCAGTCACAGCGGAAGGCAAAAAACTGATTGCCAACATCTCCCTGCCATTGGCTCCTTCGCTCTCTCTAATGAATCATTTCTGTTGAGTCATCATTGAATGGAAACGAAGACGGCGTGGATGTGGATGTGGCTGTGGATAGGGAAATGGCAATGGAAAATAACAATAGAATGCGGCAAATGCCTAACGGAAGTCTCAGAAGAAGGTCGCCCCGGTCCACTTAGCTGCAAAATATTCGAATCTTCGAATCACTTTAAATTGTAATTCGGGCACCCGGCAAGTCAAAGGCAACGGCGAAGGCAAATGACTATCAGGAACCAAAATAAGGAAGGATGAAAAAAGGAAGTAAAGGTCACATGCATGCTCAACACAAAAATTGGAAATCGAACCTAATGAAGGCATATATAGAAGAGGCGAGGGCGAGGGACAGGGACATGGACAGGAACAGGGACTGTCAGATAAGCACAGTGGTTGCTCTCATAGGCTGAAAATTACAAAATCCCTGAAAAAATTTTCAAAATAAAATTGACTTTACAATCAGCTGCTTGTCCAAGCTTCATGATGGAATACTTGTTTTGTCTTGATTCTAACGGTAAATTCTAAAAATAGTTTCAGAAGTTGACCAAATGTTCACTTCCTTTCAGCAGCTTCGGCTTCACACACTCTGTAGGGTTTTGTAAAATTAAAATATTATACAAAAGTTATTTGAAATAATAAAAAAAGGAATTGACATTGTATATACAGGAATTGACTTCGTTTCTGCAATTAAACTTATGGACATTTCGCTTTGCATTTTGAGTCATCGTCGTTTTAGACAGATAAGGTTTGGTGTGGTTCGGCTTTTAAGAGTTTGGTTAAAGTTTTATATGACCCCCTTCTCGGTCCTAAGAAATCCAACTTTGTTAACCGATCCGAGTTGCTACCGCTTGCGTATAGAAAGAAGCGTTTCCGACCATATAAAGTATATATATTCGTGATCAGCGCGACAAGGGGAATCGATATAACTAAGATCGCAAAAGCCTTACAAGCTACAGAGCTAAAACTTCTACTAGAGGTGGTAAACAATCGATTGCACTATCGACACTATCGATTGTAGAGCACTATCGACTCGGCCTACTATCGATGGGGCAATCGATACTGTTCGATAGTGTTCGATAGTGTCATCGATGCATCTGTTTACACATCACTGAAATAAATTGCGCGTTTTTCTTCATTTGTGGAGTGGCTTGACTTAACACGATTATTTTGTTAACAGCATTGAAAATATTGTTTAATTAAATTGTGCTCGATTTTGAAGAGTTTTAATTGTTTAAAACATCGAGTAGGCCAAGTTTTTAAATACTTAAATACAGTTTTTATATTGGGTTCTGTCGAGGCACTAACAAGGTCACTATCGTCCACTATCGATGCTTTTGGAAAACTATCGGCGGCCATCGATGGTGCCTAATATCGATAGTTTACCACCTCTAAATTCTACCAGTCGCTTCTTTTGTCTGCACGCTGGTTAAGTTCGAGTTTTATCCAGACCGGACAACTATACCATATATAGCTCCCATATAACCGATTGTTTCGGAATGAACACTTAGCAGCAAACCTGTTCCAAATACCAAATTGGGTTCAATGTGGATAAGAAACAACAAAGTTATTCTTCTTTATGTTCATTGGGAATCGGTTGGTTATATGCTAGCTATATCATATAGTGGTCCGATTCGGATAAATTTCGGTCAGCAGACGTGGAGGCTCCTAAAACTGACCTGTACCAAATTTGGTTAAATTGGGATAAAAAACAAACCATGTGTACTAAGAGTTCATTCCAAATCGGTCGTTTATATGGGAGCTATATGATATAGTAGTCCCAACTTGACGATTTTCACCGACATATCTTATTAAATATAGAAGTCTAAGACAGAAATATCATATTGATAGCCCTATTAGAAATATTTTTGGCCACCGTCTCCATACAAGCCAGGCCACTGTGAGCCGGTCCGATTCAGATGGGACCCGGCAGCACGGACCGGGCATAAGGCAAAGGCCGTGGCCAGAAGAGATATTGCCTACTTTGCGCTAATAAATGACCAAGCTTTAACGGCGGCAACTGAATTTCAACTTTAAGCTGGAAATGATAACACTTCTGCTGAAGGAATCAGTCCCATAATTGGGTAGTTAAGGTTGCCTGATATCTGTTATTAGGGGAACACAATGACGATGACCAGTGATGATAGTGAAGGCACATCCGTTAGGACGACGTCTGTTTAAATTTGAAGTAGCAGCACATTATTCTCATTCAATTAATTTGCAACCCGCTTCAGACGAATTATGAAACGGCCAACAGAATTGAAGATTATGAACAAGAGAGGAAGGCGCGTAGCCCCTCTCTCTCCTTTTCTATCTCAAGCAAGCTCAATGCTATGTAGCTATATGATATATGATTTCCGATCCGGATCAAATTTAGTCAAATTTAATCGTGACAAAATGATAATACCCTCTGCAAACGGAGCGGATCGGTCATTGGGCATTGAAAGCTGGCCAGGCACAGCCAGTTCGTGGCACACTTTTGTTTTCGTTTTGGGAAGGTCCGCCCTCCCGCCACGAGCACAAGGGCGGCACTACAAAGTCGTCCGCCCCAGGGCCTTTGGTCGATCGATGGTCTTCAACCCTCGAGCATTGGCTTCTTCCACAGAGACCTTATGCCTTAATGGACGGCAAATCATTAAATTTTCTACCTACTTTTATGGGGAAAAGTGAAACTGAGACTGGCAGTAGGGCTGACCTTTGACATTATCAAACCAATGCATGCAACACACATTTATCTGTGTGTTTCCCTTTTTGGCAAGCCAAAAGCGTAAAATCGCATATAATTTATATGCCCTGCTTCTATTCGCCTGCTGCCTCCGCTGCCCCTCTTTGCTTTGCCTGCTTTTCGCAACAGTTTTTCCATTCATTTTGATTCGATTTTTACATTTTATTTGGCCAATCAATTAGGATATTAGCAGAACAGAAGAGAACAGAGAAGGGGACAGGACGCAGAGAAGGGCAGGGCAGGCAAATAGAGAGCGTACACATTTACGATTACTGAAAATTGACAAGGACAAGGGCTACGGTTCGGCTTGGACTGGTGGCTATTGTCTGTCTCTCCGTATGTCCTTATGCATTCCCTGTGTGAAAGTCAATTTGGATACAAAGAAAAGCGGGGTTGCTACAGGAAGGGGGGTGCTGGTAAATACAACTAGATTTCTATTAGGGAATATATATATATCTAAATTCTCTCCGCCCTGCCTCTCTACGCCTGCTTGCCTTATCTCAACATAATCCGTTTCCGATTCACAAACCGAAAATTGACATATTTTTTGGGCGGCCCTTACTAATTTTCCCATTTCAAACAAATGATAGTACATAAGTTATTCAGAGCTACCTGAGTTACTGTGTCAGCTCCCCTCTTGCCACATGGCAGTTGCATTTTCTATTCCTAATTCTAATTATCACAGCTTTTTATCTTTGTGTTGGTTCTTCGACATAAATGGAACACACCGACGACGACGACATTTCCGTTCAACAATCGATTCGAAAGGCACGAATCCGGCTGCGAGCGTGGCGGGGTAAAAGGGGAACGGGGGCCATACAGGCTGATACAGGCGGCTCTGATAAAAGGTAGCCACAATGGCGACAAATAAAAATGTGTAGGATAATAAATAAAAATTGTTTTTAAACATCTTAATCGAATTTGTTTCTCATTCTTTGTTCAGGACGGGCCTCGAATATGTTTCGAAAGCCGAAAACCAGGCGAGTTTGAAACATTCGACAAAATCCGTTAGAGTTAGAGTGCATTATATATTAGATTATCAAAGCTTAGAAATCACCAACATAATTTTCAAGATTTAAACCAAGATTTTTTGTTGATTAAAGATTCAAGGACAACGAAAGTGTTAAAAGAAAAAGAGGTTTAAGTGTTTGCAAATGAAATAAATCCTTTTAGAATTTGTAAGATATAGATATGTAGGTTTACCCAGTCGATTGATAAATAGTTGAAGCTTGAATCCAGCACTTCCAGCGGAATGGTAAAGAGAGAGGGAGAGAGAGAGGGAGTCCTACTGCTTTATGGAGATGCTGAAAATGTCTACATTAAAGTGACTTTACAGTTTATATATATGGATATCAAGTTCATGCAATTGTTATAAAAATCTGAACATAAAACAAAACCTCAGCAACTTTTCAGGCCACCCGCGCACGCCTATCTATCGCCATGGCTTTGCCTCTGCTCTTGCTCTTACTGTTGCCTCTTGCCTCTGCGTCGTCGTCTCATTTTGGTATTTTATGGGTCCCGAATCCGCCTACTTTGGCCCCTGACTTTGACATAAAACAACGTGAAGTGATGATGGCAAGGCTGGGAGGGAGGTCGTTGGGGCAGTCTGGCAAATATGGATGTGCTGCCAAATGCGCCTTTGTTGTTATTACAACAACAGCAGCAACAACAACAGACACTTTTATGATGCAAAATGCTCGTAAAAAAATGTAATGTCCTTCCCGAAATGGTGTTTGAGGGACTTACTTCATTGTCCTTATTTGTTTGACACATTTTTGCGGTGATCTAATGGAGTATGCGTGTTCTTGTTGCTGTTATTCTTGTTCTTGTTGTTGTTGTTGTTATAAACTTTAATCTACACTTAACTCTGTTGAGGCAGAAATAAAAAACAAAAAAAATCGTAATTAGTTTGAAGGTAAAAATGTTACAAGCAAGAAAAAGAGAAACCGAAAAAATACACCAAGTGAAAGCTTTGAACAACATAAACATAAGACAATAACAACAGCAACAACAACAACAACAAAAACAACAACACATAACTAACCAACAGCAACAACAACAAGCCACAATGAACATACATTAACACAGGCCTAAGCACCAATTTGGGTAATTTTGGAACACAAACATGTGTTAAGTTGTTGCTATGATTGTTGTTGTTGTTGTTGCTGTTCAACAATTTTTGCTGTTCACTTCACTAGAAACAAGAAAAGAAGGGTAGCGTCGACTTGCCGAAGCTTATATACCATTCGCAGTGTAAATCTATAACCGATGTAGATCAAATCTGGTCGGGCTACAGTGGATACAAGGGATATAAGACGAATTTGTTTTAATTTGGATGAAAAACGGGAAGGTTATGATGCTAAGTGTTCATTCCGGAACAATCGGTTATATGGTAGCTATATGATATAGTTATCCGATCTTGATCATACCAGTGGGCTAGTGGACCTAGTAGGGCCTCCTCAAATGGATACAAGCCAAGTTTACGGAAAACGGAAAAACGGAAAAGGTTTGCTGCTAAGTGTTCATTCCGGAATAATCGGTTATATAGGAATGATTTAGTTGTGCGATCTGTATAAAACTCGAACTTAACCAGAGTGCAGACAAAAGAAGCATCTGATAAAAATTTCAGCTCTGTAGCTTTTAAGACTTCTGAGTTCTTTGCCTTGAAACAGACGGATAGATCCAATTTGTCATGCTGATCAAGAATACATATACTTGAAAGAGTCGGTAAAGCTTCTTTCTATGCGTTGCTAACTTCCTGACAAAATGAATATACCATTTTGTGAATGGTATACAAATTTGAAAAATATTTTACACTCCCAATTCAAGCGGAGGATGAGGAAAATTAATATGGAATTCGAAGGCAAAACTGAATATTTGTTTTGTAAGCAGAAATCTTGTTTGGAATTTGTTGTAAATGCAGGCCGCATTTCGATCGAGAATTCAATTAATCATATTTTGAACTATCATCATTTATAAAACTAAAAAGTAAATTGTAAAAAATGAAAACTAATGATAAAATTAATTCTCAAAACAAAGTAAAAAAAGTAGGGAAAACAAAGACATAAAATTTATAGAAATTTATAGAACTTTACCATATTAACTTGCAACAGTAAAGAATGCAGCTTATAAATATTGAATTATTTTATACATATGCATAGCCACACACACACACCCTCGCACACACACAGAAAGCAACTGCTCAAATCAAGCCAAAAAACGAGGCGCGAAAACAAAGGCAAATGCGAAAAGTCACTTCCCATTCCGATTGCGCACTCAGGTAGAGCCCGTCCAGGTAGCAAGTATAAGCTACCATGAATGAACGCAGGCCACGTTAAAGGCAGGGATGTCTTCATTGCTGCAACAGCAACAGCAACAGCAACAACAACATTAACTACATGACAGAGGCAGAGCTGTGGCTGTGTCTGAACAGCAGAAATCTCGTAATGGGAACTTTGCGCACGCGCAGTACATGCGCACGGCGTGCGATCGAGGCGCTGCTTGAAAACGTGGTGAAGGCGGAGGCGTGCAGTGTAGGAGTGGGAGTAGGAATTGCTGCTGGCGGTGGCTGTGTTGCATTCAGGCTACTGTCTGCCTGCCCGCATGCCCGCCTGTCCTGCCCTGCCCCTTCCCTGGCCTTTGACCTTCAACTGAACTGAGCAGGAAGAACTGCTACTGATATTGAAAAACTTCGGCAAGAACTAATCTTTGGAGCAAGCAAACTAGCTTTTGTTATTATTAAATGTAATTCAAACAACATTTTGAACATTTTGTATTAGTTTTTGTTATTCGTTGGCTTAATACTAAAGGCGGCTTCTTCAACTGGCTGTGGGTCGAGATTACAAAATACTTTTGAATTTCGCTGAGTGTACTGAAAACAGCAGCTGCCAACAATCATCATTTTGGACCAGTTCCTGGGCAGAACAGATACTGAAACATAATTATGTTCAGTTGCTTCAGAGACACCTCACTTCAATATGTGTGGATGAGGTTGAAAATGAGCAGTTGCCTTCGCCTTCGCCTTCGCCTGCTTGCCTGCCTGCCGGCCTGCGTCATCTTCGTTGATGAGGATGAGCAGCAAGATGCCGGCCGAGCCCCAACTGGTGCCTGCTGCTGCTGCTGATAATGATGATGTTGATGTTGTATGTTGTATGTTGTATTGGTAATGCAAAACCCAACCCAGAGAGCGGCTGCCCTTTGCCGTAGTTCGATTCTCCTCCGATCTGCACAAAACCTGTGTAAACGATACAAATTATACACACATGCAGCCAAAGATCCAAGAAAAACCACAAGGGGTTCATCTGCTTCATGTTGTTGTTGTTGTTGTTTCTGCGGTGCTTCAATTTGCCGCCACAATAACAACAACAACAACAACAACAACAACAACAGCAGCAGCAACAGCAACAGCAACTTGAACGACGCTGGAACTTTCAGCTTGGACTTTTGTATGGCTTGCAGCAAATATGTTTCCCCCTTTGGGGTGGACCTGGACCTCCACAGTTCTTCAGTTCAGACATAAGCCAGTTCATACTTACACATCTACGTTCATCAATAACATATGTGTGTATGTATATATGCATGTGTTTGTATGCGTAAGGGGAGCCCTGCTCAGTTACAGGTTCAGGGTTTCTTTTTTTTTGTTTTTGTTTAACTCCGCGCCGGTCAGTTTGCATAAAAATGCCCCAAAACGGCACTACACTGAGCGAAAAACTGCATGGCTAAGTGTTACAAGAACAGATTATTTACGTGTGTATAAGATTGTTGAAACTTTTTTGATAAATTTTGATATATAACGAGGCCTTATATATGAAAAGGAGCCTGTCTGATTGATGAACCTTGAATATGCCTTGTTCTCTCTTTTAATCGGAGCTCTAATGTTTGTGATAGTAGTTGTGTTGTGAAGCAATTGCTCTCACTAGTCATCCTGTATAACTGTACATCTCTTCCACTCTCTCTCCTTCTACATTTGCATCACGTTCAAAACGATCAGAAGGAAGTTAGTAGGAAGCACGTCGTTTGTCTAACATCAGAATTGTCTACTAAAAAAAACAGACTCTTTATATATACGAGGGTCGTTTGATAAGGCGATGAGTTTTCCCATAAGTAAGGTTAACTTCGGTAAATGAACATTTCTAAAGTCAGTTTCCTTTTAGCTCGATACACCTAGTTAATCGTTTTTCCAATTTTTGTATTCCTTCCAAATAATTTGTTTTCTCAAGGCCTTCATTGATGATCTCGAACGGGTAAAACATATTCAGAGGGGCCTAAATCTGCAGTATTCTCAGTAGTTTGTGGCCAAATTTACGTATTCTTTCCATGGTGAACACACGGGCGGTTGATAGTCGAGTAGGAGCAATTGCGGCACCCATCGCGCGGATGGTTTTTCCAAGTCCAAATAATCATGTTAAATGTGATGAGCCCGCTCAGTAGTCAGGCCTATAGCTTCAGCTACATAAAGCTCTCGCATTCTACGATCGTTCAATATCATGCCATGGGATCTTCTTTGATGTTTTCTAAAATGACTATCTCTTTACGGACACAGTTAAACTTAGGAAACCAACCATTTCTTAATCATTGAAATTGATGGTGCCAAAATAATACATAATCATTTTACAATATTTCTTACCATTCAGTAGAGCGTTTGCTTGCAATGGCTGTTAAACACAATCTTAATGACGCAGCTTGCTCAAAACTTCAACAGTTAATGGACAACCGATGGTAGTAGAGAGAGTTGTGCTAAGTCAATCATATTTTCATATTTTCTATATAAGATTCTAGATGCTCGATTGTCTTTGATTGTACCCAGAAAGTGTTAGTGTTCCATGCTTACGTCACCAGCTTTGTGGCCTTTGGTTTTTGCCAGTGTATCAGATGATGATTGGGGATTGGTTAAAATGCAGTTTATGGAGCAGCTGCTGCTGCTGCTGATGGAAGAAGAAGATGCTCTATGATGTGATGTCAAGCATCTATATGCCCTCTTTGGTTTGGGATCTTTCGTTGCATTTTTTTTTTTTGTTTTTTTTTGGTTCTTTTTGTGTAGCCTGACACCTGTGTTCAATTCGGCGAGGCGAGGAAGAGGATATGGAAGGGAGTGTGTGCCCTGAGCCTGACATTTTGAGTTATGGCCATTGATTTGTTGGCCATCGGCCGGCCAGTGATTTAGTGCGATTTGGGGCACCTAGCCAAACCTCAACCATATTCTTCCCATGTTAAATTGTCTTTGCTTAACAATTAGAATACAAATTTTACATTTAGGTCACAGACAATTGGATATACTTAGAACACAGATGGCTACACTGCTGCCCCGTTGCCAAGCCCAACAAATATTTATTAACAAATTTACAGCAAATCAAACGGAAAGAAAGGAGAAGAAAAGAATGAAAGACAAAAAGAATGAACTCAAATAAAAACCATAACAAACTTCATTAACAATTTTGGGCACGCACACGAATTGTAAATCTATTTAGCATAAATATAAAAAAAACCCCATGATCACTTGGCCAGCGACTTGCAACATGTTCGAACTACGTCAAGTTGGATGCGACGTGAGGTTCCAAGCTAGAAGGCTTAATTAATGTTGACAGATTTATGATTTAATTTGAAGTCAGTATGATATATTCTATATATTTATATTACACCGATCTTAAGGTGGCTTCTGATGGTAGGTTCTCAAAGAGAGAGGGAGAGATAAAGAAGGCGAGCGATGGCATGGAAAGCTCTTTTCATTCTGAAGTTCTAGAGGGAAGTTTGCAACATGAGGAACTACCAAATCCATTATCTTTGGCTTAAAACTTAGTAGTAGTGTGCCGCTATAGCTAGATTCACTCTCAACACACCTTTTAATGGAAATATTTGTGCGTGTGTGTGTGTGTTTTTTTTCTAAGACAAATAAGTAGCGCTTTATATTATAGTTAAATTTTTTGTAATTATAAATTTTGCTGAAATTTCTACACATTTGCATCAGGCATTGTGTCTGTCTCTAGGCAAATTTCTCTTAGTCTCTTCCTCTTTGGTTAAATGCTTAAATGTTTGCTTAGTACTCAGGCACACACACACACACACACACACACGCACACACATGTACACACAAACAAACACATACTTTATATACAATAACAACATACAGAAGAGCCCCCCGAGGCTGTAAAAGTCTCAAGTACAGAAGCATGGCAGAGTCTCTCCATAGAGAGAGAGAGAGGGGCTTGGGTGGGGGCTTGTGTCAGCCTTGAACCCTCCCAACCCGCCAGCTACTGTTTGAGCTTCAGTTTCATCCGCAGTGCAGTCCCCCCCGCCCCATTAATATATATATATGGATTCCCTGCTAAGGTTCCTCAACCGATACACCTGAATTTCTTTCGATCAATATTTATTTTGGGTTGCATTTTAAAATTAATATTTGGATTTTAATTAGCAAGAAATTTACTTTGGTACCGAAACCGAATTCAGTTTGGCTGAAGTTGCAAGTGTCGGTCCTCTGCCTCTGTCTATATATGTATATATATATATATATTTGGCAGTGGAAAACATTCACCGTATTACCATATTATCATCAAATATTTAGGACATTTGCTTAGTCACGAAATTGCTAAATTCCCCCAAACAGCATTCACAATTCGAATTTTCAATTTTCTGCACCAAACAAGAGGCATTGTTATTGTTTAATAATTTGTATTTACAACAACATTGTGTGCTGTGCCAAAAAATTAATTGCAATTACAATTACAATTTCAATTGGCGAAAACAATAAGCTCGCTCGCCCAGTAGGAGCAGGAGCCAGGGCTCAGGCTTTCGATGAATTTAGCCTTTGGGCAAACATCGGAAACATGAACATATGAACACGAACAACCAAAGCACAAATGCAACGCTCAACGTCAACATCAAACACCATAAGACACTTCGAACATGTTTGAAATGTTTGACTGTTAACTGCGTTAACAGAGCTCTGTTAAGGTGTAAGACAGAGGCAGTAACTTCTTAGCTCGTGTAATTTTTATGATTTCCTATGAATATTTTTTAAGGTTTATAAACAAAATCTGGCACAATATTAGTTAAGAATAAAAGCAGAATAATATATTTTCTTGAACAATAGGATGAGTTTGTTTTGTCAGCTTCTACACAAGGAGCACATAGTCTCACATAGTCGTCCTATCTTGGCAGCACCACTATATCGAGCAAGCACAAAAGGGCAAAGTTTTTTCCATTTCGCTTTTATTGTTGTTTATTGACTTAAATTTTAATTGAAAGTGCAATATTGCTGTAAATATTATAAATAATTGAATCTGACGATTGACGATATCATGATAATCTGGCTAATAATATGGAACTTATGTTTAAAGTTCGTCCATTCGATCAGCTTCAAAAAGCGTGCTCGGGCTATGCCGGGTAAAATAGCAAATTCTTTATGATTTGATCAAGCTGAATCTGAATGAATCTCGAACTTAACCCGCGCAGACAAAATTAAAATCGAGTCATTTCAGTTCTTTAGCTGTTAAGACTTCTGAGATCTTGGGGTTGAAACAGATGCACGGACACAGGGACTTACGGACATGGCTATGCCGATGGCTTCTCGTGCTGATCAAGAAACGCTTCCTTCTATGCGTTGCCAACTTCCTGTAAATGGTATAAAAATATCAATACCAAAGGTTTGGAGTGTTTCAAATGTTTCGGATTCAGCCACGATTCCCTTCTTTAGAGGCTGTTTCCTGAGTGAAAATAGGATTGAACAGGCCTGCAATGAATTTTTGCTATTCTACTTCTAACTTCTGAAATTGTCCAAGACCAGAAATTTCGAATTCAAAGTCTTTTATCGTTTTACTGTTTTTATAAAAACGAAAACAATCAAAAATATATTTGTCTACTTTAAACTTTAATTTTTAAGACCTTAAGTGCTTTACATAGATTATTATGCCCCCCACCCACAAACAGTCCCTGTGGCTGCCATCCCCTTCCCCATCTATCACTGCTTGGGGCATAAAAACTACCCCCTTTTTGGAGCACTTAACGAGAAGGCGAAACATCAAATCCTATTTTTCGGCTTTACACATTTGGCGTTTATTAGATTTTCGCTAAGGGGATGAGGGGATGAGGAGGCGGAGTTGGAGACGGAAACGTAGACAAGGGGCCAGACCACGACCTCCATCTATGTCGCTGTCTCTCACTCTCACAGTGTCTGGCCAGTGGACTAACAAAAGAATTTAAAATTCGAATAAATCTGCCAAGGGGAGCGGAATGCGTAAGTAGGGCCACGGACAGGGGCAGGAGGGGTAGGGGTAACCGCAAAGCCAAGCCGCGCATTCAGGCTCAGCAAAGTGAGCGAAAATGAATCAAGTGCGACTGAATAGGAAAATTCTTGAATTGAAAACTGAAGAAATAAAACCAAGCCCGGACTAAGAAGTTAACACGTGTAAAGAACACTATTTGCAAATATTTTGTGCATAAGCTGACATTGAAATTTTGTTTATAAATTTGTTTAAATTGTTAAGCAACAAATCAAATCAATCTAAGCTTTAAAATCAAGACGGCAGACCCGGCTCGAACTGGACGCGCTTAAGTAACTTTCGAACTTTAACCAATAGAGGAGGCCCAGTTCAATCCTATGTTTGGGTATCCTGTCCAGATATACGTACAGGTACATACGTGCATATGATTCGTACCTGTAGCCCCGTTTCATGGTCCCAATGTAGACTAAGTTGCATATAAGCCGCTCTTTCCTCTTCGGAAGCAGTCTGTGGCAAGCTCTACTTCGGTTTGATTTCGGATTATAGGTTAGGTTGGAACATCTGCAGATCCTTGTTTTGTAGATCAAACACTAACAAATTTTACAGACAATCCTCTACTGAGCTACTGCATAACTTTACACTTATAGAGGACACTGTGTTATGATTAACTGATTGTCAACGCACTGCCCTAAGGCTAAGAACTAGATGGCTGAAATTATCACACTCATTTCCCAAAACGATATGTGGCTCTTGACTTTCCCCTTTATTAGTATACAGTAAAAATTGCATACCGATCGGTCCAACGTACAATCAGACAAACAGACATACGTTTTTATTTGTGAGCCTGTTTTGATTATTGAGTTCTGTGAATTGAATTAAAAAAAAACGGACTATTCACATTGTAAATGTATAACTGATCTAGATCTTGATCAAATCAGATCAGGCCAGTGGACGTGGGGCCTCCTCAAATAGATATAAGCCGAATTTGGTTTGATTTAGAAGCAAAACAGAAAAGTTCTGTTGAGACAGACGGACAGACGGATGGATGGACGAACTTCCTGACCAAATGAATATACCATTTTGTGAATGGTATAAAAACATGACTCCTGTTTTCAATATCCTCATTTTAGCATATCCCTGTCTGTTGGGGTTGCTTAATTTCCCACTCTCTCGCCCATAAAGGATATCCACCCCAATTCAAAAATTTGATTGACAGTCCTCGCTTAATGTGATGTAACCTGCGCGCAGCATTTGACATAGAACAACAAATAAACATTTTCGTAAGCAATTTATATGAATGTGTATGTGTGCTTTTTATGCTCGTACTCTAGTAGAGTAAGCGGGTATATTGTATTTGTGCAAATGTATCTTGATCAGCATCAGCAGCCGAGTCGAACACCTAGATCTCGGAGACTATAGAGCCCAGAGAGACTTTATTTGGTATGTAGACTTCCCTTTTGGGGCGTCAGACCAAGTTTGCTTTAAAATTTTGCCTTGCCTTCTCCCACCCCCGCAAAACGATAATAACGTTATCAAAAAACACCTATACCTCAGAGACTATAGAAGCTAGGGTCACCTAGGGTATGTTGACTCCCCTAGTGGAGCGTCAGAATGCGTCTCCTTCCGCCCCCGCAAATCGTGAAAACCTTATATCTCCCACAAATCGTAGCCAATTGCCGAATTTCATTAAGATCGGATAATAATTGTAGACAAACTCATAAAAGAACTTTTTGTATGAGAGCACAAATCGGCAGATTATGAACTTATACATATACAAAACGAGTTTCAACTAAATGGGTTAGATTTCTGGAAGATGTAAGGTTTTGCGGTATGCGGGGGCGAGCGGGGGCGTGGCAAAATTTAAAAACAAACTCGATTTGACGCCCCACAAGGGGAGTCTACCTACCAAATTGGATATATCTAGCTCTTACAGTCTCCGAGATGTAAGTATTCATACGGACGGACAGAAGGACATCGACTCGGATGTTGATGCTGATCAAGAATATGTATACTTTATGGCGTCTTAGACGCTTCCTTTAGCCAGTTACATACATTTGCACGAATACAATGCACTCGCTTACTCTACTAAAGTACGAGTATAAAAAATCAAAAAGTGTTGCATACTTTCGAGTGTGTTGAATATAAAATAGTTAAAGAACATTAGTATCTTATAGTCGCAATATCGATTATAGCATTCTCACTTGTTTTGTTTAATTTTTGTATGGGGCAAGGGGCGCTGCGGGTGGCTGGTAGCTCAGGGCCGTAAAATGAAATTGATTATTTGAATTACTTTCGCTTATTCCTCAGGCCTGGTTAAAGTGAGGCCTATTTTCAATATTGCGAGTGGGCGATTAGAACTCTTTAAAGGCGGTCCATAGTCTCGATAGCTTTTCCATCTAACGACTGCGGCGACAGCCACACTTTGTTGGCATTACTTTTACACGTGCACATGCACACGCTTTCGCACACACATATACACACACACATATACACACACTCATATACATATACAGGCTGCCTGCCTGCCCCGAACAGCTGTTGAAATTTGACAGCTCAGGCTCAGGGTAAACGCTCTGCCGCTTATTTTTATACAAGTTGTTTAATTTTTTTCGGTTCTTGTTTTTTTTTTTTGTTTTCTTTTTCAGGTTCTTTGTTTTATTTTATACTTCCACTTGTTGTTGCTTTGCTTTACTTTGGCTTACGGCAAAAATGAGGCAAAGGAACAAGTGAAAGTTATACGGAGAATGAGGCTTTTTGCGTGTGCGGTGCAGGTGTGGGTGGGGGAGGTACCTTTGGCATTCGCCACGCTTGGCAAAAATTCCACGAAAATCTTCAGACGAAATATGTATTTCCCATCCCCGTTCCCGTTCCCTTCAATCTGACAACTGCGACCCGTGCTCCATGCTTCGCTTTGAGCTGTAGGACACAGGGGCGGAATATATATTCACATTATATGCATAATTTTACCATGGGAATTTATTCAATTCCCTTCGATTCTTCTCACCATCCATTCATAGTCATTCCATATACATCATATATAAGAAAGAATGAGGACAGAACCAAGATATTCGTTACAGTACAAACGTCTCGATTGGTCTCATTCCTGGAACTTTGTGTGTGTTCGTTCGCATTGGGGTCGCATTGAAATCGATTTGGGATCATTTCAATACCATTTTGGTATGACTTTAACAGCACTTAAGAGGCTTAGTGATCTGGGATCGTTTTAAGAACTTTTTGGTCTCATTTGAAGAACCGCCTGGAAGTTCGGTCTCAGATTTCCAGAACCCTCGGCCTTATTTTAAGAGGAAACCTTTCGTTGCATTGCTTGAACGTTGCGTATTGCTTCAGTCTTCTCAAGAAAACATCTATAAATTGTTCTCTGCCTCGGCATCACCTCCTCAACTCTCCGTTCTTATCACCCATGGTCTACAGAGAGCTATCCTCTCTTTGTAAATTATAAAAGTATTCCAATTTAATTGCAAAGCCTTGACTCATTACGCTTCATTTTTAACAGCAACTCGTTTCGTTGAGCCGTTTGAAGGACTGCTCCAACAGCGCCCTTCCTCGGTTTTGGCCAACAGCCATTATCAATTTCTTTGCAACCAAAATAAAAGGAGAAAAAACGCGAAGAAAAATTAAAGCGGAAAGAAGAACACGAGCATTTTTTATAAAATATAAAACGATTTAATTAAAAAGTTACACAAAATATGCTTCGCTTTTTTTCCTGCGTCAGTTTTCGCTCCTGCCGCTGCTGCTGCTGCTGCTGTTGTTGTAGTCCATGAGGCACCATATCCTGGCCCATATCCTGCTCATTAAGTTATCGTTCAGTCGAGTTATTCAATGCTGCCTGAAGTTCCGTTCCTTTACCGCCCGCTGCCCCCGCTGCCCCCAGGCCAAAGCGAGAGTCGCGACCTTTTGATGCGCCGCTGCCACACTGCCAAAAGGGGCGCCCCAGGCTGCTAAAGCTGAGCCAGAATCCGTGTTTTTGCCTTTTTGTTGTTGTTGTTGTCGTTGTTGTTGTTATTTTATTTTCATAATTTAATGTGCGCGCCTTTTGTTTTTGGCAACACTCCACAAAGCAACAACAACAACAACAACAACAGCAGCAAAAACTACGGCAAAATGCGCAGAAAATCTGAGCCATTGAGAAAAAAATGAAAATGAAAATAAAAACAACAGAAAGCAAAAGCGAGCCCAAACGTCAACACGACCAAAATGTAAACGTAAATGCGAGAAATGGGTAAGGGGTAACGCTTACAGGAGCGGATCTGGTAAGAAGAGAGAAATAGGGAAATCTTCACATTTGCCTAACTAAAAACAAAACAAGAAAGGAAAGCTAGCTTCGGCTTGCCGAACAATCTGGATGGAACGAATCTGGATGGAGTCGATGCAATGGATGCAAGACGAATTTGTTTTAATTTGGATGAAAAACAGAAAAGTTATGTTCCTATGTGTTCATTCCGGAACAATCGGTTATATGGTAGCTATATGATATAGTTCTCCAATCTGGGTAAAACTCGAATTTGACCAGCATGCTGACAAAATAAGCTTTTGGTAAAAATTTCAGAATTGTAGTTTTTAAGACTTCTGAGATCTTTGTGCTGAATCAGACGGACGGACATGGTAATATCGATGCCCGTTTTCATGCTGATTAAGAATTAAGAATATATATATATATATATATATATATATATAGCACTAGCTAACATACCCTTGCAGATTCGGTTGAAATGCGATCAGCATACGTGGAGGCTTCTGTTACGTTCGAAATTTGGTGTAACTCGGATAAAAATCAAAACAAAAATTGGGTATAGAAGAGTTCACTCCGAATGGGTCAGTTATATGCTAGCTATATGAAGTAGTGATCCGCTCTGGATAAACATTGGTCAGCAGACGTAAACTGACGTTTACCAAATTTGGTTCAATTTGGATAAAAACCAACCAATTTTGATGGACGCATGATTTGACGCATAGAAACAGACGCACAGACAGACGAACATGGCTATATCGACTCGGCTTGTCATCCTGATCAAGAATATATAACTTCATTTGGGTTAAGAAGTTTCCCTCTAAGCGTTATAAATATCTTGACAAAATTATCAATCGCTCTGCAAGGGTAAACCAAATGAGATTTTTCAATTCCATTAAAAACAGAAAGTAAGTAAGATTATTTGCTTGAGAAACAAATGCTAGCACTGTTTGGTGCGGAGGAAGTACTGCTCAGCAGTCTTCCTAGACGTGACAGGGTATGGCGCGCTGGACTGCTGTACAAGCTGAAAACTGCTCTGCCCGCCCCATACTATCTGCTGCTCAAATTCTTTCTCGAGCGCAGAAGTTTCTTTGTGAAGCGAGGCGACGAGAGATCGGCTATAATGGACGTCCGAGCTGGAGTCCCGCAAGGTAGCGTACGGGGTCCAGTACTGTACACTCTGTACACCGCCGATATGCCCTTAATCATGGACCCGAGTCTACTGGCTGCCACATTCGCTGACGACACAGCCTTCATTGCCAGCGACACCTGCCCACAGACCGCCTCTCTCACACTGCAGTCCCAGCTCGCCACAACAGGCACCTGGCTAAAGAGGTGGAACATCATGGTAAACCACCCACTGCACATTCGCTCTGAGAAGAGGAGACTGTCGCTCAGTCACTCTGGACGGCTCAACAATCCCCGACAGCAACACTGCCAAGTATTTGGGCATAACTATTGACAGGAGACTTAACTGGAAGCAACACCTCGTCAATTAAAGGGCACAGATGAACGTCAGGCTGAAGAAGATCTCAGGGGAAGGCTCATTGGGAAAAGGTTGAAACTCAGGCTAAGGGTGAAACTGCTCATGAGGCAAGGCAATAATGAAACCCATGTGGACCTATGGGATCCCCATATGGGGTACTGCCAGCCGCTCGAACCTCAGCGTGATACAAAGGTGCCAAAATAAAGCTCTAAGAGTCTTGTCGAACGCTATTTATTAACATCAAACGTTCGTTGGCGTTCCATGGGTGCATGAGGAGATCGCTAGGCTCAGCAGATGCCACATCGCCCGTCTCGATAGGCACGCCAACATTGACACAATGAAATACTAACAAATTGGCGGATCGCTAGATAATGCGATCATATTTGTACAAACTGAGTTTCAAATAAATGTGAAATACCAACCACAACTCTTAGTTGATCGGAAAGGGACTGCTGGGATAAGGACCTTGAATGTTTAAGGTTGTGAAAACAACAAGACAAAGCGGATTCATTCCGCTCGCTGTGTTTTCCTTTATGCAATCTCAATCAGTTACATTGTTGTAAATAAATGCATTTTCATGTGGGTTATATCATGTAACACTCTTCCCAATGAATTAAAAATGAACATAAAAAGATATGTAGGATGATTCTGCCAAATACAGGGTACAACTTTTAAGACCGCTGAATCGGAATGTGGAAAGTGCAACAGGCCTGATAAATGCACTTTCCAGTTGGACAAAACATTTGACGAAAGCCTTAAGGTCAGTCAGACAGCCTCACTTGCAACTGACCTTATTTCACCCAAGGACTCAAGATTGGCTTGAGACGGTAATTCGTATTTAGACATTTTATATATAAACAAAATTGCTATACCATTTCTTAGATAACTTTTTTTTTAATCAGGGTCCAAAATTTACCTTACAAATAAATTATCTGACATTTTTCCTTCATTATTTTGGAATATTATCTTTGAAATTCCCAGGTCACACAATTCAGTTCATGTCTGTTCATTCTGCGACACCCTGTATACGCAGTTATTATCCATAATTACAGCATTCGCATTTAATGCGGCCACAATTTGCTCGATATCCAATTAATGAAAATTCGCTTGTCATTTGTTATTGTCTCAAATTTTATTCTGCATTTCACGACAACTTTTAAATAATAACAAGTGAGAACGCTATAGTCGATATTCCGACTACAAGATACTCGTACTCAGCATTTCCTCGCCCCACAACATAAGTGAGGAAAATGTACATATGTGCAAATTTTTTTGGCAAGAATAATAAGAACAAGAACTCAGCTTAAAATATATTTAACTGAATTTCACTGCTTGTATCCCCCTTCCACCTCTTAAGCTACAAGCAAGTTCAGTTCAGTCCAATCTAGAAGCAGCAGCAGCAGCAAGCACATGTGTTAGTGGGAGGGAGACAGAAGCATTCTTATTCAAGCTGGCTGAAGTAAATTATTAAGCTGAAGTAAAACGTAAATGCTAATTCTGACGTTGTTTCTTAACCAATTTTACCAAAATTTGGTTGCTTCATAGAATATAGCCAGATTTATAAGTGGTTTATTATTATACACTGATATCTTTAAGAGGAGGAGGCGGGAGGGGGCATGGCAAAATATTAAAACAAACTCGATCTGACGCCCTACGAGGAGAGTCTGCATACCAAATTGGGTCTCTCTGGGCTCTAAAGTCTCCGAGATCTAGGTGTTCGATTCGGCTGTTGATGCTGATCAAGAATATATATACTTCCTACTGCCTGTTACATACATTTACACGAATACAATATACTCATTTACTCCACTAGAGTACGAGTATCACAATATAATTTATTTAATCTTGCGGGAAAATTGCATCAATGCAAAACACATTCTAATCACTCTAACCCAATTTTTGATATGTTTAGTTTAGAGAAGTTTAAATTTAAGTTTATTTTACCCTTGCGGAGGAGGAAGGAAGTGTCTCCGACCCCATATTCTTGATCAGCATAACAGGCCATGTCCGTCTGTTTCTATGCAAACTTCTCCCCCAGTTTTGAAGCTGTCGAATTGAAACTTTTAGCATAGACTCTGCTGGACCACTATATCACATAGCCCCCATATAACCGATCGATTAAAATCTTAGTACACTAAAATTGGTTGTTTTTATTATCCGAATTGAAATAAATTTGGTAGATATTTATTCTTAGATGCCTCCACGTGCGCTGGCCAAATTCCAGTCGGATCCGACAGCTTTATTATATTGTAATAAAAATTGTCTTATCACAAAGGCAACAAGGGCGCAGTTTGGTTTAAGCTGTGTGCGTGCGAGAGCGAAGTCTGTCCTTTGTCTCACTGTCTCTCTCTCTCTCTCTCTCTCATTATCATGACTTAAATGTGAGGCTGGATGCAAACACTGATTTAGAATGAACGACAGATGGCGCTGATCAAATAGTATGAGCCCTGCCCTGTTTGTGTGCGATTGAGAGGGATGTAAGAATATAACAGAATGTTCTGTCTCTCTCACTCACAAAGTTTATATTGTGTTTGAGTGTTTGTATATCAGAATATGTATTTATGAATGCAAGTAAACTTTCGCTGCCTATTGTTATTTCTACAGAAACAAAGCCTTCACTTCCATTGACGAAAATTTATAAGAATCGGACGACTTAGTTTTTCCTCATAATTATAGTCCTGCAAAGGGTATATAAGACAAGGGTACCCGAAGTTACCTTTCATCTCTTGTTATACAATGGTAAATGTACAAAATGGCATATTTAAGTATATATATTCTTGATCAGCATGACAAGGGAAATCGATATAACCATGTCCTTCTCTCCCTCCGTCTGTTTCAACACAAAGATCTCAGAAGTCTTAAAAGCTACAAAGCATATGCTTCTTTTGTCTGCACGCTGGTTAAGTTCGAGTTGTATCCAGATCGGATAACTATATCATATAGTCCCCATAGAGCCGATTGTTCCGGAATGAACACACTTAGGAGCACAATTTTTCTGTTTTTCATTCAAATTAAAGCAAAGTCGTCTTGTTCCCCTTTTACCCCTTGTATCCGATGTAGCCCCACGCCCACCGACTAGAGTTGATCTAGATCGGTTATATATTTACAATGTGAATGGTATATAAGTTTCGGCAAGCCGAATCTACCCTTCCTTTCTTGTTTTTTAATATGTTTTTTTTTATAAATTCGTATGCGTTTTGCTAATTGTTCTAATTGAAAATTGTGTGGCGTTTTAATCATTTTTAATAAATTTAGATATTTAGATAGGAAGGGAGGGGTGAGTATGATTGAGAGAGGGGCGGAAGGGAGATCTAACCACATAGTAGATATTTGTTTATTTTCGCCTTCCTTCTCCTTCTCCTTCTGCCCGCCCGCATGTGTGTTGAGTTTTTGTAATTGCTTGCTGTCATTATTCTCATTATTATTAATAATTGTTTTTCCCAAATATGAAAAAATTGTTGGCTTTTATGGGTTCATTAGATGCTCCCCCCCCTCCGCCTGGCTTCAGCTCCACCCACCGCTTGGTTGAATTGTAGCAAAGAGGCGGCGGCACGCGTCTCCTTAAAAAGTCATTATGTTCAATAAATTGTTTTGCCTAACGGTTATTATATGCTGGTTTAATGACCATCATCATCATCATCATCATCATCATCATCATCATCATCATCATCATCATCATTGCAGAGGCATCTTCATCATAATCGTTGTCATGCGCTGCGCATAAATCAATTGAATTTTCGGCGCTGAATTTGTATTTGAAAACATTTTTTGTAAGCAAAATATATTTTTTCTAGCCGCTGTCGTTTTTAATTGCAATGCGACGCCGCCCGGCATTAGGGTCGAAACATTATATTTAAATGAAAGAGCCACAGAACTGCCGATGAGAAAGTAATAGTTTCCTCTTTTTTCCCCTGTTTTTACTGAAATGAATTTTAATTGGAAAAACTCTAAGCTTTAAAGGCAGCCGCGGGCATGCGTTCATAATTGAAATATTCATAACAAATATTTGTATTCACATGGCCTGGGATATATATTTCTGTCAATGTAAATATATACAGAGATTACTTAACGATCGTGAGTGCATTCAAGTGTGGATTATGAGTGCATTCATTAAGCAATTGATTAAGGCGGAAGGCCTGGCATGGCGTGGGTGGGACAGGGATGGGATGGTTGCTGCTTTAGAGTGACCCAGGCGCCTGGAAGAAGGCCAACCTCATCAGGCTACACAGAAGTGGGAAGCCAGCAGATGAACTGGAGTCGTAACGTCCAATAAGCCTTCTGCCAGCACTTGGCAAAGTATTGGAGAGGTGCATCTTAAGAAAGATTCTTGAAACCAGGCAATGCCATAATTTCAGTTCGGCGCGGCACGCCCGAGCAACTGCACCGAATTGTAAACTTTATTCTTGAGGGATTCCACGGAAAGGAGTATGTCGACGGAGCGTCTCTGGATATCCAGCAGGCAGTTGATAGAGTGTGGCATGCAGGACTCCAGCATAAACTTAAAGATTTACTTAATCCACAGCTCTATCTTATTGTTATTGTTAAAAGCTTTCTTCACCAGCGATCCTTTAAAGTTGTATAGGACGGGGTGTCCTCTCAAGCAAAGACGGTCAGAGCTGGTGTACCCCAGGGTAGCGTGTTAGGGCCAACCCTCTACAGCCTTCAGCTGACAACATGCCGATCTCGGGCCAGAGCAATCTACTTGTCGCCACCTTTGCAGATGACACTGCGGTACTGGCCAGAGACAGTTGCGTCTCCACCGCTAGAGATCTCGTCCAGATCTCTTGAGAACTGGGCCTGTAGATGGAATATGGCCATAAACACTGATAAGTGTGTAGAAGTCGCATACACTCTCAGAGCACAAACCTCTCCTGGGGTATTTTTACATGGTCAACTGTTAGACCAGAAGGAAGCTCACAAATATCTTGGAGTCACTCTGGACAAGCGGCTAAATTTCCAGTGTCATATAACTGATGTAGTTAAGCGTCTTAAGGCAAAGGCGAGCAGTATGGCTTGGCTTCTTAATGCCAGGAACAAACTGTCAGTAGCCAACAAGGCGCTCCATGTACCGAGGATCGGAGATGTGATCAATCGCCAAGCTGCTGCATATTTAGACAAACTCGCACATCACCCTAACCAGCTGGCGCAAAGGCTCCTAAGAAGTAGACATATCCACGGAGTAAGAATGAGAAGAAGGCTCAAGAGAGTTCACCCAACCGACCTATCCCACAGAACCCTCTAATCTTCCCCTTTTACTCATTTACTCTCAACTATCCATGAATGTACAAATGGAAATATTCTTACTTATGAATACTTTACGAATACTTTCTCATTCATACGAGATGAATGGTCTCAGTTGTCATTCATTAACCAATTTTGTTGCTTCCATTGCAAATTCATTTCAAAATGAGAGCTTTCAGTAAAATATGAAATCTTCATTTGTCATCCACAGCGTCCTATATATATCATATATATATATATATATAAAGCAGTAAGTGTGTTCACATCACAACAATTCAAAGGCAGAACACGAAGTAAACTGACTTAGTTCCAAAGTTATGCCCATGCAAGTGCATGCATATGTGTACTGGTTGCACTTTGCTTCCCTTTCCCCATCCAGAAATTGGGGATTTTTAAGAACTTTGAACTTTGAAGTTCCTAAGGTGGGAAAATTAAAGCGAAATTTCCATTAATTTCTATGGAGAATATGTAGTTTTCGCTGCTGTTAGAGTTGGCCATAGCAACACGCTGATAATTATTATGGTGACGACGAGGATGATGATGATGATGATGATGATGATGATGATGATGATGATGACCTGATGGCCAGAGTATAATGACATCGATCAACGCACACATGCACACACCCTTCACACGCTGACATGACAGGACTTTATTGCGACTTTAATTTGCTTAGCCTTGCTATCTGCCCCTGCTCCTGCCCCTGTCCCTACTGCTGTTCCAGCCCCACATTGCCTTTTACGCTCGCTGCGTGAAAAACCTTTTTCACGCACACGTTGCCACACCCACGCGACAGACCTCACGGCACACACCCGCACACACCCGCGCACACCCGCACACCCACTAAAAGTCAGCTCTCAGCAGCACCTCAGCTCAGCTCAGCTACAAAATATTTACAATGAAAAATGTCAGCAGGTATTTATTTTTATGGCACAACATTCGTCAGTCTTATTGTTAGTTCAGGGCGGTCCTTTGACGGTAGCTGTAGCTCGCCTGTAGTGGATGAAACATGAAGCAGGGGTGAGACACGCCGACGGAGAGGGACAGCGGTTGCTGGAGTGGCAACTGTGAAAAGTGAAAGCGTAGAAAGGCGAGAAACAACTTTTCTCCCTGGATGTTCTCATAAATGTTTCGAATGAATTTTGCGGATGGATTCGATGATTTGGCATGATCACAAAGAGATCTGACTTACGAATTGGAATCACAATGCGCAGTCCAAACTATAATGGCTACAGGCTGAAATTTGTACACAAGTTGAACTTTTTGGCTTCGTTTAGCAATTTCCAACTCTCAATGGATCTCAGTCGAATTGAAGTTTGTATGAACACTGAACAGTGTTGCTTTCTTCTGAGTGTGTCGAATATTCAATAAGTTCTGAGGACGAACATCTTAAAGTTGGAATATTTATTCAAAACTTCAATTATAAACTAAAAGTTCTTAAGAATTTTTGTAGCATTCCAGCAAATATTTGTAATCTAACTGGGATATTTGCCAGCATTTACCTCACTTAGATTCTTTAAATATTCTGAATATATTTATGTACGAATGTATTTCTATATATAACTATACAGTTTTTTAAAAAATCATCGAACTGGCGATAATAATTTTGGGAACACTTTTTACTTCGAGTTTGAGCCTTTGCCTTTGCCTTTGACTTGACGATGGCGCGACTTTTTTGTTGTTGCGGCTTTCTTCACTTCACTTTCACTGTCGCCATTCTTATGAATATTTATTTTGTCTCGCATATTAAAAATACAAGCCCATACACACACACACACACATACACACACACACACACACGCACACATACAACCCTAGCCAATGACTAATAGTTGTATATTTTATTAATATTTCGTTAGCAGCAGCAGCAGCAGCAGCAGCAAAACGAAACACAGAAAATAAAAATGGGAAGAATTCATATTAAAAATGCAGCTTTTGGGAGAGTCACCAGCCCAAGAACAACAAACATGTATATGTATATGTATATAAATATATCCAAAAAAAGGGGGTGTACCGTGCCTAATAGTAGGCAACAAATTTTTGCGTGCGTGGGCTTCCACAGAAAAACAAAAGCGTCAGAGAGAGTCAGAGTCGGAGAGTCAGAGGGTCGCCATAAAGTAAACGTGGATGTGGAAGTAGAAGTAGAACTAGAAGTAGAAATGGGAATATAGAAAATGCTGCCACATGTTTTTTTTATGATTTTTTATTTATTTTTATTTGTACTTTTATTTGTCTTTGTCTTTGGCGGTCGCACTTGCTGCACCTCCCCCCATTTCCTGCTCGACTTAAGGGCTGGCTTTCGACTTTGGGCTTATGCAAAAAGCAAATACACTCTAAATTGTCAGCTGTACTCATTTAGGCAAGTCCTGGCTCTGCCTGCCTCCTTCTCACATTTAGTTTCACATTCCAAAAAAAAGTATAAGCAGGCAGCTGCTTGCCCAGTCAGGCAAAATAACCGCCGCATTTGATTTGGATGTGGTTGCGGACACACTAGCTGGATTTGTGATTTCTGATTTGTGGACTATGGGATTAAGCTTGAGAAACTCTGGAGATGTCTAGAGCTGCCTTTCAAAGGGCTTTGAGGAACACCTTGGGTGGGCTTGAAATTTGTACTGTCTGTTAGGTCCTTGCCTCTGACAAGTACTTGAACCAGTTCCATGTTTAATATTCTAGTAAAATAACCCTGACAATGAGCTGCAAAATAGGTCCAAAAAAAGACTTGAAATTATCTAAGATTTATATATAATTTATTAGCGTTAATTTGCCCCTTCATCTGCCATTAGAAACGCAATTTTTCCAAGGTTCCACCAAATCCCTGCCTACACTTCTGACACTGCTCTCTTTTCATGTCCACATCGTATTCTCCTGCTCTATAAATGCCACTTTACAATGAAGATGTGAAAACGACTAAAGTGTTAAGTTGATGTGTTGAAATCTATACTATATATGACTATGTATACTATATAATCTGTGAAATCGAAATGATGTGTTATGAGGTGAGTGAAAAGGCATTCTTTATGATTCATAATATTGTAACTTACAGCGTTGATCGAATTCCCAGCTCTGTTCTTTCCTAGAGTAAGAGCCTTGATCGTACTTCTCGTAGAATGGCGACTTCAACTCAGTGAACCTAAAATAACTAACTCTTATTATCCTACAAGATATGTACCTTAGTCTAGGAATCATCAAACGAATGCCTTTCCTTATACAATTTCACCCCAATTTTGGCACAATTGCATTTGGAATTTTCCAAAGCGTATTCTTAGTGCGCACTTAAGTTTCTCACTAGCAGTGTATAGCCACATCGTCGGCTTTAAAATTAATTTCCACATCTCACATATTTCTATTCTGCCATGAAGGGAGAAAACAAGGGGGGGAAACCAAACTTCAACTTACCGAAGATTATATATCATCCATATAGTATAGATATATACGATTCTCTGCCAGCTATATATAGTCAAATGTAATCCAAAATTAAAATTTACCCTAGTAATGCTGATCAAGAATATATATAAACTTTATACACCCTTCTTTTGCCCATTGCAAACTCTCTAGCCAAGGGAATATACAATTTTATGTATGGTAAAAAAAAACGAAGAGCCGAAAAAAAACTCGCAACGCTTTGGCTCACCCAAAACAAGAGTTGACAAGTTCCTCCCCCCCAACAGAGAAAAGGGTTCACATGTTCACATATTTTTAGGTATTTATAGCAAAAAGAGGTCTACCAGCATGGATGGAGCGTGTTGATTTGTAGGGGCGACTTCTGTTTGCCATATATACCACGTGTGAGTGTGAGTGTGTGTGTGTGTGTGAGTGAATATGCTTTATGGCCACCGCAAAACAATGAAAAACAGAGAGACAGAGAGGGAGAGGGGTGAAGGGTTTTGCTTCCTTCTTTCGCTGAACGGAACGTCTCCCCGCCTTTCAATTCCGGATTGGGACTGCGGCTGATTCACTCAAGCGCTAATTTAATGGCATTAAGCTGAGGCTGGGGCTCGTCCTTTGGATCGGACTTAGTTCCACTTCTGGAGCAGCTGCATTTAATAACAATATTTCTATGCAACGACTCTCTCTCTGTCTCTGTCTGTGTGTGTGTCCGCTTTTCTTTTTGCACTCATTGAAGCTTTATTTTCATTTCCAATCCTAAATTTTCGCTTTATGTCTCTCTCTAGTACAAATTTCTGTCGCTCGAAAATGTTCAAATACGAACATATTTTTAGGATTCATATATATATATATGTGTGTGTGTGTGTGTGGTTGTTTCCTATTTGGACTGAATTTTTGCACTAAAATGACGACGCTGGGCGCCTCCTGGCCTTGCCAGGCCATTTTGTCAAGCTTAATGGCAAAAAAGTTTCAAGAACAAAAAAAAATCTCAATGCATTGATCATGACTTTGAGATGCTCTCAAAGGAAATCCAATCCGTTCTGAAGCGGATATATGACATTGTTTCCCTGTGAATTCCGTGAATTGGCCTGCTGTCAATTGACAATAAGATGTTAGTTCCAGGAACAGTGGGTATCCACTGGATTGATCATGTAAACATCGCATTGAGAACGCTTCATGGAGACCCTGCCTCACCAGATCTACAGCAGTTACCCGACAATTTCATGAACTCAGATGAGAGATACCTTGGTTGCCTGTATTAACATCTCTGGAAGAGGTTTCCAACAGGGTCCGTTGATAAACACACAAACAACTTATGAAACCCTCCAACTACTCAAAGCTTTTGCCTCCTTCTGAATTTTACAAAATATTCAACTGCAACAGCAAAACTGATGGCATAGCGGAGGGGGGCTTACTGAATATCTTCTACCCTACAAACATTTGGCCTAGAAATAATGGAATGTTCAATTCCAACAACCGACTACTACTTATTAAATACACCAGGAAGCGCCAAGGGAAGAGGGGAGTAGAGGACGACAGCCCGATGGCAGCAACTAAGACAGAGACAGGTTACACAAGACAGGAGACAGCGAAGGTATTGGCACAGTTTTTATTGCACGTGTAACGGTGAGTATGGCTGTGTGTGTGTGTGTGTGTGTGTGTGTGTGTGTGTGTGTACTTTCCTCATTTGCTGCTGAATTTTTATTACAAATTTCTTCATGATGTGATGGCAATGGAGCAGAGCCGAGCAAAGCAAGTAGTGGCTCCACTGGAATGGGAATGGGAAGGGGAAGGAGAAGGTAGCCTGCTTTTGGTTAGGCAGAAGGTGAACTTTTTTAGTACGACGGCCGCGTGTTCGATGCTGGAGTCGATTGCACGGAGGGATAGCGAATAACTAGAGCCAAATATAAATATAAAAGAGAAATCATTGCAATAGGAAATGAAAATGTTTTTTGCCGAAGAAAAGCGAGGAGCGGGAAAAGCTCTTGTTGCCTGCAACAAAGTGGCCAAGTGATAGAAGCTTTATATATAAATATATACACATATATTAAAGCAGATTATTCTTAAGTAACCCCTCCCCAAACCCCACCTACTGCCCCCTAGCTAGGCACTTTTATGAAAGATGAGTTAAATATATATTTTTAAATGGGCAAATAGTAAAATTTCTTTCTCATTTCCATCATCTTAGGAACTACGGAGTGTGGCACGCACACTAATGCAGTTTATGCAGTCTAAAAGGTAACATCTTCTACATATTTAATAATGTCCATATATCCTTAAAGATCAACTAGAAATATATCAAAATTGTATGTAACTTGTGTGAAAATTTCAGTAACCTAGCTACTGCCGATTGACCTGGGCGTTGCTGCTAAGTCCATCAGACAGGGAGAATATATATATATCCAATTGTGTGGATGCTACATGCATGTATTTAATGTATTTACTTTCAACGAACGCATTCACTATCTTCCTGCTGCTGCTGCTGCTGCTGCTTCGCTGCTGCTCTGAAAGCCCTTCAAGTAATAGAAAAACTCAACAAGGCTGCTCTTCAAAATCAACTAGCCAAACATTGTTGGTGCTTTATCCTTAACAGTCCTTCCCATTTCACACACATACACGCACACAAATATATATATATATACTTATATATATATAGAAGCAGCAACAACAAGAACGACCACAAAAGATATAAACATTTTCAATAGATTTCCGCTAACAAGATAAATAGTCCAAGTTGATGTTGAAGTTATGTGGCGAAAACATACTTTAAGATACACAAAACGTAAAAGCAGACTTTAGGAATCGCCTTCTGTAGGGCCAGCAGGGCCGTTAGGGGCCAACAAGGGCATGGAGTGAAGCAAAAAGAAGCCACTACTGCCATCATGATAATGGGCAAATGATGGACCTTGAGAGCACAGCGCAGTGCAGCTAGGGAGCCCATACAGAAGTTGGGCGAAAGCTGAAGCTTCTACTTACTTATTTTGGCTTCAAATTGAATGCAAGGGGAGGGAGGAGACTAGCAGGTTTACATAGTGTATAATATAATATATATAACTATAAGTGGAGTGCAGATCATTGATAAAAGTTTTCACAATCATTTGCCACAGATATTATATATTATTTAATTCTTTTCACTTTCCCAGAGATGCACAATGGCACCTTAAAATTGAAAAGAATTCCTACTTCGTACGCACCTAGCTCCTATAACTTGACCTACGCGTCACCTTATCGCCAGAAATAATTTCTAAAATTTTATTCACAAAACTTTAAGGAAATAATAATTTGCTTTTAAATTGTTTTAATCGATTTTGTAAACCTTCATTTGCTGTTGTGCTTTATTGGTTTTCCGTGTTTTTGGTATTTTTTATAGTATTTATAATTCAGTCATTTGAAATTAATTGAAAACCCCTGCCGAATGCCGCCGCCTGCTGCTTTGCCACAGCATTTGCTGTTGACTTTTTAGCATCTTTTGTCTTTACATTAATTTACAGTTGCCGTTGTTATTGTTATTATACCATTCACAGCATGGACAAAATGGTATATTCACTTTGTCAAGAAGCTTGCAACGCACAGAAGGAAGCGTTTCCGGTATATATATTCTTGATCAGCATGACAAGGGGAATCGATATCAGAGCAAAGATCTCAGAAGTCTCAGAAATTCTTACCAAAAGTCTTCCTTTGTCTGCGCGCTAGTTAAGTCAGAGTTTTATCCAGATATATATTCTTATATATATATTCTTGATCAGCATGACAAGGGGAATCGATGTCACCATGTCCGTCTGCTTTAGAACAAAGATCTCAGAAGTCTTGAAAGATGCAGAGGTGAAATGTTTACCAGATGTTTCCTTCGTCTGCACGCTAGTAAAGTCAGAGTGTTATTCAGATATATCCACTATATCATACAGCTCCCATATAACCGATTGTTCCGGAATGAACACTTAGCATCACAACCTTTCCGTTTTTCATCCAAATTATCCACTGTATCCACTGTAGCCCCACGTCCGCCGACCAGATTTGATCCACATCGGTTATATATCTACAATTGTGAATGGTATATAAGCGTCGACATGCCGCAGCTAGCCTGCCATTCTTGCTGTTATTGTTTTCGCTCCTTCTACTCATACTCAGTCCCCCCCCACCACTCCTCCACACCCCACCAACTCCTGCCCTTGTCGACCATAAATGTTGGCAACTTTATTTGCGGTTTTTGTGTAAACTGTAAATTACACACAAAAACACAACACACAACACAACACAGCACAACAACAGAAGCGCGAATGAGAAACAATATAGCAGTAACGTAGCGTACACTTATGTGTGTGCAAGTACATACGCGTGTACGTGTGTGTACGTGTGTGTACGTGTGTGTAACTGCCAAGGCATAATAAATTATTAAGCAAAACTCCAGTATATATATCAGGCTATTTCTTCTTCTTCTTCTACTACAATATGTTTTGGCCTACACAGCGTATGCGTAATTTTGTTTTATTTGCGACGGCAATATTCTGTGTGTGCACACTGTGTGTGCATGTGTGTGTGTGTGTTGTGCGTGTGTGCATGTGTCAGTATTATTTATGCATATGGCAAATTGCAATTGGATTTTGGCAGCCTTTTGGCAGCGTCAATTTTGGCTTTGAGCATAACATGACACACAAACACACATACGCACACACACACACACATGCACGGATACGAAAACACACTCACGTACATATATAGCAGATATAATTTTCCAATTGAGCGTCACAATCGAATCGAATGCATAAATAAAATAAGATGGAAATCGAATCGAATCGAATTGCGAAAAAATTTCTTATAAAAACAACCAAATGCTGAGTGACGCATTGCTCAACACTGGCAACGAACCGCAGATGCTCTAAAATATGCGTGTATGCACGAGTTGTACGTATGTGTGTGTGTATATTTGCATTGAGCAACTGAATTTTTGGGACAGTTATCCCCAATCAATTGAAGTTTCTGTTTGGATGACAATGCAGGCTTAACTAAGTAAGGTCATTCTATATGCTACCAAATACGGGACCTCTTTTTACTTATATAACAAGGAAATCCATTAGTTCATTGTTATTTCTATTAAAACAGAATCTCAGGAATTATCGGCGATAACTTGATCAACTTTTATTGAATAGCAAAGATGTGAGTTCAGGTGGAATCTATTTATACCAATTTATACCTCTGTACGCTGCCTGCGGAGATGCTTCTGCTCTTGCCATTCACATACATATACGAATATAACTGCCTTAGCTACAGAAGCTGAATTGAATTGCTACTTAATTTATTAGAGATTTGGTAAATTTAAAGATTTTATAATTTTTGTATAAAAGTTAAAAGTTTATAAATGAAATTTGATTTCATATTTCTCACTCACATTTCTGCGTTTTACTCACAAAAGTGTTCTCTTTATATATTTATACTTTCCCTTAAAGTTGCTGAAATCTTTGCTCCTGTTTTAAAGTTTGTAAATTAAAAAAGAAAATGTTTCAAGGAAAGTGTATATCATACAAAGCACTCGAACACCAAATACAAAGGTAAACCAAAAATAAAAATAAAAATAAAAATAAAAATAAAAAATAAATAATATGACAACAAAAAGGGTTAGCTTTTAACCGTAGACAGATGCCGCCCGTCACAGCTCCCCTCCCTCATAAGCTGAGAGAGAGAGAGGGGGAGAGAGAAAGCATAAAGCCTGCTGCATAAATATGCAATGGCCACAAAAATGTTGCGAAATGTTTCGTTCAGATTCACTTCGAGCTGTAGCCTAGGCTAGCCCCAGTTTCAGTTCCATTTTCAGTCCCAAGCTTGCTAGTCTCCGTCTCCTTCTCCGTCTCCTGCTCTTACTCTTCCCTATGTGACTGCATATGGTATTCGTATTGAGCCCCAGCAAGGAGTGGGAGCTGGAGCAGCAGCAGGAGGAGGAGTAGGACAATCAATAGGGGTGAGGAAACTGTTGCCTTGCCAGGCCAGCTCCTTTCAATCGATGTATCGATTGATAATAATGAATTCTGTTCTCCGTTTTGTGTTTTCTCACTGTTGTTTGTCCTTTGGCGTTCGCCTGCCCCATCCCCATCCCCATCCCCATCCTCATCCTCAACACACACACACACACGTTGTACATTTCCATAACAAAACATTCTAATGATAATAATATTCTCTTTAAAAATGTTCATTGTTTTCCTTCATTTTCGTTTTCATATTTTTCTGCTGTTTCTGCTGTTTCTGCTGTTCCTTTTATTTGGGGAAGTGGACGTTCAGTATGTTTTTCCGACCATAAAACGCAACTCTCATAGTTTCAACCAGCTAATTAGCTTAGCCCAGAGGCCTGGCAATCCGTGTTCGGGCCACGCTCTAGCCGTTCTGGCTGTAAGGGAAAAATGTCCACGCAATTTGCATAGTTTATGACAACTTTCTTCGTTTGCCTCCACCAAGTGTAAGTCGAGGCCAATTCTAGGCGAGTTCAATTGAAGCCAAGTCAAGTCAAGTCAAGTCCAATCGCCACGTTGCCAACTCATAAAGTACTTAGACACAAGTTTTCGTTGTTGCTGTTGTTGTTGTTGTTGTTGTTATTTAAGTTGTTATTGCCTTTGATTGTCGTAAATTGTTCTATGGCCCTAAGGTTCGCATGGGGGAGGGGAAAGCATATTACTTCAAATGGTTGAACTAATTGAAATCTAAATAGAAACGCTTTTCGTTGTACGAAAGCCAATGATTAATTTGGTAGTTTGTTTGAAAAGAAATATTCCATTGTTTTGGTATTTTTCGGTATTTTTGAATCGAATAAATTGTTATAAATATTCCAGAAATATCATTTATTTTATGAAAAAGTTTAATAAAATTAAAACGAAAGTTGCTGCAGAAACTTCTAAAGTAATTGTTAGTATTTTCTTTTTTAGCATGGAAGAATATCTTCATAGAATATCTTAGTATTTATGTCAGTATTTTTAGTATTTTTGTATATATATCTAATAAATTTCTTAATTGAATTAAAGTCTCATATATTTGGCGAGGAAGTTCCAGAAACTGATTTGCCATTAGTTGTACAACTTTTTTGATAATTTGTTAGTATTTTTCTAAGATTTGTTTATACATAATAAACACATTTTTCAAATGTTATTTATTTAAGCACGCTCGAGGTCAAGTGAACAAGGAAACGGCGATATAGTAAGATCGGTTAAAGCCCAATTTTTATGTTGAAGTTCAAACCTGAGCCACTTCTTACTCTGTAAGAGGAATCGACAAATATTAACATAATTTATTATCAAAAAAAGTAGTTTTTGTTTATATATATATATACATGCGTTACTTAAATTTATTCACATCATTCGGACCACCCAAAAGAAGCTCTTTGACTCTATAAAGTGTAGCATTTTCCACTATTTAATAGAAGTGAAACGCTCCAGGCTTTCTTCTGCTTCATCCTGTCCCAATCGCATTGCTTCGATTGTCAATCCCTTGGTTATTTCTTCATATTTTTCATGTTAGCATTTGCCAATTGCCGCATCAATGCACAAACGCAATTTCCAATGCCACACACACACACACACACACACAGACACACACAAGGTCTTCTCCTGTTCCAGCTTCTGCATCGTGCCCGCACACTTACTCCCTCACCCAATTTCCATCTACTGCAAATAGACCTCTAGAATTTTGACATGCCACAAGAGCCGGGATCGGGATAAGCAGCAGGAGCAGCAGGAGGGCAGCAGCATCAAAAAAAGAAAACCAACTCACAATTGCCGCCTGAAAAGACAGCTCAGCTTAACCCTTGACTGCCCCACGTTTTTGCTTGACTGTCTTGTGACTGCGTTTGTTTCTATACTCTTGCCAAGAACGAGCGTGTCGACTTTGTGCAGAAGTTTGCCACAAACATAACCAGCCAACTGTTTTAATTGACCCTCTTTGGCAGCCCAATCGGAACGTGAATGTGCAAAAATATCACATCAATCGGTTGGGGATAACTATCTTAACTTCAATTCATACACTCACACATGAATAACTTCCATATCTGCTCTCTTTGTAGACATTTCAGCAAAGAAGAAGTGGCAGCGTATTCCGGCTTCATCCTGCATTTGGTTAAGGATAATACTTTCCCACTTGCGTCTTTTTTGACTTGTGTAAATTTTATGAAATTTCTCTCTGTCTGTCTGTCTCTCTGTCTCGTTTTACTGCTGTTGATGCTGTGGCAGAGACAAGTGGCAAAAACCTTTTGACAACTGCAATGGCAACGGGCAAGGAAGCAGACAGCCAACGGCAGCAAGCAAAATGCAATGACATTTTAATCGACAGGCGGTGGTCGCCGCTGCATCCGCATCTCCACATCCCAAAAGGAGCAGCAGCGGCAGCCACAACATGAAGCCGCCTCAGCTACCGACTTGACTCCTCTTGACTGCCTAAAACAGGGGCGACACTGGCAACCAGAGGCGCCCCGCGCTTCAACTGAATATTTAAGCAAGTTCCTTCTTAAATTTTCTTCTTCATTTAAATTTAAAATATTTATTTAAATTTTTCTTTTTTTACAACTTATTCCTATTCTATCTTGGAATACCCATACCAATTAAAGATTTTCTCAATGCACTTTTCAAATAATAAAGTCGAGCCCCTCTTAAAGGAAGTTTATGCTTAGTTTTCCAATTTATCTTAACAATATTTTCCCCATTTAATAATTTGATTATTTTTAATTTATTTTCAAATTTACTTAAAAGTCCAGGGGCCCAAGGCCTTAGCGGCACTTCTGTATCCAATAATAACGTTCCCCTCCATTTTGTTCTGCTCCATTCCATTCTAGTCACCAGTTGACGACATCTTTGTCCAGGGCCATTGACAGCTTTGGCTACGGCTTCGCCCTCAACAGTTGCTTGAGGCCGCCTCTTTTTTTTCGGCTGCAGCGCAGCCACGTCCTCATCTTTGGGCCTCATCATCATCGCCATCCTTAGCCCTTAGCATGTTGTTGTCATCGCCGTCGCAGTCCCCAGCATGCTCCTCGTCATCATCATCATCATCGCCATCGTCATCGTCATCGACTTGTGTGCAGCATCAGTGCCTCGTCAAAACGTCAATCGGGTGTAATCAAGCGTTAAGTGATTCTGCGGAAGCGCAGCGAAGCCTCAACCAAGAGGGGAGCTGGAGAGACCGCTGCATAGCTTGACGCACTGTCTGACTGACTGACTGACTGACTGACAGATGGATGTATGGATGCCAACGCAGAGTCTGTGGATAGGCCTGAGATTGAGGCTGAGAATGAGACTGGGGCTGTCTAGAGCCTCTCTGTGTGTTGTTGCCCCAAAGTCAATTTATCGAAGCGCTACGGTTTGGTTCGACTTCAGGTGTGCTCTTGCGGCTAGGGTTGGCCACCGGTTTTTATTTGGAAGCGGTTCTTGCAACCCCAATGTGGTTAAGGAATAAATACTTAAGCAAGCTTCTTTTGTTAATTGAAATAAGATTTGCTTAATCAATTCCTATGCTATTTCAGATAAAATCAACCAATGGGAAGGGACTTGCAATAATTCATTGCGGTCGAATTCAATGATATTTTTACTTACTCCACAGCTTTGGAATTCAAAAGCGGAAGCAGATTTGAAGTCGGCAGGGTGGTGTGCAATGAGCTTTGAGCACAAATCCTCTGAACATGGGCGTAGCAAAAGGGGGGATCTAAATGCCACTATGGCCAATGTGACAGAAATGCCGTCACATAATAATTGTGTCAGTAGCCACAACATTTGTGACAATAATTGTGGAGATTTATTGTAAGCGTCTGTGTCACTGTGCACTGTGACACTGCGACTGTTTGGGACGCACATGTTGAACACACATCACTTGTGACTAAACAGTAGTCACGGATTGTCACATATTATAGCTCAGCGAATCTTGAATTCACGTTCAACATATCTCAACGCCAAATATTTCAACTTTTTACCTAAAAAATCTGTACAAAATAAACATTAAACTAAATGTTTCAACGATGTACGAGTATATCGGGAAATATCTGAGTGTTAATGAACACAAAATGTTGGAATAGAACAATTTGTCTCTGTGAAGGTAATCGGTAGAGAGAAAAGTGTATGAAAGGCATCGCCTACTGAAGTGCATGAAAAGCAGCTGAGCAGCCAGAGCAAAGCTAACCGGTAGGGAAAATTACGACATTTGCAATGAAAATTAATTCGGAAAATGGATCGGTCGTTCAGGGTTAATGTTGCTATCAAACAGATTTATATATTGCAAAAATGTTGTGTGTCTTGGACCTCTTTGCACCTCTGGCATGCTTCATGGGTTCGATAGTCGGCGTATTCCAAAATGGAACTTTTACTGCATTCTTTTCCTGGCAGAAACCAAAATGTGTCGAAACCATGTTATGACCGAATGTCATATTGCAGCAGCAAGAGACGCACATGCATTTCTGCACAACAAGACGGCGGATTTGTTAATAATCATAGATTGCTTATTGTCTTCTACGGTACATATACATATTTGGTTTCCCATAGATCTCCTAATGGCGGGTGTCACGGAAATCCCCAGAGATTCAGAGAAACACTTGAAATTATTGGTTCATTTGTGTACGTTAGTATGAAGATAGTGAAAAGTTCAACGGCTACTAGATCCATATCTATTTCGAAGGTTTGTTTGAGGTATTTTGAGGGTTCATCATAAACTAAGTGCTGCGAGTAACCAAAGGTATTTGAAGATTTGCAACACCTCAAATATAGTAGGTCACGCCTTTTCCCGTGTCCTTTCAAAATGATGATGTCCAAATGTATCTCTAAATTAAAATGTTCACACATTGATTTCTCTAAATCTTGGGTGATTTACATTAGTTTCATTAGTTTCCTTAGACCCGTTGAAATTAACCAGTGTGGTTCCAGCAATGATCAATTAATAAGACTATAAGATACTCAGCATTTACCCAATATTTGACACACTCAAAAGTATGAAAAACTTTACTCATTTTACTTGAACTCTAGTAGAGTAAACGAGTATATTGTATTCGTGCAAGTGTATGTAACAGGCAGAAGGAAGATAAACAAACCGAGTTTCAACTAAGTTCGTTATGATGGTGACTCTAGCTCTTATAGTCTCCGAGATCAGGTGTTCATACGGATGGACAGACGCACATGGCTATATCGACTCAGCTGTTGATGCTGATCAAGAATATATGTACTTTATGGGGTCGGAGACGCCATATATTTTTAAGGCAAATACCACAAAGTATAATGTGGCGTACGAATTAATAGTGGCCACATTTTTCTTAACAGTTAAGCGAGGCATTTTAATATTTTAATGTTATTGTTGTTGGAATTACAAAAGAAACTTTTTTTAATCATAAAGAGCATAAAATTCTCTTTCAAAAATATATATATTTGTATATGATATCTGTAGTATCATTGCAGGTATCAGATGTTATACATTGCATACGCGTTAAAAGCTTGCCGTACGAATTAATAGTGGTTGAGGCGTGAATATTACACAAGCAATATTCAGTTAACATTCATTCGTAAACACCTTAAGCGAGATCAAAATTTAAAGTTGATCACAAATTTTAAAGAAAATAGATTATAGAGAGCTGCAAGCTTATCTATTCCAGGTCTCTATTTATTATTAGAAAAGTATTGCAAAGTTAAATATTTGAAAAAATCCAATGCTCGTCGTAGGCCGACAGGTAAGAGACCGAATTTCAACAAACAATTGGCTGCAGCAACAAAATTAAATTAGAATTAGACGGTCGTCTTATTTGACTAGGAGAACCGAGATGACTTAGATATATTTAAATTGACATCATAAATTACTTCTTAGATGGAGAAAAACCCAGCATGAGTGTACTTGCCACAAGGAATCTATAATCTCTACTATTGTCTTGCTTGCTGTGGAAGTCTGGAGTCCTTAGAGTCTGGGAAACAGAAAGCGTTAAGAGTAGACTGTACTTTACTTATCGAAAAGTATAATCCCTACTCGGAAGAAGTCTTTTTGTTTACGAAACTTACCTCTGACCTACTCTCTCTCCTCCTCTCCTCTCTTTTGTGCCTCTTCTATCTATCCTTCCACACTCAATTCCAGTTCGTGCTGAGTCTGATCTTTGTATTCTCTCAGCTTTTTCACTGTCTCACCTGTCCCAGTCAATGACACTACTCACTGCGGTCTCTGTAACAGCGTAATCTTGTTTCTTGCGTACGTTGCGTTACTGTTTGCTCAATATGCAGTGTTGTTGTCCGTTCTTCTTTGGATTCACTTTGATTTGGTATACGTTAATTAAAATCTTAATGTTTATAAACAGAAACAATGTTGTAGCTCAGGCACACCTTCACGAATATCAAATATCATATAACACGCTTGTGCATGATATATAGGTTTTCTGTGCTCTCCCACTTTGATAATGTTTTCAGTTCAAGTTGCAGGTTAAATGCTTTCATTATTGCCCTCTATGACATTTCAATTAAGCGCGCATAATGAGGCATCCGAACAGTGCAACCTGCACCAGTTGCCTGCCCCATTACCCATGACCATGCTTATGGCCATGCCCCTTGCTCCATGCCCCTTGCTCCATGTCCCCGTGCTTCCATGTTCCATGCTCGTTCCACTCAGCAGGCAGGCGCCCCCAACCACGTGCAGAGCCAGAGCCCAAGAGCCCAAGCCAGACCGCATGATTAATGGCCAAATGTTTAAATCTGCGCCCGAGCTGCGAAAGTGTTGACTGCTGCCGTTGTTGTCGTCCTCGTTGTTGTTGCTGTTGCTGTTGTTGTTAATATGGCCCGTCCAGGCATAATTTGACTACCTTCGGAGACGATTGCAAAGGTCCAGGGGCCAGAAGCCAGGGCAGGTGTAGAAGTCACTGTTTTGGGTTCCCCTTCAATGTGGCTCCGCCGTCGCTTATCTTGTACGAGAGATCTACAGCATCCTTGGATATGCCTGGAACGAAGAAGGAACAACGCACAAACCGGTTACATACACCAAACAGATTGGAGGGGCCCCAAAATGGACACATTCAGCTGATGCTACTAAATAGCAGCCTGTGATCACAGCAAAGCGATGAACAGAGAATGAAGAATGGAAGCCTGTGGACACTAAGAAATTTATGATGAAGTTGGAGAGTATAAGAAAGTGTAGTATAGGAAAGAAAGGAAGCCTGGTGAAGACTTGTCGACGCTTCCTTGTAAGCGTTGCAAACTTATTGACAACATTAATAAACCATTTAGTGAATGGTATAGCACTACCTAAAGGTGGAGCTAGACAAGCCTGACAGGGGTCTTCCCATTTTTACAGACGTCTTGCTCAACTTCACTTGTGAATTGGAAAAGCGTTAGGGTAAGTTAGAATTGCCAGATCTTGACCTTAAGACTGAAGCAGAATTGCATATATTTTTTGTTCGGGAAGAAGATATAAGATATACAAAATTCACCTTCAACATTGCTAGAGTCTCTGGGCTGAGGTGATCGATCAGCGGCCTTTTGGTGATCAAATGCTGGTCAGAGCCTACAAAATCGCAGCCACTCCATTCACCGTTGACGTTGAGAAGGCAAAAGCGAAGGAACGAGAATAGTTGAGCAATGTTTTCGCAGCTTATTACGCGAGAACCGCTCAGGCTGGCAGACGCAGGCACAGGTAATAAAAACACAGCAACAACATCGAGAATTGCCGGCCAGCCACCTGTGCAAAGCTCGTTATGTTGTGCAGCGGTGCTGCAATAGGGCAGGGACAGGAACAGGGACAGGGACAGGGAGAGGGACAGAGGCAATGGCATGAGCAGTGGCAGGCCGTGTCCAGCCTCAGTTTGAATGTTTGAACCAGTTTTGCGAAATCGGACATGAGATGCGGTGGACCAAATAGTCGCCAGAAGTGGAGCAGTCAAACAAGCTTTTGAAAGAGACCGCAACGCAAGTGGCAGGATGCTCCGCTCCGATACTCGAAAACTACGATGCTCCGATGCCCCGCAACGCAGATCTGTGAGTTGGAAAACAAGTCTAGGGGAGCCACAAGATTAAGTACCCTACGGTGGGGACCGAGGACCGAGGACTGGACTGGACTGGACTGGGGTTTGTTGCATCGATCAGTTAGAGTTTTGCGACCACCTGGCGGCTCTCCACCAATCAGCGTGCAGCAAAGTGAATTAGCCGAGCAGCGGCGACGGGCAACGGGCTCAAAAACAGAATCTGCAACCTGTGCCAGCTGAAAGCCGTTTGCGGTTCTGCTTCTTTAGTTTTGTCAGATATGTGCGTAAATTTTTACGAGCCTAAAAATGAAAATAACGAAAGAAACTGGAGCTACACACACTTTCCTAGGTCCAGGCTCAGGCTCAGGCTCAGGCTCAGGCTCAGGGTGGACTTGGGAGGCATTTATGGGGCGGTACGCAGACACTTGTCCAACTTAAGTGATTTAGTGTAAATGATGAGAGAAGCTGACCAAAGCAGGACAAGGAGGGAGGAGGTACGTGAGTGCGTGCTTGTGTTAAGGACAGCTGCTCAAATGTGAAAAGGCTTTACTTGTAATTATTCGATTGGACAAAATGTATTTTCTTTTTATGAGACAGGTGGAAAAGGCACGGTGAGACAAGACACAAAATTGCGATAGCAAAGATATACAGACAGATAGGTAGATAGGTAGATGCATAGCAAAAGATTATCTATCTTCTCTGATCGATTACGCGGGTCGGTTTCATCAGGCCGTAACTTTTCTCAGAAGGGGAATAGATTTCGTTAAATGAGCGTGAGGACCAATTGCAATTGCAGCACCCATTGCACGGTTACCTCTCAGATTTTGGAATATTCTATTAAAATGTTCAATTTTGTCAGGAGATCGAAGGTTTATGAGCAGAAGCCGGCTGGAATATGAAGGGAGGGGGCTATTGGGGTCCCAATTCAACCCACGGAGAGCAAACAGTAAAAATTTCATTTGAACAGACTCAATACGGTCCTGGTGATTCCTGTATTGTGGACACCAAACACCAAAATAGGTCGGACCAGAGAAGTATACAGAAGTTTAGTTATATAAGGATCAACAAATTCCTTCGACCATCGTTTGATAAAACCCAGAACGCCCACATCCTTATTGACGGTAACTGAAATGTGTAGATCGAAGTCTAAAGATGGAGTCTAAAGAACACCCAATTCCTAAACTGAGTCCATATCGTTAAGGAGATAAGATGTCTGCTACGACAAAACGACATAACTGTGCATTTAGAACAGTTGAGATATAGTAAGTTTCTCCTGCCAACACGATTGGAAAGAATCAAGGTCCTCTTGCAACCCAAAGTGGGAAGAAGAAAGACAAACAACATAAGTACACGAGAATGGGATAGAACCTGAGGCAGTTCATTGATAAATAAGGTGAAGAGAATGAGACCGAGGTGGCTACCCTGCGGTACCACTGATGTAAACCTAAGGATCTTAGAGTAAGAGTCATTTAAAAGAACTTTCTGAGTTCTGAGATTAAAATTTACTTAAGAAGATGTGATGGGAAGCCAAGTAGATCCAACTTATGAATAAGTAAGCCGGATCAAATGTTGTACTGAAGTCAGTGTAAACGACGTCAGTTTGCATTTTATTCATAATTTCTTGTATTACAAAAGAAGAAACTTCTAAATTAGTGGTGGTAGACCTACGCTTCATAAGCCCATGTTGAGCAGATAAAATTATAGAACCACAACACGGTTGCAACTGCGAAGTTAATATTTGTTCAAAATTGCTTATCAAACGACCCTCGTATAAGAAACCCATCGCTATCTGATTTTGTGACACCTTTTATGGCTCAGTGTCAACCTAAATTAGTTTATAATTCCACCTTAAAAATTTTGTCTCTATTTCCAAATGACAATTTAGGCGAAAAATGTCTAAGAAATCACATCAAAACCCACAAATTAATTTGCTTAAAAAATGTTAAGTATATATATATATATATAATATATAAATATATTCAGCAACTAAAATATTTGTATTATAAAATGCCAAATAAAGGAAGAAACCATTGGTTGAGAGATTCAGAGCAGCGCCCCCATATATTATGATTCGTTAATTGATTTAAAGACACATTTCAGCGACTCAGTTTTGGTGACATTAGATTAAGCTTATAAGGCGCTTACATTTATGCTTAAACAAATGTCAAACAAAAAGCTGCGAAAGCTGAGCATTTTATGGCCTCGACTGATTAGACAAGCAAAATTCATAAACAAAAAAAATGCTATAAGCTTGAAAAACACAAGAAAAGAAAGCTAGCTGCGGCTTGTCGAAGCTTATATACCATTTACATTGTAGCCGATCTAGATCTGAGTGGAGTGGATACAAGGGAAACAAGTCGAATTTGTTTTCATTTGGATGAAAGATGGAAAAGTTATGCTGCCAAGTGTTAAATTTCAGTACAAATGGTTCTATGGTAGCTATATGATTGGTTCTCCGATCCTGATCAGAACAGGCCAGCGGACGTAGGCTCTCCTCAACTGGATGCAAACCGAATTTGGTTTGATTTGGATGGAAAACAGAATAGTTATGCTCCTAAGTGTTCTTTCCGGAACAATCGGTTATATGGTAGCTATATGATATAGCTGTCCGATCTGGATAAAACTCGAACATAACCAGCGTGCCGAGAAAAGAAGCTTCAGCTTTGTTGCTTTTAAGACTTCTGTGTTCTTTGTGTTGTAACAGACGGACAGACGGACTGACGAACCTGGTTATATCGATTCCCCCTTGTCACGCTGATCAAGGATATATATGCTTTATATAAGCTTCCTTCTATGCGTTGCAAGCTTCCTGACAAAATTAATATGCCCTGTAAATGGCATACAAAAATATTTTTAGTAGAAGAAGCGGCTTAGATCTGAGGGCAAAACCAAAACTTTATTTGGTTTTGGTGTCAAAAATGTTCTTTTGTTATAGTTGTTGTTGTGGTTTTTAACGATTGAAAAATGAAAACGAAAGAAAATGTATTAAAAATAAAATCAATTCAAATTCAAATTTAAATTTAAACAGAAATATAAATGTGAACAAAAACAAATATTCGAAAAAACAAAAGAAAAACACAAGAAGAATACAGCTCCGTCACTTGGTTCTGTATCATAAGAGGTGGGGTATTTGAGCTATGTCATCATATTTGTAACATAAGGCAGTCGCTGCTGGATATGAAAGAGTGATTAAGGAAAATTAGTTTTCTGCTAAAAGTCCCCCACCATACTGCAGCGAATATCTACAAAGCTTTCCCTAATGATAGTTGGCTTTCATCTCATGCCAAATACTTTGAAAACTCTGCCAATTCGTTGATGGTAAAACAAGCCAAACCACACGAGGATCGATGCCAACTTTTAAGTTGACAGAAGCAAATGGTATTGGTGTTTGGTACAAACTTAAAGCTTAAAGCTTTAAAAGCACCCACTGCACCCACACGAGCCTTGCAGCAATCAAAATTCCATGAAATCTTTGGCCATGGTTTTGACACTCTTGTAGGTGTAGGTAGAGTTATGTAAGGGGTTCTAACAGTGTCAGCCTAAGTTATAAAAGCTGAATTGAAGCAAGTCATAAGCCGGCAGGAGAAATGTTAGATTTGGCTAACCAAAATAAGCATTTCCCTATTGTTCTTCTTATATATAAAACTTCTATTTTATTAGCTGAGTGCTTGATCTTCTTTCACTGCATGTTCTTATTGGTTTAGTTTATGGCAGTTTCCGTTTGCTAGTTTTCTTTTCCTTTGAGAGAGAGAGAAGGTCTTTGATCTTATAATCCAGACATAAGTTCAATTTCAGCTTGCTTTTTGAGTCACTTTTGAATGTCCTTTTTATGACAAACTACCAATTGAAGCAATCTTTGTTTTGTACTTCACTTGGTTTCTGCTTGACAAAATTACAACAGTCTGAAATCAGTTGAAAAAGTTTAGTTCTTACTAAAAGTATTCTTTGTTTTTCTTGATAAATATTTTGCGTACACACAAGTTCCGGCTTAAGGACGAAGGAAGGGAACTGCCATCCACTGTCCCTCCCATCAGTTCAAAATCATGGACAATCTATGCAAGATCAGCCGCAGTGGCTGTGATGAGGCTGCCACTATCACCATCTCATATTTGCCCGATGAGATCCTGGAGCTCATATTCGACTATTTGTCGCCCTACGGGGACCTGGAGTCCTGCGGCCAGGTGTGCCAGCGTTGGCAGGACATTGTGCGGAATCTCAAGCGCCGCTTAAATATCAATCTGGTCAAGGGCCTGACCTCATTCAACCTGCGCTGGAAGCTCTTCTCCCAGCCACCTGCAGCCGTGAGGGCACACAGCCGAGGAGCACAGTCGCCGTTGATGCCCCTGGCTCCCATAACAGGTTGCTTTGGCCACTCTGCTGTAAGGCAGGGCAACTCCATGTATGTGTTTGGAGGCGGATCCTGCGCGGACACCATTTATAATGATCTCTGGCGCTTTGACTTGACGCACATGTGCTGGTCACGGCCGTCGGCTATTGGCAGTTATCCGTCGCCGAAGGGCGGCGCCTCGATGGTGACCTGGCGGAACCAGCTGGTTCTTTTTGGTGGCTGGCGTTATCCACCGGTGCAGCCACCGCATCAGCCCTGGTGCCTATTTAATGAGCTGCACTTCTATGATCTGACCCGAGATATTTGGGTGTGTGCCCCTCTGACTGGCCCCCACCCCTGGCTATGCACTCGGCCACTGTGCACTGCAATAAAATGGTGGTTTTTGGAGGCTTCCAAATGGAAGAGGACACCCATATCAGCTCCAACGTCACCTGGGTGCTGGATCTGGTCCGGCAGCGCTGGTTTCAGCCTCTGTTTGCGGACACGGCGCGTCCCAGTCCGCGCTATGGTCAAATACAGGTTGCGCTGGATGAGTATCATCTCCTGATAGTTGGTGGCCGCGGAGGAACCAATCGCACTTACACGGATGCCTGGCTCATGGACATGACGCGCCCGCTCTGGGCCTGGAAGCAGTTGGCCGTGAGGAACACAAAGTTTGGGTCATGCCAAATGTGGTGCAATCCTTCCTGCAAGGTCGACAACTATCTGGTTGTGGTCGGACCCTCGCCCAACCTCCTCCATGACTTGAAGATGGAGAAAAAAATGAATGCCATACGTAACCGTCGGCGCAGTCCTGCACAAGGGGAGCCACAGGAATTTAAGGTTCCCTCACCCCCACCCCCACCCCCGCTCAAGCGCGATGTTCAATACTTGTTCGTGGCGGACATTTCAAGTGTGTTGGGTCACAGTGGCGACGCTGACCATGCACCCGGCCTGGATTGGTTGGAGTGCAAGAATTTTGGTATGCTTAATGGAGCACCCGATCGCCTAGTCCTGTCCAGCCTAATAGCTGGTAATGGCCAGCTGATACTCTTTGGTGGGGTGGTGAAGGAGACCCTCACGGATCTCCATCGTCAGGTCTCCAGTGACATACACTTTCTGAATGTGGCGCCTAAGATTAACTAATCCAGAGTTAATGAAGTTTGATAAATGTTAAATTGTGATAAGAAACCTTAATAAATTTTACGTTGTTCCAAGATTTGCCTTTCGATAACCTACGATTATGACATATCAAGCATTGCTGCAAGCCGACTTCCGCTGTGAACCAAACCATTAATAGAACCAAAAGCCTGAATCTAAATCGAACCAAACCCGGAAACAATAAAACCAAGCTCTCTTAGAAACCGAATAACAACGAGGGGCCAGATTAAGGGGCCGATCATTAAGCTACCTTTCCAGCGCGTGCATCTGAAGCACTTGAGCCTACTGATAGTAGAGCTACCTCTCAAGCACGTGCATCTGAAGCAAAGTAGGCCAAACTAGAGGTCGATCATAACAGGATTATATACTCTTGATTAGTTTCAACTAAATGAGTTACAATTTGTTTGAGACATAAGGTTTTTATCAATTTGCGGGGCGGGAAGGGCGTGGCAAAATTTCAAAACAAATCTACCGGACGCCCCACATGCCAAATTTTGTAACTCTAGCTCTTATTGGTGTTCTATGTTCATATGGAGGGACAGACGGAAATAGCTAGATCGACTTGGCGGATGATGCTGATCAAGAATATATATACTTTATGGGGTCTTAGATGCTTCCTTCTGCCGTTTACTCTACTAGAGGTCGAGTATAAAAAGGGAGGCGTAGCTTCGGGTTAGCTAATTGAGAGTCTAATTGACAAAAAAAATTTATTTGAACCAAGGTTGAGACCTCAAATGTTTCACCCTTAGCCCATAGGATGACACCCGAGGAGCCTCTGAATACAAATTTTAGGCTGGTATCAAGTTGTACTAGACTAAACTGAATGAGCCCGAATACATTTTTTCTTAGTTTGTGGGTAAAATGTGGCTTATTTGTATTAAAAAGGCTTCTTTAGTATGAAAGTAAAGTTGTTTCTTTTTATCCTGTCTTTTTATCCGTGATCATATGATAATAATAAGTACGTGGGCCGGAGTTTTCTTATATGGAAAGAAATGCTTTTGTTTAATAATGTTTTTTTCCTGGGAATTACTAAAAAGTAAAACAAACAAAAACCCTACAAAATAATTATATATTATTACTTAGAAAGTTTAATTTACAAATCTATTCAAGAATAAAGGCATGGAATCTGCAAAGAATCTGCAAAGTTTACACCCTGAGATGGTCGACCTTTACTACTTGATATCACAGCAAGTTGGCTCGAAAGGGAAATAGCTATTTGATAGAGCAGTCCGATATAGATAAAATGTAGCGTAAGTTCAAGGAGACTCGCAATACACATGCCATATACCAGATTCACTCCAATTTCAATAAGTAAATCTAATGCATAAGTACCAACTTGATGTGGATCAAAAATAAGAAAGTTCTCCTTACTCAGCAACAGTATTTGCACTGGTAAGACGAAGGCCGTGGCAGCGCTTAGCTTGCTCATATCAGCACACTAGAACATCAGCACGCCCTAACATATTTATTATCTCAAATTTATAAATTATTCAAAATTTGTTTATATATTTACTTTCTCGTATTGTCAATGCTTCCCATATTTGGCCAACCAAAATCATTATCAATTTTCGATCAGGCGTTTCTCATTAATCACAGAGGTTTCAAAACTGGTCGAAAAATTGAAGTAGTTTTTTAGAAATTTTACAATTCTTTAGCATAATCTGTTGGGTCATCATATGATCATGCTAGGAGCTCTCAAGGAAATGGCCTGGCTTTTCCATTGGGTCTAGACCCAATCTATGCTATTTTTAATTCAGTCTTCACCTTTTCTAAACGCAATTTCTTTTAAAATTGTATTTTTACTTTACCTTGGGCTCATATCCTTTTTTTGCACCGTTTAATTTGCATGCAATATGACGGCAAATATACTGGTAGAGGGGCTGGGGTTTAAGGGGAGACACACACAAAGCGAGAGGCGGCTTCGGCTTCCAATTTCAAACCTCACCTCGCACAACCTTCTTTGCGTCGCGCAGCCTCCGCATCCGACACCGTCGCTGTCTGTCAGAGTCAGGGCAGAGTCAGAGCAGAGTCAGATGAGGCTCAGACCTCAGCCCTCAGCCCTCAGCCCTTTGCCTTTGCCGTGACAACGAAAACGTTGTTGTTGGTGTTGTGTTTTTTGAAGGTGTTTTATTTTATTTTGACATCTTTTCGGCCTTTTCGATGCGCGCCGCCGTTGCCGTTTTTGCCGTTAATTAAGGTTTATGGACAAATTATACCCACAAATTGGCAATTAAAATTAGAACAGCGCAACATAAATTCAAAGACCACAAGCAAATCGTTGGCCTACGCTATGCTGTGCTCCGCCATCGTACACCGTACACCGTACACCGTACACTGTGCAGTGTGTCCACTGCCCCTTCCGCCATTTCGCCTCCGCCCAGCAGTTGACGGCTTCCATCCTGCATCAACATCGGCATCAACATTTTAACAAAATGTTGTCACTTGACTGGTTTTTTCTTCACATTTTGTGTTGCAAAACAACAACAACCACAGCACCAGCAGCAGCAGCATAAAAAACAAGCAACAACAACATGTAACAACGTCATGGTTGTAGATTAAATCTAACCGGTTTGAGAAACGATCATGATAATGATAATGCTGATAATGACGATAACGAATGTGGGCGTTTTTACATAAGTTCAAACGAAGATTGTTACACTTTTTTTTTTTAACTGCCTCAAATCGAGGTCAAATTGTGTCCCTACAAAAACACAACGTGTCACTGTTTAGTGAGTTTAGTGAGGCTGAAGTCATCATTGAGCTAATCATCTTTGGAGACTCGATTGATCGAATTAGAAAAAATGAAAATGTGGCGATGCGATCAGTTAGTTAGTCAGATTACAAGTTATATGATGGTCGACGACGCCTGCTTTAAGAAAGAGTGGGTAAAACTATTCAGTTGCTGGCTGAGTTATTTGCTCTATTTCGTAATTGCTAAGTTAATTAAAACAAGTTTTATATTTACTGTTTGAGAGCATTTTGGAATACCCTCTATTCGGCTTGAAGCTGGAGCAATGGGCGAATTAGGGAAATGCACTGAGTCAGTAGTTAAAGAAGAAATTATTAATTTTCTTCTAGTTGTCTTTTTTGTTCATCTGCTCTCGTTCAGTTGCTCTTCTTCAGTTGTTCTCGTTCAGGGGCTTCAGCTCAGTCGTTCATTTAAGTCAGGTGCTCTCGTTCATTATACTCGTAGAGTAAACGAGTAGAGTAAACGAGTAGAGTAAATGAGTAGAGTAAACGAGCAGAGTAAACGAGTGGAGTAAACGATTAGAGTAAACAAGTAGAGTAAACGAGTAGAGTAAACGAGTAGAGTAAACGAGTAGAGTAAACGAGTAGAGTAAATGAGTGGAGTAAACGAGTGGAGTAAACGAATAGAGTAAACAAGTGGAGTAAACGAGTAGAGTAAACGAGTGGAGTAAACGAGCAGAGTAAACGAGTAGAGTAAACGAGTAGAGTAAACGAGTGGAGTAAACGAGTAGAGTAAACGAGAAGAGTAAACGAGTAGAGTAAACGAGTAGAGTAAACGAGTGGAGTAAACGAGCAGAGTAAATGAGTAGAGTAAACGAGTAGAGTAAACGAGTGGTGTAAACGAGTAGAGTAAACGAGTAGAGTAAACGAGTGGATTAAACGAGTGGAGTAAACGAGTAGAGTAAACGAGTAGAGTAAACGAGTAGAGTAAACGAGTAGAGTAAACGAGTAGAGTAAACGAGCAGAGTAAACGAGTAGAGTAAACGAGTAGAGTAAACGAGTGGAGTAAACGAGCAGAGTAAACGAGTAGAGTAAACGAGTAGAGTAAACGAGTGGAGTAAACGAGCAGAGTAAATGAGTAGAGTAAACGAGTAGAGTAAACGAGTGGTGTAAACGAGTAGAGTAAACGAGTAGAGTAAACGAGTGGATTAAACGAGTGGAGTAAACGAGTAGAGTAAACGAGTAGAGTAAACGAGTAGAGTAAACGAGTAGAGTTGACGAGTAGAGTAAACGAGTATTCATGCAGCGGATAGACGGACATGGCTAGGTCGACTCGACTGCTGATGTTGATCAAGAATATATATCTTGTTTCTGCCTGTTACATACATTTGCACGAATACAATGTTCTCTTTTACTCTACAATATTGAATAATTGCTGAGTACGAGCAGTTTATAGTCGGAATATCGACTCTACTATCGCACTCTTACTTGATTTTGATACTCCATTCTTAAAGCTCTCTACAAAGTTAACCTTTGACGATATTTGACGAAAACATCTGTACAAAATGATTCATTTGAATTATTTCACTCACCATAAAAGCAGAATAGCCAACACTATTAGTTATTTAGTTCTTTCATCTACAATTTGTATATAATTTTCCTCCATATATCTAAAGCAATGGGCAATGCTCCATAGAACAGATTCATTCATGCCCATAAGGCTCAGCTCATTTCATAGTGGAGGTGAAAGCCTTTATGCCCGTTTGTGCCCAGCCATTTAATTTGTAGAAAATTTGACAGTTTTATGATGGAAGAGACCATAAAGCGGTGCGGCTATTAATTGCAGCGACAACTCTATTCCCTCAAGCTCCATCTCTCGCCGGCCCCCAGCAAGATTTCGAACAAAGAAATTATATTATGAGTGATGCCCAAAGTCAAAAGCAGGTGCCATAAAATGTTGATTTTTTCACCATAAACATAAACGGATTTGAATTTAAAATTTGGAAAAGGGCGGCGGCGATGGCCATGCCACGCTTCAGATATGTGTCGTAAATATCGCAGTGACGATTATTATAGGAGCTTAAGTCAAAGCATTCGATAGGGAATGGGAACCCTAAGATGGATGGGATGGCTTGAAAACCTAAATAAAGAGTTATTCAAGAGATTTGTGGGCATAATTAAATGAAGTTGTGCACTGAGAACAGTGTTTTGAACAAATAATCGCTGATGTCTAGGTCATTTCTAGAATACACCCAAAATATGAAATACATCAACCCATAATTGTGGTTATAATGAAGTCAACCAAAATTGATAGTGACCAACTAGGAATAAGGAGGTCAACCCTAAAATTGAGATAATCATCAAAAATCTGTTATAATAAATTTGGTAAAATCCTCCGATAAATGTGATCAAATCAACCGAAGTATATAGAAATTATATCTACTAATAAATGACGTTTAATCAACACAAATCTATATATATATAACAGCTTACTACTTAACTGTAAATCAACCCATACATATGGTTAGATCAACTGACAACTTACTATGTTTACCTTTCAGTATGGTTGCAATCAACCCATAAATAAGGTAAACTATATCAAAGTATACTGAGTACGCATACTTCCTATAATTAGATCAACCAATAAATGTGGTCAAATCAACCGAAATCAATTGTAATTCACTTCCTACATATAAATCAAAACATTTTCCATAGAAACTTGCTCCGATGGTCTACACCAAACAGTGACAAGTTGGCCTTCCCTTGTTGCTCTTTCAGATTTCGAAGTCTTTCCTCCCAAAAGTTGAACGTGAGCCTCATCCTTACCTGTCCATTCGATAGAAGTCATAGAACCTCCTCAATCTACAGTTCCGGATACGAAGTTCACATCGGCAGATTGCATTTCCTGTTTTGTAGGGCAAAAACTGTCTGATTTTCAGTTAAAACCGTTTTCCGTATGCCTCTGCCCAGAAGCGGGAATTTATTTCCGTTTTTAATTAGACCTGAGGTGCTGCGCCCCCGCCTGGCCGGCCCCTTGCCCTTACTGCCGCCCAGCAACGAACAGCAGCCAGCAGTCGACGTCAATAAAGTTTATGAGATCAAAAACGGCAAATGAAACGTACTAACCGGTTGGCAGTTAGTCCAAATTGGGCAATGAGCTGAGGCTGGAGATTTGAGTAGGAGCTGGAGGAGCCAGAGTCAGAGTCGGCGGAGGCCGTCGACTGAGTTGTTGACGTTGGAGGCGCCAAGCGTTAAACTATTCAGGCCAAATATGCTTTTTGTGAGCCAGCCACGGTCTGGCCGATAGCCGATAGCCGCTAGCCGGTTCTTGGTTCTCATGACAGCAACAACAACAACAACAACAGCAACAACAACAACAACAGCAGCAGCGGGCAACCTAACTAGCCAAAAGTCGAAGCAAAGGCAAAGCACAAAAAGCAAACCAAAGCCAAACTTGGTAGGCAAGAGATTAGCTATACCACGAATGCCTACATGCATTAGATTGTACATTGTATGTTCATAGGATTATGTATGTATGTGTGTATGAATGGATGCATGTATATATGAATGTATGCATGTGTATGTATGTCCCGGCTATAGCTGTAACTAGAGAAGCGCCACAGAGCACATGCGACTAATAGAACTATTACACATTTATCGAAACGGAGCCAGCGCCAAAATGTGAGTTGAGTGTTCGCTTAGGGCTGGCAGCGTGACGTGCTTGTCGTCACGTGACACGCAGTATGTGTGTGTATGGTGGTGTTGATGAAGAAGTTTGCTATTTCAACAAGGGAGAATGTAGTATAAACTTTAGTTAGGTTTTCAATTTGGTCGTGTGCATTTGAATCTTACATTCATATGCATCCACTCTAGAGCACTCTATTAATAGCGGGATGTGGTTGTACGGGCTGGAATACTCTACTTTAAATATGCATTGGATAGGTATACCTCCAACACTAGTTCAATTGGCTAGAATGGGCAAGGGATACCTAATTTTGCTTATATCTACATGCTTCACGATTGATCCTTGATTGCCCATCTCTATGGCAGTTTTCCAAGTAGCAGCAGCAGCGGCAGCAAGCGTAGGCCGCGTTTCCCATGGCACAAAGTCCACCTAAGCTGAAACACAGGCTCCGATATGTTGTTGGTCTCAGGTGTGGCTCTGGCTCTGGCTCTGGCTACTGACTCTGGTTCACCTCCTTTGCCAACGCCATCGCCTTTGCCATCGCCTTTGCCTTCGCCTTCGTCTTGGACTTCTGAACGTTTTGCGCGCGTGTTAAAAATTGTTAAGCAACTCAACTGGAAAGTTGGCTACAGATTTATGGCCAGGCGGTGGCGGTGGCATTTGGGAGCCGCTGCTGAAAATGGAGCTCTCATATTTGGTCAGCCTGCAGCAGGTGTCTCGTCCGTCTCGTTTCGTCTCGCCACAGCCTATGGAAAAAAAGTAAGAAAAACTAGCGGACAACAAATTATTGTGAGAAAAATCAGCTGGCTGTATTGAGTAGTCCACGTCCGTCTCCAGTCTCCAACCCCCGTCCCTGTCCCACCTGTCTCTGTGTGACCCTCTGTCTGTCACTCTGTCTGTCTATCAGTGCGAGCAGATTGATTGAGTGACTGACTGGCTGCCTTAATGCCTGAATGGCCAAAGTTGTCTAACTGTTTCGCCAGAGATTTTTGCCGCAAATTAGAGAAAGGCATGAAAAGATTTTGCTGTGAGTTAATTTAAAAAAATACGAGTACCAATGCGTCTTGGCCAGCATTCAGTCTCTTCAGCTCAAACTGCTTGTGTCGTGCACATTTGTGACGTCAACAAAAAGCTATTGATTTGTCTACATTTTTTTTGCATTTAGAGCCCAACTGTTGGTTCAGGTAATCATTGATGGTGTAGAAAATTGGTTTTATTATAGATTTTTATTAGAATTTGTTCAACTAACGAGCAACTTTGATCTAAAGACAGCCATCTGAGTGACCTGATTTGGAGAGGTCCTGCAAAATGATGATCTAACTTATTACATATTTGTGAAATTTTGAGGATACAATTCGTTCTGCCTGAGTTTCTGGTTCAAATCTTCCGAAAGAGACGGTTTTATGGAAATACGTAGGCAGTAGAGGTGGTAAACAATCGATGGCACTATCGACACTATCGATGGAGGAGCGCTATCGACTCGGCCTATTATCGATGGGGGAGAGCTATCGGCAATATCAACTCGGTCTACTATCGATGGTGCTATCGATAGTGTTCGATAGTACCACCGATGGTTCTGTTTACACATCACTGAAATAAATTGCGCGTTTTTCTTCATTTGTGGCGTCGCTTGACTCAACAAGATTATTTTGTTAACAGCAGTGAAAATATTGGTTAATTAAATTGTGCTCGATTTTGAAGAGTTTTAATTGTTTAAATTATCGAGTAGGCCAAGTCTTTAAATACTTAACTTATATTGGGTACTATCGAGGTCACTATCGTTCACTATCGATGGGCTTGGGAAAACTATCGGCGGCCATCGGTGGCTTTGGAAAAACTATCGATGGCCATCGATGGTGCCCACTATCGATAGTTTTCCACCTCTAGTAGGCAGCTTTACAACAGACCTTTGTCGAAGTAAAAACGTAAGCATCTGTCTCAGAATTTCAAGTCAAGGTCAAGTCATATATCTCATATAAATTGAATAAGGCTAAAAAACAAATTGTATTCATGTTGGACGTCATTTAGCTAACCATGTGCTGGCATCCAAACTGAATGTGCATTCAAAATGCTAGCTCAATCGGTTGGGGATAACTGCCTTAAAATTTAGTTGCAAGATTTGACCTGAGCAATGAAGTGAAAAATAGATTCTATAAAGACAATTTCAAGTTAAAATTCTTAACCAGAGGAAGTCTGTTGACCCAACCACCCCTCGCCCCTCCCCCCCCCCCAAAAATATCACTACATATTTAAAAAGATATTGATATGGGCCCCCCTCATTTGAACAAAAAGCTGGCTACGTCCTTGCTTATGCTCAACGTTTCATTGACGTTGCTCTTGCCATGACAAAGATATATCCATAGTGATAATCTTCTATTATTAACCTATTTTTATTCTTTATTTTTTGCGCCCTAAAAAAGTGAGCTATTAATGTGTGACTTGATGAACTCTCTGGACGTCAAGTCACAGTTAATGTAACGTTTTAACTTTGGAGCTATGTGAATGAACCCTCTTGCCGACTTCGTCATCATCTTAAATTATATGAAAATCTACACAAAATTTGTGAAGTTTCCCAGATTTAATTATGCATTTTTTCGTTGGTTGGAAATAATCTCTTGAACCAAAGTTAATAAGTAAATAAAGTCTTTAATCTTAAGTGCTATTATCTAGCCACTTTTATAATCCGCAAGAACCGAGAACCGAGAAGCGAGCCAAGCCCAAGCCGAGCACTTGCTTAGCTTCCGTTAATTATGGCAGCCCAAAGCCACAACTTGCCCTGACCTAACCAGCTCCGGCTGCTGTCTCTCCAGTGAAGCGGTTCTGGTTTTGCTCTTCGCCTTCGCCTTCGCCTTTGCCTTTGCTTTGCTCTCCTCATGTATCCCAATTATGAATTATATTTTTGTAATCTTATATTCTGGCCAAGTATGTGAAATAAAAATTATGATTTTGCGGCTTATCATAATGTTGAAAGCTTAGACTTTTGCTGCAAGACGAAACGATACCAAACGAATCCCCACAAACAGGCGCACAGGGAACACATCTGAGGGCAACCCAAGCCCAAGCCCAAGCCCAAGCCCAGGCACCTTCAGCTTCAGCTTCAGCATCAGCATCAGCTTCTTCTTCACTTCCCTTACTTCTTCTTCTTCTTCTGGCTTAGCATGCAAGTTCTACAATTTCAGGTATTAAAAGTTTATTAAAAACAAATACTAAAATCACCTGCACTGCGAGAAAAGGTTAGCCACAAGGTAAAGGATCTGACTCTGGCTCTTCGTAAATGTGAGCCGAACAGGATGAGCGACAGCACCAGCTGGTGATTGCTTCTTCACCAAGCTGTGGCTTTGAGCGATAGTAAGTCTTCTTTTGCAATCATTTTTTGCAGTGTATTTAAACCTAAGGTATTTGCTAAAACCGCATAGAGAGAGAGGGAGACAGAGCCCATGTCTCAGGTTGAAGCTGACCCTGCTGCTGCTGCTGATGCTGGGCTGTTCTGCTGCATCCGCATCTGCATCCACATCAGCATCAGCATCTTGGATACGATGGAATATAAAACTCTTAAACACAGCGAGCTATGTTCTGAGTACGGGAGGGGGAGAGGGGGATGGGGGGGGGCGGTTAGCTCTGATACTCTTTCTGTCCCATGCCCCTGCTACTGCTGCCTGCGGCTAGAGCTTCAGCTGTGCATGTGTGTGTGAATGGCCCAAAAGTGGATGCTTCAGCATGCACGGACGCCACTTGGACGCGCGTGTTCCAGGACATGCCAGCCAGGACGCCCGTCACTGGGGAGTCTGCATTTAGACAGAGACCCAGTCTTGACAGATAAACAGGAAGTCATCGTTGTTCGCCAACACTTCAAGCCAAGCAGGACAGCACCAGGACACGGGCACGGACGGCACTCTCCACCTATCTCTCTCGCTTTCTCCATCTCCATCGCCATCTTCAGCTCTCTCTCTCTGTGTGTCGAGTGGACGTGTGTACATAGCTGGACAGCCGCATAGGGGGAGCAGCAGTAGGTGAAGGGAGGGGCGTCGTTCAGGAAGCTCTTCGTGTTTTGGCATATGTATTGCCTTTTGTCTTACCATACTTTGCGGGGTCGCTCGATGTGGACTTTATTCATAACATGAAGTATTTCGAGTCGAGTGGAGCGGCACGGAGTGAAGTGGAGGCACCGCCAGAGACCACAAAGCACAGAAAACAAAAGCAGACAAGAGCAGACATCGCATCCCGCAAAAAGCAGCCATCTCCAAATGGTAATGGTGTTGAAAACTGACGGACGGTGCTGAGGTGGCGGAATAGTTCAGCCCCCGGGAAGCATATGAAATCCAGCCAGTGCTTACGTTAAGTAAATCCACAGCAGACGTCTTATATAGTGGTGGAGTGGTGGACTGTTACAGGCCGGTCAATTGAAGCTAAATGAATTCTAGAGTTGTCCACATTATGCACAAGGTGGGGTGTCTGAATGAAGTGAAGTAAAAGAGATGCGACACAGGATATAAACCAAAACGCCACATTTAAAACATGAGAGGAAAGCTCCTTTCGAGTACCTGAAGCTTATTCTGAAGTGAAGTGAAGAGAACACCCGCACTGACAAAAAATCTTGATCTGCAAAGATCCCCTTTACATTTATACTCGTACTCTAGTAGAGTAAATGAGTATATTCGTGAAGGAGGGATTGGTGGTCCTTTGTGGATTTACCTTTAGATTCCATCTCTTGCGCCAGGCAGCCAATGTGGTAAGGTACTCTTGGAGTCCAACTTCTGCCTTATTGCAACATTTAGAGCTGTACAGCAGTGCAATATCATCAGCGTAAGTAGCAAGTAGAGGCTTCCGGGGAACTTCCATATGATACTCGCTAGGGGAGCAGGACGATGCACTGATTCACATGACCCAGTTATCTTAAGCGTGGATTGAGCGCCAAATTTTGGCAGGGGTCGCCTCAATAACGTGATCTAATTTTGATAAAAAGGTGTGGGAATAGCCGACTCGTCACTTCTACGATTACGAAAAACAATATTCCGACAAATCTGAACTTTTCGAAGTTATCGCACGCTTGGGGTCAGCTATTTATGGCGACTATATTGAGAGTATGAACCCGCCGATCTTTGTTCACTTTTGACACTGAAGGAACAAACCATTAAGGAAATTATTCTTACTACATCTGTAAGTATAAAATTAATCTAATGGCTTAAAAGCATTAAGTCAATTTAGAAATGTTGCGTGTGTTCAGCTGATGATGACCTTCTTTGTTCTTCAGCTGAAATCACTGACCATCGGGAGTGTGCTAAGCAGATGACGCGCAGTGTACAATGAACAGTCTTTTGCTGTGGAAAATCAATGCCTTGGAAAGCGCCTTACGTATCAATTTTGCTGCTTAAGTAAGAGAGACAGAATTCTGCTGTTTTGATTCCGAATATATGCCCTCTCTTTCTCTCACACACAGCGTGAGCCAAGTCAATGCCGTTTGAAATGTGATCAAGGCATATCTATGGTGATTACTATATGATCCGGATAAATTATGGTCAGCAGACCTGGAACCAAATTTGGTTAAACTCGGAGAGAAAAAGATTTGCAAACTAGGAGTTCACTCTGAATCAAAGGGTTATATGGGAGCTGTAAGATATAGTGGCCCAATCTAGGCGACTTTAACATATGAGCAACTTAGGGCAGAGGCAGTCTAAGGGCAGAAGCTGACTAAACCTTTGAAACTGAGACACAAGTCCGACGACAGACAGACATGGCTTTATTGACTCGGTCCATTATGCTGATCAAGAACATATACACTTTTGGGCTGGAGATTTTTAGTGCCAAAAAAGAATACGCTTTGACTTCGTTTGGCATAGATTCGCCTCGGATAACGCTTGCTAATTTGCTCGGCTAATTATCATACAAGTACTCATATAGTTTGCGTTTACTATATCTATATAGATATGTCAATTGTTACGGAATGAACACTTATTAGCATAGCTTTTCTGTTTTCTTCCAAACCAAACCAAATTCGGGTTGTAACCATTTAAGGAGGCCCCACGTCTGCTGGCCTGATCTGACTAAGATCGCACAATTATATAATATAGCTCAGATACAACCGACTCTTCCGGAATGAACACTAAGGGACCATACTTTTCAGTTTTTCATCCAAGTCAAACCAAAATCGTCTTGTGTCCCTTGTAACCACGCCCCTGTAGCCCCACGCCCCCTGACCAGATTTGATCTAGATGGATTATTCATTATAAAGTGAATGGTATGAGAGCTTCGGCAAGCCGAATCTAGCCTTGCTTTATTGTTTTTGTTGATTTTGTCTTTCTCTTTCAGTTTCTCGGCTGCCCTATGAAAATTTTGCAAAATGCAATAATATTTCCCTGAAACGCCCTTCCACCTGCTCACGTGCACCTTCACCTTTAGCTATCCCTGGCTGCTGCCATGAACGTTTTTCAATTAAAATAGCTAAGCACAACAAAAACACACACACAGGCACACATGCTAACTATATATGCCATCTCTTTCTATTATCTACACTTCTTCCCTCCCCCCACACACCCCCCACACACACACATAGACACACTCTTTGCCTGGTTGCCAAGCGCAAACTAATTAAAATTAAAACCGAGTTTTCCGTTCGGTTCGGTCACTTGAGCAGGAGCAGCAGGAACAGGTATTCAACATATTCACACACACATCCACACACACATGTATGTGGAAAAGTAATGCCACACGGACACACACAGGTAAGCACTTGGGAATTTCATAAAACTCAGCTATTTTATAATTATACTTGAATTTCTCAAAACTTATTTATTAATTTGTTCTTTTCATTTGGTTTCATTGGTGATTTTCTTTTATAAATTTTCATTTTCTCAATATGATTTCGAAAAACAGGAAGAATTGTCTGAAGTAGAAGAACTCTTTGCTTAAACTCGAACTCTAAAAGAGTAAACGAGTACATTGGATTTGTGCAGGCAGAAGAAAGCGTCTCCGACCCGATAAAGTATATATACTCTTGATCAGCATCAACCGCAGAGTCGATCTAGTCATGTCCGTCCGTATGAACACCTAGATCTCGGAGACTATAAGAGCTAGAGAGACCCAATTTGGCATGTAGATTCCCCTTTTGAGGTGTCAGATCAAGTTTGTCTTAAAATTTTGCCCCGCCCGCTCCCACCATCGCAAATCTATAAGAACCTTATATCTCCCACAAATCTTAATGCCTTAAAACTCGGCTTGCATATGTATTAGCATATAATCTACCAAAAGATCGGAAAATAATTGTAGACAATATAAATTATACATTTTCTTGATCAGCATGACAATGGGAGTCGATTTAACCATGTCCTTCTGTCCGTCCGTCTGTTTCAATACTAAAATCGCAGAAATCTTAAAAGCTTAAAAAGTGCTTCAGCAGATGCTTTCTATATCTGCAAGCTGGTCAACTTCGATCCAGATAGGAAAGCGATGTCATTTAGCCCTCATAGAACCGATTTTCTGGGAACTTACACAAAATCTTTGTTTTTCGTCCAAATCGAACCAAATTTGTTTTGAGCCCCCACGTCTTTTGATCAAATTTTATTCAAATCGGACCCTTATATCATAAAGCTCCCATATAACCGAATTTCTCAGAATAAACAATTAGTAAGAAACTTCTTAATTCTCATTGAAATCAATGCAAACTGGGATTGTATCCATTTTGTGTATTTCCAAACAAGTTGCCCGAATTTGGATTGGAATCAGGATTGGTCTGCTACACGATATAACATTTTTCTAGGCACAGGATATTTAACTGTCGAGCAGGTTGACTGCAGTATTTTTACTTGTTTAAGCTAATTTGATCAAATTTGGTCTTAAGATGTAGGGTTATATGGCAGTCTCCCTCTTTGCAATACAAGAAAACAATTGATACGCGTGATGTAAGATTCATACAAAAATTCTTTTAATTCGACATTTGAAAATCTCTATCAATAGCCACGCCTGTGATTTCGATTAGTAAATGCTTAAACATGTTTTAAACATTTAACAATAGCCAAAACATGACAGAGTTTGGTGCGGATCGCAGAAGGAATCATTAGTTTATATCATTAGTTTATATGAATTACATGATTGTTTTTTTTATATGAAATCATGTTCATGTTCAGTAAGGCCATGAACTCAACCAGCATTAGGGAAATGCAGATTATTGTAAGTGTTTCACACCATGTTTCACATGCAACCATGTATTTACTCTTTCACAATTATGTACTCTATACTCTTTCACTTATCTCTTACAACTCAAATTGAATAGATTCTGCATAAGCTTAGGAATATGACAAATCTCTTGTATTTACATTTAGCTTTGCTCTCTCTTGTTCACACACAAACTTAAGTGTGGCTCACATAGCTGCCTCTTAGGCTGCGTCGCACCGCGGCGGAGAACATTAAATGAGCAGCGAATAAATCCCTTTGCGAAATAAGTTGGCTTTTAATTGCGGACCGCAGGAATATTTCCTTTTGAATTGAAAACAAATATTGCTTTGATTAAATCTTTTTGAAAATATTCTAAGCACACATATAAATCAGGCATATTCTTACAAGACTCGCTGTCATTTGATGAGATGCACATTGTGGGCTTTCAATCTAAGCATTCCAGAGTTATTGCTGCTGCTGCTTAGTGGTGCTATCGATTACCATCTAACCCGTACACTCCTCTATAAGCTATCATTGCTGGAGTCCTGTCCAGAGCTATCAATGCAGTCGAACGGCAGCCGAAACCACCAACTTCTGCCTGGCTACTGACTATCGCTGTCACCACTATCGCTGTCTTCCACTTCCACTTCCACTCAGTTCTCCAATTGCAGCCTTGCCAGAGGTTTATGCGTTGCACAAAAGGCGTTTTCACATTGGAATCATGCTGAAGACGTATTAACAATATGCTTGCTCGAACTAGAATTGGAACAAACTTTTCTTCTACCTCAGTGTTCAGTGTCTCTGTGCCTCTGGCTATGCCTTCCTCCATCTTCAGCGTCTGCATTTTTAGGGCTACAATGGATGGCCGCAAAAACCGCAAGAAATCAATTCCAAGAAAATGTTTTTGTTTGTCTTCCGCTGCGGCAAAGCCAATACTCACTCGAACATTGCTTGATTTCACTGTACGTATATAGATATATATCATTATAGTTTTGTATATAAAACATAAATTGAATGCATTTGCCAAGCTTCATTAGCCCACCATGTGGTGTACGAGTAGCTTGAACATTCGGGTTATGCGTCTCTCTCTTTCTCTCTCTCTCTCTCATGCCGTTCCAGTTAGAATACAAAATGTGGGCCTCAGCTTTTAATGCAAAAAAATTTGTAATAAAACTAATTAAAGAATAGCTTTGGGTTGCCGAAACTTATATACCATTCACATTGTAAATATTTAACCGAATCAGATCAAATGTGGTCGGTGGACGTAAGGCTACAAGGATACAAGGGATTCAAGACGAATTTGGTTTGATTACGATGAAAAACAGAAGAGTTATGCAACTAAGTGTTCATTCCGGAACAATCGGTTATATGGGAGCTATATGATATAGTTTTCCGATTTGGATAAAACTCGAACTTAACCAGTGTGTAGGCAAAAGAAGCATCAGGTAAAAAATTTCAGCTCAGATCAAGAATATTTATACTTTATACAGTCATACTTTTGTGTGTTGAAAGCTTTCTGACAAAATCAATATGCCATTTGGTGAATGGTAAAAAAACCAAAGAAAGAGAGAGCAAAAAAAAAACGAAAGGAAGTGAAAAGCGGAACCACTTGAACACACACACACACGCACTCATATGACCATCATAATGACCATTATGATCATGCTGCTGCTTCTGTTTATGAATTGAGGCTAAATTCTCAAGCAAAAAACGTAACAGAAAGCTTTATTAGGTGGCTTAATTTGGCAGTGGCATTAACTTTTATAAGACCAGCGAATTGGCACCAAATTGTCCCCGCTAATGGCTTCAATTCTGGACTTAGAGATTAAAGAGCTGCAAAAAAGTGAAGCAAAGACATTACATTTTAGCTAATATGTCTAGATATCTTATATTAGGAAGAGTCGTTCTGAAGAGCCAACATCTGAATTAGAACAAACAAGTAAGAAGGCAACAGTGGAGCTTGCAAGACAGTTAAATACCCTAGGTAGAGGGTATAGCAATCCGATCTTGAACAAATCGGTCAACGAACTTGGAACCTCGCAACACGGATACAAACGAGTACGGATTGATTTCACTACAAAACAAACACATTTTCCTACTATATGATACTGAATAACTGATCTGAATAAAGTTGTTGATACAAACCAAATTTGGTTCAATTTACATGATAATAAATATGTGTTCATTCCGAATAAATCACTTATTTGAGAGCTATTTGATATAGTGGTCCAACTTGAACGATTTTAACACATGGGCAGGGTACGGCAGAGAGAAGTCTGTGGTAAGAACTCGATAGCTTTAAAACAGAGAGACTAGTTCGCATAGAAACACATGGACAGCAAACGGACATGGCTATATACTGTATCGGGTCGTAGATGCTTCCTTCTATGAGTAACAAATATAGTGACAAAATTATAATACCCTCTGCAAGGGTATAAAAACCAACTAAGAGTTCATTTCGAATCGCTATATGATATTGCAGTCAGGCAGACTGATGGACATGGCAATATCGACTCGGCTTGTCAAGAATACTCATACTCTATCTTGTCGGAAATGTCTCCTTACAAATATCCTGATAAAATTATAATACCCTCTTCAAAGGTATATAAATCATCACATAGCGTTTATCTTCAGATATAACTTCAACACGGGAAACCAATTAGACAGCTGTTTTCACAAAAAATGTCACCTTTCAAATGCGTGTTCCTCTGTTGAAACAATCAGATTAGTATTACCAGATATGGACACCATAGTTGCTGTGAAAGAAGACGACTATGATCACTTTGGGAACGGTGAACCTCCTAGTCTAAACATGAAATATTCTGCAGGACTGCAGAGACTACGCTCACTCACGCAACTCCTCCAGCGCAAGGAAATTTGGAAATTGAGAGTGCATATAATTTCAGATTCCGTCATTTGTTCGATTTTTTGTTCTTAGGTAAAATAATAAGGATGAAAAGATACCAATATGACAGTTTAGTAGCAGCTGATATGTTTCGATATTATCTACAAAGGGACACCCAATGGGAACCTTCTATTTCAAATAAAAACGTTATGATTTAGTTTATTTTTTATACAGTTTGAGGTGACTTTGAGTGTGGGCTGCTGTCGATATATCGTGAAGGCCATAAAGATGAAAATAAATCCAAAGAAATTCAACATAGTAGGTCAATAAGAGGCCCAATAGAGGTCTCAAAATGGGGAAACCGCCAGATAAAACATTTCAGGTGATGAATTTGTTGTTTTGGTTTGCCAAGTTAGAATTACCATACTTCTATACTCATATATAAAAAGCAAAAGAGACAGAGATAGAGTGAGAGAGAGAAGGCGAGAGGGAGAGAGAGAGAGAGTGAGAAAGAGAAGTAGTGGGTCAGCGTGGCTTATTTTAAAGTCAAAAATCATCGCAAACACAAAATAACACGCCAGCTGTGGGCCAAAGCTGTTGTTGGTTTTGCATTTAAAAATATTTTTTTTTTATTTTTTGCATAAATATGAATAAATTAAAATCGAAATCAACATTTTTATTTTATGGAAACACACACTCACACACACACACACACTTTTATGCACAAGCACACAAACAGACGTACTCACACATCTCCCGGACATGGACCCAGATCCGGCAGGCGCAGCGCAGCGCAGAGCACACTGCTGCAAACGGATGAGTGGGGCCTATGGAAGGGGCCAGGGGCAGGACGGTAGACGGGTAGGGATGGACGGACGGACGGGCCATTTTGTGGCCAGCAATTAAAAATGGCGGGCTGTTGCACATTTAATTATTGGGAATCGGCTTTCAGGTAATCATTGTTAATGGCGAATGGCGAACTACGCGCTGCCATTTAATCTTAACGGTAAATGCGTTTTTTCGAGCTGTTGCTGGTTGTCGTTGTTGTTGTTGTTTGTGCATTCAACGCCTTAAAAGCTACACAGCTGAAAAAAAGCAAGTAAGAACGCAACAGTTGAGCTTGCCAGAGAGGTAAATACCCTATAAATAATAGACTGATATAAAAAATATAGCAAGCCGCTCCTGATCAACATCGGAAAACTGGGATTTGGGGCTCCTAAAAGGGATACAATTCAAATTGGATGAAATCGAGGATGAAAAACAAACATTTTGGGCTCATTCTCAAGAAGAAATCGGTTATATGAGGGCTATTTGGTATAGTTGTCCGATCTGAACAAAATTTTGTCTGTGAATGTGGGGGGCCTCTTACAATGGATAAAAACCAAATTTGGTTCGATCTGTATGAAATACATTTTGTCTTCATTCAGAAAAATCGGTTATATGGGGTCTATATGATTAAGTTGCCCGATCCGGATCAAATTTAGTCAGTTGTGTAGCGGTCAGTTGTACATAGAAGCAAAGGTTCTGTTTTAATCTGCTACGAAATTTACATACGAATGTTTAGCATGAGATAATAAGTTAGACTGGACTTGAACCGTCTTATCATATGTCTTATCATAAGTAAGCTTCTTCATTACATATTTAAGTTCAAGGTTATTTCTTCGTCTACATGCAGACCTCATATGATAAGACTTACCCGCTCCGAATCGTAGGATTTACCAGCTTCAGGCTAGCTCCTCATATGTATGCACAGTAGAGGAAAAGAAAGATCAGATGCCTTGCCGGTCTGTCTCGTCTGTCTCGCTCAATTTTCTACAGATCATTGCTTAAGGAGAACTCATACCATTAAGTCAAATTTCAAATAAAACCTTTTTCTATATTATCACCAAAAGTGTTGTCTAAATATTCTCAAATTTCATATCTCTAATTCACCAATACAATCTGGATATACCAACCATTTGATACTGTACTGAAGAGTGTATCATGTTCATTTAAAACAAAGTGCCTTATTGAAAGAGTGAAAGTGCCTATTAAAACGGATCAGCTTCTCGATGAGCCTTGTTGGTGATGTTCTCAATCTTCTCCTGTTCAAAGTCTACCTATTGCTTTATTTACACCAGGAAATCTCATCAACCGTAGAGGTAAGGTTTATTTGTGAGAAGCCGCAGTGCTTTTTGTGCTCGAAAGACCCCGTACATATATACATGTTAGGTTAATATATATCATGCATATCTATATGTAGCAATATATGAAAATTAGTTATCAAAATTATGTGTATGCAAATTCAATATACCAGATCAGTTCATCTTAGATAAGTCCTAAAATCTTATCCATTGCTTATCGTTATAACTTGTTAGCTAAAATTAGTATGGACCAACGACCGCCTAACCATGCCTAGGCAAAAGTTTAATGTTAGGCCTGTTCTTTATGTGCATATATTCTATATATTCTTAAAACTGTATATCGTAATGCTTGATTTCTGCCTCTCGTGGATAGAACTAAGCAAATATCGAACAGGTACAAATGCTGAAATATCTCCACGTCATCAATGAGCTCAACGATCACGCTATGAGCATGTATTGTCACTATTGTGTAAAGTAATTATCTGCAAATTTTATTTTTATATTATAAGGAAGCGTTTCCGAGCCCATAAAGTATATTAATTCTTGATCGGGAGCAACAGCCCAGTCGATCTGGACAATTTTACAATTTTTCCACCAGAAATCGATGAAAACCTTATAAAATATTTGTAGACAAAAAAAGTTGAATACTTTTGAGTGTGTCGAATATTAAATAAGTGCTAAGTATGAGTATCTTATAGTCGGAATATCGACTATAGTTCTTAGTTTTTATTAAATCATTTTGTTCTCGATAAGTGCAATTGAAGTCGAAAGCACTTTCATTTTCAAAAGTTTGAAGTTCTTTGTTCAAGGCCAAACTCATGGAGAGGTTCATCTGCACGGTTACCAGACTTTATTTTCAGTCTTCTTTCCCTCCTCTATTACGAAACAAGCTCTGTGATTACCATCACATTCTATTCTGTTTTTAAGTTTTAGCTTTTGGCCTAAAATTCACACTAAGGCAGTTTTTTTTTTACCAATGTGACCAAATTCCGTCCGCATCGCCAACCCATTCTGAGGAGCATTGCCATTCAGCATTGCCACATATCCGGAGAACATCAAAATTTAATGAAGTAAGATTTGGGAAAACGAAATCTGTCCGATAAACTTATCCACTTAATATTACTTTATTCAGGAGATGCAATATTTTGATATATTGTTAACATAGATTAACATATAGATTCATGCTTTACAAATTTCATCGAATATATTTCTAAAAATTTCTAAATCAATATAATTATTGTCAAATAAAAACTAAGAAATTAGTAAAAATATAATGAACTCACCTAAAGATTGTCGCCTCACCTTTGAATTCTTATCATTTGCTTTTGCCAAGACAAATGAGATAGCTACGTTAGCGATTGAACAACAATCAACCATTTTTCAGTCACTCTTGACCTCAAGCCTACTAATTAAAAAACCCATTTAAAACTGCAAGTCTCGAGCCACCCTCTCTTTTGTGCACTTCTACCGCACATTTGACCACTGTCAATATTTGTTTTTAATTCAACAGCAAAAAATTCCTTAAAATTTATACATAATTTATTTATGATTCAAAAACTGCACAAAATGCATGGCGACGTATGATGCGAAATTGTATAACCCAACAACAACAACACAGCCCCCCTCTCGCACCCCCGCACACTGCTCACTTATGACGCAATTATCATATTTAAAATATATATACATATGTATATATATATCAATATAAATTTATATATAAACCATTGCATGGGAATTGCAATTGCACAACTAAAGCTGAAACCAGATACTGCGTTTGAGGGAAAACGGGAAAACTGCCCGGCTTGCCCGTACGAGTGTAGGGTATCCTCTGCCTGTGGTAAATTAGATCAGCTCTGGATTGACCCTGCATGGGCTGTAGACCAGAGGGGGGATGTGAAATTAAATTCCATTCACTGCAAATGCATTTCATTGATTTTGCAAATGAGTCGCAAAAATTCCTCAACTTATTTATTGCAAAAACGATTTAATAGAATTTATATCATCTGTAGATGAGGGATCTAAGGCTGAGGGAAATCAAAAATTAGTCCAGAATTTGCTTAATGAATTTGTGAGTCTGTGAAGTGAGTTCTGTCATAATGGAGAGACCGCAAATTCTGAACTTCGACAAGGTTAAAGGCACACGATGTCATAGCTGAACAACAAGTAGTTTCAAGAAGACTTTGCCATATGTCCAGATAATGCAATAAACAGTCCAAATCGGTGTCGGAATCATAGTCGAGGCTCACTGGTTTGATTTTCTATTGAAACTACTATTTGATATAGCAAGGGCACAGCCGTATTCCTTTTAGTCCTCAAGTCAAGTTTTTAACGTTTTTCCTTATTGCAAATTTAAAGCCATTCGAATAACAACGACAACAACAACAACAACATAAAAACCAAAGACTTGTCGCAATCAGTTGAGGCTAAAAAAATACAAAAAATAAAAGCAACAACTGAAACCCAACTGAAAAAATTAAACAACAAGGCGAAAGGAGAATATGAAGATGGATAAATGGCAGAACGAAGATGGTAGATACAAGCTCGTTCGAGTTCAGGCCTCGTCGAGAGGTCTTCAAACAGAAGAAACAAGCAAGCGCAGCAGCAGGATAATGTTGCCAGGGTGCAGAGGAAGCAAGGGGCATAGGCGGCATTGCTGCGGTTAATGCAGGTACTGCCATTGGAGTGGCCAAGCAGGAGTTGGAGGTGACCGTGGCTGAGCCTGGCCTGGCCTGTCTTGTCCCAGGACCTGTCCTGGCTTTCATTTTTTTCCATCAGCGGCTGTGCAAATATTTTTAATAACGGGTTTTGGTCGCCACCAAAAATAAAATATATACAAAAAAATCACATTGAAATGTGAGTCCTGGCTTGAGGATGAACAGGCACTGTTCAAGGAGACTGAACCCTCCTTGGACACAGGGCCTTAACCCCATAAAATACGTATAGATGCAGCGGCCGTGCGCTGGGCAAACTTGTATCTTCTGGCAGAGTTTCTGTAGTGAATTTTGATATTGGAAGTCAAGAAAAAGGAGGTTAACTTTTCATTGGCAACTTTCAGGCGCCTTAAAATGACATTTTCATACGAAAATAATTAAGGAGCTTCAAGAGAAATTTATAGATGAAAACTAATATTTATTTGTTGTCTAATGAATGTCCTGTAATTTCCTGTAATAAATGTTAAAAATAATCAAATGAAAATTACAGTTTTCCTGCCTTTTTCTACTCAATAATAAACAACTGCAGCCAGCAATGGGTTAAGAAATTGCAATCAGGTCAAAATTTAAAAAACAACTGGCGAAAAATACTTACGAAAAGAGGCATGAATATCTTTAAATAATGACATGGTCTACAGGATAGGGATTGCAGGGATTGCAGGGATTGCAACCGGTTCGAATGAAGGGTGAAGCCGAACGAAAACTTCAGCTCGAAGCCCAAACACGTGTCCCAAAAAGTAAGAACACAAAGAAAGTGTTTATTTCCATTTTTTTTACTTGCGCCAACTTTTAGATTGATTTCACATTAAAACATATTTTTTCATAATTAAAAAATCTAAATACATATATATATATAATTGAAAGAGATAAATATTTATAAGAGGAAAGATCGCTGAAGAATCGCTATCAAAAACTAATAAATATGGGAAAATAGTACACGGTTAGACTTAGAGCAATTACTTAAGCAATCTGATTTATTAGAAAAGAAAATTATCTCAAAAATCGAACAGGCAAATGGAAGCCTTCTCGACACCATTAAGTATATATGTATATGTATATTCTTGATCGAGTCGATCTAACCCTGTCCGTCCGTCTGTGTGCACGTACACCTAGAGCTAGGAGACTATAAGAACTAGAAACACAAAACTTGGTATGAGGCGTCAGGCCAAGTTCATTGTAAAACTCCCTCGCTTATCGATAAAGCCTAATAGGTCCCACAATTCTTGAAGCATTAATTTGTATTTCGATTTATACAGGAATAAGCCCATCATTTAATGCTTTGCTAAGCTTCACTACGATCGGATGACAATTGTAGACAAAATAGGAAAAAAAGAAATCAAAAAGTTTGCCTACTTTTGAGCGCGTCGAATATTGAATAAATGCTGAGTACGAGGAGCTTAAAGTCAGCATATCTACTATAGCTTTCTCTCTTGTTTTTCCCCATCAGTTAAAGATAAATGTTTAAACGGAAAGTTTATGCTAAACAACTTAGGTATGGTCATGGTCCCCTTTTTTTTAATGACAAATACAAGTTTTACAGCCACTTAGTCCCCTCCCCCTCATGGCAAATAAGGACACAAAGTGTGAAGAAAAAAAAAAACAAAAATGAGAGAAGAAATAACAATCCCAAAATGAGGAAGAAGTGTAAAGTCAAAACAATTAAAAACTCAATTAGCGCCATATTGAAAAGCTGCCAATCATTGTGTTTGTGTGTGTGTGTGTGTGTGTGTGTGTGCGTGTGTGTGGTTTTATGCATTTGTGTGCCGCAAATTGGTCAAAAGTACAAAAATATCAAGAGACAGACGGAAAAATAGCACAAATACACAAAAAACCAAAACAAAAAGCCAAAACCAAAAGAGAGACAAAAAATGAATGCCAAACCAAATCAAACAAAGGCGAAAGGAAAAATTGCCAAAAACCTCACAAATAGAGCGTGAAATTGAAGAGGGGGACGGGGAGGGGAATTGTCGACGGTGGCGTTGTTTGAAAAGAACAGAAATAGCAACAATAACAAATAACAAACAACATTTGACAGCAAATTTGGTAACAAGAAAAAAACAGGAGAGAGGAAGTCGGCTAGCTTCGACTTGCCGAAGCTTATATACCATTCTCATTGTATATATATAGGCGATCTGGATGAAATCGGATGGAGGGGATGCAAGGCAGACAAGGCGAATTTGACGAATTCATTTCTTATCAATCGGTTATATGGTGGGTATGTGATATAGATGTCCGATCTTGATCAGATCAGGCCAGCGGACGAGGGGCCCCCTCAAATGGATACAAACCGAGCTTGCTTTCATTTGGAAAAAGAACAGAAAAGTTTTGCTAGTAAGTGATCATTCCAGAAAAATCGGTTATATGGGAGCTATATGGTAGAGTTGACCAATCTAGATGAATCTCACACTTTATCAGCGTGCAGACAAAATCAGTAGCTGGTAAAAGTTTCAGCTCTGAGGTCTTTGTTTGGAAACAGACGAACGAACAGACAGATGGACTTGGTTATATCGAATCCCCTTGTCATGCTGATCAAGAATATATAGTTTATATAGTTGGAAACGCTTCCCTCTGTGCATTGCAAACTTTCTGACAAAGTTAATATGCCATTTTGTGAATGGTATGAAAAAAAGAACAGATAAGAAATAAAATGCTGGACAACCAAAAATGCAAAATACCAAATGGAATGAATGAACAAAAGACTGGCTATGTGTGTGTGTGTGTTTTCAATGGTATTTGTAATGCAATTTGTAGTATGCTGAAAATAAAAAAAGCCAAGGGACAAATGAATGATAAAGCCACAAGTGTTTGATGAACGCAGGTGAAAGACAGACGCATATGGAGAAAGGAAGCTGCAACACAAAAGAGTGGCGTGGATCACCTCCTCCTCCCATGAAATATATATTTTACAAGGACTACAAGGACCAAGAAAACGTATTTCACAACCAAAAAATTGAAGTTTCGGAAGCACAGAGATACTCGTAGATACTTTTATGTTACCAAAATCCCACAAAAGATACTTCCATTAGCGGGCCAAAGCGTATAAATCTATTGACCCAGCATAACAGATTATCTATTAACACGTAAATGTAAGTTGCCGCTGTGAACCGGACCAAAAGCGGAATCAGCTGTAACGGAACCTGAACCGACACAAGCGTTCTAAATTGAAAATGAGGTCAATTTTTGAACAAATATTCCAAATCAATTTTAATTAAGTATATATTGGCCATTATTATCTATGAGCTTTAGCAATTCTCCATTGTGGTGTTACGAGGAACTATTTCTATATCTATTTCGGGAACTGGTCACACTGATGGCAATAGCTAGTTGTCTTGCTTAGAGTGAGTTAAAAAAATCAATTTGGAGACAAAATGGCAATTTCAAGAGAAGTTTTCCGTTGGATTAGTTTGCACAACTTCGACGTGGATTATCTCAACAAGAATGTGTCGATAAACTCAATTGTTTATATGGCGATAAAGCACCATCAAAAACCATAGTATATCGCTGGTAAAGTGAATTCATTCGCCTACGAGTAGCGTGAAGGTCGTTCAAAATCGGTTGTTGTGAGATAGAGGCATCCTTGCACATTAGTTTCACTTCAATACATTCGTTTGCAGTTAGTAAGTTAGTAGCTCTCGTTGGAAGCCTCCTAATTCATCAATTGCTCAAAAAAGTTCGACCGTGGTGATTTAAAAGACGTGTATAATATCTTGACAAGTGACGAATCATGAATATATATATGTATACACAGGAAACAAAACGGTAATCGACCGTGTGGGCATTCCAATACAAGCCAAGTCCAACCAAATTTGTTAATTGAAGAAGTACAGCGAAGCAAATGGTCGCCCGTTTCTTCGGCCGAATGGGTCATGTGACCACTGTTGCGCTTAAGCAGCGCAGGACGGTCAATTCTGATTATAGAACTTCGGAGTAAATCGTAAAACCAACCGCCGAAGACGAATAATTTTCCATCATGACAATGCGAGCTCTCACAGATCTCGTCACACAGGTGAATTTTTAAGCAGTCGAAGAAATCGAATTCAGGACACATCCTCCGTACAGTCCTGATTTGGCACCCAATGACTTGTTCTCTTGTTCCCGAATATCAAAAGGTAAACTGCGTGGTCAACGAATTACGAGCGCCGAAGAAGCAGTTGAAGTGTTCAAAAACCAAGTTGTGGAGGTGTCTCAAGAGGAATGGAAAAAGTGCTATGACAAATGGTTTGAAAGAATGTAAAATTAAATTGATCATCAAGGGGAAAGTTTTCAAAAACAATATGGCCATTTTCTTTCAAAAATGTTTGTTATTATTTTCTATTCCCTTTATATTTCGGAAGTATCTATAGTAGCTTCATAATTCCATCGGTATAGAACTTCTATGGGTTATCAGTAAAAACTTGGCCAAGTGGTTTTCAACTGCTCTTCGGTCGGCCAATTTGTTACCATCAAGAGAGATCCGGGCTATACGGTGGATGAATCCAAACTTCCCAACCAAAGCTTCGTCAAATGTATTTCTTTAGATACTTCACTCACATTCGAATCACTATCAAATTAGTGTTGTCAGATATATGATATATACTTTCATTGAGTTCAGAGGTGGGCAACCGCGGACCTTCCTTGGGGGTTTCCAGTGCGGGTGTGGGGCTAACCTGCTCAATACCAGCATATGAGGAACTGCTGCTTGGCTGGGATGTTCGCTGTCTCCTGCCATTATAGATGCGTTGAACTCTTGCCTTGTAAACTTTGCATCCCTTGTATGAAACCTTGTGGTTTCTATTGCAGAGCATACAGGTGGCATCTTCGTCCTTGCACTTTGTGCAATTTTCTGATTGCACAAAACCTGTGCGAAAGCCTTGTGGCAGTATCATTGTGCTTGTCCGAACTCCTGGCAACGATGGCATTGTACCAAGTCGTCGAACTTTCTTGGCGGTTCAATAGTAACCGTAGCTCCACACATCCGTGTGGTTTCAAAGATTCCTTTGTGGTTGAGTGCTGGTTCACGATCAACAAAGAAGATTGCAATTGGAGAATTTCGAGATGCGAAACTTGTCATTGGTGATGTGCCTCACAGTGTGTCCTTCTGGTACCTTCTGTTCTTTGAATTCCTAACTTGGCTTCACGATTTGGAAGGGATTTGAGTTACGAGGACGAGTTACGATTTAACTGGTGGCTTGCCTTCGTGCTGCTGCTGCTGACATTTTACTAGAGAGATCTTTAGTGCGCTGGATCTCAACTCTTTTGGCAAGCTGCGATTCCTCCAAGGACCAGAATGATGAAAAATCATGTTTTCTTGAATCCTTTTGCATCGGCCTAGAAATTTAAGGCGATGGGTCTGTACGCTTTGTAGAAACAGACTGCCAGGAGTCGGCACTGTTATTGTGCCCCATGGTGGGAGAGTTACGATACGATAGATAGAATGTGTTCTACAATGATGTGGCAGATTGTGCATGGATTTGTGGGAGCCTCTGATTCATGAATCCATGGAATAGTATTGAACGTTCGGGAATGTGGGGGCATGATGTAGCTGAGCTGTAGGCCTGACTACTGAGTGGGGGCACATTACACTTACATGATAATGTGGACTTGAGAAAGGTTATACTCCACCATAAGCGCCTGGGTGGTCACCATGGCAGGAATGCATATATTGGGCTGCCAACTGCTGTCAGCTGCACCCAGCATATTCTTCACGTTTAGGCTCCTCTGAATATTTCATGTTTCCAAACCTGAAGAGGCAAGAGATTTGCTTCCAATGAGAAGTTAATCAATGAAAAATTGGCTACGAAATTTAACCAATGAATGTTGAAACCTCAAATGTCCGAATTTTAAAGAAAAGTTGAAACTAGACGAAGCTTTCACCCTGTGAAGTCCTGTTAAGGATATTGAGTAAACTGACTTTGGTTTGCAAAATGATCGTAAGTTCAGTTGCATTTCGGAAACTTCGCTTACCATCAAGGTTTGCCCCTCTGTCTAGACCACAAAAGGGCCACGGCAACGCCTTCAGAGACAGCAATCACTGTGCCACATTCGCCATAATGGCTTCAACAGCAACAGCAGCAACAGCAACAACAACAACAATAAGAAGACATAAAAACAGTCAGTGAAATAATAATAATATAAAAAATTGTTTGATTTGTTTTTATGATTTGCTTTTTTTTAATTCAATTTGCCATGAAAATTAAGTTAAAGAAATGAAGGTGAGGAATGGACAATGGACAATGGACAATGGAGGAGAATGAAAGAGGATGACATAAAAACAAAGCGACAGAGCGACGCGCCGTTAACACTTGACAGGCAAAACGCAAATCATGGGCCTCAAACAGCAGCAGCAACAACAAAAACAACAACAACAACAACAGCAGAAACAAACAAACAAAAACAACAATTTTCAATTCCCCCTCGTTGCAGTTTTGCAGTTGCAGTTTTTACCAACTCATTGAGTCGTAATTAGTGGAAATTACTTTTGAGCTGATGCTGAGATGGCTGAGATGGCAAACGAAAAAAACCAAATGAGATGAGAAAAAAAGTTGAGAGTCGCCTTTAAAATTGTAATTACAGAAGCTGCAACGCGTTGCAAGCTGAAGAAGAAGAAGAAGTTGTAGACGAAGCCTCAAATCTGAAGTCTGGTCTGAAGTCTGAAGGGGGCAGCCGATTCACGCAGCTTTTGATCAACGCAGGTGCGAAAGGGCGCATTAAAAAAAACAACAAAGGAGAAGAGAAGACGTCAAGTGAAGAGGGTAGCCGAAGCTCACATATCCTTACAGAAAGCTTTATTTAGTTGTCCGATGTGGATGAAATTTAGTTAGCAGATGTGGAGGCCTCTAAAATACGGAGGACCAAATTGATTTCAAATCGAATAGAAAACAAATAAAAGTCCGAGTTCATTCGGAATCAGTCGGGAATCAGTGTGAGCAATTTGATATAGTGGTTCGATCTTGACAATTTTGACTTGACTTATGAGCAGCTTACGACCTGAAATATTGCGGTTCAAAGTTGGTAAGGCAGATTGTCAGGCAGGAATTCTTCCCCCACTTCAATTGATGTTATTCCCGAAATAGTTGGTTAGCCTCTACCGATCATATAATATACAAGTTCATATATAAGTTTGCTAAACTGTGTGCGGTCAATTGGACATTTCCGACTATAAGAAACATTGCAGAAACATTCCCAACTGAAGCATATATGGCTTTGGAATGAATCACGAAAGCCTAACCTATTTAGCATCTATAGACGTGAAGTCTTTCAAAAGAATTTCTATTTTGTAATATCAATATCGCATATATAGGTTCAGGTTCAGATTTAGACATTGAGAAAGCTCCATATTGATTCGGCTTACTGAGGCCTAACTAATCCAATCCTGTAATGTTTCTTGGAGTTCCTGATGCGATTTGTTAATGATCATTTAATGGCTGGCAAGTGATATGATAGAATAAATATGCCCAAGCTTGTGTTTTATTAATCTTTCTGCCTCTTTCGCTTTCTTACGCACAAATAAAGTAAGCAACAGAAACAGCAACAGAAACAGCAACAGAAACGCAGCTCAACTCTCTGGTCATGACACGGCAATTTGCGGCGAACTTTGCGTTGCAAAAATTAATTTATGTCCGCTGTTATTATTAAACATTTTTGCCGTTGCTGTCTCTGTTGGTTGTTGTTGTTGTTGCAGTTGTTAAGTTTATTGAATTAAGTGGTATTCTGAGCTGCTGTGGCTTGCCTGCTGCTGCTTCTCCTGCTGCTGCTGGTGCTGGTCTCACTTTCAATTTGTGTCAAACAAAACCTGGCAACAAAACCGAGTTGTCATATAAATATGCTTAGACCTTGTATCTATAGATGGACCTGGATCCAATTCCCCGTTGGCCTGGCTGCGTGGGCCACTTTCATTTACCGTTTGACATTGACGCAGCTTCAGTTACACATTCCTCTATCCCCTATCCCCTATCCGGCATTCCCATCCCATCCCAACGGCCAGTTCAGGTTTGGGCCAAGGCGACAGAAAGCGCATTCGGGCCAGGCTCAAAGCCAATCAATTGGAAAAGTAAACAATGGCCAACAGCAGATCGAAGCCGAAGCAGAAGCAGAAGCAGAAGCAGCATCAGCATCAGAACCGGAAGCACCCAAGCAGACAAAAATGGCACATGAAAATTTGTTAGTTAGCTCGAACTCATCGCAGTTGGACAAGGACAAGGGAAAACAGAAATGGAAACTGAAATTGAAACTGAAACGGAAACTGCAGCAGGGGGGTTTTTTTTCCAGCAGGCTAGCAAAATATTGGCTTGACGCAAGAACTGCAAAAGCAGAAAAATCGACAGGTCTCTTCGATATTTGTTTGCTCTCTTTTGCTTCGGAATATTTTCGTAAATCCGTTGAATTTCGGTGCTAAAGTTATATAATATCAAATATTACCGCCCAAGACTTGATTTTGAACATACCAATATAGCTATTATGATTAGTTAGAATAACTGCAAGGCCAGGAAATTAACTTGCAGAGATCTTCTCGACAGTAGGACAATGCTCTGAGAACGTTTTAACTCACCCGCTCGGTTCCAAGGTAAATTTACCAAGATGACCTAAACATAATTGGAAGGTTATAAGAGACGATATCAAAGACAGATTTTCGATATGTAATTCTGAAAAGTACAAAATAAAATTAGAGAGGAAAGATAACTTCGGCAAACCTTTGCAGATTAGTATGATAATAAGAAAGAAAGTCTAGCTTCAGCTTGCCATTCGCATTGTAAATATATAACCGATCCAAATTCAAATCTGATTGGTGGGCGTGGATGCAAATTTGTTTTGATTTGGATGAAAAACAAAATAGTAAGCTCCAGAGTGTTCATCAGAACAATCGCTACTGTGGTAGCTATATGATATAGTTGTCCGATCTTGATCAGAACAGACCATCGGACGTGGGACCTTCGCAAATGGATACTAACCGAATAAGGTTGAAATTGGAAGAAAAACAGAAAAATTATGCTCCTAAGTGTCCACTAAGTGTACTAAGTGTTCATTCCGGAATCAGTTCTGCGGGAGCTATATGATATAGTTGTCCGATCTGGATAAAACTCGAACTTAACCAACGTGCAGACAAAAGCAAACATACGATAAAAGTTAAGAAATCTGATTTGTGTTGAAACAGATGAACAGAGAGACGCTTCCTTCCTTCCTTCTGATATAGAATTTCATAACCCAAAATGTATTCTTATTTCCAGAAATAAAATTTTTAGTTCACGAGTCAATAAGACTTTCTTTCGGTCCGAAAACTACTTCATTTAGTCCAAAATAATCTTGATATAACAGATGGAAAAGTTGTTAAAACAAGATTTTCTCCGTTGAGAGGGGAAAAACGGTGAAATAAGAAATTTTAAGATCGACTTATATCTGCCATAGGCTGATCATATTTTAAAATCACACAAATATTTGAGTTTATTATCCGAATTCTACCAAATTTGGTTTATGTACGATCTTGATCAGATCAGGCCAGTGGACGTGGGGCCTCCACAAATGGATACAGACCGAATGTGGTTTGGATGAAATAAAGAAAAGTTATGATCCTAAGTGTTTATTCTGGAACAATCAGTTATATTGGAGCTATATGATATAGTTTCCGATCTGGATAAAACTCAAACTTATCCAGCGTGCAGACAAAGGAAACATCTGGTCAATATTTTAGCTGTGTTGAAACAGACGGACGGAAGGACAGACAGACGGACATGGTTATGTCGATTCCCCTTGTCATGCTGATCAAGAAAATATATACTTTATATAGTCGGAAACGCTTGCTCGACAGTTCAATACCCTGTACCTAATAAGACGCTATAGATTATAGTTGTTTTTCATCCAAGTCGAGCCATATTCGGATTGTATCCGTTTGAGGCGATCACACGTCCGCTGACTAGATCTGATCAAGATCGGACAACTATATCATATAGCTACCATATAACTAAACATTAGTAGCATTACTTTTCTGTTCTTCATCCCAATTAAAACGAATTCGTCTTGTATCCCACGCAGGCCGGCCAGTTTTGATATACGTCGGTTATAGATTTACAATGGCAATGGTAGAAAAGCTTCTTCAAGTCGATGCTAGCCTTCCCTTCTTGTTATACTCGTACTCTAGTAGAGTAAAGGGGTATATTGTATTCGTGGAAATGTGTGTAATAGGCAGAAGGAAGCATCTCCGACCTCATAAAGTATATGTATTCTTGATCAGCATCAACAGCCAAGTCGAGCTAGCCGTGTCCGTCTGTCCGCCTGTCCGTCCGTATGAATACCTAGATCTCGGAGACTATAAGAGCTAGAGTTACTTAATTTGGTGGGGCGTCAGATCAAGATCAAGATCAAGATCAACTATGTCTGGAAGACTATAAGAGCTAGGGTCCCCAAATTTGGTATGTAGACTCTCCTTGTGGAGCTTTAGAATAAAATGAAAAACCTTATAAGAACCTTATATCTCCCACAAATCGTAACGCATTTAGATAAAACTCGGTTTGATTATGTATTAGCATTTACCGATTGCCAAATTTCATGAATATCGGATACAATTGTTTTTTTTTTTTAATATTGTGTTTATTACTTTATTGTTTTTATATTCTACTGTTACTATTAATAATAACTTATACCATAGTGGTTCATACTTAGACCTAGATAATAGGGTAACTGGATGGGAAAAAGGGGAAGATTAAAGGGTTCTGCGGGACAGGTAGGTTGGGTGAACTCTCTTGAGCCTCCTTCTCATTCTTATTCCGTGGATACGTCTACTTCTTAGGAGTCCTTGCGTCAGCTGGTTAGGGTGCAGCAGCTTGGCGATTGATCACATCTCCGATCCTCGGTACAGGGAGTTCTCTGTCGATATCGCTGTGGCGTGTGTACCATGCCGCACCCGAAATTCTGCGCAAGATTTGGGACTGCACAACACGTATTTTATTGAGGTTCGACTTTGCCGCTATACCTGAATACCATATCTCCAAATGGGTGCCAGAATGACTTTGTAAATGAGCGTCTTGTTGGTTACTGACAGTTTATTCCTGGTATTAAGAAGCCCAGCCATACTGCTCGCCTTTGCCTTAAGACTCTTAACTGTATCAGTGTCCAGAGTGCTTCCAAGATATTTGTGAGCATCCTTCTGGTCTAAGAGTTCACATGTTGTATGTATGTGTTGCATACTTTCGACTGTGTCGAACATAAAATAAGTAAAGAGTTCGAGTATCTTATAGTCGTAATATCCGATTATAGCTTTCTCACTTGTTTTAAACTGATTTTGAACGAGTCACGACCTTTTGATATAACAAAGAATTTGGAATATCCAAAAGCAGCTCGCTAAATTCAAACATTTAAAACAATTTGTAAATACGTTTAATTTCTCATATTTGTCCCTATATGTATCAGAAAAAGTGAGTTTCAATCCAGTTGCAATCTAATTGTTACCTAATTTACTCGAAGGGCAAAACTGTGAAATCTTGTGCGAACCGAAGCTCAGCGTTAGTATAATAAACTCCATGTTCAGGCAAGTGTATATAGAGAGAGATATATGTACATATGTATAAGCAAATATCTGTGTGTGTGTAAATATTACAGCTGCGTGTGTGGCAGCTATTTGCCTTTGGCCAAAATCAACCGCAGCAACAACAAGAAGAAGAACAACAGCAACAACAACAGCAACAGCAACGGCAACGGCAAGAAGAACAAATGTCAATCAATTAGCCAAATTGTGCATAAATTTGTGACGCTTATCAACGTCAATATTATCATTACAACAACAACAACAACAACAACAAACTCAACAGCCATAACTGACAGATGGTTTTGCCAGCAGAAGTGGAAATGTGGGTGGGCGTTTTAACGGGGGCGTGGCCGGCATTCAGCTCGTCGTAGGCGTAACCGAAATTAACACATATTTCATTTTATAGCCTAGAAAATATTATTGAGTCTCGGAGAAGTGAGCTCAGCTCAGCTCAGCTCAGTTCTGTTTAGCTCCCCCCCATTACCTGGCCCTGCTACTGCCTCTGCAACAGCAGGGCCTTGCTCCTTTATGTTGCTGTTGTTGCTGCTGCTGTTGTTGTTGTTGTAGCTAATACAATAAATTGCAATATCGATAAAATACACGAATAACGAACAAGCGGTGGGTGTGTGTGTGTATGAATGTGTTCAGTGAGAGTGGTGGGGGGAGGGTGAGGCAAAGTGCGCCAGGTCTCCGCCCACAGGTAGCTCTAATGCTGCTTGCCTGTGTGCACTCATTAGATGAGAGACGGCCTCGTTTTATACCTCATGAGGGAGGGGGCGGGGGCGGAGTGGAGTGGTGCGCTGCGATGTGGCTTGCACTGCGCCAAACCTGGTGTTCCTTTTTGTTTTTGTTTTTTATTTCTATTTTTTTTTTCTTTTTTTGGGTGGAAAAGATCTGGCAAGCGAAATCTTGATTCGGCTTCAAGCTCTGCCTGTGTTTTTCTTGTTGGGTTCCCCCCGCCTACCCCCTGCTCACTGCTCCCTGCTCACTGCCCGTGCTCTGTCTAGGCAAATGGCGCAGCAAATTGAATTTCATTTATTGATTATCCTGGCGGTTGATTTTGTCTTGCCTAAACCATTCAAACATTTGCCGATTCTTATGGCAGCGGCTGGAAGTGGGGCTGGGGCAGGGGTTGTTGAGGCACTTTGTATAATCGCAGAGAAGTCTAAGGGAAAGGACATTATTTTCTAAGTATTTAATTTGGTCAATATTTAGTGCAAATTGCGCAGGACAAGATTATGATAAAAGGATAAATAATGTTAAGAAATCCTGAAGAATTTCAGTTAAATGTTGTTAAGATGTTCAGAGGGTCCTGCCACTATTCCTTCTATTTAACTGTTCTCTTAGCCTGCAAATTGCCATCTCTTTGCTTTCTCCGGATCCACTCTATCCCAGCCAACTAAGGTGACGTTGGTTTTCTCTGTCTTGTTGCTGAGTTGGTGGTAAATTTGGATTGGAGGTAAAATTGCTTTAAATCCTGTTGAGCCCATCCCTTTACCCTTTTTGATTAATTTATGTTTCGCCAAATGAGAAAAAAACAGGAAATCATTTTTGGAGCAGGCTAAGAAAACAGGCTAAGAAAACAACAACAAAATGTTGCAACAGCTAGGAGGCAGCACGCCGTCTAACACTAATTGGAAGACCTGCAGACAGGCGATAGACAGGAGCCCAAAGAGATGTCCGTTAAAAATGTCAAGTTGAGCACGATGGCATCCCTTCCACCACTTCCATCGTTGATAAATATAACCACCTACCCACGCCCCTACATCCGTCTGTGCAACCATCACCCCGAAGCCATTATCAGATAAGGTTTTCGTGGTTAGCCGTGTTTCTTTCTTTAGCTTGGATCAGCTATGTCTATGTGCAGGTCTCCTCAGGCAGGCTTCATTTATTACAAATCCTAAGCACGTAGCCTCATCTTGTCAATCATAATGACAACTTAACGCACACATGGATGGCACAAACACACACACACATGTATATACACATGTGCAGCCATACCTATAGGCTTAACCAAGAGTTCTGTTCAACAAAATTCAAAGCCACAGCAAAAATGCAAAGTGAAAGATGGAGAGGGAGGGGGAGAGGGAGAGACAGACACTCGTCGTCTAGATATTCATAAACTGTCTATGTAAATGTGTATATTTTTATAATAAATGATAAAGATAAATAACTTAACAGCGCTGCCAGAGGAGAACTAACCAAAAAATCAAAAAAAGTAAGCAGTAGCTGATGTCTGCCCAATTGCCTGACTGCCTGACTGCCTGCCTGCCTACCCGCCGGAATGCCCATCATGCATAAATTAAAAAGGGGAAAAAAACCTACCCGTAGCTCGTAAAAAATATTTCATATGTAAATCACAATCGCAGCCACAAAGCAAATTGACTTTCAATCGAAAAACATACAAACAGGTGTGTAAGCTCATATGTGTGAGTGTGTTACAGGTGCTAATGCCTTCTCCACGTGGGCACTGCTGAGGAATGGCATAAGGCTAACCCATCTATATTTGCTGTTTTTAACCTGCTGCAGAAATATCCAACTGGTTAGCAGTCAGTCACTTTAAGAGTAAGCAAACTGCAATTGCAGCAGATACAATCAAAAATGAACAACAACGAAAAGATGGATTTGAAACCTCCAGGAATTGCAGGAATACTCCTATTTGACCATTTGGATTATGTTTTATGTTTACTATATAGATTTCATTTCATGGCCAGCCTTCGCAGCAGAATGAAATCGGAAATTGTGTGTCAGGTGTAACCGAATATCAAACTGCAAACTTTGGCCCTAATATTGAATTGAAGAATAATTAGATATATGGATAGTTGATCGACTGGAGACATTTGTTGTATTCGCCATACTGACAATATTCGTAGACAGCTCTGGTGTTAAGACGACTTATGATTTCATATCGGTTCCATTTCAATTGTCGAGCAACGCTGTGTGGAGATGCCCTTCAGTATATTTGACGATGCAGACTAAAACTGGTCACACATCTCAAGGAATAAGCATGGCCATTCATTCATTCAACGCTGTTTTCCTTACTCCACAGCCTTGGAATTCACAAATGGTTTCAGCTACAGTGGGTTGAGCCAAAAGCCGCGCACAAGAAAGCTCTCTCTCACACTCTCTCTCCCATCACATTCTATCAATCATACATTTTTTGTAAACAAGAAAGAAAGCCTAGCCGAAGCTTAACTATTATTCACGATATTGATCAAATCTGGTTGGCGGGCGTGGGGATACATAGGATACAAGAGATACAAGATGAATTTTCTTTTTGATTTGAATGAAAAACAGAAAAGTTATACTAATAAGTGTTTATTCCAGAACAGTTGGTTATATGGTACCCATATGAGATAGTTGTCCAATCTTGACCAGATCTAGTCAGCCGAGGTGTGACCACCTCAAATCGATACACTCCGAATTTGCTTTGATTTGGATGAAAAACAGAAGATTTATATTACTAAATGTTCATTCCAATAAATATCGCTTATATTGGAGCTATATGATATAGTTGACCTGGATCTGGATGACTCTCGAACTTAACCAGCGTGCAGAGAAAAGTACCTTCTGTTGCTCTTAAGACTGCTGAGATCTTGGGTTTGAAACAGACGAACGGACATGGCTTTGTCGACTCCAATTATGGTTCCGATCAAGAATATATATACTTAATATAGTCTTAAAGGCTTCCTTCTATGCCTTGCCAACTGAATGACAAAAGGAATATACCATTTTGTGTATGGTATTACAAATTGCTGATCCCAAGACCGAACCAGACCCACCACACGCTAGGTATAACTGTGTGTATCTGTGTATCTTATATCTCTTATTATTTGTATCTATGAATATAATTATTTTTCCTATATATTTGGCTCAGACTTTTTGAAGATGGTCACACTGCTCAGCACGAGACGAAAGTTATTTCTTTTATATTTCTTTTTTTGGTTTCTGTTTTCTTTCATTCATTTTTGGAAAACTTCATTTAAATGCAGTTGAACATCAACGTGACACAGTTGAATGTGGAGGATTGGCCCTTGCATACCCAAAAACTGTAAGAATTTTAGTTGAGCAGTAACATTTGACAGCCCCCTCCATTTACCCGTTGCCCCTTTCGTCCGCAAGACGCAGTGAAAAGTTTATGTTGGATTCACATTTGCATGCTAATGGAGGCTGAAAAAGGCGACTGGCCAAAACGCCAGTTGCATAATTGATAAAGCTAAAGAAGAAAGAAATGCATACAGAGAAGGAGAGAGAGATAGAGAGAGAGAGTGAGAGAGAGAGAGAAAAGTGACAGTCAGAAATGCAAATTCACATATCGACAACAACAAAATCTAACTTGTTAAAAAGATGCCAATTACGAAAATTAACTTGGCCAGCAACACCTCTCTCCCTCTCTCTCTCTCTCTCTCTCTCTACTTCCTCTCTACCCCTCTCCCACTTACTTCGCAGCTCTTGCCATACAAATTTATTGATTTTGCATTTGAAATCGAATCACAGACACCCTCTGCCCAGCTTCACACCACTCGGAGGAAACTAACAAGTGCGCAACAAGCCGAAGAAAATGCAGCCAGCGTAAGAATAAATGACAGACACAGAAATGGAGGTAGAGGTGGATGCGGTGGAGCTAGGTAAGAGCAACACAAGTCAACGGAAACAGACAGCAGCAGCACCGCCAGAGTCAGAGACACTTTTCAGATAATTACATTGAGCTCAGCTCTATGGGGAGTTGCCGTTACTATTTGCACTGGCGCCGCTAGAAGATGGAGGGGAGGGGGTTCCATATTGGTTGCTCAACGGTGAGGGGGGGGGGGGGGGGGGGGGTTTGCAATAACAATAATCAGATATTTCATTGTGGTATAAAAAGGTAAGAAATAAAAACAAGTAAGAACGACTATAGTCGCATATTCCGACTATAAGATACTCGTACTCAGCATTTACACTCAAAAGTAGGCAACACTTTTAGGTGGAATATGGACTATAGCGTTCTTAATTGTGTTTTCAATTCGACAAATCGGTAGACTATGTTCTTATATATATATAAGCCGAGCTTTAAGTAAATGTGTCAAAAATTGTGGGAGATATAAGCTTGACTCGACTGTTGCTCCTGATCAAGAATATATATATACTTCATGGGATCGGAAACGCCTCCCTTGCCTGTTACACACATTTGCACGAGTACAATATACTCTTTTACTCTACCAGAGTACGAGTATAACGAATCATATTTAATTACAAAACCAATCAGAGATAGAGGGAGAAGGAGAGAGAGAGATGGACAAATTTCTTAGTAGCTCAAGCTCAAATTTTGCAAGTATAATGGATATATCTATATACCTACTATATCACTTTTCTTGATTTACAGACAAGGAGGTGGGCTAACTAACCATTGCGTAATATAATAGAAAATATAGAAAATTAATTGAAAATCTCAGTCGCACGCAGTTTTCATTACAAAACGGAACTTGTAATGCCAGAAGATTAAAATTGCTACATTAAAAAGTGGAGATTTTCCAGGTCAAACCTTCTGCTAAGCATGGTTTGATGAAACGGCTCTAGCTATATACGTTTTATATATCATTACAAAGGATATTTCTGTGGTGTAGAAGAGCCCCCTAGTATTTATTAAATGGCCTCTTTGTTCAAGAAGCTTTGGTATTAAATGTGACTGAACCTCGGTGATGCAACCAAAGCGTGCTCTCCTATCCTTTCGATTTTCTATATATATATAAATTCTATTTATGGATTTTGTGTTTTATGTAAAGCAACGAATGTTGGTATATTGGGACTTTGGACAAGCAAAACAATGATCGGCGCCATGAAACCTTTATTTCGCATCTGGAGAGTGCCATAAGTTCCCCTGGCAACTTCGTAAGTAAATTGCTACCTTAACGTTGTCAATATCAGAAGAAGCTAACGAGCTTTCGAAAAGCTCACTGTGGAGCAGTGGTCGGCAAGGCTCTATCTGTTGTGCATAGGAATAAGTTCGGCAGCTTCAAATAAGCGAAAAGCAACGTTGCTTCTGCTTTTGTCTGTTTCTACTCACACAATCGCAATACCCCGAAATGTGAGTGTGTCGACCATTGCTTTGTAACAGTATTGGTGCTGCGAACACTTGTACGGAACACTTGCAATTCACAACTGAACATTAGAGAGTATTCCGAAAACGTCGCGTGACAGCCAGAGCCGAACTACAGCAGAACACGCGTGTGAGAGTATATGTGTGCTGGCCGCGCTGCTGGCGTTTATTTGATTCCTTTCCCGCGGGATAGACTTTGTGAATGTTGCCCACCACTGCTTTAGGGTTTTCACCTTCTGCTGAATGGTAAAAGTGCCATTTGTGAGGCATGTGCTGCCTCTGTCTTACAGATGAATAACTTTTAACCTGGGCATCGACAGCTGAACTGTTTTGCGATCAACTGCACTTGAGAATGATAACGCACTATACATTGACACGCAGTGGCTGCATATGTCTCTCAGCGCATACTTCTGGGTTCGCTGAACCACAAATGCAACCAATTTGAGAACTTAGATGAATATGATAAAATCGCAGTGGTAAATGTTGTTCTTATGGCTGGCGCTACATTTTTAATAGCCCTAAACTGTCGCATCACATTAGATAGATAGATTTGAACAAGTGTATGTATGTAGATACACCATCCGCCCTTCCTACATCCCCACACTCAGTGTAACCCCTTGGCAAGCCATCTAACTACATGGAATGCATAAAAGTTACCCAAGATTGAAAGTCGAACAATCATCGAGCTGAGTGGCCCGAGCTGAGCTGAGGAGCTGAGGAGCAGACGGGCTGAAATGCGAACATAAGCACATTCGAGCAGAGCATACGGGGGCATATATAAGTACGAGTATGTATCTTTATCTTAGCTATAATGTCGGGCATAGCTTCTCATAACACAACACCCCGATGGATGTGGATGTGGATGTCCAGCCAATGGTCTGTGAATGGCAGTGTGGCGCAACAGCAACAACAACAACAGAAAGCCGAAGCATAAAAAAGAAACGCTGCAAAAGTACAAATAATTTCATTATAATTTTCTAGGGCTGTGTGGAAGAAGGAGGGGCGTGTCCAGCTAGTTGGCAAAGCGACAGGTTAAAGTAGCAGCAGCAAGAAAAATGCAGAGCAGTTGGGGCATGGGAATGGGGGGCATGGAGATGGGGTATCGCATGACAGAGTCAGAGTGGGCCGAGGCGACCAGTTTGTCCATCTCATTCTCGTTTGGGTCGCTAATTCTTGTCTTCTTTCTTCTTCTTAGCTGTGGAGCGTGGGGACAAAAACTTGACAAAAGCTATATGTACTATAAATAGTAGCAAATTGTGTGATGTAAGCACGGAGGGAGGTGGTGTGTGTGTGGGGGGGGAGAGAAGAAATGGAAGTGACGAAGACATAAGACAAGCAGCAGTAGAAGAGACGAATTCGTTGTCGTTTTTTTTCTTTCTTCTTTTTAATAGCGACAGCAGTTCGTCTACATTCCAGCAACTGCAAAGCGATTATCGATCATGAGCTATTAGGATACGGGGAGAGACGCGGGCGGCAGTGCGGCAAGACGACCAACAGACATAATAACAACATCAGTAGCAACAACAGCAACAACAACAGCAACCACAACATAATTAAAACAGCCCAAGTGGCGCGCGATCGACAGACAGCGATAATGTCAAGAGCTGGAAACGATTCGATTGAAGATTGAAAATCTGCAAAACGAAAATGCATAATAGTTCAATAAAATGTAGATATAATCATAATAGACTTATACCTGTAGAGATTCTATGTGGCATGAAATCAATGTGTGCATAAGCAAGAGCCCTGCATGTATGAATTCAGATCGGAAAGAGATTGGTTGCACTCACTCACATTCATTTCTTAGTTGTGAATATTGAACTCACTCGAAGAGCAATGAATGCCAATGAACACCACTCACAGTTAGAAGGTTTCAGGCAAACATTCCTATCCTAATACTAAGTTATTGTGGGACTCAATGAGTGGTAATGGTCGGTGATTGAACTCATGAGGCATTCCAAAAATTCCCATCGCTTAATAATAATATAAGGCGATGGAATAGACCGAGCTGCCTAGACTATGTCTATATTAATGTCTTAGATAGAAAGAGAAAGTCAACAAGATGTATTAACACATTCTATATCATTATCAACACGATCAGATCTATCTGAAATGTTCCAAATACATTTGATAAGTTTTGAATGAGGGCAACACAATTTTGTTATGAATGGCAATTGAGACCATTCATTTCGAATGAATGTTCTATGAATGATTGCTAAAGTATAAATGAGTATGAATATCGGAGTTGCAGATTCATGAATGATCGAGATGAATGAATTAAACTGACTAAAAGAAGGCTAGAATCTGGGGAACCTGAACTAAAGAATTATCACAAAATATCTCACAATATTTTGTTAAAGAAATGAATCTGCTACAATTCCAACAATTGGACGCTAAACCAAATAATGAATAGCTGCTATGTCTGCTAAAGCAAAAGGACCTTAGACCGCTTGCAGGACAGAAAAACGTTTTAGATTTTACTCTGAAATCTGAAAAAATTGAGTATTTCGGTGCATTCAAAGAATGGCGAGTGCCGCCGAATGGCCGCTGCTGTTTGCAGCAATCACACACAGATACACACACAGTCAAACACACTTACACATCTGTCAGATATGCGGAAAAGTCCAACTGTTGGAGCTGCAGCACTCTTTACTGGTGCGATCTGGTGCGTCCAACGCCCTGCCGCATAATTGCACCTGTCGCACCTACTACAAGACGCAAGTTTGTGCCTCGCTCGGCTGCCTGAACTGGCGCTACACTTGCCTCCATATTTGCGTACGGATACAACCTCTGCCTCTGCCTGTCCCAACTAGGGAGTCATCGTTGCTGTTGCCGTTGCCGTTGCTGTTGCTGTCGTTTGACCAAGTGTTGTTGCTGCTGCTGAGGTTGCTGCACCAGCCTGATTATGAGAGCAAGAAATTATTTATGTGTAAGACAGAGACCGCTTTTGAAAAGCAAGCTGGAACTCGCCGAGGGCTGGGGAGATGATGTATGCGGGGGGGACATCAATAATAGCAACGCTATACACTGTGCCCAAAATCAGCAATTGCAAAATTCCTCCAAAATTATCATTTAACCAGCAACGTTTCGAGATCACGCTCAGGGAATCCTACTCACTTTTTCATTGGACCAATTTTTCAATTCCATTACATTTCCTTGCACTTGCAACAAAACGGAAATTGAGGTTTATAATATGTATTCTTAAGTTTTCCACCAAGTTCTTGCAAAGCTAGCAAAAGGCATCAACTTAAAATTTCTCCCAGTGTTGATGCAGGCAATCGTTCGCTTCGTTGGCGGTGGTCCATGGGCAGGAAGCCTGCGGCGCAGCTTCAGCTTCAATCTGGCTTCATTTCATTCAACTTGCCAGCCAACCAGTTGTAACAAGCCAAAGCTGTTACCTTGAGTCGAACTGAAGCTGAAGCTGAAGCTGTTAGTTGGAGCTGAAGCTGGTCCTGCTCCTGAGCCAGGGCCCTCTGTGATGATGCTGATGCGCGTGGCGCAGCGAGTGACTTCTACTGCCGCTTCGTCTTCGTCTGCGTCTGCGTCTTTGGACTGCGGATATCAAGTTGGGGACTTCGAAAACAGGTGCACTTCACATTCACATTCACAATTCAGATCAAACGATCGGACAGAGGGGGAGACACCAGGCCACTACAACACACTGCGAACCACTTAATCAACGACCAGCAGCAGCTCAATGCAGGCGACGCAGCGTCAACCGCACAGTGGTTCGAAATTGTAAGTGCAATTTTCATTTTCTGATGATTATTGATGGTTTTAAGACTGAGAAACAGACGGAGAGATAGACCGACTTGGCTTGCCATGCTGATCAATAATATATATACTTTATGGGATCTGAGATGCTTCTATCTATGCGTTACGAATATCGTTATGAAAAGTATACTGTAGGTATACTGTAGGTACTGGTACCCACCGTACCAGGGGAACCTTCATAGCAATTTGGTGATTCTAGCTCTTATAGTGTCCGAGATTTATGTGTACATACGGTGGGACACATAGACGGGCAGGGCTATATCCAAGGGCGGAGCCACTATAAATTTACCAAATTGTACGGAATATATGGAAGTGATGATATGATGAACCGGCCGACCGATTAGTCGACTATCTCATGCAATGTCAGCATTGATATAAGTAATTCGAGACAGAATGCAAAAGCAGGAAAGACAGGGAATGGCTTAAGCAAGAGCTGAGCAAACTGCAGAGCAACGTGCCATCAACTGTAACGAGTATAGTGATCGCGCATTGTAACTCCACTGACTCGGGCTTATACAAATTTATCTTTCGTGCTGGCACCACTGTGCAGTGGTCACCCTCCTTCGTCTTTACCTTGGACTGCTGGTAATTCTCCTTCATCTTTTTTTATGACCGCCTTGGCATGCACGTCTAATTACCGGGAAGTCAAATGCAGTCAACATATTGCGCTTTGATTTGCGCTGCCACCAGCCTCGTCCTCGGCCCCACTCTCGACCGCAGTCTCATTTTCATCATCGTTGGATGTGCGGGGATGCGGTAAAGTCAAGTCAACGGCAGTCTATAGTTATAGCTGCTCTATGGCCATTGCTATGGCTACTGCCACACGATGGGAAAATGTGCGACTGCCTGGGTGCGTGGCCTCAGTAGTTGCAAAGTGTGGAAACACGGCCAACTCGTGGACCTAGTCCTGGACCCGAGCCTACTCCAAGCTCAGGCTCAGGCCTTGGCCTAGGCCCAGCCATAAATCAGGCTCAATTTTAATGAAGCTAAAACGTAATGCGCACTGCAAACGTGTTTTTTTTAGAGCAGGGGCTGCACTTCGCCACCTGTAGCCCCTCTCCTTGGCCTGCCTCTGCCTCTGGCTCTGAGCTCCCCTCTTGGCAACAATTAGGCGTATTCATCATTTGGGGCATTAAACAATTGAAAAATTGTCTTTGCGAAAAATTGAATGGCAATTAGAATATTCAGAAAACTCATAAAAACATAAGAAGAATCTGCACAGTTGAAACATTAATCTGGAATTGGACGATCCATTGAAGCTTGAGGCTGAACTGCAGCTAAATCGTGCATAAAGCTTTCCAGGCACAATTACAACAACTCAATCAGCTTAATTAGCTTTGAGTAATTGAAGGCGCCAGTTCAAAAGGAGCAAGAAGGGAAGGCTAGTTTCATCTTGCCGAAGCTTATACCCCATTCACACTGTGATCAATTCAATCGAAAGCCTAGATCAATTCTTATTTATTGGTTTATTTGACTACAATAAGCTGAAAAGTTCGTAGCGATCTGCAAGTGCTTTCACTATCGATGGCTTTTGTGTGTGAGCATCCTTCTTTGCCATGCGAACTGTGCAGCTTACAAAGAATTTAAAAGCTCAAACTATTTCCATAGGAACTCCACATTTGCAGCACACAAATGCATTTCGAAACAAACTTTGAATCCAATTTTCATCCACTTAAGGGTTAAACTTTCAAAGGCCAAAGAGAGGCCCTCCATAAAAACTAGCTTGTGCGAAATGTAAGCCTCGTAGCTCTTATGGTTTTGTCAGACAGTTTTGGACTCTGGCTGAAGCTAAGAATGGCCAGTAAAGACTTCGACTCATATTTGCTTACCCTGCATTCAGCATTACAAATATCGTGCTAGAAATTAGCCAGAGTTTATATGTATCGAAATCTGGCACAGACTTCTCTTTCCTTCAGGGATCAGAGTGAAAATGTTAACATTTGTTCAGATGAAAGAACAAGCAAAACAACAAATTACCCTACCACACCGAATCTGTGCTGCAGATCAATGAACGGCATGGAGTCAGTTCATGAATGAAATGTGCGCCAGGGGGAGCTGCATTAGGGCTGACAGCCCTCGTCATCATCAGGGCAGGCAGGGTGTAATTTGTGTGTTCTCATTGTTTGGATTGTTAAAATTTAAATAAATATGTTTTGCACACAAAACAGCCTCGGATAGGCTGAATATGGAGCTGGAATTGCAATCAGAGTTGAAAGCCCAGCCAGCACAATTGAAATAGCACAATGGGCGCAGCCGAAGGAGAAAGAAAGAACTTCATTCAAACACAAATATAATTGAATGTGATTAGCCTATTACCTCTACTCTACTCATTAATTGACAGAACCGGAAGAGCGTACTTCTATATAAACCATCGGAGATTAGTAAGAGTTGAAGTTAACCCTAAACTTTTCATACAAAAAACTTAGCATGTGGAAGGGCTATGCTATGAATAAATTGTTGATCAAGAATTTTCTCACCTTTCATCAATATAACAAATTTGTTGATTACACTATTCTTGATCAGCATGACAAGGGGAATAGATATAACCATGTCCGTCTGTTTCAACACAAAGATCTCAGAAGTCTCAAAAGCTATAAAGCTGAAGCTTTGACCATATGCTTGCTCTGTCTTCACGCCGGTTAAGTCGAGTTTCTCTTGATCAGTCAACTATATCGCATAGCTCATATATAAACGATTGTTCCTGAATGAAAACTTATTAGCGTTAGTTTTCTGTTTTTTTCTTTCAAATCAAACCAAACTCGATTTGTATCCATTTGAGAAGACCCCACGCCCGCTGGCCTGAGCTGATCAGGATCGGACAACTATATCATATAACTACCATATAACCGATTGCTCCGGAATGAACATTTAGTTGCATAACTTTTGTGTTTTATATCCAAATTAAAGCAGATTCGTCTTGTCTCCATTGTATCCACAGTAGCCCCACGTCCGCCGACCGGATTCTATCTAGATTGGATATATATTTAGAATGTGAATGGTATATAAATTTTTCATATTTTTTATGCTGAACGAAGGACTTTATTATATAGTTTCCCTTAGAAGCATATATCAAGGAAAGACACATCAATGCAGGCTAAGTGAGTGAGAGCGGGTGGAAAAGAGTCCGAGTTTTGGGATTCAGATTTCTGTAGTTTGCATTTGTCTGTGTATCGATCACAGTCACAGTTTAACCTTAATTCCTGTTAAGCTTTTATATTTTGAGGATATGCTTTGGGATTTGCTCTATTTCTACTAGTTTAATCCCTTATCTCTGCTCTGCAGTTAGCCCCAACAAATATTATAATCTATAATAATGCCCATCAATTTGCAGCGAATTCCCCGTTTTTATTCTGAAATTCACAATTTTCGTGTTGGTTTTCCGAGGAGAGGGGTGGGGCTAGTCTGTTATTCTCCAATTCTCTAATCTGCTCTAAAGCTTTAGGCCAGACAGCGTTTAAGGCGATTAGCCAGAACAGACTTGTAGTCTCACAGCTTGATAGTAGGGTCGGTGGACTGGTGAGCGGGGGAGGGGCAGAGTGGGGTTTATTGGCTATGGTTAGAGCGGATTTTGTGCATGTCGCCTGTCGGCTTTGACTCTTGCTGACGGGGGGACATGGGGTTTGGATGACAGAGGCGCCTTTCCGCTTTGCCGCCTGCCCAGAAGCTGCTGATGTTCATGTTTAATTTTATGAGATTTTTTTAAAGCGACCTTTATGAGAGTTCTAGAATTTATTTGTTTATTTTTCCAGCTGGGGTTTTTTTCTATTATTGAGAAATATTGATAATTTTAGCATTTTGAATGAAGATGCGACGAGGGTCGTTTGATACGAGGTCCGTGACATTTCGCATAGTTGAAAATATGTTGATAATGAGCATTTGATTCCTTAACGTTGTCTGCCTTTAGCTCGATACACTTAGCTCAGCGTTTTCAAAAAAATTTTGCATTCCTTCCAAATAAAGGGTTTCCCAAGGCTTTTGATTCCTTGAGAGCTCTTGCTCCCAGCCATTTCTTTCAGTTTGGCAACAGAAAATAATCAGAGGAGGCTAAATCTGGAGAATGTGGAGGGTGAGGTGAGGGTTGGCATCCCAATCCTTCGATTCTTTCCATGGTGACCACATATTCGCTCATGATTCAGTGTGAGCGATCAATGACCTTCCTGAAATGGTTAAAATAATGTGTGTGTGAGAGAGAGAGAGAGAGAGAGCACTGCAAGCACTGCAGCTTGTTCTCGCTCAATTGATCTGCACTTATGAGCCTTGTTATTGTGCCTTGACGTGTCATATGCCGCGTTCCTTTGGGAAACTATACGATATTGAGGTTCCCTCAGATCAACCAGAGAATATATGAACGACTATAAGATACTCGTACTCAGCATCTATTCAAGATTCGACATACTCAAAAGTGTGAACGAGTGAACGAGTATATTGAACTCGTGCAACCATATATATCGCATGCAGAAGGATAGCATCAACAGCCGAGTCGATCTAGCCGTTGTATCCACTGTATCCACTGTCCAAAGTATACGAACTCCCACCAGATTATTGATCCAGATCGGTTGCGTATTTACAATATGAATGATATATAAGATTCGGCAAGCCGAAGCTAGCCTTCCTTTCTTCTTTTTTAACAACTTTTTCAAACAACTTTTATAAAAATACGAAACATCTTAGCAAAAAGTACAAGAAACTATCCATCCACAATAGAAGTCGCAGCCGCTCCGAAAAAGTTGATCTCCTGCTGTGCTCTGGTGGCCACCTGATTAGACTGCTCTCCTGGCCTCGTCTTCGAATGCTGTGACAAAATTGGGAAACGAGCTCTGCGCACGCGTTTAACACGCGCCGCGCTTATTTTTTGCCTTAATTAATGCGAACCCACCCGTTGCCCGCCCGCCGGGGTGACTCTCCCCTACCCCTAGGAATCCCACGAAATCATATCAATATTCAAATGAGGCTGGGCGACGGCACACTACCATATAATCTACATACTTACGAGCATATATATATGTATAGGCGATATCTATCTATCTATCTATCTATCGCATGTGTATAATTATGCTATATCCATCCTCATCGAACCACAAATTTTCTGGTTTTTGTGAGGCCCAGGCCGTGCGTTTTGTTTTGATTGGCTTTTTTGGTCTTTTGTATTTTGGCCAACAATTTATGAGCTTAAAAGTGTTTAGCTTTTGTGGACCAAAACAGCAGCAGCAGCAACAACAACAACAACAACAACAACTACAACAATAACAGCAACAACAACAACAACTACAACAGCAAACAGTGTGCAGCCAAACGCATAAAAGATGCTGAAATTTATGCGTTTTCCAAGCTGTGCTTTAGGGTGGCACAGAGGCAGGGGTAAGGGGTAAGGGTCAGGGTAGAGGAGGCTTGCCAACTGTGTTGGCTATTGTTAAAAAGAGGCGCGAGCGATTCACGATTCGCGATTCCCGATTCCCGATTAACATGAATTATGCGTTGCGTGCAATGTTTTTTGGCAAATCTGTGCAGCCATTCCATCTAGATGGCACGCCTACCACAGCCCCTAACGCACACACACACACACACACACACACACACACACACTCATACATCGGTACACAATCACATCTTCATAGTCATCATCATGGTGGTTCTTTGTAATGCAAATTTTGCAAGAAAAGCTTGTAGAACAGCAAAAAAAATGTTGTAAATATTCGCATCAGCTGCAAACATAAAAAGAAATAGAAAGGCTAGCCGAAGCTTGTATACCATTCACATTGTGAAGGCATAACTGATCTAGAACTGATGCAGATCAAATCTGATCGACGGGAGTGGAGCCTTCTCAAATGGATACAAAGCGAATTTAGGTTGATTTAGATGAAGAAGAATCCAGAACAATCGGTTATATGGGAGCTATATGATATAGTTGTCTGATCTGGATGATTCCCGAACTTAACTAGCATGCGGGAAGCATCTGTCACTCTTAAGACTTCTGAGATCTTGGGGTTGAGACAGACGGACATGGTTACGTTGAATCCACTTGGGAATGGATACAAAGCGAATTTGGTTTGATTTGGATGAAGAACAGAAAAGTTATCCACGTTCATTCCAGAAGAATAGGTTATAAGGAGAGCTATAGATATACTTGTCCGATCTGGATACATCTCGAACTTAACTAGCATGCGGGAAGCATCTGTCACTCTTAAGACTCTTAAGACGAACATGGTTACATTGAGTCCCTCTTCTCATGCTGATCAAGAATAGACATGTTTTATAGTAGAAGGGACCGCTTCCTTCTGTGCTTTGAATATACCACTTTCTGAATGGTATAAAATGTCGTTGCTGGAAGCTGTCATATGCTCAGTCCATCTCTTAACAGCTCGTTGCCTTTGCTCTTTGCTCAATATAGATTTAAATCATTCCATTTGGATTACTTATTGCATCGTTAATTTCCTTTAAAGAATTGCACAGTGAGGCTACTTTATACATTTGTGTAATCTTTAAAGGCAATTATATTTGTTTAATTCGAATTTAAGCTGTCTGATAATGGAGATAAAACCTGTGTAGCGGTTTGAGTTCAGCTTTAAGTTCCATCTGTTTGATTCGAATCTGAATCTGAATCTGTGCGAGTCTCTAATTTGGAAGCCGATTTGTTGTCTTCCGATAATAGTAGACTACAATCAAGACCCGCCGCAGGGCTCACTGAGTAGCTAAATAGCTGCACACGTACACACGCACATATATAAACACACACTCACACACACGTACACACACACATGTACACCTTTGATTGACTAACTGACAGAGCGGGATAATTTGTTTGGATGCGAAGGGGGGGGAGATTTGATTGAGGGTTTCGGGTTCAGTTGGAGATTTTGAATTTGGATGCCGCTTGGAAGCTCATCGTGAGTGTCGCGTTGTAACTGTTGTGTTGTATGAGCTGTCATTGTTGTTGTTGTTGTATTTAAATAGTCAGTCCAACCCGATAGAGGTACCTTCTACACATAATCAACAGCTTCATCATCATCATCAGCAGCAGCAGCAGCAGCAGCAGCATTACCATTTTATCCATCTTTATAATCATCCTCATGATGTTTGAAACTGCAAACGTCTCTGCCACCCTTTCATTATTTCTAGTCAATAAATCAATCATTATTTTTTACATAGTTTTTTCTTTCTTTTTTTTCTATATGTTTGCATTTTCTGAAACCATTTCAATCGGAAAATGAGGCAGCCATCATTGTATTTCCGACAATGAAGCGTCGTGTGAATGCATGCAAATTAATTTAGAAAACAACAAAACTGTGAATTATTATTAAAAAAATTTAACAAAATTATGCGTTAAATTGTTAAACATTTGCCACGGCTCACAAAGAAACACGGTGATAATTAAAATTGCCAATAAAATCTGCGAATTATGGAAATTGAAGTGGAAATATGTCCTATAAATAGAATGGCCAAAAATCATATTTAGTGAAAGTTTGAAAAACAAAAAAATAAAATTTTGCATAAAAGTTTGCTGAAAACAATAATGAGAAAATTAATAGAAAATAATAAAAATGAATATTAAAAAGAAAATTATGTTCAGAAGAAAAAGTTTAGCTTGGCTAGTCGAAGTGTAAATACCCTTAAAAAGCGAGTGTATAAAGTTGTAGATTCATGAATGGACGAGAATGACTGCGGAATCTATTTACTTCCTAAGAGATATAGTGGTGCGATCTTGTTAATTTTAACAAACTGTTTGCTGTGCTGAAAATGTAAGCTCAAGAGCTTTCCAACTGAGACAGAACTTCGCAGAGAAATGGATGGACAGACGGACGTAACGATAGTTGTCCGATTTTTATAAGCTATGGAGAGTGGGAGTCCTCAAGGAGTCCTCAAAAGGATACAAACAGAACATAGTTTGATTATGATGAAAAACAGAAAAGTTATCTGCCATTTGGTAGCTATATGATATAGTTATCCGATCATGATCAGAACAAGTTAACGGACGAAGGCTCTCCTCTAATGGATACAAAATGATTTTGATTTGATTTCGATGAAAAACAGAAAAGTTATGCTCCTGAGTGTTCATTCCGGAGTAATCGGATATGTGGGAGCTATATGATATAGTTGTCCGATGTGGATAAAACTCGAACTTAAGAAAAGAATCATCTGGTTAATTTGAGCTGTGTAGCTTTTGAGTCTTCTGAGACAATAACAACAATAACATAAAACTATAACAACAATAACTACAACTACAGCTGGAACATTGAACAATATAGCACAAATAAGTTCTAGTAACAGCAACAGTTAATGTTAAGGAAAAGCAAGAAGCAAGAAATTGAATGAGAAACAAAATAGAGAAAAGAACTCCCAAAAATTCATAAAGCAACTTTATTTTAATTCCTTGTTCATTTCTTTTCTTTTACTTGCAGCCAAGAGAAACCGCTGTTCTGGACTTCTTTGCTGTTCTGATTGTTGGCAAAAACGAAAGGTAAGTTGGGAAAGTGAAGGCTAGATTTAGTTTTCTAACCTTTTATCAGCATGCTAATATACAAGAAGTGTTAAGGAGAAATGTGAAGTGTTTGCGGAGAAAAGAAATTGACACTGGAAATTTTTAGTGCGTAAACTGAAACTTGTGTGAACATTTCAAGCTCTTAGCTCTTGTAGTTTGGGCTGCTCCTCAGTCAGAGTCATTCAGTCAGGCTAACGAGCGTTCTTAGGGCTACAGTGGATACAAGACAACAAATTGTTATATGGTTGCTATATGATATAGTTTTCCGAACTCGATCAGATCAGGTCAGCGGACGAGCGCCTCCTCAAATACAAACAAACTGAATTTGGGTTGATTTTTATATGCTCCTAAGTGTTCATTCCAGAACAAGAACGGTTATATCAGAGCTATATGGCTGTCCGACCTAGCTGAAATTGGAACTGCAGACAAAAGAAGCATCTGGTAAAAGTTTTAACTCTCTGTAGCTTCTAAGACTTCTGTGATCTTTTTGTTGAAGCAGACGGACGGACAGGCGGACATGGCTATATCGATTCCCCTTGTCATGCTGATCAAGAATATATACACTTTTATATAGTCAGAAACGCTTCCTTCTATGCGTTGCAAACTTACTGAGAAAATTAAAAGTTCTTATCGATTTGCGGAGGTGGCAGGGGCGGAGAGAAATTTTAAAACAAATTTGATCTCACGCCACAAAAGGGGAGTCTACATGCCAATTTTGGTGACTCTAGCTCTTATAGTCTCCGAGATCTTTGTCTTCAAAAGGATGGACAGACGGATAGAAGGACATGGCTAGATCGACTCGGCTGTTGATGCTGATCAAGAATGTATACACTATTTGGGGTCGGAGACTCTTCCTTTTGCCTGTTCCATACATCTTCACGAATACAATATACTCGTTCACTCTACTAGAGTACGAGTAAAATGAATGTGGAAAGGAATGATAGTAGCTTTATCCTTATCAATTTGTCATGTAAAAAGTTATAATGATTTTGTTATACAAATCAATTTTTGTCCATTGCCATTCTGAGCATTGCATTCATCCAAAAAGTTATATATCAGCTAAAGTTAAAGTCGTGTTCCCCCCTTTTCCCTCCAATAGATCTTTTGTGTTAATAATATTTAATGTGTCTAGATTATACACTGTAATTTTCAGCTGGGCGTTTTTTTGCCTCTTTGTGCTATCTTCAATTCGCTTCATCTGTCAAAGTCCATACGAAATTATGTTTGAAATGGCAGGCAAGGTGAAGCACTAACGGGAGGAAGGGAAGCGGGTCTAAGTGTTCATTCTGAAGGGGTCGGTTAAAAGGCAGCTATACCATATTAGATATCCGATTCAAATGAAGTTCAGTTAGCAGACGTAAAGGCCTCTCAAACTGATTCGAATTTGGATAAAAAACACAGACGTTTTCAAACTAAAAGTTCTCTCCGAATAGGTCAGTTATAAACTTATGCTATATAATATAGTTGCCCGATTTTACAATATAATTGACTTTCGAACGTTCTCACAACTCTCCCTATAGCGCATACGAGTAATACTGATGATGTTGTTATTTTAAAGTAAATGATATAAATTTTCCAAGAGTTGACTGTGGATCAATATCTTGCAGAAAGTATTTCATTCGATCAATAAATACTCTGCTGTTTGTTTTTTTTCAAATCAACTTCAACACAGTCTCCTCATGATTACTTTTATTAATATTATTATCTTTCTTATGTATTCGTATTCGTATTCTTGTTCTGTTGATTATTATTATACAATCAAATATCGTTTGTCCACACCCAGAAATATAAAGTTTCCCACGCCAAAAAAGAAACCCAACGAATACAAACTGCGCCGCTACAGGAAGTTGTGATTAAAATTTGTCTAGTGTGTTTTGCTTTGCCTCAGTCTGCCCCACCCCTCTCGTCACGTGTCTCCGTCTCCATTCACCATTATTAGTTTTGGCTTTGCTCTTTTTTTGCCACATTTCTTGACGTCTAAGGGAGAGCTGGCTGCTGGCTGCTGGCTGGGGCGACATATTTTCTACCCGAAAAATGCTGCTCGTTACTTTTGAAACTTGATTAGTTTTCAGTTTTCAGTTTTCAGTTTTCAGCTTCCAGTTTCCAGTTTTCACCTGCTTGCCAATTATTTTAACTACTTATTACGCAAAGCTGTTATCGCGCTTCAACTTCAGAGTTGCCCAAAAAATAAAAACACACAAAAACCCCCGCTGTTTTCACACACACACACACACACACACACGCACACGCACACATAAGCTGTGAAAATTGCGCGGCTGGAAAAGCGCATTTTCGCTTAATTAGAAAGTGAATAACATTGAAAACGGAAAGCTACCAAAACACTCAGCTGGTTGGTTTTGGTGGAGCCGAAGCCGAAGCTGTGGCGGCAACAGCTGGGCCCAACATCTTGTGGTTCAACATAAAATTGATTGTGAATGCGGTGGGCTATGTGGTTAACGAGCTGAGTTGACTCGAGTTTGGCTTTGGGCCGTGGTGCATACACTACTATGTGGGAAAACACATTTTGGCAACATCACTCTCACTCGCTCATATAGGATTTGCGTCAAACAGGGAACAAATTTTGATGCCTTGAGAAAACGAAGGAAGGAAGGAAGGAAAATTGTAAGAACTTTGGTTGACTGAATATGTTATATGGCATATTTAAGGATCTGATACTGATCATAAGTCTGCTTATTAACTGATCATGGCTGATCTTGACACAGTTTATCAAGCCTGACTAGCTCCAGCTTTTGAGATTTGCTGTTAGTTTTGCACAAATCCTAAAGTCCGAAATTTGCCACTATGAGACCAGCACTAGCTCACTTAAGGATGTGTTTTGACATCTAAAAGTGGTAGTTGATGTGAAGGGATTCGGAATGCTGTCCTTTAAGTAACTATTTTTGATTTAATTGACACTCTAAATATCTGAATTGAAGAACTTGGTCACTTTTTCTATTCATGTTTTGGCATTCTTCTAAGCAAACCCCTTTAACTGATATCCATGCAACATTTCAGGTCATGGTTTGAGATGTTTTGTTGAAATTCAGATGCAAGATTTGACCATACAAATCTACAAACACACATACATACATACAAGCATACATACATTTATATGAATTGCTGAGATTCGATAGAATTCGAACCGAGTTTATGTTATACAGAGCAAACCTTTGCTAGCCTCCACTCCTCTGCCTTCCCTGCTTGATTTTTGTGAAATGTATCTCCAAAATTTCTGAACCCATTGCTCGTTTTATCAATTGCTATTTTCTCAGACATAAACACGGGGCAATATAACACACACAGCGTGTACAAGCCCTGAATAACCTATGCCCCATGGGCTAGCTTTTGCCGCCGCGGATGGCTCGCCTGTATCTCTACAGCACATTTCGCTGGCTTCGTTGCGCTTTTCATATTTTTCAAAGGCTTCGGGCTGGGCTATTGGCGGGCCTGTGGGGGGGCTTGCGGGGGGCTGCTACGGGATTCCGTCGCAGGGTCTGAAATTTATTTGCCGGCTTGGCTTTAATGCGCCAATTGTTTGCACATATCGTTGAACAAATGATGGTCGCATGCCATATTTTTCGTTGGTGCAACTGGTGGATCGAAGGGAGGGCGGTGGCGAAATGGCTTCGGGAAAGGGGCTACGTATTTGTTCTATGATTAAAAATAAATAAAGCATTACGACGTGGAACGGCAGCGGCAGCAGCAGCAGGAGAAAACTGAATGCCGCCGCGCAAAACTATTAAATACTCATTGGGGGGTCGACAAACAGGCCTGTGGCTGAAGAGGGCAGCCAGTGGCAGGGGAGTGGCAGGAGTGGCTAGGCACAAGGACTGCTGTGCCCATAAACATTTTGCGGCGGCAATGATGTATGGACATACATATGTACATCTCGTATGTCCTCGTGTATATACATATGTATGTATATGTACATATTTGCGAGAATTGGACTTTCGGGCTGTGGGTTTTCGGTTTATTTTTTGGCAGCTCCGGCTCCAGTTCCGCACAGCAGGTGCTTAAATGGTGCACAGTTAACGGTACAAAGGCGACACACAACAATAGAGGAAATGAACGGGGGGCAGTCAGAAAGGGCGTGGATAATAAATTTTCGTTTTGCGCCAAAAACTATAGAAAGCAAAAGAGCTTTAAATGTGCCTCGGCATTCGGGCTCCACTTGCCGTCCAGGTCCGGTTGAGAGGTCAAACGGATTAGATAGAATATATATAAAATTTCGAAGATTTTCAACTACAAAAAATATGTAGAAACTTTACAGCTGAAGACCCGAAAACTTATAGAAATGTAAATCTGGAAATGTTTGAGTTTGCTAAACACAGTGAAATGCTGCTCAAATCAGTGAAGACCTTGAGCGTGCTAAGGAAATCTAGCTTCGGCTTTTCCGACGCTTATACAACATGTGATTAGTCTCTTGAAGATCCTGTTCTTTCAGATATTCTTAAATAATAATTCTAAATCATTTACATTTTTGGAATCAATAAAATCATCTGAAATTCCAGTTCGAAAAGTCATGATATGCTGTTCTCCCATCCTATTGGACTAAGTGGATATTCTGAAACAGTTGGTACTACTATGGCAGCTATATATGATATAGATGTGCGATCCATACCAAATTTAAAGTCAACCCGCTTGCCGATATAAGAAGCTCCTGATTGCAGCTCTTAAGACTTCTGAGATATTTCTGTTTCAACAGACAAAAGGACAGCCGGACGGACATAGCTATATCAATTCATCCTGTCATGCTGATCAAAAAGGTAGACTAGAACAAATATAGGTGATCATCTAAAACAGCTCTCATTGCTCTTTTGGTTACATTTTCGACGCAATCACCAAAGGAGACTGCCGATCGCAAATGAGCTCACAAGGCAGAACTCAAATTGAGGCATTAACTGAATCTGTCAAGTAGATTTTTGTTTTAGCTGTTTGCTGCTCAGCTTAACGGGAACGTGAGGATGCTTGAAACGTCCCTGGATGATGGGGCTTTCCGCTGCTGCTGCCGTTTCGTCGTGTTGTGCCTCATTGAAGAAGGAGTTGCCATACATATGTGTGGGTCAGCCAAGTCACACAGTTTCATTGTCACACAGGTAGTAGAACCACCTACCAATCCCCCCACCCCTCTCTCCACCCCTCTCTGCCCCTCTTTCCACTCTCTCACTCTCTTTCACAAACCTTGTTAACCCCCTGCAAAATAACAAAAAAAAAAAACAAAAACAAACAAACAAAAGCAACAACAAAACGAAAGCTTTTGGTCAAAATAATAAATTTGTTCAGGTTAATAGAGTTATTTTAATTTATGTGATTTCATGCGGTTTTCCGTCGAACTGCCACGCCCCCATTTTGGGGCTGGCACCACGCACTGCGGATACACGCTTCCTGCCGGCGGCTGCTGCTCTCTTTTTTAACCCATAAATATGCAAAGCAATAATAACAATGGCCCATAATAACTTGAATAACTTTGAACATAGATCACTGCGAAAATGGTGAATGCGGAAAATGGAAAATGGTAAATGGTAAATGGAAAATGCCAAATGCGAAATGCGAAATGCAAAATGGTTGCAGGTGGCCGGCCGTCTGCATCTGTATCAGTGTGTGTGTGTGTGTGTGTGTGTGTGTTTTTAAATGATTCGAATTCGACGGTTCGCGGTGGCCGCCAAGTAATTAATGTTTTCAATTAAAATAAAATAACCCTAGGAGTATAAAGTTCTCCTTTTGGCATTTCCCACCATAATTCCAAATCGAAGTGCAAAAGTTTGTCCCACTGCAGTGTAATTTTCAACTAGTTCAACAACAACAATGAATCAACATTAAGCGAGCATATTCAGTCCTTCAGCAGGAAGTATCCGTTGCGAATACCAGCAGGCTTGAGGTCAGTAGTGAGTGAGAAACGTTGATTGTCCTCATGTGTCATGTTTAGAAGTCCAAAAACTTTCTTCTCTCTATTTCTTTCATTATTTTGAAGTCTCTTTCTGTTTCACTTTCCACTGTCTGCTCTTCGTATTGTCTCTATTTTCTCCATACTCCTCCTGTTTTTCCCACTACCTTAGCTGTCTTTGGCTTCTCTATCTTTGTTTCCTATTGTGCCCATCCTCTGGTCTTCTCTTACATTATTCTCCTTCATCTCTCTCACTGTTTTGTACTCCCCTCTTTGTCATCTCTCTCTCTCTCTGCTTTGTCTGTATCCCTGTCAGTTAACCTAGCCGGGCATTCTTTCTTCCATCAGCATGCTACTTTGCTCTTCTCCCCGCACAGTTGGACAATTCAATGCCTTTTTTATTTTGCATTATTTGTCGTGCTGCTGAGATAATTGACTTAGGTCCGATCATTGCTGCTGGGGCATTGTTTTGATGAAAGTATTAAAGGCACTGCGTGATGCACTGCGTGCCAGCTGCACCTGATGCGTTCAACTCAAATGCCGCATTTCCTGCGTCCAGTTTGAATACAATCGAAAAGTGGGAAATGATGATGACGATGATGGGGCAACAAGTGTTGCGCTCAGTTTGCATGCAACATTCTGCGTTACTCCGCAGGCAGCCAGTGCCTTTTCCTCCTACTCGCCCATCACCTGCCGCCATAGATTTGCATACAATCAAAGTGAATCGAAACGAAATTGATTTGCCACTTTGCACCGCCTGTGCAGCGCCAGAGCCAGAGCCAGAGCCAAAGCAGGAGCCACCGACCGACTCCGACTGGAGAGCCTGAAGCCTGAAACGCTGGCCTGGCCTGGCCTGGGGCTTGGTTTCAATTTAGCAAATGGCAATGCGCAGCAGGCGCAGCAGCGGCTCCACGCGGCCTGCTCAATTATTAATTTTTGTCGCGTGCCGTCGCCTTTGCCGCACCACCACGTCCCCCTCCCCCGTTGCCGTGCCCCAGCAGAACTTGAGAAATGATTGCGCATAATTGAAATCGAAATGAAGCGCAGCATTTGCCTTAACGTCAACGCTAACGATGCCTAAAAGAAGCGACACCTACGTAACACACCCGCCAAGGCTGAGGGAAACCTGAAGCCGTAGACTTACCTGAACCTCAACCTGAATCCGAATCCGAATCCGAGTCCAAGGCTATAGCTGGGGAGAGCAAGCTGCTGCCACAATGCCAATTTCTTGGCGTATTTTTATGATAAATGTGGGCGAGCAGACTTTTGATGGCGCCCTCATGCCGCCATCCCACCTGCCCACCTGTGCGTGAGTGGGCGTGTCTGACAGGTGGAGTGTTATGGTGTGGTGTGGTGTGGTGTGGTGTGGTGTGGAGTGGAGGCGAGACGCCACACTCTCACTGGGGCGGTTGCATCTAGTTATGCCAACTTTTGCTGCCTCACTCAATTTGTTAGACGCCGACGCCAAGGTGTGCGCGAGCGGGAGCGGGAGCGGGTGCGGGAGCAGGCCAGAAATAAAGCAACGCAATGCCAACACACCACGCCCCGCACCGCACCTCACCGCACCGCATCGCACGCATGTTTTATCGATTGGCGCCAAGGAAGGATTCGGATTCCGACTCGGATTCAAGGATTCTAGGCAATATCATTCCGCCTCTCGCTGCCCGCCGCTACCCGACCTTATCTCCTCTCTATGAAAAGAAGCCGGCCAGCCGCCCCTCAACTACACGTAATACTAAACTGACCCATAATTATAATAAATATTTCAACAACAAAAAGAAAGAAAAAAGGAGAGAGGGAGGGAGACGAGGAGGAAAAAAGAAGCTTAGCCTTGGACAAGCGTGAGAATTTTTACGTTTGGGCCCTCTTTCAATTAAATAATTAATTATTTAATTCGAAAACGAGAGCAGAAAATTGTCTACGGGCATGCAAAGCGAAACGGAAATGGAAATGGAAATGGAAAGAGAACTCATAGAAGCACAGGCAAAAGAGTGATATGATGATATGGATACGTGGACTACTTAGGGGATACACTATTATGTTATTATTGCTCTGTGCTAAATATGTAAATGCTCTGTTAACACTGTGTTACGTTCCACTTGGATCAGAGAGCGCCCAGTTGTGATTGCAGCAAGTGTGCTGATAAGCGAGCAATCCCAGGATAAATAGTGTCATCATGCATCAAATCTATGTGTATATACAAATTGTGGTTCATAACTCACCCTTTCCATGAAGTTCAGCTTTATGGGGCTTACGATTCCATCATCATTTATTATCTTCGTAGCAATCATTCCGTTCAAAGCAATAATAAACAAGAAAGGAAAGCTGACTTGGGCTGGCTGAAGCTTATTTTCCATTTACATTGTAATCAGATAACCGATCTAGATCAAATCTGGATGCAAGAGATACAAACGAATTTGGATGAAAAACAGAAAAGCTATGCTCCTAAGTGTTCATTCCGGAACAATTGGCTATATGATATAGTTCTCCTATCTGGATAAAACTTGACCTGCATGCAGACAAAGGAAACATCTGGTAGTTTTAAGACTTCTGAAACAGAGTGTGTTGAAACAGAGGGACGGACAGACGGTCATGGTTATATTGATTCCCCTTGTCATGCTGATCAAGAATGTATATACTTTATATAGTCGGAAAGGCTTTCTTCAAGCAAGTTCAGTTCATCCTTTGAAGCAACAGCAGCAGCAAGGACATGTGTGAGTGCGAGGGAGACAGAAGCATTCTTATTCAAGCTGGCTAAGGTAAATTATAAAACTGAAGTAGAACGTAAATGCTAATTCTGACGCAAATGCTAATTCTTATCCGATTTTAACAGAATTTTGTTGCTTCATAGAAAATAGTCAGATTTATAAGTGAATTACACATTGAAGCAAATCGTAGGAGATAAAGTTTTGTGCGATTTGCGGAAGCGGAAGAGGGCGTGGCAAAATTTTAAAACAACTTGATCTCACGAAACATTGGGAGAGTTGGACATGCCATATTTCGTATGGTCTCCGAGATGTAGGTGTTCATACAGACGGACAGACAGACGGACATGGCTAGATTGAATCGACTGTTGATGCTGATCAAGAATATCTATACATTACGGGAACGGAAACCTTTCCTCTTTCCGGTTACATACATTTGCAGGAATATAATATACTCGTTGACTCCACTAGAGTACGAATATAAGAATCTGGCATATAAGAGTTCATTCCGAATCGGTTGGTTACATGAGGGCTATATGGAATAGCTATCCGATATGGATCAACTTTAGTCAGCGAACGTAGAGTGTTCTAAAGCTGACATTAAAGAAATTTCTTTCAATTTGTATGAAAAACAACCATTTCGCTGTACAATGAGTTCATTCCGAATCGGTTGGTTATATGGGATCTATAAGATATAGTTGTCCGATCTTGATGATAGAAGTCTGCGGTAGAAATTTTAACTCGATAGCTCTAAAACTGAGAGACTAGTTTGCATAGAAACAAACAGACAGACAGACAAACACACGGATATGGCTTTATCGACTCGGCTTGTCATGCTTATCAAGAATATATATACCTCATGCTGTCGGGGACTTATAACATTTGTACTTATATATGTACAGTGCACTACAAGCCGCACAGTTAACACTTTGTTGATGGTCTGTCACCCAATTGTTCATTGTCAACTCCCTAAAATACTCTAGAACATCTCTGCTGAGTTCTTTGATAATGTTAACTATCCTAAGGCAGATATATAACGTTCCTGCATATCTTATAAAGACTCTCTTGGGTTAATTTTAAGCAAAATGCTTCAACAAATTCAATTACTCGATTTCTAGCTATAATTCTTAGCATCCTATCAATACAGAGAATCTTCTCACAAAGCTGTAGAATTCTTTTGTCTTTCTTCTCTTTCTTTTCACCAATTTAGCCCAAACTTCCGCCTGGAGACCCCAAAAAGAAGTAAAACTACAAGAAGAGAAATAACAAACAGAAAAAGAAGAAATTCGCTGCCGAAGAAGAACTTTGTCTAATGCCGAAAACTAACGGCAGTTATTTTCTTTTTTTTTGTTTTGTCGCAACGCTCTGTGCGGCGCAAAATTAAAATTAAAATAAATAGCTCCTCAAATAATACGGAGAAATATTTTCTACTTTTTCGTATTTATTTTATTTGTGTTTGCCTTCCGCCAGCTGAAGATGCTGGCTGAGGCTGGAGCTTCAGCTGGACGGTCAGCCAACTCTTGCCTTTGAGCTGAAAGCTGAGCGCAGGCGGGGCGAAGTGAGGCGCTTCTAATTAAGATGAATTAAGCAAAATCATTTCGATTAGCAGATAGAAGACAGAGGCCACAGGGCACAGGGCAGAGACAACAGCACTAACTGTTCATCTGGCCGGTTCCAGTTGATGACGTGCAGAAGTAAGTTGAAGCCGGACCACGCAGACATCAAACTGATGAGAGGCAGATGAGAGGCTGTGAGGTCTGGTGAGCTACTTGGTTGGTGATGGGCCTCCGCTTGATGTTCTTGAGGCTGTCAACAAGCGGTTGACAGGCCGAAGTCAGTACATACTCGCTGATCTTGGAAAGGTTAGGCTAGACTCATAAGAAACTATACTATATTTACTATATTTTACTATATATTTTAAAAATTTCCTTTTAGCGACCTGTAATATTCTTACTATTTGGGTTAGCGGGCTCAAGGTCGTGAAAAAGTTTGAGTTCTTGTTCTTTCAGCTGTCATTGAAATACTTTTAGGATTCCGTCGGAGTCCATGATTACACGGTCGCATCTCACTTTTCATGACAACAGCACAAAATGGATAACAAATGGATATGACCTTCCAGCAGAGTCAATCATCAGAAGCCTTGCAGCAACTACAGATTCAACTGGAAATGACATACTAATTTGATTAGGAGTTGCTTGCTTTTCCTTTCGATGAAACTGACCATGGGAGTCCGCGTTTTTACTCTCCATTTCCGGGTTTCGTATCGCAGGTTTGGCGATAGTTTCTATTCTGTGACTTTGGGACGTTATGGGTTACTTGAAGGCCCTAAGCATTGATCGGGAATGTGCTACTGAGAGTAAAATTCAGTCCTATATAATGTTCTGAACACATCAAACTCTCACTCACTTGTTGAAGTAAATTTGCTTTCTGAGCTGAGCTTTAAGCCAGAGACCTTGTGTACGGGAGATCACACCACACAAGGGAGTGCACTCCGAGAGATGAAGACGAAGTTAAAGACGACCTGCCTACACGATTTACATAGGTTTCTTTGAACTCGTCTTCGCCTGCACTATGCACCCATATAAGCGACTCCATATGCTTCCTTCTGAAGAACTTTTGCTTCTGATTCCTCTTCTGATTCCTCTTCGTCTCTCTCTGTTCTTAGCCTAATATGCATCGAGCGAGTTGAATGTGATGACGGGATGAGCTCACAAAGCCCTACCGAAGTATCTGGGTACGTTTTGAGCCCTAGTTGTACAATTTTGAATAACATTTTATGAACAGCGGCTTAGTTTGCTCAAGAATGCACAAATGTGGTGCTAATTGTAAATATTTTGGAATCTAAACTTGATGTACTTAGGATGGTATCTCTCCCTTTCAAGTCTCTGTCTCTCATTCTGTCTCTCATTCTATCTTTCCGTCTCTCTGTCTCTCTGTCTCTGGGTATTGGCACTTAGTGTATGACAACTTTCGGCTGTCTTCAAATGACTCCACAACATTGATTTTCTTGTACAGATTTTTTGTGTAGTTAATGGCGCGTCTTGCACTTGCTGTTTTCTTTTCTATCTGTTTGTCTTTGTTTTTACTTTGCTGTTGCTGTTGCTGTTGCTGTTGTTTGTGTGTGTGTTTGTTGTGTTTATTTTAATTAATTAAGATTTATAAGCAGGCAGCAGCATGCTTGGACTTCGCAGTTCGCAGTTCAGCGGAAATTTAAATGCAAGAGGCCCAAAGCGAAGACAAGTTGGGTTTCACTTTAGCCGCACCGCGGCCTAAGCACAGCTCTTTAGAGACATAATGCTTGATGCTGCTGCTGCTGCCGCTGCTGTTTTTGTTTCGCAAATTTTCAGAACCCCCCACCAACCAAAGAGCCCCCACAGACCCCCCGCTGCGGCTGTGTGTATGTACTTTTGCCAGTTACCATGTATTTAATTTAATTGAATTTGCCGCAACACTCGCGCTGATGAGCCTCGGACGAGATGACGAACTTAACGAGCGAAACGTGGCCCTCGAAAAAAAAGAAAGAAAGAAAGAAAGAAAGAAAGAAAGAGAAATACAACTGGACACAGACAGACCTTAGATAGTGGCCTCCGCCTGCTGCCTTGCCACCTGCCACCTGCCACAGTCTCAGCCGGGCTAACAGTTACACAGTGAGCGGGCCGAGTGGGTTGAGAGGCGGGGCTTGGTGTGGTGCGGTGTGTAATATAATAAAATGATTACACATCCGGCGTGGCGTAAGTTTCTGCACCAAAGACATTGCTCATACGACACGTTGTTTTCGGATTGTGGCGGAAATGTGTTTAGAGCTGAGACACACAGCCAGCCACACAGGCCAAGCCACATGCTACGATAGGCGGGACGCCTGAGACAGACAAACAGGATGCTTGATATGCGAGGAGTAGTTGTAGAAACTCTGTCCCAAAGGAGAACAACTGTAATGCCAATGCACAGGCATAATGAAGGATTTAAAAATATAACAAAGCATGTACAATGTATTGTTTTTCTTTGTCATTCTTTGCCAACTTTTTCTGCCACAGCTGGCTGGTTTTTACGCACTGACGTCTCCATCAATTTCTTAAGAACCGAACGGAACCCTAATTCTCAATGATAAACAGGCAAACAGTTGCAACAAGTAAGAACGCTGTTGTGGATATTCCCGCTAATAAGACACTCGTACTCAGCATTTATTCAATATTCGACACACTCAAAAGTATGCAACACTTTCAATTTTGTTTTTAAACCAGTCAGAAAATGGTGTATTCATTTTGTCAGGAAGTTTGCATGGAAGGAAACGCTTCCGACTATATAAAGTTGGCACTAGCAAATGCTGCTTATAACCCCCTTCTACCTCTTCAATTACAAACACGTTCAGGTCACTTCAATTTAGGCCTAGGGTAAATTCTTCGCGATTTCACAGTCTGCAGAATTTCATAAACTAAAATCTGAGACTTGATTTGGTCTACAAAATTTATTGACAAACCAAATTCTCTGACTTCAATTTACGTTCTTGAAATAAGAAAGTGATTGATTGAAGTAATCGATTCAAACGTAAAGTACTTGGTATTTTTCTGAGTGTACACTCCCCGTGATTCGCCCCCAGAGGCGTTAAGATCATTTTCTTTGACAAATTCCTTCTGTTATTATCGAACACTTTTTGGGGTCAAACCCAGAAGGGTTTGAGCTCAGTTCAAGATGCTCAATTGGGCTTAAAGCACTTTTTCACTAAATCTCAAGAAATTCGTATGTATTTCAAAATTTCTCATTCGATTGAGATATCCATTTTTTCAAGCCAGCTGCCATCGGTTTGAATTTTTGTTTAAGAATTTTAAGCATTTTGGTCTTCACATTGCATTCAAAGTATGCCCTTTGTGGATGGCTTACTAATTTGACTTTGATTGCTGAGGGAGAGACATAATACTTGGCACACACACACACCCACACACAGATACACACAAATGCACAGCCACATACGCACGAGTCCTTACTATATTCAATCGGAACTCTATATAAACAAACGACAATTGTGGAAATTTGTAATTTCATTTTCCCAACTGTCAGTCAATGAGTAAGCAGAGGGGTAGGTACTGCTTGCCCGACAGAACGGACGGACGGGGGGGGCTTGGTTCAAGTCGAATCAGTTCAGTTCAGTTCAGTTTGTAGCCGGGAGGAGGAGGGAGCAGAGCTCTGGCTCACTGCAATTGAACAACTTTTCTCCTCACTTTGTCAGTTTCACTTTTTTTTTGCTGTTGCCAATGTAGCTGTTGCTGTTGCTGTTGTTGCGTTCACTTAGTTTTGTAACTTTTACAAGTGTGCTACAGTCAGCACGCCCCCCCCCCCCCCTTCATTCCCTCCTCTTCCTACCCTCCTCTTGCTCTATCACACGAAAAACTCGCGTAAGCTGGCTCTCTCAAATTTTACCTGCATCTAAGCTCAGCAAAAGCTGGCAGCAGCTTGAGGGTGATGGTACGAGGAGTGGGTAGTGGGGAGTGGGGAGAAGAGGGGAGTTTGCTTCAAAAGCAAGTGCTGCTGCTGCTGTTGCCAAATTAATCTGATGCTTAATTAGAATGCAAGTGAAGTGGCAGCTGGCTAAGGGTGGGAGTCAGCGGGAGCAGAGCAGGTAGAAACTGGCTTGGAACTCTTCCTGGGAGATTTTTGAATTTTAAATGGAATTGCAGCAGCCGCCAAAGGAAAATCTTCAAGTGAACAGGCCAGTTCAAGGTGAATCTATCTCTATATTTGGAGTTTCAGCTTACAATTAATTAATTGCTAAATCAAATGTACCAAATGTATATGCAGCTATATAATTAACGACAATTTTCAGTTTAAGCAAATTCGAAACGTAAAAACATTCAATGTCAAACCCAAAAATGGCTGCCAAATATGTGATAGTCGATTTGTTTATATTCCAAATTTTTTATGATTTTTAATTCGCCTACAAAATCCACAACAACAACAACAACAGCAGCAGCAGCAACAAGCAGTAAAAATTTATTCAAAATCAAGCCGAAGTTTCAGATGCCGCTTTGGTTGAGGAAGCGAAACGATTTGATTTGATGAAAAGTGGCGACACAATCAAAAGTGTTTTATAATCATTTTTAAAACACATCTTTCTGTTTGCCTTAATATTAAGCGACAGCAACAATAACTAGAACTATAATCAGAACTGGCAGCAAACATTTTGTTGAAGCGGAAAAAATGCGAATAAAAGAAATTCAAATTAAATGCAAAACGTGAAAAAAAGCCGAACTTTGACTAGCCGACGCATCAATACCCTCGCAGAAAGTATGTTTAGGATAAATATCTTCAGAAGTGCAACTCCTTCATATGTCGCCACGCCTCCTCCTAGCCCCGCAAATCAATAAGAACGTATATCTACCACAATTTGTGAGACATTTAGCTTAAACATGGTTAATATATCTGTTAGGATATTATCTACCAGTTTTCCAATTTTGGTTAGGATAGGATAATATTCATATATTATGAAGTACAAAGTATGGTGCGGACGAGTATCGTATAGTTCTTACTGATTTACATATAATACATACATATATAACTGAATAATAAAAAACAATTTACTTAGCTGCAATGAGTAACTACAAGTAAGAACTCTCTAGTCGATATTCCTACTGTAACATGCTCGTACTCAGCATTTATTTCATATTCAACACACTCAAACGTATGCAAAACTCTTCTCTTAATTCAATTTTTACATACCAAATTTGGTTACTGTAGCTCTTATTGTCTTGTATAGAAGAAATGACTGGCTCGGCCAGATGGACTCCACTGTTGATGCTGATCAAGAACACATATACTTTATGGGGTCGGAAACGCTTCCCTTTGCCTGTTACATACGTTTGCTCGAATACAATATTCTCGCTTACACTGCCAAAGTATAGTATAGTGTAAAAAGTCGTCTAACAAAAGTTGTCACTGATAAATGAGGGTACTGCTGGGTCAAGAATTGACCATAATAGTTATAGTTTTTGATTCAAAGCTGTATCAAGATCAAAATAGTTATCATTGACTCACAAACACGCTATGTATTAACATTTTGCTTTACATCTAGTTGTCAAATCTCTCTTGTAGTTGCATTTGCATTTGCTTCTGTTAAAACTGTCAGTCCCTCTCTCATTCACTCTCACTTTTCTCTTATACACACACACACACAGACACATACCTTTGAATATCAGAATAATTATATATAATAAGAATGAGAATTAATTCTGAGAAAGGAAGCTTACCATATACATTGTCTAGATCTAGATCTGAATGGAGTGGATACAAGACGAATTTGTTTTAACTTGGATGAAAGACAGAAAAGTTATGCTCCTAAGAATTCATTCCAAAAACACCAGTTATATGGGATCTATACGATATAGGATAAAACTCGAACTAAACCAGCCTGCAGACAATGGAAGCATCTGACAAAATTGGTATACCACTTCGTAAATTCTATAAATATGATTAAAAATTACAAATTGATAAGAAGAACAAAAAGACCTACTTAACACTCATCTAATGCAAATTTCAGCTCTATATGGATAAAGCTCTATAACTGTGAACCATCGCATATTTCACTTGGTTTCACTAAAAGATTCGAAGCCTTTGTAGGAGCTCTTTGTCGATCTATAAGGCAGCTTCTTGTCAGATCTGAAAGCAATTTAAAGTTGAGTACAGAAAATTCTTCTAAATTTATTCACAAAAATTAAACTGAATATTTGAAAAAGTTGAAGACAATTTGATGGATGCTTTACACACTATACATACATATATATTATTTTTATACACATTTTATATCATGTCTATGTTTTCTGTTTTATGTTAGTTGTTGTTGTTGTTATTGTTATTAGCCTTCATTAAAACAAAAAATCAAAACAAAAACAAAAAAAAGTTGTGCTGCAGGTTTTTGCTTTGTGATATCTATTTTCCTATAAATTTTTCTAATTTTGTTTTATTTTATTTTGTTTTTGAATTTTTTTAATACTCTGCTCGAAGACGCGACGCCCACGCGACCAACATTTTTCTCTGTGTCTGCGTCTGCGTCTGTCTTTGGCTCCATCGGCTTGGTCCAGTCGCAGTCCGGCGGCTTCGAAAACTTGTTCGTTGTGCCAGAAATAAAATGAAACGCAGTAGAAATAGAAAAACCACAACAACAACAACAACAACAATGATATAAAATAAATATATAAAACTAAATACAAAAACAAATCAAAGTGTTACACGACGACATCGATGACGATGGACAGCAGCTCGTGCAGGTGTCATTGAGAATTGCGAATGATTTGGCGCCAGTTTTTATGGCATTAAATGACAGCTCAAAAGACAAAAGAATAACAACAATAATAATACAACGACAACAACAACAACAACAACTTGAAATAGACTTGCGTCTGAGCTTTGAGATGGCTTATTGGTCCAGTTGAATTTGGCTTTATATTACTCAGATTTTATTTCTTTCGCTTTTGTACTTTTATATTTAAGTAAAAACATGGCAATTTCAATGAAATGTTTCCAGATGACTAAGAACTATGTTGATGAATTAGAACATAAACCTTTAAACGAGTAAAACTTCCCATAAGAATTATCCAGTTGAATGTGGAAATAATATCACAATGATATCAATACATCATCAATATAATGTATCAGCTCTAGTTTTGGCTCTTCACTCTGTTCAATATTACTAGGAATCAGAAGAATGAGTCTAGAGGAGTTGCAGAAAGAAATCTTCTTAGCTGGATCTCTGACTTCGTAAGTCTCCGAAGAAAAGAAAATAAAAACTCTTTGTCTAAGTTATTTGAAGTTATCAACGTTTTGCCACTATGTTAAGCTTTTCCTTTCCTTCATCAATTCTGCGTCCAACTTTGGGCAGATAAGATGATTGTGGTGTAAAGTCAACTTGCTAATCTGAGCTGTTGCAAAGGCAAAGTTATATCGGGTAAGCGAGTAAGACAGACAGAAAGAGAGAGAGAAAGAGACAACATTCTGCTGCTTTGGAATCTAATCGAAGGCAAGCCTCAGTCTTCCCTCTCTTTCTCTCACACACAGAGCATGAAAACTTAAAGTTCTAATCGCAATCGTAGAGCAATCGAGTGCATTGAACTTGTGTAGATGTCGTCTACATGCAATGGATGGTGAGTACGAGTATCTTATAGTCGGAATTTCGACTATAGCATTGTTTTCAGCTTTAGTCGGGGACCTTTCCGGGTCCCTTGTTGTAAATAGAAATGCATAATCCTTTCTTTAAAACTGAGCGAATTCGCGTTGGCTTGTTACGTCTTGGCCTTTCGTGTCGTACCGCAAGCGATAGCACTGCTCGGCCACTTGGGCAAGAAGTGAGAGCTTATGGAGGACTGGTGGAGGACTGGTATCGTTGCGCGGCCATGTGAATGCTCTGTTCATTGCATGTCCAAGTACCATTAAAATATTTTTATATCTCAGCTATAAAATGTGTTTTCTCTCGCCAAAACAAAACCATATTCAGAACCCTTTGAATCATATGTGTAGCTTTGTCAAACTCAAGTGAAAATTATACTGGAACATGGGCTCATCCTTTCACTTCATCAGTTGTAAATAATCGCAAGTCCATGGTGCAGTTGCTCCCACTTCTGATTGAAATTCTAACAGAATATCAATGTCAAACTTTGGAATTTTAATTTTTAATTAAAATATTTATGGCTTTCGAAAATTCCAATTTAAATTATAAATTGATAAGAAAGGCTATGAAATATATAGAAAGAGATTAACAAAATTAAATACATATAAAACTGGCCACAATTTATCAAAAAGTTGCGCTTGCGCAGGCAACTGGAATAATTATACTCGCATCTCGCATAAAGCCCGACTTGGACTTGAACTATTTGTTATAAACCGACTGAGAGCACAATAGCAGCGTGCCAAATGAAATTAGTCAATGTTCGAATTTGGCAAACACATCGTAAATCATTTGCCAAAACATACACAGACTCAAACACACACACACACAGACACACAGACATTTGGTGAATTAGATTCAGATACAGTTTCGGTTAAGAGGGAAAAATTCCAGATTGCGAGACGATTCAACGATTCAACGACCAGCACATTTTCATCATCGTCACCATCACCATCATCATGATCATCATCATTTTTTGTTGTGCTTCATAATAATCATCCTCAGCCGCACACATATTTTATGACCTGCCTGCCCTAGCTTGGCCCGGCCCGGACTCTCTGCATATTAAACACATATTTTGTTTGACATTTTAGCTTGACTTTAAGATATATTTGTTCAGATCTTATACAATTCGGCTAGTGCGAGTTTGAGTCTTCGACTTTTCAAGACTTTGAGTACCATTTAAAGTGGCACAGCAATTTGTTACACTGTCAACTCAGACAGTTGTCGTCTTTGTCCCACTGCCAGATAATGCGTGGGAATCGCAATCGCAATCGGAATCGGAATACTAGAATACCTACTAGCTCTTTGGTATGCGCCAAGGTTGGCATTAACCGATTTTAGTTTCGAAAACAATAATAATTATGCTTATGTATCACATCTCATGACGTCTGCCAGCTGGTCTTCAGATAGACGATATGGGCGGATTTCTGCGAATGCAATAACAGTTTATTCAACGAATCAACGCTTGCAGTAATCGAATTGCGATTGAAACCACGCGTCCTTTATATAATTTGAAAACCACCAAGACTGCTTTATCATTGCTATCAATGTGAGACAGCTTTCTTCACATTTTCTAGAAGGATCTGGATCTACTTAGACATAAAATGTGTTTTCATTTTCACAAAACTCCACTAGAAGCCCCACTGTAGTTGAAAACACACAAAGTAAAGAAGCAAAAACTAAGTTACAGAATTGCTAATGCCAATGTGAGAGAATCGGAAATTGTAATAAGGCGTACTAAGACGAAATGGAAGGGGCTTAACTTAAAGGTCCCAATTTGTATGGGAATTTGTACTACTCCCACTGCAATAGCTGCTAAGCAACATCTGTAGCGTAGCATATGCTATATGCAAGGCAATAACAATGCCGTGAATAGCAGATTTGGTTAAATAATATGACAATTTTATATATATATGCCAGAGATGGGCACACACATACTAAAGCCGAAGCCGCATTCAAGCGAAAGAAAATCCACATTCACATTCACCAGCGCAACACGAAGGCATCCATCTATTCGTGTGAGTATATCTACGTATGCTGACTGCCCTGCTCCAACTACAAGCCCATTTAAAGATCTTAAACACATTATCCCCACAACCCATGCTGATCAACAACCTCTGCTTTCTGGCTTTTAAGGCTTCTGAGATCTCTTAGTTGAAATAGACATCGATTCCCCTAGTTATCCTGATCAAGATTATATATACTTTGTCGGAAACGCTTCCTTCTGCGCATTTCAAGCTTCCTGACAAAGTTAATATTTCATCACAATATTTTGTGATATTTTGTGATTCCAAACTGTTCTGGCAAATGAAGTTTTGATTGTACTGAAATAATGCTGCTACATTGATGTGATATCTCTCTCTCTCAATCCTTGCCAATATTATCCAGAAGGCGGTGCGGTGATAGTCTATTCATATACAAAAAAAAAGAAATTAATTACAACTGCTGAGGTTACTGACTGGCTGAGGTCGACTCTTTGTCTCTAGTGAAACATATGCAGGGCGGACAACCGCGCCTTCTGCGTTGACTTCGGACCCCTCTGCGTGTTGCAAAACGTACAAATCATAAGGCACTGACTATATATCTTGGACTTATTTCTTAGACTTTACATATCTATACAGTGGCAGACATGGCCCGCTCCCACTGACTAGTTGGCTTGGATCATTTGTACTGCTGCAAAATCTTATCAGAAGACAGGCCCCCAAAATATAAGAAAAAAATGAAACCGAAGAAAAATGAAAAACTTTGCCCAACCCGTAGGCAGGCGGAGGTGAGGCTTATCAGTGGCTTGTCAGGCCAGGCCAGGCCAGGCCCAGGCCCAGGCTCAAGCCTTTGCTGTGGTGGTGCTCACTCTTAACCTTTTTTGCAGCAGCAGCAGTGGCAGCACTGCCAGCAGCGGTGGCCTGTCTTGGCGACGTTTCGAAATTGAAAGTTTGTGTCTTGGTATTGTTTCTCTGTGTTTTGTTTTTTTGGGCAGGAGGCATCGAAACTGAAACTGAAACTGGTTTAGCAGCAAATAAATCTAGCGGCAAATTTAGCTGCAAAACTGTTAAACTGCAAGGCAGTCGAAAGCCCAACCTCAATTTGCGGTCTTTCGACTTGGAGTTCCACTTTGAGTTCAACTTGGTTTGGTTCGGTTTGGTTTGGTTTGCTTTTGTGGCCCACTAATTTCTGCGGCACTTCTCCAGCTTGTCTGCTTCTAACGGAGGGACAGATGGGTGGGGGGAAGGGTGGTAAGGAGACATGTAACTGCCACTCCCATATCCACCGCCAACCCTGGCCGCACCACCACCACACCACAATTGTTGTGCGAGGCGATGCACATTTGATATTTGCAGCTCAAGCACCGGCTCAGGTTTTTTTTTCGCCACAGTCCGAAGTTGCAGCAAAAACAAAAACTGGAAATTATTTACAACTTTGGGCTGCTTTGGACGCGGCGGCATACTTTGGCATTTAGACAATGATGACGCATGCACCTGCCAGGCGAACCAAAAGCCGCCCCTTCACCTCCTCACGCCGCCCCCAGTGTAGAGCCACACACAACTCTCAATTCGTGTGTTGGTTTCGAAATTTTCATTTGGCTATGCAATTTCTCGATTTCTATCGATTTTCGATAACAGGGGAGGACTTATGGAGGCTAGGCTAGACCAACTTTATTCCTCAAAATCAGTTTGAGTGTCGACCCAATGGCTTCTCAGGAACAGGACCCTTCACATAGTTACCAAGTGGGGTGGTAGGATCTTTGTCTGCAGGCTGGTCAAGTTCGAGTCTTATCCAGATCGGACAACCATATCATATAGCATATATATAGAGCATAACTATATAGAGCATAACTTTTCTGTTCTTCATCCAAATTAAAACAAATTCGCCTTGATTCCACTGTAGCTCCCTGACCACCGACCAGATTTGATCTAGATCAAAGCTTCGGCCAGCAGGACCTAGCCTTCCTTCCTTTCTTGTTTTCTGTAAAATATTTGTTTTCTTATTTTTTTTTGGGGGATTTTGTCTTCGCACCAAATTATGCTTTAATTCAGCGGGTGTCTGGGCTTATCTCTGCCCCTTCGAGGTGCTACAAATAATTTGCAAACAGCTGAAAAGTTTTCTGTTGCTAACCCAAAAACTATGGGAAGAACGGCAGCAACTATGTAAAGCTCCAACTCCAAGTTGAGGCCACTCAAAAATAGTTTTTGTGGTCAAAAAATGCAACTGGAATATAAGTAGTCTTTTCATAGAGAAGACTTGTTCGTAGGCCAAATGAGTAAATTGGCAAGAAAGGCGCTTACTAAACGTATTTTTCGGGAAATTTTAATAGAAATCAAAGTTGTAATAGGAATGGAACTATTGAGACTAAAGATTGACTGGTTATGGAAGACTGCACAGGCCAAACCACAATAGCTACGCTTCCAACTGCAATTGGGTCTAAATAAGGGTCAAAAGTGGAATGGAAATGCATATGCTAACCAGGCAAGGAACTGATTTCCCCTCTTCGGCAGAGCATCCATACATTTGAACCATTTGACATTTGAACTTGGATATTCTTTGAGGATATCTGGGGAAGTACATTCAATATATATGCAAGATATTGACTGTTTATTAATCTGTTTAAATTCCTCAATTAGCCAAACAGAGTGCACGCAGTGACAAAGTGTGTGTATTGTCCAGGCGACGACGAAACCGATGAAATCCATCTTCAGCTTCGTCTGCCTGTTTATCTCACAGCTTTCTCTCTGTTTTCTTCCCTAAGAACACTACATTTTCCACACTTTCCTAACCGCACTTTGACTGGAAGCTGAAAAGGCGCTGCAGTCACTTGTTTCTTTCATTGTTTCAGCAAATACTTACAAACTTTGATTAATATTTTATCTCACTTTTATGGTTGGTAAACCTCCTTAGCTTTTGTCCGGCTGCTCTCTGCTTTCTTTTGTCGGGTCTAATTTGCTTTGGTTTTGCATTTCGAATTAAAATTGTAAGACGCTGCTGCCCTCCTCTGCTGCTGCTGCTTCCCTGCCTCTGCCGGCGCTTTCAATTGTCCTGCTGTGTTTATATTTGCAGATCTGTTTCCGTATCTGCATTGCAGTGGGGCCTCAAAAACTTGAGCTACGCTTAGGCTTGCAGGACATCTGCAAGCAACTCCTTGTGGCCACCGACCTTTCCTACCTCTGCTACCCCTTCCCTCTTCATCATCCCACTATCCACGCTTTCACCACCTCAGTTTGACTCCGTCTGCGACTGCTGTGCTCTCCTCGTTCGTGTTTAATTGCGCTTTAATTAACTTGCATTGTTCCCAAATGCAACGTGTCGCTGACTGTTTGCCTGCATTCCCCCCCTCCCATTCCCCCTCCCCCTTGTCATACCCACACACCTCTCCTTTATGGCTGTAACTACCCTAATCCCATCATGATGCTAAGTATAAAGTGCCTCAAAAGTCGCGCTGTGTATGCGCCTGCTTTGACAAAGTAGTGTCCACTTTTGTCTGGGCAAGAACTCCCCTTGTCTGAACTCCCCCCGTAATAGTAAACTAGTGACGATAGAGCCCATTCTTATGCAAGGAAAGCAGGATATACAGTAGAAAAGGTTTAAACTTCTTCTTAACTTTTCAAATTGTTTAATTCAATCAAAGAAGCAAAGGTCAGTGGTGAGTGAAAAGCTTTGATTGTTCTTTAGGCTTAGCTCATATGAAGTTAGAAGTTCAACAGACGCCTAAGCCAGTGTCTCTTTGTCAGCTATCATTTCTTAAGAGAACAAATTTGAGCAAGCTGAGTAATTTCATTGCATATGATAGAGCTATCCGCATGGTAGGCTTACTTGACTATGTTTGTCGATTTTCAGCCGCTATCCGAATGACTTTTGCCGAAACATGGCTCCATCATACCAATTCAGAGACCAAGGCGCAGTCAACGTTAGCCGGCATCAGGTATGTCAGCCAACAAGATATAGGCATGCGTATCCATACAAACTGTAGCTACATTTGGGACTCCTTTGTATTCCAAATCAACATTTCAGTATTCACCAGTATTCATCATAAAATCTAACTTATGTGTCGCCTAGCTCTCATAGCTTGAGCTGCGCAGCTACTCCTGTGTTTTTTATATATAGAAAATACAAATTTTGAGGTTCAACTAAACGCCTCGTTGAATATACCAGTTGATAGTTGAAACGTCGACACAACTGCGACAAGATTTCATATTCAGCATCAATGTGTGAGACAAAGAGTCCTTGCGGACCAGGACCAGGACCAGGAGCAGGAGCAGGAGCAGGAGCAGGTATGTGAGGTGTGTGTTTGTTGTGTGAATGCCTGGAAAATACTCAAACAGTCAAGTGTCGTGTCCGTGCAGTGAAATGTCAATAGAATGCTTACACGTCACTCTTCCCCACACCTTTGCCAAGCATCCCCCTCCCCCCTCAGCAAACAGAACATGTTTATTTTTGCTTAGCAAATAGCAAAGAAAGCAAAGAAGTTGTTGGCGCTGCACCAAAACAAATCTCAGCCTCAGCCTCAGCCTGGTGGTGCGTCTGGGGCAGCGGTGAACCCCTGCCCAGACGCTAATGAGAGTCCTGTCGTCTACAACTTCCTGCTTTTGCTGCTTCTGTTGCTGCTGCTGCTGCTGCTGCTGCTGCCGAGTTTAAATCCATTTCTATTTTCATTGAGCGTGACAATTTTTTTTCTTCCATTTTTTGTCTCAGATCTTGTGGCTGCGGGGCGCACCCGCTTTATATTTTCCGCCTTGCCGTTTTCCCCAGCCGTGTGGCTGCTGCTGCTGCTTTTTCTGTGGCTGCCTCTGACTCTGACTCTGCCTTGATTTATTTTTATGAATGAAACTCTTATTTCATTCACATTTCAAGCTAAATACTACACAGCCACATCCTGGAGGCTTTTACTATGGAAGGACAGAGAGAGAGAGAGCGAAAAGGTGGGAGAGATAATGGGAGAGGTAACTGAGGTAACTGAAGCTGCGTGTAGGTGTACACAGCAGGCACTCGAACTGCACTGTGAAAAAAAACAATACGGAGTGAAGAGAAGCGAAGGAAGAGAAGTGAAGAGGTAACTGCACTTTTAATCGAAGGCTTCTCTGTACCCCATATTCCCCTGTGTAACCTGAGAGAGTGAACGAACTAGTCCGCGTTTTTGGTTTTTATTTTCATGTTTTGTGTTGCAATCTATGCGACAGCGCCCCTCGGCCGGTAGCGCCACAGGCGGTTGCTCTTTGCCTGGGCAAAACATCTCTGGGCAACATCTTATATTCTTGATAGCGCCATCTGGTGGACTTTTACGGATCGAACAAACTAGCTCATTCAACCAGATCGATTGAGAGAGTCCCCTAGGCGATGCCTTTCGAAAGTATCTGAATTTGGACACAATTTCTTCGAGTGTATTCTGCATTTTTGTAATAAAGGCCATGTTCATAAGGATATGCTGCCCCCCGGTGGCCACGCAACACCACCAGCACCACCGCTCTTACGAAAAGTGCCCCACTCTAATAGAATGCTGACGTTGTCATCATCATCGTCACATCTACTCAACATGGTCCACCTCAGCCTCATTTCCTCATCTCCTCAGCTGCTCCACGTCATGCTTTGGGCTGCCAATTAAAATGCCACCGCCAGGCACATGTAGTATATAGTCAGTCCGTAGCCGTCTATTCTGGTTGTGGGTGGGACTGGGCGTTGCTGGAGCTCGATGGCGCTGGATGCGGTTCGCCTGTCTAGCACAATTTGCTGCACCCAGAAGATCCAGCCGCGACGCGACCCGACCCCTTTTTAATGACTGTAAATCAAGCGTGCTTTGCATTTTTCCACAGCAGCATCAGGAGCAGCAGGAGCAGCAGCGTCAGAAGAAGTGTAGAGCGGCGTAGGAGCATATAGCCGGAGCCACATCCGCTCTTGGCATCCGCTGCCGTGCCTGGCATCCTTTCTGGCTTGGTTTGCTACTTAGCTTTTTGGCTTGACTTGGCAGCTCATCTTGGTCCTGGTTGCCGCTGTTGCAGCAGTTTCTTTTACACTGCGCTACAAAAGTGGGGGATTTAGGGGCCTGGATGATGAATTCATATCTGTATCATATCAACATATATATACATAGGATAAGACTATGCATTTGATTGTGCTTAACCCTCCGATTCACGCGGGTGAGTGAGGGAGTCAATCATTGAGCAAGCAGCCTGCTCGAGTGCATTTAACATAACACGATGTTATCAACATTCACTTACGATCTTGAGCCTGCTAACCAAGAAAGTTATATTAGCTTGAAGGAAGAGTGATCTGCCTTCTCTTTCTCTCCATGTCAGTGTGACTTTTGTTGGACAGTGTTGGTCCTGGTGCTTGGTTTGGGCACACTCTGTTACATGTGCTCGAACTTTGAAGTGTGTCTTGACTCGGTGGCGGCCCCTCAGACTTCAAACTTCAGACTTCAGGCTGGTGAACCCTCAAACGAAGAGCGGGTGCTTGAATTAGGCGGTTGGTGGGTCGGCAGGGAGGAAAGGGGGTGGCCAATTAGCCGCCGACGCCGACGCCGCCACTGCCACCCTACCCGCAACCTACCCCCTTTAGCCGAGTCAACTAAAAATAGTCCGAAAACAAAAACCCAACAAAAGGGTTTCCCCCTCAAAGGCGAAGTAAAGTCTAAAGTGAGTCACGTTGTCGTCGTCGACCACCGGAAGCGAATGATGCATAAAAAGGCAGTACAAAAAAAGAAATATATATACATATATACATATATATATATATATGCATACATATAAACAAAAGCGAAATCCTTAGAAACGCTGGCAGACACAAAACCCGAGATAAGGAGTCGGAGACAGTTATAGCAACAGCAACAGCAACAGCAACAGCAACAGCAACAGCAACAGCAACAGCAACAGCAACAACAACAACAACAACAACAACAACATAAACGGAGCGAGAGAGAGAGAGAGAGAGAGGCAGATATTACTTGCAGGAGCAGGAGCCGCCCACGACATAACATGACGTTGACAAATGCTCTTTGAAAACTGAGTCAGTGGGAGAAGGGGGATTGCAGATCTGTCGCCGCGGCCACGGGGGTGGCTATGAGTCACATAGTTAACTCCCGGCTGAATTGAAGCGAGCGTAAGCGTAACGTAATGTAATCAGTGCCACCTGCGAGCGTTTGTTGGGCGCACGCCAGGTCGGACCCACCTGACCCTCCAACGCCAACGCCAACGCCAACCCTGCGCCACGGTTGACTGAGTCCGTATCAGCGACAAGTGCAACAACTGTGCGGCTGAGCAATTGTCGAAATGCAGGCCCGGAGCGATACTCAAACCATAATTGAAATAGCACAATCCGCTTAAGAACTCGCTAAACTGCTCGGGATTAATGCATCTCAGCGGTTGGAAGGAAGCTTCTTCTCCTTTCTCTGTTTGTTTTCTTGTTGTTCTCTCACTTTCTCTTTCTCAATTTGCGTGCACTCGCATGCTTTCTCTAAGCTTCTTTGAAATTGTGAGAAATGAACAACGAATTTATAGGCACACGCAAAAGTCATTGGTTGGACGCAAAGGCATCACTTTTTCCAGTCACCTGTAATTAGAGAATAGGGACTTGAGCTGGGAGATAGGTTCACTAGATGCATTGTCTGGAAAGTCGACATGGGAGAGTCGATATTTTCAATATGCTTGCATAACATTTGATGAACAAGGCCAGAGATTGACCATGTGTGCAAGATGTTCAGAAATGTGGAAATGGAACACTTTCATACTTGCACCTCTCCCACACAGATTGCAAATACGAATCGCTTTCACCTGGAGCACGAATTGGAGCTGGACGATGGCTTCACCTGCAGCTACATTATGGCTACTATCTGGTTGTGTTTTTTTTTTTGTGAAAACTAATGCGGCGCACTTGTGCACTTGTTGGGCTTTGCCTGCAGGGGAACGATCAGTGAGGCATTACCTTTCCGCAGACAGGCGGCAGAGGGCGAAGCAAAGGCAGACAGACGGCCAGAGGCAGGCCAGAGGCAGGCCAGAGCCAGACCTTCGTCTAATTGCCATAGCACGCGACATCATGGGACGACCATGGCGACATTCAGGAGTAACCCAAGTCGCAGTTAGCGTAATCGTAATCTGAAACTGATTGAATGCCGCCACACTGCCCTGCCCCTGCCCCTTGAAATATGACAAAGGAAAAGAAAACACAAATGTGGAAGAAAAGATACTTATATATACCAATAAATGCTAAAAGGAATTGTCGTTCCTAAGGACGAGGCCAGGCGGAATTTAGTGGCTAAAAGGGAGAGCATATGTCCGTGTGGAAGGAATTCCACTAGCTTTGTTATATAGTAGACCGATCCAGCTATGAGCAGATGGAATACTCTTGGAAACATGCCCTTGGTCAACTTCTTATTCCATGTGGGTCTCTATAGATCTGGCCATTGCCGGGGGGAGCATTCTCTCCATTCTCACTTTTTAGTTTGGACACCAAAATTTGCGCTGATGCAGACATATTGAAAGATTAAACATATCCTTCTTGTGAAGCGAATAAAAGCTGTCACCGTAAACCGATTCTAATGGGCTTATTTACACACACACACCCTCCTTCTCTCTATCCATCTCTATCACTCACTCTCTCCCTCTCTCTCTGCGTATTTTCTAGATGAAATATGCATTGTATTTAAATGCGTTACAATAAATTTCTGATTTATTTGCAGCGCCATTGACTGAATTTTAAATTACCAACGATTCATTTTTTTGCGGATTTTATTCTGATATATTTTAGTATATAAATATAGTATATATATGTATATGTATATGTCGGGAGAGAAAAAAACTCCAACAGCTGCTATGCAAATTGAGTGAATGAATTGTTGTAGTTTTTATACTCATACTTTAGTAGAGCAAGCGAGTGTATTGTATTCGAGCAAATGTATGTAACAGGCGGAAGGAAGGAAGTATATATAAATCCCTGATCAGCCGTGTATCCGTCCTTATGACTATAAGAGCTAGAGTCACCATTATAAGCTCATAATCTACCCATTTGCAACGTTCTGTTAGAAGCAACAAAGTTCATCTGCGAGAACATCGATCGGAGGGTCACAACGCAAACTGAAAGAAGACACAAGAGCGGGGACAGGGGGAATAGAAAACGAGAAGGAGTTTGTGCCTGCTAAGGCTGTGTTAGAGCTTTTCACATCCTGATAGCTATAGAGTATCCTGCTGGCAACTTTTGCTAACAATAAATTTGATTTTTTAGCAGCAGCTCAGAACTTTTTCGTTATTTTTTTTTGTGTTTTTTTGTTTTTGTCAATTTAGCTTCTGTATAAATATGTATATTTATATATGTGTTTCACTAAATTGATCTATACACATATGTCTGTTATTGTGATTGACAAAAATGGCTCCTAAAAAAATGTAGGAAAATTTAAATGAATTATGGTCAAACATTTTTCTGGCCGGCCTTTGGCCCTTGCTGCTCTTTTTATTACGTTCGTCGTTTTGCAATTCCATCTTTTATTTATTTGTTGTCATGGTTGGAGCTGTTGCGTTAACATAATTAACCAAAAAAAAAGAGAAGTAATTCATAATAATGTGATATTTCCTCAGCTGCGCCTAAGGCTTAGCTTTTACTTTTACTTTTATTTTTATTTATCTTTTGTAGGAGCCTGGGATAGGCGCTGCTGTGGCTAAATGAAAAGCCAGCGACAAAACAAGTTAAGACAAGAAATTAAGGCTAGCTATGGATTGCCGAAGCTTTTATACCATTCACATTGTAAATGTATAACTGATCTATATCACATCAATATCATATCTATATGGCAGATGTGGGGCCTCCTCAAATGGAGACAAACCGAATTTGATATGATTTTGATGAAAAACAGAAAAGTTATGTTAATAAGGGCTTCATTCCGGAACAATCGGTTATATTGGAGCAATATGATATAGTTTTCCGATCTGGATGAATCTCGAACTTAACAGCGTGCAGACAAAAGAACCATCTGGATGAAAATTTCAGCTCTTAAGACTTCTGAGATCTTGGGGTTGAAACAAACGTAGAGGCACACGGACACATACAGACGGACATGGCTATATCGATTCCTTTTGTCGTGCTGATCAAGAATATATACATATAGAGTGGCTATATCGATTCCCCTTGTCATGCTCATGATCAAGAATATATACACTCTATATAGTTGGAAACGCCTCCTTCTGCCTGGCAAAATTCCTTTTGTGAATGGTATAAAAATGCTAGCAAATTATCAATGACAGAGGGGGGGTCGGGGGTAAATGGAAATGAGAAAACAAAATGATAATTGTGCCACATTTAGTTGCAATTTTTCAAGATTCCAGTTTCAGTTTCACATGGCAGCTGCTCGGCTCGTAATTGCTGTGTGCAAAATCTCTCACAATATGGCGAGACGAAGTGGAGCAAAGGGGGAGTCAATGAGTCAATGACACTTTTTACAACAAAGTGATACGAAGAGAGAGAGGGAGATTTCTTTGTTTACCATTCACAAGTCATTGCCATGAGTGAGATGTTGGATCAGCGTGTAAATGCTTCTAAAGTTCCCTGATCGAGTTGGAGTCACACCACAAAATCTAGATCAACTATTCCGTAATGAACTGGGGAAGTTACTCTAGCTCTTATAGTCTCCGAGATGTAGGTGTTCGTATGGGTCGGAAAAGCTTCAATACACATTAGTCTACACAAATAAACTTTCCTCTCCGAGTAGCGGGAATAGTAACATTCCTAAGCCTTGAACTTTTCCTACATTTGATCTGTTTCCAATCGCAAATACTAAACTAAGCCATGGTGCACACTCGGAAACGATCTCAGGCCCCTAACCCCTAAATATAAAGAAAATGTGGCCATTCTAAGTATAAAATACAAAATTTCAGAAATTTTCTCAAATGTTGAGTAATTCTTCGAATGCTGTGAATGTGTCGCCCAAGAGATCTCATGTCCATGTCTGGGAATTGAAATGGGATTGCGATGAGAGCGTTCAGAGACAGGGACAGGGACAGGGATGAGCCTTAAATACATTTCTAATGAGCATCATTAGTTTGTCTGTGTGTGTGTGTGTGTGTGTGTGTGTGCATGGAATGAAGGTCTTTACCACATATGCAACATCTACACATATATATATATATGTGATTCTACTTCTATCTTTCAACAAGACCACAAATGAGTAAAGAGAGATAAGATTTCCTTTTGCTGCTGCTGTCTGTCCAATTCAAGTGCAAGTCTCTCTCCCTCTCTGTCTCCCTTTCTACCTTGTTTACAAGATATGTATCTATGTGTGTGTGTGTTAATGAAGTGGGAAAACAAAAGAGTCTATGGGCGTGATTCGTGGCCGGCCGCTTGCGATTGCTCTACAAGAAATAAGGATCCTTATTGCGTTGTTAGCCTGCTTGTGTCTGATTCCGTCTTTGACTTTGACCTTTGCCTGCTGTTTTCCGTCTGACTGCCTCTACCTGGCTGCTGTATGTTGCTGTATGTCTCAGCGATTTCTAATTCCATTATAATTATGTATGATCAATCTATGCCCTGTAAAGACACAAATAGAAAATCGACGCAAAATATACAAAATATCTAAATAGGGCATATCTAAGGCAGGCGAACTGTTTGGGTAGCAAGCCACAGCCCCAAAGCATAAGACATAGGTGGCCACTAAAGAGACGTTTTGAGAAATTCAATACTGCAAGTGGGTCAAAGTAGAACAATGAACAAGTTTCAGATACATTTGACCATTTGACGCCATTATGTTCACTGGGAGAGTATAAAAAGAGAACCATGACCTTGTGGGGGTAAAAAACATATAAAATTTTCGTTATGACATTGCCAAAACAGCTCAACTTGTTGTGAAGGGGGAAGGAGGAAGGGGTTATAAGTCAAATGAGCACGATGATAGACCACATGAGAGAGAGAGAGAGAGAGAGAGGGAGACTTGTAATCTTCCTATTGATAATGTGGGTGTATATGTCTTATGTTTATATGGAACATGAAAATGCCAAAGTCAGAGTCAGTTTCTCTCAGCATCCCTTTGTAACCTCTGCCGTCCCATTGCGGCGACTGTGTAAACTACGGATGGATCTTCCGGCCTGCCTTCTTCGTGTTTTGGAATTTTTATGAGCAACCTTTGTTGTGTGTGTTAAACTTTATTGTTTTTCCAGTTTTCCAGCGCATCGTTGGTTGTATTCCCCCTCCCTCCTTTCTTTTCTCCACTGGTGATATTTTAATTTGCCTCATGTTTGTCTTGTAATTAAATGAAATTTACAATAATTTTCCTCTTGCTCTCTGTCTTTCCTCTAACGCTCATTCTTTCAACTAGTTCTGCCTGCTTTCTTGGTTTTGTGTTTTTCGTTTTGTGTTTTTCTCACAGCCTCGTCTGGTCTTGGTCTTGTCTCAATGTCTCAAAGGGGGGCCCCATTAAAGTGCCTCGTATTTTGTGTCATATTTTTTGTCGGATCTTAGGTCCGAGTCGCTCTTGAGCTTCCGTTGAAAATGTAGTTAAAAATAATGACGATTGACAATTGTCTTGAGCAGTTGAATAAGGTGAAAATTATTCAACGCAGCTGAAATTTGCTTTTCGGGACTCTTTTTTTTCTTATAAATGTGAAGTACCCACTCATTTTGGACAGATTTTTTATGTAGTCGAAGAGATATGTACTAAATATGCAAGTATCCGATATAGTTTTCCATACTCCATTTCCCAGTCAATTGGCACTGGCTTACTCTGACTCTGAAGCTGGGCGGAGGGGGGGGAGTCTTGAGAATGGTTACAAATATTTGCAGTAAAAGTAAAATATTACATTTATGCATAATTTGTGGGCCAGGAAAGAGTAGGGCTGAGAAGATCTGGATCTGAGATACTCATGCACTGATTTCCACAACCTTGGCCTAACTGGCGAGTGGAGAAGCGAGAAAGCGACAGCTCCAAGCCCTTGACTCTGCACGCAAATATCATTTTTAGACACTTAAGAAACACAAGAAAGGAAAGCTAGCATCGGCTTATATATATAGATATATAGATGTATATATATATATGAAGTTCTTTCTTCCCCGTCTTTGTCTCCATTCTTAGTATTTTCTTCTGAACTAATTGCAGGCGGCAGAGATTTCTGCTTAACCCCAACCACAGTTGGGATTCAGCACAGCATAGCATAGCCCCATAGCCCATCCATCCATCTGTGGGGTGTCAATTATATTCACTTGGTAGGTGTAACAGAGAATCGGAGAATCTTCACATGTGCAGCACAGCTGCACAGTTGCCTGCCTCCGCCGACTGTCACTGTCTGTCTGGCTTTGCGCTGCCTGAGTTCTCTCTGGGTCTAGTTCAGGGACGAAATCGTCGCACTGCACTCTCCGTCTGTCGGCCGTCTCTGTCTGCTCCAGCCTAGCTCCAAAGGTCACTTTGCCAACTGGGGGCCACAACGTGATGCAAGAATTCAGAATGGAGAGCAGAATGCAGAATGCCATCAATGTCTTTCCATTACAACCATTTTTTCTGATGGGAAACTGAAAGAATAACAAGGCAAAGACTGTTGTGGGGTGGTGAGGGCAGTGAGGGGATGTTGGGTTAGGCAGAGCCGTGACAATTTGTAATGCGATTAAATGCGGCTGATTAAGTTTGGGCTTTGGGAAAACAGGAGCAGCAGCAGCAACAGCTAGAGCTGGAGGCTGCAATTCAAGCGGAAGAATTGCTAGAGATGTTATGTTATATATGCACTTGGCAAGGCTATAACACTTGCTGCCAGAAAAGCCACAATGGGCTCAAGGAACACTTAATTCTTCAATGCTCCTAAGAAGAAATTTTTGAGATTTTTAGCAAACTTTCTTTTCCCAAAAATGGTTGGTTCTTTTTTATAGCTCTGCACATTTTGCATAGCAAATTTCCGTTTTGTTTCGCTGATGATCGCCTCATTTGATCTCCGTAAAATATTGAAAAATCCTAAACGAACTTCTGCTGCATTGCAGTGTATCATCTGAGGCTGTGTTGCAAGAAAAACTAACCTTAACGAAGTCCTACACAAAACTTTTCACATTCAATCGGGACGTTTAGCTAGTTTTTAGTCGCGCCGCAGCTGCTGCTGCATCTCCTATTTCTCAGCTCGTTTCCATCCTCTGCCTCCAGCTCTCTCCCACTTACCAACTGTGATCTGGGCTCTGTGCAATGTGCTGCATTTCCGGTAGCCGTCAGCTCCGACAACAACAACAACAACAACTGCAACAACAACTGCAATAACTGCAACAAAGGGCTGTCTAGCAAACTGTGATCGGTGCGTGTCTTATGCTTCATGTGTTGCCTTTTTGTCCCGATCTTCATTCTGGATTCTGGATACTGGATTCGGTTGCTTCATTCATGTTTATGTTGAGCAGCGGCTCGCTCTGACTCTGAGGAGATCCGAGATCTTGTTCGGTGTTTCATTATATTGTTTGTGCTTGTGTTTGTGTTTGCGTTTTCGTTTTCATTTTCACTTTAGACGTGCCTTTTTGGCCTTAGCAATTGATTTCTCGAGAATTTAATTCTCATTTTGTCTGCATCATTTTCTTCTGCTTCTCCTCTGTATTCATTTTTATACCATTCACAAAATGGTATATTCACTTGGTCAGGAAGTATGCAACGCGCTTCGACTATATAAAGAATATCATCATCAGCATTACAAGAGGATCTGCCGTCCATCTGTTTCAACCCAAAGATCTCAGGAGTCTTTAAGGCTAAAATATTTCCCAGATGGCCACCTCTACCATATATCTACCATATAACCGACTCTTCGGGAATGAACATTTAGCATAACTTTTCTGTTTTTCAGCCAAATCAAAGCGAATTCGTTTTGTCTCCCTTGAAGCCACTTTAGCCCGCTGACCAAATTTGATCTAGATCGGTTATATAGTTTTGCAATGTGAATGGTATATAAGCTTCTGCAAACTGAAGGCAGCATTCCTTTCTTGTTTTTATTGCGCTCGTTTTGTGTGAAGTCATTTTGTACCTGTTTCAGAGTCATTCCGGATCGCAGTCGCTCTCCCCCCCGGGGGCCTAGGCTAGGAAATATTTTTCACAGTCTTTTTTTGTTGTAGAGAGTAGCCTCTTCCTGTGAAGGATGCTGTGAAAATTACAAGTAAACATATACACAGTAACAAGGGGAGAGGTGTGTAATTAACAAACACGAATGAAGCTGCCGTTTTAGGATTAGGCTGCGCGCGATTTGCGGCAAAGATCTAGTTGAGATCTGGATCTGCTTGGCGTTGGCATTGGCATTGGCATTGGCATCTCTTTAGCCGCTGTCATTTGTCGAGCATGTTTCCCAGCCCCAGCTGGACTGAGGTCCAGCACTAAATAGTATGTAGAATCATAATTTGTGAACGAGGTGGCAAGGGGCGTTCCAAGCAGGTAGCGTGTTAGCCAGGCGACTTTGTCTCTCTGCCTGCTATCTCTTTTGACAATTATGGCAACCCGATTGCAGCTGCGACTACCTGCTAACCCTCCTGATATCTGGCGCTCATTATAAATCAAAGAGTTTTATGCCGACCACAAAAACAGACAACTCTTGATTTGGTAATTGTTGAAATAATTTTATGAAAATGAAGATCGAATTGCACAAATAGAAAACATGAAAGCAAAATGATACATCGTCTCCTGGTACGGGTTCACATTTCCAAATTAAAATGGGCTAAGCAATTTCCTAAACAACTCATACCATCTGCAGGAGACTATTCAAACGTCATTCGTCATTCTTGCAACTGTTCGAAAAGCTGCTGAAACGCTGGCTTAGAGTTTTGTGTGAACTTGCCACATACCTTATTATCCCAGTGGGCCCCAGAACGCGGAATTAGAAGCTAAAAGGAAGGCCATCTGCGACTTGCCGAAGCTTATATACCATTCACATTGTAAAGATATAACAAATCTAAATCAAATCTGGTCGACGGGCGTAGAGCCCCCTCAAATGTATTGAAACCGAGTTGGGTTTGATTTGGATGAAAAACAGAGGATTATAATCGGTTATGTGGGAGCTATATGATATAGTTGGCCGATCTGGATAAAACTCAAACTTAACCAGCGTGCTGATCTGGTAAGAATTTCAACTGTAGCTTTTACGACTTCTGAGATCTTTGTGTTGCAACAAACGGACAAGCAGACATGGCTAAATCGATTCGCCTTGTCATGCTGATCAAAAATATATATACTTATGTGCGTTGCAAACTTCCAGGCAGAATTGATGTACCATTTTGTGAATGGTATAACAAACTCACACACTTTTGTCATGTGTAAAGTTAAATAAATTAATTTTTGAATTTACACAAATTGTTGTTTTCGCACATTTTCATTTTGCAGTTGCATTCCGGTGCTGCTGCCGCCGCTGTCTCCTACCTCTGTTGCATGCCCCCTCTGCTGCTGCCCCTTCTGCTGCTGCGTGTGTTCATATTACATTTAATCAAATATTTCATTGAATAATTATGCAATGCGGCAAACAAAATGCGAAAACGAGGCGATAAATAATTTTTAGCCTTTGTGTGAGCATGTGAGCCTGAGCCTGAGCTTGAGCCTGGTGGGTGTTCTCCTCGACGTCCTGGTCCTGGGACACAGTTTAATTAATTTGGCTTTTTTTTGTTTTTGTTTCTTTTTGTTTCTGGCTGCTGTTGTGCATTTGTGCTTTATCATTTAGGAAAATGCAAATGAATATTGCGTGCGTTCGAACCCGTTTTGTAGCAATGCGACGAGCTCCATAATTTGCATTAGCTTCTGGGAGCTTTTTTCAGTGCTGCGAGTCCAGTTCGAATCGAGCCCGTTCCGAGCCGGATGTCCGACGTTTTTCCGCTATGAACCCAACCAAACCAGGTGGTGTATGTGAACCCGAAACCGAACCCTAGCCAGTTTCTACCATTTTTTGTAGCCAAAGAGCAGAGAGCACAGAAGCGACAAATTCAAGCCGAAAAGTGTTCAGTCTATCCTAGATTCGTACACAAATGGCAAGTGCGAATCCAGGATAGAAGGACGGAATAGGCTTGAATTGAATGTCTAATCAAGAGTAAATACAGCTTCGGATAAAATTCATATCGAAAAGGTAGAGCAAGCAAATTAGGAATGTCCATGATGAATTTCATACCGGCGGAGATCGTCCAGATGCTAGGTCAGGTTAAGGCCATGCCGTGCATATGCGCAGCGGTTCGATGGTTCAAATGCCCTTCAGTCATGCTGAGAAAGACTGTGATACAGAAAAATGTTCGTTATTGTAGATGTATTAACACCATCTCAGGAGTCTTACCAAATGCTTCTTTTGTCTGCTTGCTGGTTAAGTTCGAGTTCCATCGAGCAACTGTTAACGGACAGAATATACACGCTTCCTTCTATGCGTAGCAAACTTCCTGACAAAATTTGTATAACATTTTGTAATGGTAGACGCGAGGGAGACGCGGAGGCTAAGCAAAGAGAAGATTTCACGAGCAACGACCAATTAGCACTGCTAATAGCTGGCGTTGCTCTGCTTCCTTTCTCTCCTCATCTCTATTAACTTCGTATGTCAGACAATCGCAAGCTCAGACATGATCGATTTGGAGGACAGAAAATGTAAACCATACTAGGCCACCTTCATTGAAAAGACTAGGCATACACTTCGGATACGCTGACACAGTACCAAAGCCATGGCAACTTGCAGTACTCTGGTGTGTACACATTCAACGTTCAGTATTTCATAATTTCAACCTTGGCTATCGCCCTCTGCTCCAGGTTCGGCCTCGCAATTGCTGCGGAGCTGCCAAGCGAGGCTGCAAGCGGCGCCTCTGCCAGACCAGAGCAATAACAGAAACTGCCGCTGTGAGGCAGAATAGAGCGGCTCTCCTGCAGCTACACTGGGTCTCTGCCAACGACTTCGCTATGGCTAATTGAGTTTTGTTCATGTCGACGTTGAAGTTTTAGGCAATGGATGCAAATGAATGCAAAATGTTGGTGTTGACTGAACTCACGAATTGGTCTGTAAATGTAAACTGCGAGCCGTCCTTTAAATCAAATTCTTTAAGAAAAACTCCAAAGTTCATTCTCTTAAGCCACGTTCTATAAATCTTAAGAAAGAAAAAGTATTTAAAACATTATAAAATATCAACGATCATTTGCTCTCCCTTTCAAGTTCATTGCCACTTTCTTTCGAGGGAAATAACTTGCAGCAAAGCGAGTATAAGGGCCCCCCCAAAGGCCGAGACTCCGATTCCGATGTGGGGCCAATGACCCACTGGCTGGCAGCAGGCAATGTTATAATCCAGCTATGAATTTTCACATAAATTGTTTCTTTTTTTTTCTTTAAGAGCGAGACCCAAAATAAAGTACTGGAAAATAAATTAGAGGCTGCATTGCTTTTGCCAGACCGCCTTGCCACCCTTTGCCGGCCTTTAACACGCTGCTATAGCGCCTTTGCCTCATAATATAACAATAAATTCTCCAAAAACCAAGTGTTGGCTGAAGGCAGGAGGGAGTAAGTAGCCTGGGAAGGGGCAGAGAGAGAGAGGCAAGGGTAAGTAAGAGCAAACTTAAGCATTACTTTATTTTTATCAGTCACATATAAATATACTTTAAGTCGTAATGATAGTGTTGTCTGTCGATAATTAAGCTCCACAGCGAAACATGTTGAAGATGACAAGGCGAGGCGAGGCGAGGAGGGCTGGAGTCGTTGTCTTTGGTTGCATCTTGCTTTCCTTTGGACTGGGCTGACTCATTCGAGTGCAAGCAGGCACATCATCAACAGCCAAAATGTCATTGTCAGCTCCGTCAGCATCAGCACAACCCCATCATCTTCATCTTCATCTTCGTCATCATCATCTTCTCGTCTTCTTGAGTCCCTCTGTCTGCCTCTCATTGTCATCGTCAATTTGAGTTGTGCCTGCACTGTTCGCTCGGATTCCCCTCCCCACTGCCCATTGTAGGAGCCCCCTTCCATTTCCCCATCCAAAAGAAAAACTCATCGACTATGACAATTTCATTTATTTGAACATGCTTTTTTATGATTCTCTTTTTCTTTTTATGTTGACTGAAGAACGATGGGGGGGGGGATAACTATTCTTCTGGTTGCAGTTAATCATTATTAATTTTGGCTCACAAATTTTGAAAAAAAAAACATGGTTTTAGTGATGTTTATAGAACGTTTTTAAAGACAAACTTTCATTTGAAATTCTCTAAAAAGAAGAAAATCAATCTTATCAATGTATTACATTAACCTAAGTCGGCTAACTACATCCATTGAAAATAGAGGTTGCCAAAACAACAACAGGTCCTTTTAATTAATAGAACTAGTGCGCCATCAGTGGAATTCTTCCTATTGGACTTAGAAATGTCCACCTGAATTGGTTGGCAATAACTAACTGTCTTATAATGTTGTTGCAAGATTCGCTTCATACACACACACACACACATACACACACACACACATGAATCCATATGGGATCTCTCGATTAAGCCACCTCACATTTCTCCCCATCATCATCTGCTCGGAGATTCATGATGTGCCTTACAAATGATTCCAACTCTTAAACAACAGATTTGGCAACCAGATTTGACCCTTTCTCAAAGTTCATTCATATCGAAATATCATATCGGCGGAGCTCTTCTTCAGCCGGAGATCCTTGCTTCGTCAATTTAATGCTTTACTAACCAGCTTTTAAAACTGCTTAAGGGATTTGTTGGCTTACTGAAAGTCGTACGTATATGCTTGTACATATTTTATCAATCGAAAGCTGATTGCTGCTTGCCCATCCATCGCCCTCCCCAACCCGGCAATGCCCTATCTGCCCTACCCCGACAGCACTTGTATCCTCCACTTGCATTGAAGTGAGCTGAAAAGCCTGACTCTGATTATCAACAATTTCCATAAAGAAATGGGAAATGGAGCAACGTGTTGAAGTGCCTGGGCCTTGGCTATGATTCTCTGATGCTGATGCTGATGCCGAATCCGAATCCGATTCCGTTTCCCATTTGCCCATTTCTGGGCAATGAGCTACGTGCCTTTTCGGCATTTTTGCAGCCTCTGACTCAGCCTCTGACTGGGCTGCGTTAAAAAGAAAATAGCTCGAACAAAACAGTCCAAAAATAATAATACATAATAATAATAATAATATGAGACAGAGGCAGACTCTGAGACAGCTGAGAGGAGCATGCTTCCAAGGGACATGGCCAAAGTGTGAGCGTGTGAACCTGAAAAGACACAGAAATGTAAATCGATGACAGCCGAAACGATGCTCAAGTCGGTGGCCAGGCTAAGTACGAGTATTACCCGAGCCTAATCCACTAGCCAGGCTCAGCAGGAACAGCAGTTACAGAAAGGGGGTGTGTGGTGTGCTAACAAGAGTCTCGTATTACGTTCAGGCATCAATTTTTTAATTACTTTACATTTCACTTTTCCGAATGGGCGGCAGCCCGGCAAGTGCACCTCTCAAATCCTAGTGAAACCACTGCTGCTCCAAGCCACCTGCCCACAAAACCCAAGCTGGTGCCGGTGCCACACACGGTGCTCTGAACGCCGCCTCAGCCTTGAGTAGCTCACGAGCTTGGGAACTCGCCCAAACATTCACAACAAATGCTGTTTGAGTTACACACTACGAGGCCGTGTAGAGGCATTAGCAGTATCTCAAGCAGTTTGTCAAGCAGCTTGTCAAGGTTGAAGTGCAAAAGTGCATGTACATCAACAGGCATCATAGTTCCAGAGAGAGAGAGAGTGAAACAGGTAGCTGATGGCGAAATACTCTGCAGTAGAGAATGTCTGCTGAGAGTCAAGAAACCGCTTCATAAGTGATTCTTAGAGCTTTTGTAAGAGCTTTCTGTTGGCTTGCAGCTTAAAACACAGTTCTAGTTCGGTTCAAACCGAATCCATTATATGAGTTATAACAATTTTTGAGACATTTGCTTCGCTATTGTTGCTTTTCACTCATGCTTTAGCTACTAAAGAAGATAAGTATGTGAATAGCAAGAGCAAATCATATGGTTGAAAGCTCAGCCGAGGAAATATTGAAAGTGTATACTTCGGAAATGTTACTTCGTATATAGCATAAATATAGAATAGAAGATATAGTCAGAGATTCACCGGAAAGTGCCTGGAGAGCATCTCTCTTGCAAGCAGTGCTCGAATATACAAACCATTTATGAATGCGTTGGTAAATGGAAATATTTAAGATTATAGATATAAAGTTTGCAATTCATTTTGCCATATAACTTCCCAAATCATTCAATAATTTCGCTCAGTTTCGTTCTTTGAACAATTTTCAGACGCTCTGTCTGACGATCTCTATAGACTCTTGCTGAGGTCAAAGAGTATCCGCAATTTTAGGATATGATAACACATCATACTGACAACATTTATAGCCATATCTGCCGATAATATCTGCCAGTTATTTTATACCCATTTGTAAGTGTGTTCAATATTCGTTGAATTGACAACTGATGGGTTTCCTTTCTTGTTAAGTAATTACACCACGCGCCGCTATTCACCTTGAGCTTAGCTCTCAAATAACCCAAAACCGTTTTGTTTTTGTGCGAAATTATTTAGACAGCGAAAGTAGTAGACGGCGCTGGCAGCGAGGGAGGGGGGGCTGTGGTCGGGGAGGCAGGACACACAGCGGCAAGTCAAGTCAAGACGGGCAGAAAATTTAAATAAACTTGAGTAAGTGCAAAGGCAGGCAGCCAGCCAACACGTACGCGATGCCCCAACGCCATGAGGCCAATGGACGTTGGCTAAATGGATGAATGAATGGTCGGATGTTTGGCTGGAACTGGACGGGGAGGGGGGGACAGAGAGTAAATGGGAGTGAAGAAAGCAAAACAGTTGGAGCTGACTTCATTAACAGGCGATTGGCACTCAGACATCAGGCTGAGGCCTGGCAGGATGAGCAGGCCGACGTCTGTGGAGCGATTTTTTCTTTGGCCTTATTAAGCCCTTTGCCCTTGCCCTGTGTACTGCTTGCGGGCGGCGGTGGGAGGCTTGGCAGATAAGCCGCTCGGCAAGACTGCTAAGTGAATTTCCCTGTGGTGTCGGAACAGTGACCAAAAGTGATTGCTTTGCATGCAAAATTGTGACCGCCCGTAGGCCAAAATGTGAATGATTTGCAAAAATCTAACGGCCGAAAACGAAATTTAAATGCGATTTTTGGAGCTCAGTTGGAAAATGTTGGCCACATGCTGAAGTCATTTGCATTGAAAGCGCTTTGGAGGCCAGAAACAACAGAGATGGCAACACAGAGTGAAGACAAAGGAAGTATGATAGCAGTTTGTTCTCTTTCGCTGGCTGACTGACTGACGGACTGACAACGCATAGCCGATGCTAGGATGCATTTATGTTCCTTCAATGGTTTTATTTTGGTATCATCTATCAGCACATCCTTCTTAGAAAGTTTATAGGCCAAACCATAAAGAAGATTTTGTGACTATTATATATACCAAGGCGGCGGTGTCTCCGGCATATTCGGTGTCTGCAGGGGCCCACACACTAAAATGAATGGAAAAGAGAAACCACCAACATCAGACAACTTCTGTTAGTCAATCACAAATCGTAAGTGGAAAATTCATATTCAGCCAAGAGATCTAAATATGCATACAAGCAGACAGACGGACGGACATGGCTAGATCGACTCGGTTATTGATGCTGATCAAAAATGTATAAACCAGGAAGCTCGGAAACGTTTCCTTCTGCCTGTTACACACACTTTGACGAATGCAATATACTCGTTTACTCTATAGCTCTATAGTATGACAAAAGATGAGCAGTGAAGCCCAATCTTATGCCCTTTTCTCTAGGGAGTGGAATCGACCACAAGACCTACGATTGCTTCATACTATAGTAATCCGATCTGAATCAAATTAAGGTTTGATTGGTATGATTTGGATGAAAAACTGAAAAGTTAAGCCACTTAGTGGTCATACTTGAATAATATCAGTTATGTGGGAGCTATATGATCTAGTTGTCTTATCTTAATTAAACCCAAACTTAACCAGCGTGCAGGCAAGAGAAGCATCTGTTCAGCTCTGAGCTTTTGTGACTTCTGAGATGAAAGACGGACATGGTGATATCCATTTCCCTTGTCACGCTAATCAAGACTATATAAATTTGATAAAATCGCAAGCGCCCGACTAGAAATTTCATGCCAACCGCTGCTTGAATCGATAGTCTGCTGCTTGAATCGATAGTCTACTGCTAGAATCGATAGTTAAATCGAAAGAAAGCGATTCATAAGTATAGAAACTATTTCAATTTCAGCACCACAAATGCAGTCAGTCTCTTGCAATTTCTCAAGAGTTAAGGTTAGCTATGTTGATATGTTGGCTGTTTCACACGACATTCTGACAGTCAATGGTCGCTTACAGTAATACATAATTACTTATGTATATGTGATGTAGAACTTTCACTCTTTGGAATGTTTTTACCCCTGGCCTTGTTGTTGCCCCACACGATAATTGCTTGTCGCATCTTAAGCGACGAACCGGATCCGGGTGCGGACCCGAACCCGAACCCGGGGAATCCCTTTCTAACAAACATCCAACAACAGCACTGCAACCCCACCCCCTCTCTCCCACCCACTCTCCCTTCCCTAACCCCTCACAATTGCCTTGCAATTGGGTTCTCAGGAGAATTTTGCTGCATTGCTGCTGTTGCAGTGTGCCTGGCCAAGTGTTAGTTACATTGGCCGACCGTCACTTTTCTGCACCACCCCACCCCACTGCCTCACATCACACCACAGCACAGCCAAGCCCCTTACCGCTTCGTTGTGCCGCCAACTGGCAGGCAGCACGTAATTTGCTGATTTTGAATTTTGTCTGCAAAGGCGGCGGCAAATGAAATGCTTTTGCATTTTAATGCGCAGCCAGCAGACTGACAGCTGCCTCACAGCTTGGCTACGCCTCCCCTCGCCGCCACCTCTGTCGCCAGCCAGCTGGCCCCCCCTTTGGTGCGGAGAGGGGGTTGACATACAGTAAGTACTCAAATATTCCAAAAATGAGTCACTTCGTTGTTCCTCCCACTTCTTTCTCAGAATTCATTTGATATACCTATAGATCTCTCTCGGTCCATGAGATCGTCGATTTTGATGGAAAAAGTTATGGATGAAATATAGAGAACATTCATGAGATTAGAACTACAAAGCGGATGCTAACTGTAATTCTAGCACAGCCTCCACAAGTTAATCTTCGTGCCCAGGCCCAGGCCCAGTCCCAGTCCCAGACACAACTCTGTCTGTCTCACCCTATCTCTATGCCCTTGCTCCCCCCACTCCTTTCTCATTCTCCTGTTTTATAAAAAACTATTTTGTTGCCTGGCGCTGTCAACTTGGCAATGGCAACCCCCTCGAACGCAGCAGCCCCTTGCCACTCGGATCTAACCATTTTGGAGCAACATATTTGCACTGTCTGGCAATTTTTAAGCAATTCCAGGGACTGCCTTGGCTCTGGCTGCGGCTCTGTACGGGTGCATCCTGTGTTCAAATGTTCTCCGCTTTTTCTTTTTGTATTTTTTTATTGCCAACTCGGAGTTGCGACGCGTCGTTGAAATTAAAAATAAATTTCACAGTAAACACACACATAAAAAGAGACGACATTACGGAGGAGCAGATCAGGGGTGCGACTGATAAAAGTGCATTGGGTGGGGGTGGGGAGGGGTGGTAAAAATAATAATAAACTGCGGCAGAAATTGAGAAATGCCAACAGAAGAACGACTGAAGGAGGAGCCAACCCACACCCAAATCTCAATGATTTACGCAGCTCTAACATCTATATGGAGGATCCCATTTGATTAAGTTAGTCAATCGGTCTCAATCAGCAGGCAAAGGCAAAGGAGGAGGAGCAGCAGCCAAGTTGCTGATAAGATTTGACACGATCTCAACTATGTAATATTTAGTTTCCAGAACTTTATTACTCGTTCGACTTCGTTCGTTCGCTCTCAAATGCGCATTACAGATGCGGTGCGGTGGCTTCCACTTTTAAATGAATTCGATTCCCATCAAATCAAATCAAATCAAATCAAATTCTAAATCTAATCATTTTTCACACCACCCAAACTGTGCGGGTGGGTGACGACAATACAAACATCCAGCTTACCCTTTGCCCTCTGCACTATGCTCTGATTTAGTTGACAGTTTTTGCTGTTCATTAGAAAACCCACAGCTTTTCCTTTTCCTTTTTTTTTTTGGAGCAAATAGGTTGGCCGCCATGGCAACTCCATTTTTGCAAAAACTCTCATCGTCATCGTCAACGCATGGAGCCACTGACTATTAAATGATATAGAGGTGTTGTTCAAGGTCAATTCACTCGTTATTATCGAATTTAGGAGCATGATTTGAGCAAACAGCAGAGCATAGCGATAACGAGCAAGGAGACAATGAAAGCAGAGGGAAAGCAACTAAAGAAGAAAGTAGAGGCAGAGAATAACAGACGACCGAAGACGGAGGGAGTGTATATAAAGGAGAGCACAGAAGCAATAGCATGCGTAGAGGGAAGATAGAGACAGACGACGATGCAAAAGAGAGGGGACCAGTGAAGAGATAGACTAATCAGTCACAGGGAAGACAGAAGAAGTAGACAGAAAAAGAAGTAGGTAGAGGGTGAAGCAATAGCTATTGTAACTTTCAATGAAATCCTACGGAATTCCTGCACCTACGGAATAGGCCTTACTAATATATCTGGGACAATTGCCTGTTGTCTTCCACGAACTTCCATCTGCCACATTTCATAGTCAATTCATCGCCTGCAGCCTCATCGGCATCGTCATCGTCAATTATTGTTGCTGTTGCCAAGCCAACGGATGGCGACGACGACGGCAACAGAAACGGATGCTCTCGCATTCGCCGGCTCCGTCTAAAAATACCAAAGGCAGTGTAGATTACATTGGATTTGGCTGAAGTTGAGGATTTGGGGTGGACGTTTACTGCGACTGCGACGGGGACTGGGACTGGGACCGGAACGGAGCCAATGCCATTGGCAGACTAAAATACCATTCCCCATATTCGAAGGGCAGCTGTTCTTCATTCAGACGTCACGTTAGCATTTGGCACGCTTTATTCTCGGCAAACGTCAAATGAAATGAGTTGTTGTGCTGTCGATGCCAAATTCAAGGGCAGCCGCCCCGCCATCGCCAGCGCCGTCGCCATCCACGGCCAGGACAGCACCAGGCCCAACATTTCCATGGACACAAATGCGTAAAAAGAGCAGGAGACCAGCAGGAGATCCAGCGTTCAACCAAAAGTAAGCCTTTGAAATTGAGTAGATGATGAAATATAACTTGATGTGCGATTGGAGGGGAGGGTAGAAGTACAAGTGGAAAATTCTGCGCCCGGCAGCACTGTTAAAGGCATTGTTAATTTTAACAAGTTCAGCAATTGTTAAACTTGTAAAGGTAGGCAAGTAGGCTTTAATTCAACCAAAGACCAAACACTTTAGTAGACGCTCAACTCTGCTTCTTATTCACATTCTCTTTGACAATTCGTGATCGATTTGCTTCTCTTAAAATGCTCATATGAGACAGCACCACTAGCCTGAAAGGACGGGGCAATGTGCACTTGAAATTTTAACATTCGCTGTTAATTAGCAGAGCTCTTGCTTAAGCTCTCAATGTTGAGGATGCCGCTGGTGTTGGCGCTGGCGTCTAAGGCTCAAACCTTTGACGTCAGGAGATCAACAGCAGTCGCGGGTTCGATCCCCGCGCTTGGGCTGGGTGTTCCGTGTTGTATATATATATGTTTGTGTTGCGTTTGTTTGTGCTCGTCCTCGTCCCTGTCAATTGTGTGTACCCCTCATCCCTTCACCAACTCACCCCCTCACCACCTCACCTACTTTCACCCCTCCTCAACAACTCGACACAAGTTAATGTACTGTACATACATAACAGGACAGATTGTATATAAAGATAATGATATAAATTAAAAAAAAAAAAAAAAAATGTTGAGGATCTACTAAAGAGTACTTTATCTGTGCATGTGTCAACGTTCTGTTAATCTTTCAAGTTATACCGTTGGCTAAAGAGGTGGAACATCATGATAAATCCGGACAAATCCACCCACTGCACATTCGCTCTGAGAAGAGGAGACTGCCCCTCAGTAACTCTGGACAGCAACACTGCCAAGTATTTGGGCATAACTATTGCCAGAAGACTTACCTGGAAGCAGCACCTTGTCAATAAAGGGGCACAGATGAACGTCAGGCTGAAGAAGCATCTTTGGCTCGTTGGGAAAAGGTCGAAACTCAGGCTAAGGGTGAAACTGCTCATGAGGCAAGGCAATAATGAAACCCATGTGGACCTATGGGATCCCCATATGGGGTACTGCCAGCCGCTCGAACCTCAGCATGATACAAAGGTTCCAAAATAAAGCTCTAAGGGTCTTGTCGAACGCTAATTTACTAACATCAAACGCCGAAATATATCAAGAGCTTGGCGTCAGATGGGTGTATGAGGAGATCGCCAGGCTCAGCAGATGCCACATCGCCCGTCTAGATAGGCACGCCAACCCCCTGGCCAACAATTTGTTGGACAACAGCACCACCATCTGGAGACTCAAAAGGCACCACCCTCTGGATCTGCGTCACCGTGGACGCTGAACTCCGCTCATCCCCTCGCCACCTCACCAGGAAGATATGTGGGAAAATTTAAAAACAAATTTGATCTGACGCCCCACAATTAGTCTACATACCAAATTGGGTCTCTCTAGCTCTTATAGTCTCCGAGATCTAGGTGTTCATAGGGACGGAAAGACGGAGACGACTAGATCGACTTTTTTTATGTATATATGTATATATATACTTCAGTTACTCTGCGCTTTGAATTACAGTGAATACAGTGGATTGCCAAGTGGCTTCCGAAGTGCAAGCCGAACTTGGGCAAAATCAGCGCTGTGGCAGCTTTTTCAGTGGAACCTGTCTCTCTTCTAGTTACTTTATTGTCTTTTACCGCACAGTTAACTCTCTGCTCGGCATTTTTTCATGCTTTTCATAGTTTTCTTCAAATTCTTATCATCACGGAAAATATTTCTCCTGCTATCGTTGAAATATGCCCACTCGGCGCTAAAATATTATTGGTTTTTTTCTTTTTGACCTACCCGACTTTTTCATGCAGCCATTTGTTTATAAACATTATTCGATTTAAAAAACCAAAAAGAGAAGAAGAAGAAATGTAAAAAATACAACAATCCATAACTTGAGCCTTCAGCATTTGAGGCTATGTCTACTATCAGTAGCTCTCGCCCACCCCACTCGCATTTACACTATCTCCAAAAACAGAATAACAACAACAACAACAATAACAACAACAACACAGAGTAGTACTAGATATTCCCATACGTCGAGCCATAAATTACGACGACAATTACCCAAAAAGCGAACAAGGAACGAAACGAAAAGAAAACAAGTAAGAACGCCAGAGTCCATATTCCGGCTACAAGATACTCGTACTATTTATGTATTGTTTGGTCTTCTACAGAATGTTTTTTACGATTTTGTCTGCAATTATTATCCGATTTTAATGGAATTTGACAAATCGGTAGATTATGTGTAGATTATATAGAAACCAAGTTTCAACTAAATGCCTTACGATTTGTGAGGGATATAGGGGTTTCATCTATTTGCGGGGGCGGGAGATGGTGTGGCAAAATTTGAAAACAAAACTGATCTGAAGTCTACATACTAAATTTGGTAACTCTAGCTCTTATAGTCTCCGAGATTTAGGTGTTTTTGTAGACAACGTTTTTGTCGATTTCCGATTGACTTGAGGCCCCAAAATAAGAGTCTCAATACCAAATTTGGTAACTCTAGCTCTTATAGTCTCCGAAATCTAGATGTTCATATAGACGGACATGGCTAGATCGACTCGTCTATTGATTCTGATCAAGAATATATATACTCTATGAGATATATATACTATATAGACGCTTCCTTCTGCCTGTTACATACATTTGCCTGAATACAATATACTCGTTGACTCTACTAGAGTACGGGTATAAAAGGATAGGCAGAAAATTGGAAAGAAACGCAACGCATAGCGTCTCGCCGACACTTCATCACGCTAGTCTGCAGCCCCTCCTCTCCCGCTCCCGCTCCCGCTCCCGTTCCCCAACCACAACCTCTCTCACTCACGCCTCGCCTCGCACTCACACGCGTAGTTTAAATTGCACTTCTCCGCTACCCCACCCCTGGCCACAACAACACTAACAAAATATGTTTATTTTTGGAATCTGTTTTTTTGGAAAATGTCTTTGAATGTGAATGTGAATGTGAATGTGGTGACTTCAGCTCTAGCTCCATCTCCATCTCCAACTTCATCTCGGTGTATCGATTCAATTATGGAGCAGCTTAGAAACGGTGCATCATGCCGTAGATTGATTAACACCTACCCCCTCTCCTTCACACAGTGGAAAAGCAAGCATTCTTGAAATCTCTTGTTGTTGGCTCCCACAGCGCCTCAACGGGGGGAGGGAGATGATAACAGACTTGATATTAAATTTAAAGAAAATTTTTATAAGTGAATGTAAAATATTTTGTGTCAAGAAACATTTGATGAAGTTTTTTTTTATTAAGATTTATATATATATTTGTCATATTCGTTTGAATAAATCTGTTTGTGGGTGAGAGAGAGAGCGCGCTTATTCTTCACTTTGTAATTGCTTCCCCCCAAATGCTTTGTGCCTGCATTGATACAAAGTTTGATATAAAGTTTTCATTTTAATCGAGTTTTTTTGGAAGCTATATGATATAGTTGTCTGCTCTAGACCATTTCTACATATGAACAGCTAACGGCAGAAGTAAGCCTATGCTGCAAAGCGATTCGGCTTGACATGCTGATCAAGAAATTATGTATATTCATATACCTTTCCAATATCTATTTACAAATATGCAAGGGAAAAAAAGGATATTTAGCTTCCAAAGCTTGTCGAAGCTTACATACAATTCACACTTTAAATATGCATATATCTATGATCATCTTATATCTATCTACGATCTATCTTATATATATCTACGATCTCTACACTTCGATAACAAAACAAAACGCTTCCCATATCATTTGCTGTCTGAAATTGAATTTTCAGCCTATTCATCAATGATCTTCCTCAGGTACTGTCCCATTCTCGTGTACTAATGTGCGCTGACGATCATATAGTGAAAGAATCTTTTAGTATATAAAACATATTTGATTTACAGGAAGCAAATTTTGGGATTATTGCGCAAGATTTTGACTTGGAAAGGCCAATGAAACCTATCCCGATGTTCTAATCTGGTTTCTAATCAACAACTTTCAAATATTATTCAAGATATATCTATTGTTCTCTTTTTATTTGTTCCTTAATTAAGCCATCTTTTATATATATATATATATATATATAGATACGTACTGCTATGTCAGGCCTTCTGTTGCTGCTGTTGGGGCTGATTGCTGCTGCTTGGCTTCCTGCACACTGCTGCCTCCACCTTCCCACACTTCTCCTCTCAGCGTCTGTCTAATTGCAAATTTATAGTGAATTTAGCCCCGTTAGAGTTTCGTTTCGTTTCGTTTCGTGTTTTGTTTTGTTTTTGGTTTTTTTCGACCAACTGTTGTGAATTTGCATTGAGGGATATGAGGCTGAGCTTGAGGTCACAAATGCTGTGAAGACAAAGTTCCAAAGCTCAAGCTCTAAGCTTCAATCCCAGCAGCCGCTCAGAGGCTCAGCAACAGCTGTTGGCCTGCCACTCAAATGGCAATGGCACCCACGATCAGGCTGAGACTGAGCCAGAGATGCTGCTGAGGCAATCAGTGCCGTTTGGATTTCTTTTTGACCTGAGAGACTGAGCCCCAAAGACGTCACAGGTCGACGTCGGGTGGCATATGGCGCGATTTTGTAGCCAATTACAGCACTTTATTTTGTCCAAGAGAAGAAGAAACAACAAGAAAGAAAGACTCAAATTTCTTTAACAAATAATGTTTCGGTGGAATTTTAAAAAGAAACTTGTTTCACAACTGTGAGGGGAATGATAGATAGAATGCAGCAGGAAAATCGCCAGGGAATACCTTGATTTAGATTTAGTTATGCTTTTATTACATTATATACGAGTATTATGCAGAGTAACGGGTAATTCCAAACCAAATCGAAGAATAACAACTACGTATTGAGCAAACAGAAGAGCAGCATGTTTCTAGAAAGCAGAATGCGCAGTTACCAGATCAAACAATGTAATATTTCACTTTTGCATAGCTTACTCTTTTATCTAATTTCACATTTATTGATCCTCATTTTCTTCCATTGATGTTCCCCTGCCCGATATTAGAAAACTGTCGAAATTTCATGGTGATCTTTCCAATACAACAAACGACTTAATATAGAACAACTCTGCAAAGCCTTAAACCTCTGAAGTGATAAAGATTTTTAAATTTTAATCAAAATATGTACATATAAATTAGTTAATATATCTTAATAGGTTGCTTAGATAAAGTAAATGATTAGTATATACTTTAGTATTTAATGCATTTCTACATTGAAAATGTTATTAATTTGCAAATGTGTCTTTTTAATCGAAGTATCAAAAATCTAAATGAAATTACAATTAACAGTGCTGTTGCTCCAAATAACATTGCAGCCCATGCATTAGATCGAGCTGGGCTTATAAACATGTATGGGCCAACGGAGCTTGCATGTGTGTGTGTGTGTTAACTGAGTGAGCCAAACATCGAGCATGCCATTCCACGTCTCTCTCCCTCACACGCACTGTCGCTGACAGGCTCGATTCGAACTCGCTCGAACTCCACATTTAACAGCGCGCTGTTATTCGCTTGCGACCGGCAAACGTCCAGAATGGGATTGCTGAAAAAAGATAATGAAATGAACAGTAAACAGAAAGAAGTAAACAAGCTCTGGCTGCGCAAAGCATCGACGAAGTCCGATGTCTCGTGAACAATACGTGCGTTTTCCTCATACGTATTTTTTTCAAAACAATTTTTTTTTGTGTGTGGTGCAATAAATAATTAAAAATTAAAAAAATAAAAATAAACACAGAAAACGAAAACCCAAAAAAATACCCTACAAAAATTGTATAAAATATAAATTGGGTGTGGATTACCAGTGTGCGGAATATATCAAAAGTATATACGATATATCAAGTTTATGAAAATATTATTTTTCGAAACAAAGTGTCTGAATTTTCCGGAGTTGCCTGCCTTTATTTACAAAATATTGTTTTTATGAAGTTCATCTTTTCTTTTGGGCCATGCTTTATCAGCTGGCTGCAACAACAACAACAACAACAACAATTGCAATGAATATGAATATGTTTTTTTGAAAGTTCATTTTGTGTGTGTTCTGACATTTGAAAACAAAATAACGGTAGCCGACAGTTGGCCGAAGAGCGAGAGAGTTCCAGTTTGCCCCCCAAAAACGGTTGGATCAAAGTTGCCGATAAAATAAAATAGAAACAACTGAAAATGTAAGTAATCATCTGACGATATAAAAATAAATAAACTTATAGATATATATAAAATAGGTAGAAAAATTATTATAAAAATTTAAGGAAATATTTTGAAATTTTTCTTATAAACTGCCAATATGAGACCAAGCTGTTTTGCAATTTCAAATATATTGTGCACATTTTTCTCATCACGAAATAGTAAATATTTGAAATTATCCGGAATAGATCGGGGAAAATGTATATTAAATAGTTCGATTAGATAGTTTAGACAGTTAAAAAATTTTTATATATTTTTAAAATTTGTTTTTGAAATGCTTAAAATGTTTGTAAGCCCAAAATAGAGTTGAAAATCCAGGTGGACTTTAAACGAAAGTGATCTACGCTTTAGAAAGTCAGTTCTAGAATAGAAAAAGAGCAAATGTGCTCCAAAAATACCATATATATATTCCTGATCAGCTTGATTAGCAGAGACGATACAGCCGTATCCAGATCGTGCAAAGATTTGAGTAGAGTCTTGATTTGAAAACTTCTTTTGAAGTTTAATTGATTTGCTTATAAGTATTATGATCTTTGTGTGAATTACTACGTAGATACGTAGAAGCCATACCAATCCCATCACTACTCTGTACTTATATATATATATATATATAGCCAAAGCCTGTACTGATCAGATTTGCATATACGATAACATGATCTTTTTATATGTATTCGTATTATGATCTTCGTTTAGGTTTTTTATATATATATGCAAAAGCAGTACGGGTTCCCAACACTATATCATACTATACATATTCCTGATCTCTTTGTTTGACTGAGGCACTATAGCCATATGTAGATCACACAAGATGAAGTTTCAGTGTAACATCTAAAAGTAAATATGATCTTTTTATATCCACTCGTGGAATGTTCATCATATCCAATATATATGTTGAGCCCGTACAGATCTCGACATTATATGCCAGGGTATGTGTGTTGGTGATCAGCGTTTCCTTGATCACTTAAGATCAAACAGAGAACTATGGCTCACATTTGGGTTTTGGTATAGAATTGTGCCTCTGATATGATCTTATGGTTTGATCTTCGCGTAGATAACAAATATGCATGTATGAAAAAGCCATACAGATGCCGCCACTCTATCATATATAGCAGCTTCCAAAGATTCTAAAGCAATTTTAATTTCAACTAGCTTACGAGGGCTGTTTAATAAGTTCGTGTCACTTAATGAATACACACATACACTTGTATGTCAGAAGTATCCTTGGGTCAGACAGAGGGACATATTATCCATTCGTTGTATTCAAAGGCTTGTCTTTCGGACTATGTTCTATATGCTATATGTTCTCTTTTTTCCGCCAGCCGCAAGCTTTCTTATAAACACGCGCGCCGCCTTTCAATTACCACAGTTTTTCAACCTACAACTTTGACATTTTGATTTGATTTATGAACAAAAACAACAACAGCAGCAGCAACAGCAACAGCAGCAACAAAACCAAATCAAATATAAAGAAAAGCAAACCAACAGCATAACCTCTCAAAGGTTGGTTTAACTTACTTAGTAAGCCAAACTGGAGCCAGTGGCTGAGCCTGTTAGTTAAATACTAGCAGCAGTTGGGAATGGAGTTAAAGCTGAAGCTGAAGCTGGAGCTGAAGCTGGGGCTGGGGCTGGGTAGCTGCTGCTGGGGTCTGACATTTCCAACTGAACTCTCAGAGCTTCAAAAAGGCAACGGCGACGCCTGCAAGGCAGCCTTAGCTGGGTAACGCCTCTCTTACTCTTAGGGACGGAGATTGAGGGGGCGACTTTGCGCCACATTACTACAGTTGTAAAAGCAAGGTTTATGCACCTGGCAAACCAGCTAAGAGTGACCAAATGATAAGCCAATAGATAATCATCTAAGATCATGTAGATAGCTGCCATTTAGAGTTAAACTTTAGTTAAAGCAATTAATAATTGTGGAAACAATATCCACCCGAGCCTAACCAAAGGCTACTCTTCACTTCACTTTCTTAGCTTATCGTTGGGGCCATCCACAAATACAGAAACGGGAAAAAGATATACATACTTCTACTCCTAAATGATTTATGATCATGTACCGAAAATATATATATATATATAAAAAACTAGAAACAAGAAAAAAAACGATTATCATTGTTGAAGTGCCATTGGGCATGTGTTTCTAGCGCTGATGGCAGTTGAAGAATAATATGCAAAACGGTTGCTCAGATACATCACAGATACATTAGACATATATCAGACATACAAAGGAATATTTACTAATTATTCAACTTTTTCCAGACGAAGGTCTTTAGCTTAAAAACAAGTAAGAACGCCATAGTCGATATTCCGACTATAAGATACTCGCAGTCAGCATTTACTTTTTATTCGACAAACTCGAAAGGTGTTTTCTTACATTTTGTCTACAATTATTATACGATCTGAATAACATTTGGCAAATACATATGCGGGGAAGCGGGGATAACAGCGGGTGGAGCAAAATTTTAAAACAAACTTGATCTGACGCCCCAAATTTGGTGCCTCTAGCTCTTATAGTCTCCGAGATCTAGAAGTTCATACGGAGGAACAGACGGACATGGCTAGATCGACTCGGCTGTTAATGCTGATCAAGAATATATAAACTTTATGGAGTCGGAGACGCTTCCTTCTGTCTGTTACATACACTTACACGAATACAATATACCCGCTTACTCTACTGAAGTACGAGTATAATAACGAAAAATCTTAGCTTTTCTTTAAAAATCGAAAAAATTCAAACTAGGCTTTTCAGAATGTGTAAGCTTATGAAGCAATAAATGATATGAGAAAGTGTCAAGGAAATCTCTAGAGATTTTGGGAAATAAATGTGTAAGTTCTTAGAGAAAAAGTTCAATGGCTTTTCGATTCATTTCTTATTGAAGGCTCAAATCAAAGCGCTTGCTGATTGCTGCAACATTTTGAAATCGTCCATATTTCTACATATGATACACCTCAAATCTGAATTTGACCCTTATTCTCGATGAAGGCTAAATTGAAATCCCTGCAGTTTATCCTAGGATAGTTTAGTTGAAGGCGATCTTATAGATCTGATCAAAATAAGCTCTTCAGATGCCATAGTGATTCCTTTCAGCTTTTTTGTACTCAGCATCCTCTGCAATGTTACTCCCAGATATCGATGAGATGGCCGAACTTTTCATCAAATAAAAGACTTGATATGACTTTGGCAATGTAAAAAGTTGGAAATACTAATTCATCATTAGATATGTTATACCCTCTAAATATTTACCCGACTTTTAGGAAATCAATTATAAAGCTGTAGTTTTCCTTATAGAGAGCTCTCTCGTTTGCATATTTGTTGGGTTATCTTTAAGCTTAAGCTGCCTCATTTATTTATGTACCGAATACATTTCTTGCTTTAAGCAAATTTTTATAGCCGTGGGAATTATTTACATCTACATGCAGAATGTATGTATTTTTTTGCCACCGCATAAACCGCAAACATTTGTGGTGCTGTGGTGCTGTGGTGCCTTTGCCTCCGTATCTTTATATCGCCCATATCCATATCATCCATATCATATCGTTTCGACCCCCCAAAACATAAGTCTAAAAGTTTTTCTGTATTTTATTTATTCTTTTTTTTTGGTTTTATCTAAATGCCATTTTGTTGGTTAGCCAAGTTGTTCTTCTACAACATTTTTGTGGTCAGGCAGAGGAAATGGATGGCAGAGGCTGATGTTGTGAAGAGTGGGGGTGCGGGTTGGGTTGGGGGAAATGTTGTGGGAGACAAAGTCTACGGAACTTTTGTTTAGTTGATAAAATGTTTCCCAGGACTTAAATATATTTATATCGCAAAATCCACTTTTTGCCACAAAAATGTAAATATTAAATATATTGAGAAAATGCTGCTAGGCTTTGCAGGCCGAGGAAATTTGTAGGAAAAGTTCGGAGGGAGGGGCGAGAGGTTGGGCAAACTCAATCGCCATTTTAACTGCAAAAACTAAAGTGAAAGAGAACAGGCGTAAGTACGTTTGCCCAAAAAACGAGTCATAAAAAGTTGACACAGCCGAAGTATTCAGAACACTGGAAGAAATATCAACGAAATTGCAAAAAGCAAAATGAAAGGAAATGTTAAAGGATTCAAAGGGTTTCGTAAGAAACCGAAGAAGATAGGATTAGAATGAGAGTAGAGAAAAACTTGGACCATTCGTAATGCCTTGTAGCAGAACGTTGCTCTGCTGTTTGCTCAATATGCATTTTAAGCCATTGCTTGCCTTTGGAGTGGCTTTCCTTGCTTCAGATTGATTTTGGCTTATTTGTAGCAACCAAAGTTGGTGACTCTAGCTCTTATAGTCTCCGAGATCAAGGTGTTCATACATACTGTTGATGCTGTTGATGCTGACCAAGGATATATATACTTTATGGTGTCGTTTACTCTCCTAGATTATATATATGTATATATGTCTCAACTTTGTCTTCAAAATTTGAGAAATATTGGTTAAACTATTCCACACGCTTTCCCGTTATATTTTTCTTGCGGTGTAACAACCATGTAGCCCCTGCTTAGAGGCTAGTAAAAGGTTCTGGCACTTCGCAATTGACGCGAAAAAGAAAAATTGGGCAAGACGACTCAAGACTCGACTCCATAATAATTTTATGCGCTTCCAAAAAACTTCCGCTTTAGTCATGGCGTTCGCTGTGTTTCCGCCCTCCCCACACACATACACACACACACACATAGACACACATAGACAAGGACACACGCATACAGAGACAGGTTGGAGCAGGGACAGGCGCTGCCACATGCACATCCTTTGCCTACAAAATTGCCATAGAAATTGTTGTTGGTGTTGTTGCCTTTTCCTTAGCTCGAAGCCTAAAGCCAGCGAGTGAACGAATGAAGGAATGAATGAATGAATGTTCAACTGTCACTTCCGCTGGCAGGGCGAATCAACCCACTCACGACGACGGAGACGACGACGGAGACGTAACAGGAACTAAGGACAAGCTACGCGCGCGGCGTAAAATGTGACATATTCAAAGGCAGCGCCAACAGTTGACGACAGACGGAACACGGGAGACGATAAGCGGTTTTTGGGAGGGGAGCGTATTGGAGCAACAGAAGAAGACGACCCAGACCCAGACGAAGACGAAGACGAAGACGGTGGCCCGCCTGTCAGCCTTAACTCGCACAAGCAACCGAAAAAAATGGAAATAAAAATCAAGTAGCGTTGCCAGACATTCCTCTCTTTTTTTTTGACAAAGCTGGCGACAAGGACATACACTTGTAATAACATAAAAAGGATATTGTTAAACATTTTCATAAGTTGTCGTGTCGTGAATGAGACACATGTAAGGGTGTATGAGGAGCGCGTTAAGAAATTGCGAGAGACTAAGAAGCATGAAGTGAAAGATGAAGTGCAAACAATTGATCAGATAATGAGGCGGCCCGTCAGGGGAATACATATCCTTAAGCTGGCCATGAATTTTGAAAGCTGAAGCAGGAACTAAGCAACAAGAGAGGAGAGTATCAGAATGAGTTATCTGAGAGATCAAAAAAAAGAAATTCTTACGGGTTGTCAATTGATCTCTTCCTACTCGCATTGACTAACTGACTGCGAGCTACGATTCAGAAATCTTAACACTAGCTAAATGTGATGGAGAATCGGAGAATTCCACCTGCAAGCGGACTGTAAGCGAAGTCAAAGTGTGTATGCTAACTCATTTGTATGCGGCAAAGTTTGTAGAGCTTTTAAAGCTTTGAAGAACAAGCATGACCACATAGATCGATCAGAACTTTGATGCTTAAACAAGTAAGAACGCTATATATTCTTGATCAGCATCAACAGCCAAGTCGATCTAGCCATGCCCGTCTGTCCGTCCGTATGAACAAATAGATCTCGGGCACTGTAAGAGCTAGAGATACCCAATTTGGTATGTAGACTCCCCTTTCGAGGTGTCAGATCAAGTTTGTGTTTAAATTTTGCCACGCCTCGCTTAGTCTACCAGAGTACGAGTGTAAAAAGTATGCTATGATATAGATAGAAGTGGATAGAAGTTGAGATCTTCTTCCCGTGTAAAAATTCTTTGTACATTCACAGTCCCCACAAAATTGTCGCTTCTGAGCCCAATGACATCTACAGCTAGGCTTTTTTCAAAGATTTTTTTTTGCCAGCAACATTTCAACATATGGCACAATTTTTGGCTTTCGCTGTTTGCTATTCTTCTTATCCTACTGAAGCTGCTGCTGCTGCATCTTCCACTTCTGGCCCAACTATTGTGAATGGCTCTATTTGCCCAAAAACACAATAAGCAAATTTTATGCCCATTTGAGCTGGCATTCAGCCACCACTGCGTCGTTCGTTCGTTTGGCTCCCTTTTTATTTGTATTTGCAATTCGGCTTTTTGAACTAATTTGATGTCGTCTCCTTATTTTTCTTCTTCCTTTTTTTTTTTTAATTCGACTTGGACTTCCTGCCAGGCAACCCTCGAAAAGGCAAAATAGAATCCACACCACACACACACATGGCTCTGGTTCCCCTTCTCGTTCAGTTTCTGTTTCTGGGGCCAACCCTCAAGATTCTCAATTCTCGTAAATGAAATTCAAATAGAAAATGTAAGAATTTTCCACTTTGGGCATCTCTTATATATCTATTAATTGCTATGCGGGGGTGAATTCAATGGGTGGGGGAGGTGGGGGCATTGCATTAAAGGCAGCCGCCCATTAAAGCTCATCTGAAATGCAGACCAGCCGGGGCACTTTGAACAAACAGACGCAGCCTCAATGAATAGATATAGATATAGATTCTCAACTGCAATTGCAGCCCGAGCCAATCCAAGGCGGTGACCATCTTCCATCTTCCCATCCTCCCATCTTTCAGCTGCCAGCTCCAGCTCCAGCTCCAGCTAAAGCGCCAGCTCTAATGATAATGATGATGGCTTGACAAATATTTATGGCTTAAGCATTTGAGTGCAAATATTTTAATTAGTCTGGCGACAAACACAGAACGATTATATGTATGGAAGCGATGAGGGCGGTTCAATAAGTACTGAAATATATACATTCATATTCTGTATGTAGATCTGTATTGAACAAATCTTGCAACTAAATTTACATTCAATTGAAGAAATTCATCAATAGAAAAAGAGATAGGAAAACTATTGCGAGCCAGAAGCACATTCCTGAGAAGAAGAAGCCTAGCGACGTAACCTGGCAGCAGAAGGTGCAGGTCAGAGGAACAAGTTTTCAATATGTACAAGAGAGATAGGTTAGATTCTCAGTTTTTCGATTGAATCTTCTTCATACACAATTTCTGGCTACACCTGACAATTGGTACATAACTAATGGAACTGCCCTCGTCTAGGAGGGCTAGCATAATGCTATGTAGATGTTTGCTTGGCCTCGGATCACTTTGTGGAATACAACTTCTGCTTAATTCTTAATTTTCTTCATGCTTTTCCTGCCATTCATTGGCTCTGATGAGACTTAATGAACTGCTGCTGCCGATGCTGACTTTCAATTGTCTTCAATTAACCCAAAATGAAGCAGCCACATCCACAGCCACAGCCACGTCTTGTTAGGGCTTAGTTTCAAATATTGCGAGAAGGCAGCTTAACAAATACAAGCACGAATCAAGGAGCGCAAAAAAATCAGAAAAAAACCAAAGAAGAGGAGAGCCAAAATATGGCAAAAACTGATCGCATGCTCCTTTGATTCCTTTGACAGTTTATGGTGCAAGAGCAGGCGTCGGAGGCAGGGGCACTTCCAGAAGGCAGGATGGGTCGATGGTTGGGATTGCTAACACATAATTTGTGGCATGCAAAGAACTAACAAAAGCGACAGCCAGAACAACATACAACAAGCAGCAGCAGCAGCAACAGCAACAGCAACAGCAACAGCAACAGCAACAGCAACAACAACAGCAACAACAAAACGCCAACTTTTTTGACATGGCTTGACGCGTCAGGCTAAGAAATGCTTGCCAATATATGAATGTTGGCTTGAAAGTTGATGGTGCTGCTCCCGTTTTGCTGTTTATTATATTGATTGCTGCTGCTGCTGCTGCCAAAAACAACAACAACAACAACAACAACAACAACATGAGCTTGTTGCACTTCCGTCGGGCCTGTCGATTGTTTTCAGACATGTGTTTCATTTTTCCTTCTTTTTTTTTAGTCATTTTTGCAACGCCTCGCCGTCAAAGCGAAAGAGCCAAATTGGGCCAAGAAAATCAAGTAAAAAATAAAACTTTTTTTAAGAAAAAAATGAAAAAATGAGAAAATAAGAAATCAAAAATTAAGTACAGCCTTAATGGCAGGCAGGTGTATGGCAAATTGCTGGCCAATAATAGCTGCTGCTGCTGCTGCTGCTGCTGTTGCTGCCATTGAAACTTGTCCGAGAGCATTGTGGCATGCAGCATATGGAATGACTTTCGACTGATTTCCATTTGCAACGGCAGTGTAGGCCAGAATAGCCGATTATAAATACCAAACTATATATATATATATATGTGATATTATGGCTGACATTGAGATGACCCGAAGAAAAAAGCAGATGAGGGGAGAGACAGTGACAAGTATGATGAAGGCAATGGGATGGCTCTACTTACGAGTGGATTCTGAAGAATGGATGGATCATTTCCATTAATTCAGTGATCAGTGGTCTAAATTGGGTGAATATGCCCAAGGACATTCTTAAATTTGAAAACCAAAAGTCGCTAATTCTCGTTCAATTCGATGAAGAATTTCATTTGATCATTTCTTGGCCCTGAGTCTGAGTCTGAGTCTGAGTCTGAGTCTGAGTCTGAGTCTGAGTCTGAGTCTGAGTCTGAGTCTGAGTCTGAGTCTGAGTCTGAGTCTGAGTCTGAGTCTGAGTCTGAGTCTGAGTCTGAGTCTGAGTCTGAGTCTGAGTCTGAGTCTGAGTCTGAGTCTGAGTCTGAGTCTGAGTCTGAGTCTGAGTCTGAGTCTGAGTCTGAGTCTGAGTCTGAGTCTGAGTCTGAGTCTGAGTCTGAGTCTGAGTCTGAGTCTGAGTCTGAGTCTGAGTCTGAGTCTGAGTCTGAGTCTGAGTCTGAGTCTGAGTCTGAGTCTGAGTGTATCTCCAATGTCTGACGTTTTCTGTGGGTTTTTTAAAAAGCTGCTTATTTGCTACATGATTCTAAGATCTAGCAGATTTCATAGTTGCGTAATCCAGAAACTCCTGTTGGGACAGGATCCACACCGCTTCGCTGTCGCAGCGTTGCTTTTGCTCTGGTTGCAAGCGGAATTTCTCCATTGTTGTTCCAAACTAATTATGAAAACGGCTGCATTAAAAAAATGTCGATTATATAGTTTATGCGAAAAATGCGTGCCGCTCCTATCCAAAGGCTCAGGTATGTACATATGTATGTGTATAGGCTATAAACAGGCGGGATCTGGATCTGCTGGCTCATGTCTTATAAATAATTTTGTGAGTAAATGCGGAAGCCCAAAAAGTTGACGGCGCCACCAAATACACCAGAAATGCTCTTGCCTGTGCGTGTTTATGGCATAGCCGAAGCTCTAACAACAGCAACAACAATAACATAAAACTATAACAACAATAACTACAACTACAGCTGGAACATTGAACAATATAGCACAAATAAGTACTAGTAACAGCAACAGTTAATGTTAAGGAAAAATAGAAAAATAGAGAAAAGAACTCCCAAAAATTCATAAAGCAACTTTATTTTAATTCCTTGTTCATTTCTTTTCTTTTACTTGCAGCCAAGAGAAACCACTGTGCTAGACTTCTTTGGTGTTCTGATTGTTGGCAAAAACGAAAGGTAAGTTTGGAAAGTGAAGGCTAGATTTAGTTTTCTAACCTTTTATCAGCATGTGAATATACAAGAAGTGTTAAGAAGAAATGTGAAGTGTTTGCGGAGAAGAGAAATTGACACTAGAAATTCTTAGTGCGTAAACTGAAACTTGTGTGAACATTTCAAGCTCTTAGCTCTTTTAGTTGGGGCTGCCCTTCAGTCAGAGTCATTCAGTCAGATTAAAGAGCGTTCTTAGGGCTATAGTGGATGCAAGACAAATTCGGTTTGATTTGAATGAAAAACAAACTAATAAAGCTCCTAAGTTTTCATTCCGGAAAAAATAGTTATATGAGAGCTATATGATATAGTTTTCCGAACTTGATCAGATCAGGTCAGCGGACGAGGGCCTCCTCAACAAGCGCTTATGTGAGAGCTATATGATATGGTTGTACGACCTAGATGAAATTGGAACTGAAATTGGACCTTGATTGGAACTAGCCTCTATGACGTCTTTGATCTCTTTGTTGAAGCAGACGGACGGGCGGACACGGTTATATCGATTTCCCTTGTCATGCTGATCAAAAATATATATTCCTTTGGTGCATTGCAAACTTCCTGACAAAATGAATCTACCATTTTGTGAATGGTATCAAAACGAACTACGAGCAGCATGTTTGGGAGTTAGAAGTATTAGAAGTATTTATCTACAAGTACACTGCATGCACCTCTCCCCCTAAACTCCTACCCAACAATGGCTTCAAGCCCTGCTTGCCCATTTACCCCTCTCTAACCAGGCTGGGCTGGCCCGAGCTGGCTTGCTCATAACCATTACTTGTGGAAAATATTGCATTTGATAAACAGCCCGTTCAGGCCATGATTCATTGCATGTAAGGGCTATGGCATTGCGGGGGTGTACAGCAGATGTTATACCTACGAAGGGCATGCAATCCAAATAAAAATAAAAAACAACAACAAAAACAACAACAAAACCAAACATAAATAAAAAGGTAGACAACAACAAAACGTTGTGCGGCACGAAACGAAAAAACCAAATTGAAAGGCTAAAGCCGAATGTCTGTCTCCCCTCCCCCCCTTCACCATCTAATCGTGTGAGTGTGTTGGGGAAAGGGGTTGGACTGCCAGGTGGGGGTGTCGGGAGGCGAAGACACTTCAGGCAGCGAGTGGATGTGGATATGTGTAGCCATTGTCAGGACACTCACTCAGCGAGAGCGCTACAAAATGAATGAACGCGGTGGCAGGCGGTGGCAACAACAGCAACCGTTAAGTGGCTGCCAGTTTTGTCGTTGAAATGTTTTACAAATTCAACAGCAAATTTTAACAAGTGAGCGAAACATAAACTGCATATAGTGGACATATTAAATACCCTAATTGATATATTTATATAAAAGCTTAGCTAAATATAGACAACTGTTAGGGTCAATCGATGTAAAAGCTACCTTGAAATGTATGTGAATAGCAAGAGCAGCGCGTATACCAACCGACTGACTAAATGTTCTCTTGGGAAATGCTGTGTTTTCTCTCTCTCTCTTCTACTTCTACTTCTACTGTGGGTAAATGTGCAAGAGCAAAGCGGATAATCACTCAACTCAGCAAACGTTTTCTTGGAATGCGGGTGTGTTGAGCATTTTCACTTCAATATCTTCAAGTAAGGAGGCTTCCGTCGATTATGCTTAAGAATTAGCTACAACTGATTCGATTTATGGTTGTGTTCGAGCCAGAAACCGCCAGGAACTGCATTTGGGATCAACAAAGAGAACAAAGGGGGGAAAATATTGAATGTCATCGAAACCTTTTGATCATTTTGGAAATGATTTCTGCATAAATCGAACATCTCAAAGAATAACTCTACAAAAATAGATGCTTAAAATATACCCCTACTGGACAGGGTATAAAACATCCCCTTTCCCCCCCCCCCCCCCCCCAACAAAAAAAAACAAAAATATATCAAAAGCTCAGCTGGAAAAGTGAGGCATATATATATATATATATTTTGTGCGTCGCTTATTTCGACTGAATGTTCATTCCCATTCGTTTCGATTGTCTTTGAGGGTGAATGCAACAACAACAACAACAGCAACAACAACAGCAACCCCTCGAAATGGACATGGAACGAGGGGGTGACTCGACTCGTCAGCTGTTCTATCAAGTCAGCTGCTTGTGCTAATTTATGGAAAACCAAAATATACAGCTGGGGCGACATGGGAAATTAGACCAAAGGAAGTAAAAAAAACTTATGGGAAAGGGCATGCATGAGTCATCAAAGCAGTACAGGATCTGGCATGGGAGTCACTGGGTGGTTGGAGCGTGTTCGGAGCTGGAGGGTTGCGTTCTGGAAACAACAACTTGGAAACTTCCACCAGGATCAGATAAAAGGATTTCTTAGAAAGGCACTTAGATGCTTAGCCAAAATAATAGAATGATAAATTTGTATAGGAATTCCAAGAAGAAATCAACTTTTCTAACTTTGACGACGTGTCAGATTTTGGCAGGACATTCAGCTCTGCGAGCTCTTCAACTCCTTTCTGATATAATACTAAATGACAATGGTCTTATGAGCTGTTACCTATCTCTCCTCCTCCTCCTCCGCCTCTTCCTACTTCCTTAGAGGCTACGCCCCTGCTGCTGGGGCAAATGTTCGAGCTGGGAATCTTTTCAATAATTAAATGTGAACACCTGAAATGTCTAACTGATTTCATGCTGGGGAGAAGCTGCGTGCCCAAAGAGCAAGAGTAAGAGAGAACTGAAAAGACCCAAAACACCAGAGACAAACTAGCAGCAAGAAGTACAATCAAAAACACGAACAAGTTACATAAAAATGAAAATACAAATACAAGAAACAGGGCGCAGCAGGAAATGTAGGCTCCGACTCCAGTCCAGCGATCGGGAAAGAGTGTGCTCACGCTCTGTCCCAGCATTAATCCTCCGACTTCGTCTTCGTCTGCGTCTTCATCTGCCGCTGTTCGTTTCCCTTTTGGCCACATTGAAATGACACTCCGATACACTCCGATATCTTTAGTCAGATTTCAGTTACGAAATCAGGTCTTCAGCCAGCCCCCAGCCCCCAGTCAGCTGTCGTTGTTGGTTTTTATGTTTTTTTCTTCTTTCGGGCCGAAACTACAGCTTTTTCTGAATTAAATTCATGTTTTATGGGTTTTGTATTACAATCAGATCGAAGTCGAAGTCGAACTCAAGCTGAATCTGAATCTGAAGCTCGGCCTTTGCTTTGGCCTGGCCTGTGGTTTTCTTCTATTTTGTCTTCTTTTATTTTTAAGCCTTATTAACATATTTTAGGCATACGCTTTGAAAACTCGATCGCCCACACACAATATTCACAAAGCTATATAAGCTATATAAGCTCTGTGTGGGCCAGAAGTGAAAACCTGTGCGTGTGGAAATCTATCTAAAGACCTAGGCAGAGTTGCAAAATTTGTAACCCAAATGAAATAAATTAACAAAAAACAAAATTAATTATTTGTGACATTAGTTAAATGTCAAGGAATGCCTTGACTTTCTAGAACTTTCAAAATTTAAATTTAAATAAAATTCTGTAATTTACTTAACATTTTTTACAAATTTTACTAAAAATTTTACTAACTTTTTTGAAGTTTTAAAGCCTCAAAGAACTATTTCTGTTTACCAAAAGAATATGCTTGGGCTATAAATTTATTATTTAATAAAAGTTGTAATTTTGTAATATTTTTATGCATTTCTTAAAGTTTCCTGTCATAATCTTAAGCGCACAAATGTAGGGCCACCAAAACGGTTGGCTGGGCATTCTAGACCTAAACCTAAACCTAAACCTAAACCGAGACCCGTAAGGCTTTTCAATTTGAAATTCAGCTCCCATTCTTTCGTTTTACTTTTGCCCAATTTTCCCTTTGGCCAGAGGCTAATTGAGTTATGCCCAAAAATACATAACCACATGAAGCGGCGGCAGGCAGGGAGCAGAAGCTGAAGCTGAAGAAGGTGTGGGCACACCTGTCCATCCAACAGACACAGGCAGGCAGGCAGACACGGAGACGGAGACGGATACACACATGCTTGCCTACAATACAAAATATCAAATACAAATCAATTCAATAATAATAAAAAAAAGGTCTTTCCCATACTGGTTTTCTTTTCGGGTTTCAAGTTTTTTGTGTTGTGTGTGGCGACTTTTGTGGAGTCGAGTGCAGCACCTGGAGATGGAGATGCGGATGGGGATGGAGATGGGGATGGAGATGGTGAGCTGCTGTGTCTGGCTTAGTTAGTGCAGCTCAAATCGTATCAAAAACATGTTCGAAAAGAGCATAATAATCGACAAACAGACAAACAGACAAAAGAAACGGCAACGGCAATAAGAGAGCCGCACATAAAGAGAGGTAGAGGGAGGGACTGAGGTTAAGGTAGACCAACGCCAACTGATGGAAACAATGCGACCCGACCGACCGTCGGCCGACCCACTCATACGAGCCAACCGTTAGAGACTATAGCCAGCTATGAAATATATAGAAACGAGATGTGTTTAAGTTGTTTTGTGGCCAATTAAGTTGTTCAATATCTAAAAATATTTATATATCTACAAATATTTATATTTAACTTTGAGAATTTGTATAGAAAATGGCAGTACTTTTCAAGCACATCTCGCTGAACATACATGTGTGTGTGTGTGTATGCCAATGATGTTTGACAGCAGCAGCAGCAGCAGCAATGCCGTGTGGGCGGTGCGGTGCAAAGTAAAAGTGAAGCCGAAGCCCAATGCAGCAAACCACACAAAGCATGCGGCAAAAAGTGACACAAACACAGACACAGACACAGACAACTACAACTCGGACAAGTTCCTTAGATACACGAATACATATGTGTGTGTGTGGCTATGTGTTTTGGCTATGCCAAGCGACACCTTCAATTCCATTGAATGCGTCGCCAACTAAATCCGATTATAACTAATTATTATGGCAGCAGCAGCAGCAGCAGCAGAAACTAGCAATCGCGGGGCATGGCATGGTTTGGTTTTGGTTTGAGTTTCAGTTTGAGACAGAGACATTGCCAGTGTGGCCAGACCCTTGAAAATAGCCTAGCGACTGCAACTCTTTTATGCTTTTTGGTGATTGTCTACCAACTGACCAGGCCAGGCCAGAGCCAGAGCCAGGGCTAGGCGTGGGCAGTGCTCTCTTGTCTTGCAATAATTGCCTCATACATAATTTATGAGACCAACAAAATATATAAATATATATATATATGTTTATATACCCGAAGATACAAAGAAACATATTTATTATAGACAGTTTTTAAAAGGTTTTCTTTGTTATGGATTCCTATTTATAACTTGAAAACATTTTAGGAAATATATGCAGACTTAATTTAAAAAAGAAAAACACAGTAAAAAACCATAGCAATTGAAGAATTGACAAAAATAAATAAGATTAAGGGAAATATTTAAAGATTTATATATAGTAAGCCAATGTCATGATAAACTCATCAGAGTTTAAAGCAGTTGAAGTTTGTTATCAAAGTTGATCGGGAACTGTGAAATAAAGTCGCCCCCAAATTGACTATAGTTGAAATTTTCCCTCATATTAGATTGAGAATGCCATTATATCATGGGGGTGCATAAAAAATACCTAGTCTGACCATACTTTGTATTTCTCTCATGAAAATCTTATCCTGCTGAAACCCACATCATGAGGTGCTTAATGAATAACTAATACGACAGCATTGGAAGCCCTCTATATTGGTTAGATTGGAATGATGTCACTTAGCTAACTCTACATAGCGAAGTGAACGTGAATGAAAACTTCAGGTCAATCGGTTGGGGATAGCTTTAAATTCTTTAAATTCAATTGAAAGAAATCACCCGTTCCCAGGGTTAGCTGATACCTTCTTTATCTCTTTCCCATCATCTCCCTCATCTCTTATCTAACTCTGAACTTGGAATTCCCAACGAATTCAAGCCACTGAAAGAACTAATGAAAGTTTCAACTAGAAAGGAAGGCTAACTTCGGGTAACCGAAGCTAACATACCCTTGCAGATTTGATTGAAATTCGGTCAGCATACGTGGAGGCCTCTAAGACTGACCCGTTCCTAAGTTGGTTTAATTCCGATAAAAAACAAAACAAAAATCCGATATATAAAAGTTTATTCCGAATCGGTCGGTTATATGGGACCTATATATGATGTATATAAAATTTAGCCAGCAGGCGTGAAGGTGGCTAAAACTGACATCTACAAAATTTGCTTCAATTCGGATGAAAAACAAAAAGGTTGTGTATACTAAGAGGCCATTCCAAATCGGTCGGTTATATGGGGCCTGTGTGATATGGCGGTCCGATCTTGACAATTTTTACATATGAGCAGCTTACAGCCTACGGCTGACTGACAGACAATCTCATTGACCAATTTCTGGGTGACCAAATAGTCAGTTTGGTCCCGCAATTGTTGAAGTTTTTCACTAATTTAGCCAATACATTTTTCAGGCTGTCTTTATATAGTATTTTTCTTTCACCCTGATATCGGCTAATGTCGCGCCGTCATAGTGTGCGTAATGGACTGTCCGCACTTGGATGAATAACACAAATTTGGCGTGTTATTACTTTGTGGCAATTTGGCCTGTTTTGGGGCTGTTTGCTTAACAGTTCCATAAATTACTTCTGGCTCTGTCATATGCTAAGTTTTCATTAGTCAGGCCTCAATGTCTGTGTTCTCCATGTCCATGTCTTCCCTTTTTACGCTTCTTATTGATTTTTGCAACTTCTTTTTCCATTGCCTTGCTCGTTACGCGGCCCAGAGAGGCCCCCGGCGAATGCGAATGCGAATGGCCCGACCCCTGGCATACTACTCGTATATGATTCTGTTTCATAATTTTATGCTTGGAAGTCATGTCAAAAAAAAAAAAATTATGTTAGAATTATGCTAATGAGTGTGTAGATGCCACTGATCGAATCGCCGTCGAAGATGCTTTAATTATTAAAACAAAAACAGAAACACAAAAACGAAGAAAACAAAACAAAACGAAGCTAAAACAGGTTTAGGAGGTTTCAGTTGGAGTCACAGTGAAAGGCTGAATCAGAACGAACTCAACTATTTCACGAATAACTTGAAGAACTCTACATTATGACATTCTGATTAAATGTCAAAGAATGATAAACTGACAGGCATTTCATCCTCCCTCTGCCCCTCTGCCCCTCTGCCGCCTTGCCCCAACAGTTGACGAGTACCTTTTGCTGAACACACACGCAATGCTGAGCAAAGCGGAAAAAAACAAGGCGAAACTTTCAAAAGGGACGAAAGTTTTGGAGTCGCCTGCTTGGACCTGGGACCTGCTTTCCCTTCATACCCAATAATGGGCCATTTAAGTTTATTTTTTTTATATTTTTGTTGGCTTTTTATTGACACACAGCCTTGCTTCCCACTTGGTCTTCGGTTTCTGGCTGCTGCTTTTGCTTCACTATTTCCTCCTCTGCTTCATCGTCTTAATCCCAGGCTCAGGCTGCAGATTGAATTTGCCCTCAGTTGTGCTTGTGTGTGTGTGTCTGTTGGCTTCCCTTGCCCCTTTTCGTTACTCTGACTTTTACTTGATTGGATGTCCCCCCGAAAAAAAGGCAAACAAATTGACAATACACATAGGCAGGACACCCACACGCACGCATCTCTGAAGACAAATTGATTTTAATTGTTAAGCATTTGCCTTTTTTAATTGTCCTAATCTCTCTCTCGGCCTTTACCTTTTTCTGCTGTGCTCCGTTTTGTCAAAAGGAAAAAAAAGAACGAGTGCAGGACTGTCCCTTAAATAGCCTTCTACTTCGATTCCCTTTTAAGTCAAACAGCTTAACCCTTCAATCGAAGCCCAAAGTCAAAGTCAAAGCCGTAGCCGTAGCCGTAGCCAAAGTTTGCTGACGTTTTACTGGTACAGTTTACACTCGAAAGACTAGCTATAAGCTATATGTACATTGAAAACCTTTAGCAAAAATGAAGACTTTAAAAAGGAGCCCTCAAAACGGAGATATTAATATTTATTTTCAATTGCTTTTCTGTTCCAAATGTTTTTGTAATTGGGCTTAACATTGGTATAGAAAGTGAGACTGCATTAGTTTTTACTGATTTTTAAGGAAAACTCAAAGATGTTGGGAAAATATTGTGAAACAGTTTTCTGTTTCTGTACGAGAGTTGTGGCTTAACGTGGTCTTCTTTCAGTTCTTGATGCACTTAGTCCAGGGTTTTCCTCTAATTTTAATAACAAGTATTCCCAAGGCTCTTAAATTGGGCATTTGTTTCATGGATGAACTTATGTGATTCAAATTTCTTCTGGCTTGCCCACAGTAACTAGGCAGGAGGGGGACTAAATCTGGAGTTCATTTTTATGGATTCTTGCCATTAAGACCACCCCTATGTGGCGCCTACGCCTGGAGTTGTTTCATTTCCAAATTTTAGTGTAATTATAGTCGCTCAGTTGTCAGGCCTGCAGCTCCAGTTGCACTGGCCCTCCAGGCACTATCATTCTCAGATCGTTCATTATCATTCCATGGTTTCTATCGACGATTTCTACCTGAACATTCCAGGACATTTGTGTTAATACTGCCAACACGGAACTCAGTAAACCACTTCTTAGTGATTGAAATTGATCGTTCCGAGTTCGCATAGTACTTATCAAGGCTTTCCTTGTTGATGATGATGATTTTTGTACACCTATTTCCATATTCTTCAAAACTCTCAAAATTGTCTGCTTGCAATGTCTGTTAAGCACAAACCAAATGATGCAGCTTACTCAAATTTTGATAGTAGTCCAATGACAGATGTCAGTCAAATGATCCTGGTAATTCCAGCGATTTGGCTTTGAATCTCAGCATTTGCTTAGCTATACAATTGCTTTAGCTCTCCAATCTGAAGCTTCCTGAAGTTCCGCTCTCTCTCACACACACACACCACACACACACACACACACACACACCCACACACTCACACGTCGACTACAAATGCCAATCACTTGGCAGAATACGTTTAACAAAAAAAATGTAAGAAAAACAAAAACATTTCCGTGCCGTAGCCGCTTTCCGCTCCAGTTTTCAATTTCGCTGCTGGCAGCAGGCAGCAGGCAGCCCCGCAGTTGAGAAGAGATACAGTAATTATTTTCAGGCGACGCTTATCACACATAAATCTCTGGCTGTGCCGGCTTCAGTTACCCTCAAAACCAATCGATACAGAGGCAGCAGCAGGCACAGGCACTGCACTGTCTAAGAGGAGGAGTGGCAGTGAGGGGGGAACAAAGACAGCAGGAGGCAGCTGGAGGCTGAAGCACAACTTCAGAGCTTGTTTTGTCCGAGAGTACTAGTGGTCGGTCGTAGTCCGTCTCGCACTTCCCGGCCATTGGATGTTGGCCATTTGGCCATTTTGCTTCCTTTTGTTGGCAGCTGCTGCTGCTGCTGCTGTGGATGCTGTGCTGTGCTGTGCTGATGCCCAGGCTGAGGCTTGAACGACTCCAACTGTGACTCCAATTGACCAACTGCTAGATGTTTTGTGCAGCTGCAGCTGCGGCATGCGTGCAGCATCCTTAAATGCGGCATCGGCATCTCTTTTGCGATATTTATTTATAGTTGCAATTGCAGCTAGAGTGAACACTCGGACAGGCACAGGCACATGCACAGGCACAGGCACATCTGAACAGGTGCTGCGGTAACGCCCGAGATGCTCATACTCAAAGTCCAACAACAAAAGCTAACAAAAGGCATTTGACAGAGATGACACTCCAGACGATAGTTTATATGACATCGTTAGATTTCATCAAATCGTTTACCAATGAGACTGGCTGCTCTTACTTAAGAGGGGCATTTTGGTTTGGCTCGTTGCTGAGCTTCTGTAAGGTACTTTTAGTTGCTCGAGAAGCTAAGCCTCAATGTAAGTTAGCAGCGATCTGCGATTAGATTTGTGGCTTGAATCTGGGGTGGGCTTCATATTATACTAATTTCTTTTGTGTTTTTTAAGGTTCTGAAGGTTGTCAGATGAGGCTATGATCAAAGGGTTAAAATAAGAGAACACAGGTTGGAATCCAATGAAAATATTTCATCGAAGCTTTAAATCTTATTAAGCGATATTATTATACGATATATATCGTGGCATTTCAGTGTAAAAGTGCCGCATCACCAATGCATTTATTTTATTTATTTACTGTTTATTCTTTTTTGTACTTTTTGGTTGATGAATGCAAGCAGGTCTCGAGCCTCAGAGCTCTGGTCTGGGGCTCTCTTCCCGTTGCCCCGTTGCCCCGTTACCCCGTATCCCCTCTGCCTCAGCTGCCACAGCTCCATGCTAATTATTTTTGAGCTGGTTGAACCAGTTCCCCCTTCTCCCCAACATATCATCTCTTCAGTTATTAGATGCAAGTCAAGTTGCAGCGGATGTGGATGTGGATGTGGCACGGCGTTGCAGTTAGAGTTGAGTTGAGTTGAGTGCATTGAGGGGATGTGGATGATGTGAGGTGCTTCCTTCGTTGCGCTGCGTTTCGATTCGATTCGATTCGTTTCGATTTTGTTGTCATTTACGGTTGTTGCTGCTGTTATTGGTGTTGTTGTTGTTGCTGTCGATGTCGATGTCGATGTCGATGACTTTGCCTTGCCTTGCCTTGCTTTTGGATTTTTTCATAAATCAATAAAAAAAAAGACCCACCTGGTCCACAAATAACTTTTGAAAAATGTATATTGTTTGCCAAAGCTCAAAGTTTCTTCTTCTGTTTGTATTTTGGTTGCCTGAGCGGCAGAGGCTCGGGAGATGCCGGTGGAGTGTGGGTGGCGACCACAACTAAGATGAAGGCGAAGATGATGCTCTGTATGAGTGCGTGTGTGTGTGTGTGTGCTCCAGATTTAAGGACAAGCCAAAATTGCAGGCCAAGAAGCAGCAACAGCCACAGCTGCTCCCGCGCTCACATATTGACATCAACTTGACCAATGAGACCCAACATAAATTGGGCCAAGACAATGCAGGCCAGATGTAGCTACGGGAGCAACGACTACGAGTAGTTGTTAGTTGGCAGGACAACATTATGCCTTGACTTTTAAGATAGTTGGAGAAAGCCAAGCTTGTTTGAGGTGGACAAAGTCTTGGCATCTACCAAGGAGTCTCTATTTAGAGGAATAACATTAGGTTTAGGGACTTTGTCTGAGATGTCTATATGAAATCAGAGTAAACAAATCAAGAATTCGTTTATTGAATAAAAAAACACAAACATTGTCAAAAGTCAACGAGAATTTTATTCCAAAAATGTGTTTTTATGTGCAAAAATTTGTATGTGAAGAAGTGTTTTTGCCTAAATCAAATTATTGAATTTAATAATTACCCAAATTCAGAATTTTCTAGATTTAAATAAAATATTTTCCTTTTCCTTTTTCTTTTGATTTTAAATATAATTTTGATGCTTTCAAATTCTTTCCACTCTTCATAAAAATGTTGAAAAATCAATATGCATCGCACTCGCAAAGCAAAGCCATACCAAGGCGCACTCATCATGGCGCCCCAGTGCCAAGAAGACGCACACAAGTTTCAATCAAATTTCAATTAAATTTTCACCTAACATTTGGTACGCCATATCGAATGACATCAACATGTAGGTAGGGGGGGCAGGTAGATGTTCATCTTCATTCTGCTTTGCTAAGCTCTGCTCCACTCCGCTTCGAGACGGCAAACAATTCATCAAAAACCACAAAAATCAGTTTTAATTACCTTTAACCGAGGCATTGCATCAGATGTGGCTGGCTGGGCTATCGGTCCGATGGGTCCGATGGCAGCCAACGCCACCAACTGGTGGTCAGGTCAGTTCGGGTCAGTTCCAATTATTTTCAAAGGTCTCTTTCTCACTCGGCTTACATTTCTAGCGGCTATAATTTTAAACCATTTCCAAGATCTTTTAATTTTGTTTCTTTTTTTTCGTTTCGTTTTGTTTTGTTTTTTGTTGGCTTTTGCCGGAAATGCTTTAATCTTTCTTGACGTGAGAATTCTTACTATCTTTCTCTTTCTATATATATATATATATATATATATATATATATATATTTGGGGCGCCAATTTCCGTATAAATGCAATAAAAACCGAACTACAAGACAACCAAATTAGTTGAACAAAAAAGGGGCAATAGAACCTACCTTGCCATAAGACGTTCGAAATAGGAACAAAAACTGCGTGAGAATATACGTACAGAGGGCGCAGCGCAATTGTTGCTCTGCCCATGTGTATCTGTATGTCTTCTGTATGTCTAGCTATATCCGTATCCGTATTTGTACGATTGCGTTGGCAGACAACATCAGCAAGTGCACTATGAAATAAGTCGATAAAACTTTGTTTTGTTTGCAGTCGTGAAGATTTCCCATGCAAAGTTTTCAGGGCAGATCTGTAGCCATAATCCCCCCCCCCCTCCCCCTTTCTCCCCCTTAAGAAACTACGCCACTGAAGAGCAAATTTGATTAAGCCCTTATTTTGCTTGGATTACGAAAAAGAGGACAAAATCAATAGCAAGTACTGCCACTAACAGTTGGGTTTGAAAAAACTGTTAAAAAATTGCTAGAAATTGCAACATTTTCTTCTAAACATATCTAAAAATACTTAAACCAAGCCACAAGAGACAGAAAATTGCATTCAAGTTAGTATTTAAACACTAAGCAGACCATTTGTTTAATTCCAAACACAAATGAGACGAAACTGAGATCAAATCACACGCTGTTTTGGAGATTTTTGGAGTTAAAGTTCGTATGGAAATGCATTTATGTGATGAACATAGAATTATTATACTTAAAATAGTTAAGCAACTTGTGCGAATACTGCAAAAAATACTAAATTATTATCAAAGCATTTGCATTTAAATAGTATTTCGTCGAACAGAAAGTGAATCAAAATCTGGGTCACAGAAATCCCCTTGTGTCTTTTCATTTGAGCTTACAATTTCAAACTATAATAAACAATAGTGGATAAATGGATCGGGTGAGGTGTGTGATCTATTAGAAAAGAGAATAATACCACTTAAAAAATACCAGTAAATACATTGCAAATATGATATAACATGTCATAACACAAGGTGACAAGAAAGGGGAAGGACAAGTGACACTGAGTGAGTCAAGAAATATATAGAAAATTAAAAATTTATTAAAACAACAACAACACATTTGCAATATATATTTTTTGTGGAGATTTTGGGGACCTCTAAGTATTTATTATTTTTCAAATTCGTTTGGCTTTGCTCCCCTCTTTAAGCCGCTCCGCTGTCGAAGCCGAAGTTTACCTTCAAAAGAGTTGCGTTGAACAAAAGAGTTGTGCTTTTGTTGTTTGTTTGTTGTAATTGTTGTATGTCTATGTTTGTTTGTTTTTTCTTAATCGCATTTTCGCGCATTTGTTGTACAAATTGTTTCGAACAATTGCTTCAGGGTCTCACTCGATTATTGTATGGTATTTTTTGTTCCCTCTTTTTTATTTGAGCATGTTGCTTTTTTTTATCTTTGTTCATGTTTTCGACGCGTTTGTAAGCACAGACAGCCGGGGAATGACAAGAAGACACAAAAGACACATGGAGACAAACACACGAACAGCGAACAGCGAACAGCAACAGCAAGAAAAGCATTAAAATTAGCCATTCGGGAATTTACGATGAACGAAAAACATAAAAAAACATAAACACTCAGAAATTCGTAAAAAAATGTTGCAAAATTATTATGCTGCGTAAAAATAAAAAATAAAATAAGAGAGAAAAATGGTAAACAAAATTGTAAACAAATTTTTGTGACGAACACAAAATATGAAAAGCTGCCATAAAAAATATATTATGAAAGGGTTAAAGTGCAGGCACTGACTCCTTGTTGTTGTCTGGCTTAACAGGTGTCCTGCTGCGAGCTGGGAGTTAATTGTCGATGTAATTTATATATTCTTTAGCCAACTTAACAGTTCTAAAGATTTTAAGGTTCAATTATAAACTTTAGTTTTAAATTTTATGCCTTGAAATTTCCTCAAAATTTGCCAATGAAACAAATGCATCTGTTGTGTGTATCTTTAAGATTTCAAACAGCAAAAGGCATTAATATAGTATACTTTTAGATGCTATCAGAAAGCGGGTCCTTTCAGCCTTTGAATCTCCTGAAAGTGTTGTATATTAAGGAAATATATCTTTTGGGAATTTCTTTAAGGTTTTAAATGGAAACCAGAAAATACATTGCCTACTTCTAGGCGCGTCCAGAAAACCCTCAGGTCCCATAGGAATTAATTTCTTTAGTCTGTTTCTTCGTGTCTGTTTCTGTATTGTATTTGACTAACTTCATACTCTTCTTCTCCTCTTGCAGCTTCTATAGAGGAGAAACAGAAGAACAAAAATGAGACCGCTTTGCGCTGGACAGCCGTTGCTGCTGCTGGCTTTGGCAGCCGCTCTGAATTTGGCCGCGAGCTCCTCGCTATACACTAGCTATCAGAATCAACGCTTTGCCATGGAGCCACAGGACCAGACCGCTGTGGTTGGCGCCCGCGTCACCCTGCCCTGTCGCGTAATCAACAAACAGGGCACTCTGCAATGGACAAAGGATGACTTTGGGCTGGGCACATCGCGCGATTTGAGCGGTTTCGAGCGCTATGCCATGGTTGGCAGCGATGAGGAGGGCGATTACTCGCTGGACATCTATCCGGTGATGCTGGACGATGATGCCAAATATCAATGCCAAGTCAGTCCAGGGCCGGAAGGCCAGCCGGCCATACGTTCCAGTTTTGCGAGCCTCACTGTCCTGGTGCAGCCGGAGGCGCCCAAAATCACACAGGGCGATGTTATCTATGCCACGGAGGATCGAAAAATCGAAATCGAATGCGTTTCGGTGGGTGGCAAGCCAGCCGCTGAGGTGAGTTGTGTACAAACCGCCGACAGAGGACACAGGACCTTCACCACACGCCACCGGTTACTCACTCACTTGCTTTTGTTTCTGTTTTTGTGCTGTCCGCAGATTACATGGATTGATGGTCTGGGCAATGTTCTAACGGATAACATTGAGTATTCGGTGATACCGCTGCCGGATCTGCGTCGATTTACGGCCAAATCTTTGCTGCGCCTCGCGCCCAAAAAGGAGCACCACAACACGAATTTCACCTGCCAGGCGCAGAACACAGCCGACCGCACCTATCGTTCAGCCAAAATACGTGTTGAGGTAAGCGAAAAACGTGTCAGCTACACAGCCTCCCCTCCCCACCCACCACAAACTCAGCATTATAGTGCGCTGACGCGTAGCCAGTCAACGCCAATGCCTCAACGCTTGCCTGAGCCTACTATCAATTTTTCCTCTTCATTTTTTTTTGTTTTCGTGCTGCGGCTCTTGCTGCATACTGCTGCTGCTACACCTACACCTACACCTTCTACTCCTCCTCCTCTCCTTCCTCTATTCCTGCGGGCTGCTTTCATTTATGCAGGGTTTGAATTCTGGGTGCGCTTTTGTGTGGAACATGAGGACACATGGACACCGGCATGACACTCTGACATTGATGGGCTAATTCATGCCACAGCGTAGCATAAAGTGTATGCCTTTGTGCTTTGGGGAGGGGGCGGGGCAGGACTTTGCTTCACTGCGACGAGGCTTTACAGCTTACCGACCACTTCAGACGCACATTTGGAGCGGGCAATTTCAAGCTGTCGCACGGACTAGGCTGACCACGTGGCAAACTTTTAAATGCCATCGATTGTAGCTTTCAATTAGTACAAGAAAACGAATGGAGAATTGAGGACCTGAAACCAAATTGATCCAAGACATAATGTGCAAAAACAAATGTGAAAATGGGAAAAATTTATGCTTGTACTTTGGTGGAGTAAACGGGGCAAAAGGAAGCATTTCCGATGCTATATAGTATGTCCGAGGTGTGTTCAAAACGTAAGGATACTTTTCAAGTTTCGCGTCAAATTTTGCTCTAAGTAAACAAAATATTTTCAAGTGGTTCAAACTCTGCCCGACCACGAACCTCCTTCTGGACGCCCCAGAGAACAGAAGATATAGTCGAAGCTGTAAAGAGAATTCTTTTGAATATCCTCAAATTACCTTAAGAGAAGTTGCTGATCATGTTGGCATATCAGTCGGCTCGAATCTACAGTATTTTCAGATGGTTTGAACGTAAGACGAGTGTCAGCGCAGTTTGTTCCGAAATCCGTTCCGAATTTTGATCAGAACACGACCTTCATGCCTCAGCCAACATATTCACCTGGTTTGGCCCCTTGCGGCTTTTTTCAAGTTTGTTTTACAATTTTGCTCTACCCCCTCTTATCCCCGCATCCCCGTATATGTTTTGGCACACAATCTACCGATTTGCCCAATGTCATTAAGATCGGCCTAACAGATGTCAACCAATTTTGCTTTTCTTGCGGTTTTCGGCGGCTTAAATATACAATTTATACACGTAAATGTTTCTCTAAATTAAAATAAATATAATATAAAAATCCTCTCTTCCTTTTTCTGTATCTTGTAGGTAAAATATGCGCCCAAAGTCAAGGTTAATGTCATTGGCATTGGCTCTGGCCCGGCTACCTCTTCGGCTGCTGCTAGTGGAGTTGCTGCCACTTTTAGTTCAACTGGCGTCTATGGCCTGCCTGCATCTACCGCCAGTTCCTCCTCCTCCTCCCCATCCTCCTCCTCCTCCTCCCTGTCAACCAGTGGTCGCATTGTGGAGCATTCGCAGGTGCGTCTAGAGTGTCGAGCAGATGCCAATCCCAGCGATGTACGCTATCGCTGGTTTATCAACGACGAACCAATTATAGGCGGACAAAAAACTGAAATGGTGAGTGACGTTACATCCCACTGCCCCCCCCACTACACCCTGCGCGCGCGCACACACACTTCCTCCTCTGTAATCGCTGTTGTTCAGCAACAGAGCAAGACCAATACCACATTCCGAGCAGCAGCAGCAGCAGCAGCAGCGGCAACTACAGTTACCTCAGCTGCGACTGCGGCTGATTTCATCATAATTTCCTGTTGCATTTGATATATTTTTTTTTCTAACTCTCTTACCTTGTACCGCGCGTCGCCCCTTCAGGTCATACGCAATGTGTCGCGGAAGTTTCATGATGCAATTGTCAAATGTGAAGTCCAGAATTCGGTGGGAAAGAGTGAGGATAGCGAGACTTTGGACATAAGTTGTAAGTAAATGAACTGCTGCCACCGCTCACCCCTTACCCCTTACCCCTTACCACTACGATATGTCAACTGTGTAACACCTGGCATCCATCTCTCGTAGACCCGCCCACCTTTAAGCAGCGTCCCCAGTCCCTGGAGGCCGACATTGGCAGCATTGTCTCGCTCAGCTGCGAAGTGGACAGCAATCCGCAGGCGGAAATCTTTTGGATCCAGCATCCGAGCGACCGTGTCGTGGGGACCAGCCCCAATCTCACCTTCAGCGTAAGCAATGAAACAGCCGGCCGTTACTATTGCAAGGCCAATGTGCCCGGCTATGCGGAAATCTCGGCGGATGCCTATGTCTACCTGAAGGGCTCGCCCACCATCAGTTCGCAGCGCTACCAGTACGGCCTGGTGGGCGATACGGCGCGCATTGAGTGCTTTGCCACCAGTGTGCCGCGTGCCCGGCACGTTTCGTGGACGTTCAATGGACAGGAGATTAGTTCCGAGTCCGGACACGACTATTCCATACTGGTCGATGCGGTGGCCGGCGGTGTGAAGAGCACGCTCATCATAAGGGACAGCCAGGCGTACCATTATGGCAAATACAATTGCACCGTCGTCAACGATTACGGCAATGATGTGGCCGAGATTCAACTGCAGCCAAAGAGTGAGTATTGCCTAGAGATGGTCACACTTATCAATTTCAAAATTAATTTTACAAAATTATTTACAAAAATTTGATTATGTTTTAATTCAACATCAACATTTTTCCTTCTCTCTTCTCTTCCCTCTATATCTCTCTCTGTCTCTCTCTCTCTCTCTGTCTCTCTCTCTCTTCCCTGTTCATTTCGTTTACTCTGCTTGCAGAAAGCGTCTCCCTGCTGATGACCATAGTTGGTGGCATCTCGGCTGTGGCCATCCTAATGGTGTTGACCATCCTCATCATCATCTACTTCAAATGCAAGAAGCGCACCAAGCTCCCTCCTGCGGATGTCATCAGCGAGCATCAGATAACGAAAAATGGCGGAGTGTCCTGCAAAATGGAGCCAGGCGATCGTACATCCAACTACAGTGATCTCAAGGTGGACATATCGGGCGGATATGTGCCCTATGGCGACTATAGCACCCACTACAGTCCGCCGCCACAATATTTGACCACATGCTCGACCAAGTCCAGCGGCAGCTCCACCATTTTGCAGAATAACCACCAGAATCAGCTGCAGCTCCAACAGCAGCAACAGCAACAGCAACAACAGCAGCAGCAGCAGCAGCACAACCACCACCAGCAGCAGCAACAGCCGGGGGCTGGTCCGCCCACTCAAAGCGTGCCCATGACCTTTCTCACCAACAGCAGCGGCGGCAGTCTCACCGGCAGCATCATTGGATCGCGGGAAATACGCCAGGACAACGGCTTGCCGAGTTTGCAGTCAACCACAGCTTCGGTGGTGAGCTCCTCGCCAAATGGCAGCTGCAGCAACCAGAGCACCACGGCCACCACCCACATTGTGGTGCCCAACAGCTCGATGGCCCTGAGCGTGGATCCCAGATACAGCGCCATCTATGGTAATCCCTATTTGAGAAATTCCAACTCCTCGCTGCTGCCGCCACCCACGGCGGTTTAAAGTTGGTCGGCTGAGCGGGCGGGTGGTTGCGGTTGAGGTTGCGGTTGGACTTGTACTCTAGTTCCAAGCCCCACAAGACTGATCTCAAAAAAGGTACAGGCTAGACTACAGCACCACCAACACCAACACCAACACCAACGCCAACACCAACGCCACCACAGGTTTGGAACACCTTTTTAGCAACCAAAAATTTTCGCATTGTATTTGACTTGAAAGATCTTAGGCTTAGGCATCGCTATAGGGATTACTATACTTATATATAGGCTAAATGATAATTTTCTTATAAAAACCCAAGATCCAAACTATATTTTACCATATTTTTTTTTTTTTTTTTTAAGTAATAAAACTTTTTTTTAGAGGCGAAAGTATGAAAATGTTTTGCAGACAACATTTTGCCAGAGGTAAGGTCTACCCCAAATCCTAGTCCAAACTGAAAGATATATAACATCATCATATACATATACATCTTTGCCCCTTAACTGTTCAATTCAAATACATATGAAAATTTAAATATTTATTGCTCAAAAATATCTCAACATAGGGGGTTAAAGGTTAACTAAGAGAGGAAACCATTGGAAAGGAAAAACATTGGAAACTTATAATTTGGGTGAGAGTTGGCAAAAGAGTTCAATTCATAGTGTTATATATATAGGGCTATATCCATGGGCCTTCCTTCTTAAGGTATATTCTGTCCTTCTACCCACAATTCACTTGACAGCTCTTGAAGTAACTACAAGCGAGAAGCTCTTCCCTTTTTACCATTCACAAGATCTGGTCAAGAATGGAGAGCTTCATCATATAGCTCCAACATAACCGATAACTTTTCCGTTTTTGATCCAAATCATACCAAATTCGATCCAGATTATAGATTTGCCCAGGTGAATGGTATAAAAGCTTCGGTAAGCCGAAACTAGCCTTCCTCTTTTGTTTTTTAATTATTTTCTTTTAAATGTGAACTAACAAGCTTGGACTCTCTTCAGATCTACGATATGTAAGTATATATATACATATATATACATATATAAATTGAGAATGCTTAAAGCTAGTGTTAGAATCTTAGCTGTTTTAGGACTCAACCCATAGCAGAGAGTTTGACTACCTTTTTTAAGCAAGAATTTTTCATTAGATTTAATCGAAGCATTTTAAAAACATTTGCAAAAGAAATTTTTAAAAATTAAAAAAAAAAATACCAAGAGAAGTTTTAGCGCCTTAAAATTTAGTTGCACACTCACACACACACACACACACTTGCATATTAAAACAAGTAAGAACGCTATAGTCGATATTCCTCGTACTCAGCATTTATTCAATATTCAACACACTCAAAAGTAGGATCCGATCCTAACTAAATTCGGCAAATCGGTAGATTATGTGCTAAAAGATGGAAGATATATAAGGTTTTATCGATTTGCGGGGGGCGTCCCTCAAGGGGGGAGTCTACATACCAAATTTGGTAACTCCAGCTCTTATAGCCTGCGATATCTAGATGTTCATATGGACGGACAGACGGACATATCTCTGAACAAGAATATATATATACTTTATGGGGTCGGAGACGCTTTCTTTTGCCTTTTACACACATTTGCACGAACACAATATACCCGCTTACTCTACAGTACAGTACGAGTATAAGAATATAGATAGTTATATATGTAGGCTATAGCTGAGTGCAGCATTTGTTGTGAATAGCAAGAGAAGAGGCGAACCAAAATGATCAACAAAATGATCAAAAATATTAAAAGATATTTAAAATGTTTAAGGCAAATGAAATGATAAGGGTGAAATTTGTCTAAACTCTAATGATTTGCAGGTTTACAACACTTTCACAGGTTCCTTGTAAAGAACGGAACTGGGCTAGCCTGATTATCGTTTTCATTACTTCCATTTAACATTATCTTAACACCTTTGCGATGTTACTCAATCTGGATGGCAGGCCTGATCTGATCAGAACATTCACAATCGTCTATGGCAATGAAAGGGCTTTGTCAGCTGAAATGCAAAAGAGTTCTATTGTGTATGGTTCTATGGTGGCAAATGAACTAGTTCTTCTATTTAAGGCAAGGCCTAGGATGAACTTGTGAAAACGAAATGAAAGTATGCCATTCGATTGGTTAAAAGTCCGTTCAAGTTTCGTTGTTTGGCTGCCCCAAAAATTCTACTAGAAGTCCAACGGACAAACCTAATTAGAGCAGCATCTGACTGTCCGGCCACAGGTAGGTTAAAAATTTAACCTGTCTTAGAGTTGAGTTGAGACCCCCATTCCAGAGGCTGCACTGCATCATTTATTGCCAGGCTGAAAAGTAAAAGACAGCCATGAGTTTTTGCTATTCAAAGAGGGCGTGTCGTCCCTTATACTACTCCCCGCCCCCGATCTTTTCATTCAAATAACGATAACATTTGCCTAACTTCTTTTTGTTTGTGCAACAACAAATGCTCGCTTATTGGAAAATATGTATGTATGTATGTATGTATGTATGTATCATGCACATCATATTGAACTATGTATTACAATTTTCATACAGCACACATACAGCACACATACGCACCCACACACACTTAAGCTATATAAGTGTTAAAGCCATTTCTATAGAATTAAATTATTGTCATCGTTTTTAAGCATGGAAAAATATGCCAAAGGTACCTGATAGTATTTAAGTTTTGTGCAAACACTTTAAATAAAAACAAAATAGATATATATATATATATATATATAGAATACTGCATATGCATTTGTTTTAAATTTGAAATTTGAAATTTGAAAAATTAAACAGTCGCCTTAAACTTATGACAAAAAGCTGCTTAAATCATAGTTACATCAAATATAATATTAAAACAAAAAACAAAAACAAAAACAGAAACAGAAAAAATAAATACTTAAAAATAAAAACAAAAATAAAAACAAAAGCAAATAACAACAAGTTCAATTTGTGCTAAGTGCTAAGCTACCTTTGATAAGTGTCTAACTTCTAAGTGTAATTAAATATTAACATTGCTTACGATGTCATAAAACGAATTATAGAAAATTAAAGTTAATAAAGGAAATTAAATAAAAAATACGTATCCTAGCCGTAGCATGCCTAAAAAATGTTTATTGAACATATATCTATATATATATACATTTTTTTTTTAGATTCTATATTTACATATTTGTAGCTTTAGGCTAAATATATTTAAAGAAAAACTCTAAATCATAAATTTAAAAAAGCAAAGAACATTTTTTAATCTAAGCAAGTGGCTAGATATATATATATATATATATATATATATATATATATATATATATATTAAACATATTTTTTTTTTTTAATTAATTAACTAATTAATTAAGAAACGTTTTATGTATACAACAACAACAACAACAACAACAAAATTAAGCCACACAAAAAATACAAGAAGAAAAACCCAGCAAAAATATATAAATAAAAAATTTATTGCAGAACAAAAAAAAATAAACACTGAAAATGTGATTTCACTTCAAAAACGGATCCCAAAAGACAAACAAATGGCGGGAACATTTTCAATTTTTTGACCCAAAGCAATATCCATGGATCTACCCCCCCTCCCCCCACCCAGTACGTTTGTCAAGCTGTTAAAAAGCTAAAAATGAAACAAACGCCGAAAAAAGCGAAATTAAAAAGTTCCTGCCACATGCCACATGTCGAGGCGAGGCAGGCCAACCCATGTGTGTTAATTTATGGCAAGCGCAGCGCAACGGGGGGACAAAGACAAAACAGCAAACAGATGGAGACGGACCAGGACCAGCACGAGGACCAGCAACTCGAACTCCAACTCGAACTCTGAGTTGACAATGCAAACAAACGGCTCGCTAAGCTCCGACTAAAAATGCTTAATGAGTGCGCACAAAGGGTCGTCAACTAAAACCGCCACCGCCACCGCTCTCCGCTCGCCGCTCGCCGCTCTCCGCAACCCTACACTGCCGCTTCACAAACACACCAAGCACACCAGCCCCAAGCACAAGACCGCCTCAACACTCACTCAACAGCCGGAGCCACCCGGCCAATCCTCCCCCCGCAGACCTTGCTGCGAACACCCTCCGGCTACATGCTAAGAAAAGTTAGGAGCTTTGCGTGAAGGATAGGAATATAATTGAAATTGCATTTTTGTATTTGACCGGTGTCTATACATCCTATATGGATCTGCATTCATTAGTATGCTGCCGCCTTTTGGTATTTTTAGAATTGTTTTACCCTTGCAGATGGTATTATAATTTCGTCACCATATATCACACCATATATCCTTCAGTTCGGACAACTATATCATATAGTTATATAACATAAGGAAACAATAGTCGCAGTTTGGATTAGGATGTGTGAGAGTGAGAGAGATGTATATCCTTTGTTTGTCTGTCTCTCTCTCCGTACTACGACTAACTAGGGAGGCTGGCCTGTTCGCAGATTTAGAATGAACGAGAATTGGCGCTAACAAGTCTTTTGGTGACCAAATACAGAGAGAGGGAGAGAGTGAGAGGTCAAAATGTAAGTGAATGCTCTGTCTCTCTCACTCACAAAAGTTGACATTATTATTTATGAATGAACAAGTAAACTTTCTTTGCCCGTTTTGTATTACAAAAACAAATTCTTTTAAAGGCCTACAAGTCCGTTGACGAAATTTTCTAAGGATCGCACTTGTTAGTATTTTTTGACATTTGCTTTTGCGTAATTTGGTATTTTTATTATTAGAAATTGTTTTGAAGAAAGCGAATTCTAAATAAGGTTTGTATTTGCCTGTCATATTTGCTGTTTTCTTAGTATCTGCATAAATTGGCCATAAGTTTTCTATCTTTTGGTATTTTTATGATATTTTCATGTGTTTAAATTATTGAAAAAAAAATCTTAAAAATCCGTAATTGCTTTTAGGGATTGGAATAAACAAACACTGTTAGTGTTAGTGTTAGTGTTGACTCAAATATTATGGAGTGCAAATTTCATAGATATCTGTACTATCTAATCATTGAGTCAGCTTATTTAATGGTATTATCTTGGTATTTTTTAATTTTCTGCAAGTTTTGTGGCTTAAAAAGATGTAAAAATATATATTCCGAATTTTAATAGTTATTAAAAAGCACATTAAAAATGGGTTTGGTATTTTTTCAGTATTTTTTATTGTGAACAATTTTTGGTAAATATTTTCAAAAATATTTTGTACTTTGAACTATATTTTCGTTCGAGCGGTAAACTACCAATTTGGATAACGAATTATGCAAGGACTAAACTCTCGCCAAGTGTAAATCTTATGAGCGTGTGGGTGCGAGTGCTAGTGTGTGGGAGTGTTTGGGCGGTTGGCCGCAGTGCCGCAAGAAATTTTTGCGGCTATGGCAACAAAGTCGCGCGGAGCACCGCACACAGAACGCACATTAAACTAAATTAGTTGCCTTTGTCACAAAACGACCCTCGGCGGCGGCCCACAAACTGTCATACACACACACACGTACACACACACACACACACATATAGCAATACATAGTAGCGATGGTTAGCGGGGTGCAGGTGCAGGTGCAGGAGGCGACGCCGGCAGCGGAGTCCGGTTTACATTTTGAAATGTAAATTGCAATTCGGGCTTTCGTTCGGTTTTCAGCTTTTAATTAGCAACATCTTTATGTTTTATGAAAACTATTGTAGCAGAAGCACACACGCGTGACTCACGAGCTGTGAGTGTATGTGTGTGTGTGTGTGTGTGTGTGTGTGAATACGTGTTCACGTTCACCTGCGTCTCGTTGACGGTATAGCAAGTTTTTGGTGGCACCTTGGCTACGTTACGTACATGACTTCCTGTCTTGTCCTTCCGCATGGTTCACACTTTGCCTGGTTGGATCCTTTCGGTGCCGGTGCCAGTGCCATACCCTGCCGCCCCTCCCCGCTAACCATTGCCATTGTCCGTCCATCTACTTGTGCTTGTTGTTCGCGCAAAGTGAAGTCGTGCGCAGAGCTCCCAGCGCGTTAATCACTGAGCCCCCTTTTGCTTGCAAACTGTTGGGCATATTCGACTTTTCAGCTTTCGACCTTTATATTGTAATAATAATAATAATAATAATATTGGTTAGCTGGCTCTAGGTCAACGAAGTGAAAATCAAATTGCTTTAATTCTTCCCCAAAGCATTTCCATTTCCTCCCAAGTTCGTCATGAGGGGATTCATTTCAAGTAGAATCTACAGAATGGACCTCGGCTCATCTCCTGTCATAGGGCATTCGGTGTTCGTTTAACTCTCTTTTGTTCCACTCGCAGCCACTTATATCTTTTCTTTCCTTTCGTTGTTTGCTGGGTTTTTATGAACAATCGTTTGAAGGGGCGCGCAAGGCTTCCTCTTCCCCGCCGCAGTCCCGGTCCGCGTCCGTGTCGCCGTCGCCGTCGCATGAAGCTGTATAGTTGCAGCGACAAAAAAGCCACCCAAAGGGGGCTATCGGTCGGTCGGAGGAGCATTCCGCCAGCCTGAAGAGTTACGATTTCATTAACATGAGATATGGCAAGTGAGTTCCTGCGGGGTTGCGAGTTCACATTGGTCTGACTTGGGGTTGGGGCTTGGGGTCGTGCTCGGGTCCACTTTTATGACTCAAGCGGTTTGGGGCGCCGACGCCGAAGCCGACGCCAACGCCAACGCCAACGCCGACCATTGCGTTTCGCTCTTAATTGTTAAAGTGCGGGCCGAGGAGGCCGGGCTAGTGTGTGACAGGGGTTGGCAGAGGGTATAGATACGAGTACAAGCATATATCCTACTCCAGCATATGTGTGTGTATGTATGTGTGTATGTGATGGTGTGTGTGTGTGCGAGTATGATTAGCAAATGTTGTTGTTTTTACAGTGGACGAGAGGCCGGAGTTGAATTTCTTGAATTAATAAAATGTCTTCATTATTTAAATTGCACGCACGGCCACAGAATGGCCTGGGCCTGGGCCTGGGACTGGGCCAGGGACTGGGCCTGAGTATGGTCCTGGTCTCCGTTGTCCCCATAGTAGTAAAAGCGCCACCAAAATGATACACAACACCACCATCACCACCACCACCACCCAGAAGGCCATACGAGCACCAAAATGCTGCTGCGGATGCGTGCGTGTGTGTTTGTGTGCGGCCGAGTTAATTAGCAGCTGGGGAATTGTGAAATATATTAATATTGTACATTTCGGTAAGTTTAGCCCACATTTCCAAGAAGGGCCAGACCGCAGCCAGGGCAGGCACGGAACGGGACCAACTGCAATATAGTCGAGAGGGTTGTAAATAAGTTGCGCTTGCCTTTGCCCAAGACCTAGATTCTCATTTGAGCCGACTCGCGAATCGAGTATGTTCGTGTACCAAATTAAACGATATCCCCATAATTGGAGAGAAGAACATCTGGACATAAACACAGGAACCGTCTTCAGCCCTCCTCAGGGCATAAGCTCCACAAATTCAATATCTCAAATTAGACTTAAGATTTTGGATACATTTTGGATCATATGGCGTATTCTAGAAGTATCCCCAGTCTCGCTATAGCTTTCGGAGGAAACGCATGCCACTATGGTGGCAAAATATCAAATTGGAGTTCTGTTCGAGACTTCTGAAAGTGAAAAAACTGTGGTATTTAGTTAGTAACTAAATACTGTCTGCCGGCGTGGCAAACACGTGTTCAATCAGCTGTCCTGGGACGAAACAGCTTGCCCTCCACAGCCTGCACTCCAGAGCTTGCATTCCTCAACAACAATTTCCTACAGCATACTTTCCTGCGCTGTGAGATGTTTTCTTTGCACTTTTGGGCTCGATGCACTTTACATTCTGCCAATATGAGGTCGCAAAAACTCGATGCCGATTTGCAGTGCAACCTCTAAGTTGACCTCCACGAACACATCAAGAGAGAACAGATGCAGTCCTTTCCCCTAAAGTTGGCAAAAAGAAGGCAGCAGCTTCCATCCGTGGCCTTAGCACCGCAAACCGATTCCAAAACCTTAGCGATGTGGAAGATATGGAAACGGGTGACGAATCCTCTACGGACATTGACGAACTATGCACCTCGAAAGCATCCTATCGTGCAAACGCCACTCCCAGTGCCAGCGAATTTGGAATCTCCAAAGGCTTTAGACAGCAACAAGTCAAAATTCAACTGCTGACTGAGCTGTCTCGTCAGGTGACCCTGGCGTTAAGCAAGCGTAACAAATAGACTGCACCGGTTGCTAGCCAAGAACCGCCAGAAAAACCTTAAGACCCTACTGGAGGGAGCTGGCTCAGACAATAACAGCGACTTCTCAATATGGAAGCTCACAAGAGGAATCAAAAGACAGCCGGTGCTCCAATCACCCATCGTGAGTCGGGTGGCCGGTGGCTCATGCCCTTTCATGCCCACTAACGATTCCCTCCGTGAAGACATATCATGCCGCAGGAGGTGATGTTACAATTAAAACCGCTTCAAATCAAGAAGACCTCTGGGTACAATGGCATTGATAACCGAGCGGCGAAATCTCTGCCCCGCAAAGGAGTCCTAGCCCTAGCAAAAATCTTTAACGCCATGCTCAGACTAGGTCACTTCCCAAGGTAGTGGAAGCGTGCGCGGATTATTATGATCCCCAAAGCCGGCAGGCCTCCTACGAAGATTGACTCATACCGTCCAATTAGCTTCCTAGCAACCTCCTTCAAGGTCTTTGAGCGCATTGTGCTAACTCGACTGATGGAACTGCCACAGATACTAGGTCACATCTCGCAACACCAATTTGGGCTGGTACAGGTCCATGAAGGGGCTCCTCAGGGAAGTGTGCTTGGACCCTTCTTGTACACTCTGCGCACTGCTGACATGTGAGCCCCCGTTAAGAGAACGGAAGTTTCTGCCCCTGCCAAGCTGCTCCTAGCCACCTATGCGGACGACACTGCCATGCTCGCGTCCCACTCGTCACTACAAACCGCCTCCGAAGCAGTGCAGGAATGGCTGCATGCAATGGAGCGATGGTCTGCCAGATGGAACATTGCCATCAATAGTGCAAACTCGGCCTGTGTGATCTTCTCTCTTCGGCGAGGTGGAACCCTACCTGGTATCACCTTTGATGGTGGTACCATTCGTCAGCCCTCACTGCTACTTGGGACATCACCTGGACAGCAAACTAATATGGAGAGCCCAAATTTTGGCAGTCAAAGCCAAGAGCCTAAAGAAACTCCAGAAGCTTGACTGGCTCTTGCGTTCATGCAAGCTTCCGTTGTCAACCAAGAGTCTCATTATCAGAGCCATCATTACGCCTATGCCATTCACTTATGCCATTCAGTTATGGGGCACTGCCTCTAGGAGCCAGCACAACAGGCTAAGGGTCGTGCAGGCGTATGCAGCTCGACGTGCATCCGGACTTCCCTGGTTCGTCAACAATAGTGACACCCAAAGATTAACCACCACAGCAGCCGATACGCCGAGAAGCTCACGATGTACCCAAACTCGTTGGCGAACAATCTTGCCGACCCTAAACCCCTCCGACGTCTGAAGAGAATACATCCCTCTGATTTTCCTACTCGTAGGAATACTTACTCTGTACACATGTTAATTTTTGTAAATATAGTACTTACGGCTGCCCTCTGTATCCATAATACCCTTCCCTTTACACGTTAGGTTAAGTTCAGAAGGCACTGAACGATTCCATCCATATTAAAATATTCAAAAAAAAAAAAGAAGTATCAGTTCAACATTTGCATAGCATACTTTCGGGAATCACCTCCCAGCTTCACCTGGTGCATAAAGTATTGCCTACCTTAGGGCTGACTCAACAAATAATGCCCAAGTATTGGGAACAGTATTGGAAAACAGCTTGCAAAAGTTGCCAAAGTTTGCTCATAGCTGGCGCCAGCAAGCAGTCAGGTGAGATCCGCATATCAATCAGCGTGCAGAAGACATCGATATGTTCTGCGATATATTCTGCTTTCTAAAATAATCATCGCTGCTAATGGGCAGCCCAGCAAACATTTTGTTAGCTCCAGATATGGAAGCTCAATGCTGCGCGGTATACGATTCTTGCGCTCATATCTGAAAAACTTAACTTTATTCGCAAAAGCTGAGGCTGAATTTGCATTTCGTCCACACATTCCCTGAAAGTATACAATATAGTCGCATGTTAGTAGTTATTTTACTACTTTCGTATAAAGAATATTTAAATTTAAAGAAGTTCGCAAGGCACGCATAAGCTTACGTGTTCTCATGAAGTATGCATGTATATGTATTCTCGTTCAGTTAAGATCAGAAGTCTTAATCTTGGGTAGTATGAGCATCTGATCAATTGCAATCTCGAATTTCAATTTCCACAACCTCTCAATAATTTAAGATCATATCTATCGATATAAACTAAGCCACCAGATATGACCACATTATAATTGTTCCATCTTTCTGAGTAAAACGGAAAACTTCAAAATGTTTGCAAAGAAAAAAACACACAAATTATTTACATATTTAAAAAAAATCGAATTAGACGAACAATAAATGCAGATTTCAGTGGTTTTGTGACGTCTCGCTTGAAGCGTCTCCTCGAAGCGCACCCTGCTCTTGCTGCGTAACGGACTTATTTGAGTCCGCCGGTGACCTCAAAGGCCGCTCCATTTACGTAGCTGGCCTTGCTTGAGGCCAAGAAGGCAATCACCTCGGCTATCTCCTCCGGCTGGCCGAAGCGACCCAGCGGACATCTCTTGACCGTGGCCTCCTTGATGTGCTCCGGCACCACCGCCACCATGGGCGTGTCTATGTAGCCCGGCAGGATGCAGTTGACGCGTATGCCAAACTTGCCAAACTCTCGGGCGGCGACCTCAGTGAAGGAAATGACACCTGCCTTGGTGGCCGCATAGTTGGCTTGGCCCACATTGTTCAGGCGCGCAACAATGCTGGACAGATTGACAATGCTGCCGCCCTGCACCTGGCCCCCGATCATGGCTTTGGCGAAATGCTGGGTGACCAGGAAAGTGCCCTTCAGATTGACAGCGTAGACATCGTCGTAGTCCCGCTCGGGCATCTTCAGCAGGTAGCCATCGCGCGTGATGCCCGCCGAGTTGACCACAATGCTGGGTGTCTGCTGGAACTGCTGGGCAGCAGCTGATACTGCACTCTGGACACTGGCAGCCGAGGAGACATCCACCTCCAGGGCAGTTGCAAGATTAGAGCCGCCCAGCTGCGTGGCTGTTTCTTGGGCAGCTTTTAGATTGCGATCGGCGGCGATGATTTTGGCACCATCTCTGACCAAGAGGCGGCAGGTGGCACGCCCAATGCCAGAACCAGCGCCTGTGCGATGAGGAAGAGGCAGTTTTCAGAGTGGTGCCAGGCCAATGATGTCAAGGTGAGGGTTACGCACCTGTTACGAAGGCCACCTTGCCTGCTAGAATGCCATTGGCTGCCATTTCTTATGGAGGAGTTCGCTCTTGCAAAGGTTTTGCGCAAGACTAGCCACCACTTTCTTGATAAGCAAGCAAGCACATGTGTGTGAGCGAAGAAGCTTTGCACAGCTGTTGGAAAGCTTGAAAGACAAAAGCTCAGAAATAGACGAAGATTAACATCAGCGGCTCTGTGGAAGCACAAGATCACAGTTTAATAGGCTGCTGATCTTTTCAGAGATGAAAAATGCATAGAGAAAATGTATATAATTTATATAAGAATCTAAGAATAGATCGTTATATTTACGTAGAATATAAACTTATCACAAAAAATATATCCAGCTAAGCTTTCTGTAAAAGCAACAGCCTGAAAGTATGCTATTATTTGAACACTGATGTGTTGCCAAAGGTATTTTCACAAGTGAGAAAGTCAATGGAACGAACGATGGTGTCGGCCAGATGGAACATTGCTGCCATCAATAGTGAGCAATCAAGGGCCTGTGTGATCTTCTACCTGGTCTTACAAGCTCGCGATGCACCCAAATACCGATTTGCCAAATTTCATTAAGATCGGACATTAAGAACTGTAGACGAGATAGAAGCCCATACTCTCTCTCTCTATATGACTGCATAAGAGTGAAATCGCTGCACAAACATGGTCTCTTTGCATTCATTGGCAACACTTATATTCAAAAACAGCGGCATCTTGCTGGCAGAACTGAATTAGCTTTCAATCAATCCTTATTTACTATTCTAATATCCTTAGCACTTCGGCTGGTGCAAACTCGTTTGCGGGAGTGTTCCATTTCGAGCGTATTTCGTAAAGTTTAGTCAGAGCGCTGCGTTACATAATATTACGTTTTTCCTATAAGAAACCCATAGAAATTCATTAGATCTATATAATCTTAACATCTTAATGCATAGTCTGAATATTGGTGATTCATTGTTCATGGAATTCCAAAAGGCTTTAGTGAGCCGATGCCTTATTTATGCTGTTTTGTAACAGAGCTGCAAATTTCCGAAAGAAAAGAAGAGGCAAAAGACGAATTCTCCTGATGCCATTATACGTATATATATATTAATTCCGTAGAATTTAATAATGTAATTTTACGCGTCCCTCAAATGTTTGCCAAAGCTCTAAAAGGTATCAAGTAGTAGTGTCGTCGAGTTGCCAAAGCTGCACTATAATCCTGCTCCTGCTCCTGATCCTGCTGCACCTCTGCTTCCAGTATTTGTGGCTCTGCTAAGCGTGTCCTGATCAATTGTGGGCCAAGTGGCTGCAGGTTACGGGCCAAACCGAATTGCCGGAGAAACTTCTTCAAATAACGCTTGGGTATGCGCACTAGCTGACGACGTATAACTCGCTGCAGCTTGTTCCAGGGGCTGCCACTACCCCGACGATCGTCATCATCCTCATCATCATACTCCGCTTGATCATTTCCAAGCGACTCCTGCTTCTGTGGCTGCAATGCCTGTAGCTGTTGCATTAACTGTTCCAGCTGCTTCTCACTCAGCTGACTTAGATCCACTTGAGATTCGGCTTCTAGCATCCGATTTGCACTGGTACGCAGCTGCACGCGCCTGATGAAGTCGCCGGACTGGCGGCCACCGCACTCTCTGGTCAGACAATGATTGGTGTAGAGCAACACTAACAAGCAGACGAGGAAGGGCCAAAGCATTTTGTAAATCTGTGTGTTGTGACTGGACTCCATGAGTTGTGTTCTTGGGCCTTAAATACTAATAGAGAATACTATACCCTGCAATTCAGGGTGTTCTCGGTATGTCATCCAAATAATTGACAGAAGAAAAATGGGATAATGATGGGATCTATTAGCCACCACTTGGATGTACATATAACTAGAACAGCGGTACCCAAGCTCCTATCGACTGTGTATGCTCTTAGGGTCGGAATTTACATGTACACAAAAGAGGTTCATTGTTATGCTTCGGCATTGCGAGCTGGGCCGTTGCTGTGCCGCCTACTTTCAGGTGTCCACCTGGTCCACTCTGGTGGACATTATATCTGAACTATCTGAACTCTGCATCTGGAAAATAAACCTAGGTGAAATAGAACTTTGATTCTTATTATTCTATCATTCTTCTTCATTCGCTTCGCCGTCGATTATTTATATCTGCAGGGCATACACACTTCGGGTTTCTTCTCCCTCAACCAACATTCGAATGGTTGTGCGTGCCAGAAGCGTTGGAATCAAAGTCAAAGCAATACATGTGGGTCAAGTACTCTTCATGAAGATTTCGTTTATTCTCAGTTGTAGCGGTTGGAAAAAAAATGTGTGTATTAAAATAAGTTAGAAAAAAAAAATACATATAAATATTAAGTGTTGGGGTTGTGTTGGAGATTCGCTGGGGCAGCTAACACCAACTCACTCCACTCCCACTGCTGGCGGTCACTCGACGACAGCTTTAGATTGCTGTCACTCGGGGGCGCTTGTTGCCCTTGTTCTTGTTCTTGTTCTTCTTATTCCTGTTCTTTCTGTTCTTATTGGCGCCAACGCGACGACGACGCTTCAGGTTGCCGTTGCCGTTCTTGCGGTTCTTGTTCTGGACACGCTTGCGGACGACGCGGCGACGGCTGGGCCTGGTGTTGGTGTTAAGCATCACCTTCTGGCCGTTCTTGAAGTAGCGGCGGTAGCGCGGCGGAATCCTGACGCTGATGAGCTGGCCCTGCTGACCACGGCGACCGCCCTTGCGGCGAAGATTGATGCGATTGTTTTGAGTGGCCTTGCCATCGGTAGAGGCGCCGCCAGTGCCCTCCACCTCCTGATCGGTGACCACCTCGAATTCCTGGGCGCCAGCGGCGAGAGCTGCCTGCAGCGCCTGCTCATCGACCAGCTCGGTAGCGGCGCCAGCAGGATAGCCAGCTAGGGCTGCCTCCTCAGGCTCATCTTGCTGCTGCTGCTCCTTCTCTTCCTCCTCATGCTGGGCGTCATCAGCGCCATAGTAGCGACCATTTGGTGTCGTGGGGCTGGTAGGTGATGTGGGCGAAGTGGGCGAAGTGGTTATGGTGCCAGTGGCCGAGGGTATAGTTCCAGTGGAGGTTACAGTAACTGTCGGAGAAGCCGTGCCGGTGGCTGTGCCACTGCCAGCTCCAGTGATGATGATGGGTATCACTGGCTGGGTGTTTTGGTTGCCAAACAGATTCTTGAATCTCAGGAACTTGGTCAGAAACAGACGGCCATTGGATGGGTCTTTGGAGGCAGTTGCCGCAGCGCCGCTAACTGCTGGCTTATTATCCTGTTGGGCCTGCTGCTCCTGAACCTCGGCGGCGTCGTTTGAACGGAACTTGGGGGACTCGCTCAAGATGGTGCGACGAGCTGCCCGCAGATAGGGCTGCTGCGACGACTTCTCCGCCTGGACTTGGATTTGGGCGAGCAGCAGACACAGGCAGCCCATGAGCAGGGCTAAAGGCATACGGCTCATCAACTTCATATCGTATGTGGACTGTGGAATGGCAACTGGCTTCAACTGAAACTACTCGGAGACCTGGCCGGAGAACTTTTCGTCTGCACCTTCACCACTGATGGATAATCAATGTTTGATAATTCCATTTCGAAATTGTAAGCCTTTTATACCCAACAGATGTGAAAACCGTTCAGAGCAAATGCAAATAATATTGTCGAGTACAGAAACGAGTACGCAACGGTAAATGGTCAAATGGTAAAGGGACAACGCACCGCCACCGCCACCGCCACCGTCACCGTCACTGCCACCTCTCTGCTATCGCATCCATTCCCATACCCCATACTCACGTACCTGCTCGCATTCGGGCATTTCACAATTGAAAATTTTTTGTTGGAATTCAAATCGCTTGCAGCTATTTTGAAGTCTAGAAAAAAATAGAGGTTCTTCATCGTCATCGGAATCGGCAACGGCAACGGCATTGTCCAACTGCCAGAGTTCTGCTTATCATCATGGAGCCAAAAGCCCCAATCCCGCAATCGCAGGCCTTCAATTCAGTCAACCGTTGGAGGAGGCAGTGAAGCGCGTGGCGTCGTTCAACGTTCAGCGTTTTACCTGTTTTCGCGCACTTGGCACTCACTTGCGGGGCAAGAAGCCGCTAAGGTAAGGCCCAAGCCTAAGAACGGATCAGTAAGATCATTGATCATCGCTGAAAAAAGTGAAAACCAATAGGAATGCCTATGCCAAATCAATTTCTAATCAGGTCAAAGAAGTTGCACAGAAATCAGCCGCAGGGCATGGGCATGAGGTTGAGGCTGGAGCTCAAGCCGAAGCTGAAGCTGATCTTGCCAAATCTATGTTTGATTAACATTGTCAGTCCTGGATCATGCTGGGACACGTGACCTAGCAACCGAGTTGCGCCTCCATATGCTTCTGTAGGTGTTTATATAAAGCAAGTAAGAGCGCTATAGTCGATATTCCGATTATCAGATGCTCGTACTCTTTATTTAAATTATATTCGACACACTGGAAAGTATGCAACACTCTTGATTTCATTATTCTCTTTTGGGATGGGGTGCTCCCATACAAAATGTTTTCTACGATTTTGTCAACAATATTAATTTGGCAAATCGGTAGATTATGCGCTAATACATATACAAAAGGAGTTTCAACTAAATGCATTTAAATTTGTGTCGATGCTGATCAAGAATATATATACTTTATGGAGTCGCTGACGCCTACATACATCTCCACGAATACAAACAAAAAATACTCGTTTACTCTCCTAGAGTATGAGTACGACCAGGCGGACTTAGCCATTAAGCTGATTTCATCAGGATCGATCGGATAGCTATATCACATAGCTGCCATGTAACCGATTGTTCCGGAATGAACACTTTGGAGCATAACTTTTCTGTTTTTCATCCAAATCCAACCAAATTCCGGTTGTCTCCATTTGAGGAGGCACCACGTCAGCTGAATGATCTGATCAAGATAGGAGAACTAAATAATATTGCTACCATATAGCCGATTAATCCGGAATGAACACTTAGGAGCATTCAAATTCATCCAAATTAAAACAAAATTCGGCTTGTATCCCTCGTATCCACCGTAGCCTCATGCTTACCGACCAGATTTGATCAAGATCGGTTATATATTTACAATGTGAATGGCTTGCCGAAGCTACCCTTCCTTCCTCTTGTTTCTTATCCAAATTGAACCGAATTTCGGTAAATGCCAATTTTAGAAGCCAAAGCTGATGCAGATCGGATCACTATTTCACATAGCTCCCATACAGCTGACCGGATTTATTTATTTATTTATTTATATACAGTTAACTTATAATGTTAAATTATAACTATTAACTTAATTATAGAGTACTGGCTGCTGAGGCCTTCGACTCTTTGATATGTCTAGATTTTATTTATAATATTTGTTTCTCTGAGGAACTTTAAAATAATTGTAACATTTTTTGGTGTGGGTTGAGATAACACTTGTATGGGGTCTTTATTTTTAAAGATGGACATTCTTTTAGGATATGGGTAATAGATACTATTGCGCTTCTGCAGAATGGACATATATTGTCATATATTGTAACGGGTTGAGGTAGTGTTGGTGTGTCAGGTTGGTATGGCCAAGTCTGAGCCTTGTGATTTTAATTTGGTCGTATCTTGACATTTTCTTATTATGATCTAAGTTTGAGGTGTTGTTGGTCATATTTAGATGCATCGATTGATACCAATCGGATTTGTTGTGCAGAGTATTTTTTGTTTCTGTATTGAGAGTGTTTTTTAGGTATTTTTTAATGTCTTGGAAGTTGTAGTTTGGGGTAAGGATGAGTGGGGATTTGGTTGCATTTTTTGCGGCGCTGTCAGCTAATTCATTACCCCCGATGCCTACATGGCCGGGAATCCAAATGATTTTGAATTTTGGGCGGTGTTTGGTGAGGGTGTTTCGGATGATGGATGGGTAGTAGTCGGAGTTGCTGGTATTTTTTATAGCGTCTATAGTTGAAAGTGAGTCAGTATATATGGCGTATTTGCCAGGTTTGTTTTTGAAAATATTGAGGGCTTCTGTAATTGCAATGGCTTCAGCTGAGAAAACAGTTGAGAAGAAGGGTATTATGCCTGTCGTAATTATATTGTGTTCGTCGGTTATTGCATATGCTGTAATGTTGTTTATTTGTGAGCCATCTGTGAAGATGTTTTTGCATTTTTTGTTCTTGTCGAGGATTTCTAGAAACAGTTTTCTGTATGTGAGAGGTTGGGTTGAGGTTTTTGGGTACTCACTGAGGGAGGAGTCGATTGAGGTTTTGTGTAGGTGCCATGGGGGGGTATGTATTATGGGATTTCGGGGATACTGTGTGTGCGGAATACCGAAGTTTTTCGCAGTGCTAATGATTCTGTCTATTGTAGATTCGTATTTTAATTTCTTTCGAGTCTTGTAGTTTTTAATTATGTTAAAGATAGGTGAGTTGTGTGAATTCATTATTGATTTGCAGAGTTTAGCTGTTGCGATTTGGTTTCTTATGTGTATATGAGGTATTTGTGTCCCATATAGCATGTTATTGACTGGAGTAGTTCTGAAAGCACCGAGTGCTAGTCTTATTGCGGAGTTCGTAATTGAGTTGAGGGGTCGGGTGGTACTCTGGGGCGCTGAGCCAAACAAGGGGAGGCAGTAATCGATCTTTGAGATTATAATAGCATTGGTGACGTTTATTAAAGAAGATGTGTGGCAATTGAATTTGGAGTTGGAAAGGCATTTTATAATGTTAAGTTTTTTGTCTAGTGAAGTTCTTAAGGATTTTACGTGATCCTTCCAGTTATATCTGTTGTTAAATATGATACCAAGGAGTTTTATGCTGCTAACGTTTGTTAGCTGGAGGTTGCCAGTACGGACGTTGCAAGAGCAGTTGTGTTTGCGACAGATATGGAGGTGTTTACATTTTGTTGTTGATAACTGGGCTCCGGAGTATTCGCACCATTTTGATATTTGGGAAAACAGTAGGGTTACATCGATGTCTTGGTTTTTGGAGTTAGGGATTCTAAGGATTAGGTTGAAGTCATCAGCATATGCGATAACTTGAATGTTTTTATGCAAGGATATGGTTGAGGTCAGTTTGTTGTTTGCTATGATGAAGAGAATTACAGAGAGGGGAGAGCCTTGTGGAATGCCATTGTGTAGTGGTTGCGCTGTTGAGTAATTTTGTCCTATTTTAGCTATAATTTTTCAGTTAGTCAAGAAGTTTTTAACGTAGTATGGTGTGTAATCCTATTCTGTCGAAAGCTTTGGCGAAGTCCAGTGAAATTATTGATGTGTGGCTTCTTTTTGAGAGCGTCCTAACTATGAGATGGTCTACGAGAAGTAGACTATCTATAGTTGATTTGCCTTTCTTGAAACCAACTTGACTGTTGTGTATGAGTTTGTTGTTGGTAACAAACCACCACAGTCTCTTTGCAATTATTTTGTCCAATACTTTTGATAGGCAGGGATTTAGTGTTATAGGTCGGTATGAGTTTACTTCGGTTTTGGGGGAGGATGGTTTGAGAAGTGGGATTATAACACTAGTCTTGTATACTTGAGGGATGTAGTTGTTAAGGATAGCGTTACATCCGAATTAAACCAAATTTGGAACGTGTCAGTCTTAGAGATTCCTCTTATGCAAGGGTATGTCAGCTTCGGTTACCTTAGCTTTGATGAGCCATTCCAAAAAGCATAATAAATTTATGTACATGGTTTATTTTCATTTATATATTTTATTGATCTCAATTTATTTGCCATTATTTGATTCGAAGTGTCAGCTCATTGATTCATCATTCTCCAAGCCCAAATCGATCTCTCTAATTACGACGGTTGCGACGGTTCCTACGCTGGCGACGCCTGGCGAGACGGTTACGTTTGTTGGAGCGACGGCGGCTGGCGCGGTTGCGACGGGCGGCCTGGCGGCGCTTGCTTTGGCTGCGGCGACGCTGTTGACGGCGAGCCCGCTGGGCACGACGACGATTCTTGGCATTACGACGTTGCAGGCGCCTCAGGCGATTGCGAAGCTCCTTGTTTCTCGATTCCTGGCGACGCAGCTCGTATTCGCGGATCGTATCGGACGCAGATGGGCGAGAGTTGCTGCCGCCTCGGCGAAGCTGGTGCTCGTTGCCGTACCAATCGTTGGCCACCAGCTCATCATCATCATGCTGGCCAGCCACCTCGAAATCGTCGTCATCCACATCATGGTCATTCTCATCGAAATCATCGTCAGTGTTGTCATCATCGGAGCCATACCCGCGAGCAGAGCCTGTCGGTGATGATGGTGACCCGGACGAGGTAGTGGGAGTGGTTGTGGTCGTCGTGGTACCAGTGGTTGTGGTAGGTGTTGGAGATATTGTGGTGGTTGTGGTGGCTGGAGGGCAGGGTGAACCACCACCCTTGAGCGCCATCAGTTGGGCAAAGGTTCGACCTTCGGCCATAGAGTCGGCATCGGCATTGCCACGAACCGGTCGCTTGAAGAGGCGATAGCGCACTCTCGCAGACTCCTCATCATCTTTGCGACTCACTGGATGTTGTAGAAGGAGCGCAAATGGAAATGGAAATGGAAATGCAATATATTAGAAATATTTTGAACAAGTTCTGAAATTTAGAAATTTTAAGATTAAGGTTTTCTTGTTTTGTAGACACATTTTGAACTTAAAGAACATTTTTTTTTTTAACCTGGAGAGATGCCTTAAGATGCTATTCTTGTGTTTAACACTGCAGACTAGACATTTTTTTGCAAAAAATTAAAGTTTCGTAGCTAGAAAACCTCACAATTGATTGATTTACACAGTTAAAATCATTCTAGAATGTGTGAAAAGCTTTACTTACCCGCTGCCTGGGCTATGGTGGCGGCCACCAAGACCAACAGGGCTAAACCCAATAAGCGATTTCTCATGGCTCAGGAGCGTTGTATGGCAATGTCCCTATGCGAATTATTATCCTTTTTGCGCGTTGAAGCTGGTACTCTGACTCTGACTCTGACTCTGACTCTGGCACTGAATGTGATCCACTTGGCTTTGCCTTGGGGAAACACTGATGGTTGACTGTGCTATTTGCCAGCGGCTAACCAAGGTTATATACCCCCAAGCGGTGGCCACCGTAACGCCAACAGATTCGTTCATTCTAATAATTCTCATTATCATTTTTAAGCAAACCTTTATTGTTGCAAAAACGATTTTCGCATAAATTTTTGGTCAAATCGCAGACTTCTTCGTTCTTTCTGTGTGTCACATAGATGCGACTGTGGGTGAGTGTGTGTGCGTGAATGAACCAGATTGACCCAGCGACAAAACAGCAAAAACAAAGTTCGCAACACTCATCTGATCTGATATCATTCTATGAATATCATTTTGCAAAAACCAAAAAAACAAAAAAAAGCAAACAAAAACGGGACGGGGGCTTCAACTAAACACACAGATGCTTAAGAAAATTAACTCATTGCCAAAACTTAATTCTATTTTTGGTTTAGAGATATTTCAGATACATTTTTAACATTGATTAATAGATTAACAGTCAGGTGCTGCAGTTGTAATTGAGCACTTTAGAATCGAAAATGCTTCAAAACCTTTCTACAAATTTCTGCCAGACTTTACTTTGCTTGCCCAAAGTTCTATAGAATGCCACGAGATTTAGGTGTGATGTAAATTTATTTCGATCAGCTCGCAAAACCCTCAAAGAATGCTCCTATAATATTTTCAGGAATTTTTAAAAATTTTCCCGGAAATTTACTTAGAAAAGATCCTCAAAATTTCCTCTATATACATCCTTTGTAGCATTTTTTGTCCCCAAAATAATTCTTTCAAGATTGTGTTTGTTTTCACATTTTTCTCATTTATTCATAGTTCGCGCAGATGCATTTGGAGAGGGTCCCGTATATGTGTAGTTCTAGTTGCGCACACGGATGACGTGCGGCCTGTTGGGGTTGGACTGGCGGAAGCGCTGCATCAGGCGGATGTTACGGTTGCGGTTACGCCTCTGTCGCTGGCGCTGGCTCTGGCGGCGATTGCGATTGCGCTGCTGCTGCTGGCGGCGACGGCGGCGCTGTTGCTGCTGCTGACGGCGACGACGCTGCCGCTGCTGCCGACGATTTTGTTGGCGGCGCTGACGACGCAGAGCATTCCTCATCTTGCGGCGCTGTTGACTTTGGCGCGAAGCACGGGCGACGGAGTAGTCTTCATCGACATCATCTTCGTAGTACTGGGCTCCCACAATGAGACCATTCACCTGATCCAATTCATTATTATCGTCATCGTCCTGGTCTTCCTGGTCATCATATGCACGACCTGTGGCCGTAGGTGACGTGGTAGCGGTTGGAGGGGTTGAGGGTGGACTTGGACCTGTAGTGGTTGGGGTGGTTGTAGTGGTTGTGGTGCCAGTTGATGTAGAGGGCGTGGGCGAAATCGTGGTGGTGGTGGTAACCGGTGCTGGTCCGCCGCCGCTAGAGTTTCCCTTTAAGCTGTTGATGATGCTTGCCAGCTGGCTGCCACTGAGCCGTCCCTGGGCTGGTGGGTCAGAATCGGAGCGCCCAAACAGCTGGTACTGTCCTCTGCGTTTGCCCTGCTGCGGCTTGGCTATCAAGGAAAGGGGGCAAAGAGATCAAATATCAAGTTAAATTCTATCTGTTTTCACATATTGTTTTTTTTTTTTTGGTTTCCAATATAACTCAGTGGTCCAGCTTTTTCGCATTTCCCATAGTTTTTGGAGTGCACTCACCGCTAGCCAAGGCTGCCAGACAGGCGACTACGAGTAATCCTTTGATAATATTCATATCCTAGTACCTGGCTGTACCTCTGGGATTTGGGATGGGATGAATGGAGCTTTGCTGTAACGCTGACTGAGTCCGAACTGACTTACAACGACTCAGGCCTGGCATATTTATACGCATGCCTAAAAACTAAAACCAAAACTGTAGGCCTACAACTAATTAGCGAGGCCCTAGAACTTGGATCAGAATTGGAATCGCAATCAAGTAATTCTTACAGCAGCCCTGTGCTGCCCAAAAGAAAGCCCAGGCCCAAGCACTGCCACGGCGTTGTAATAGAATTTTGCATAAAGCCATAAATAATCCACTTTTCGTCGACATCTCGCCATTGACCCGCGTAACCTCTACCTCTCCGCATTTGGCGGTCAGCATCAGCATCAGCGGCCTGCGATCTGCGATCTGTCCTCATTTGCATGGATCGATCGAAGAACAATGGCATTAGCATATGTATATTCATACATACGATCAGATCAGAGAGTTCGGTTTGCCTGAGCTTTTGATATTCCAGTTTCTGCCTTATTTCTTTCTTTTTTAAGTTCTTCTCCGAATCAAAGGGCGAAAGTGTAGTACCCAAGTCAACGAACTGATGCGGCACAGGTTGAAGTTATTGTGAAACATTTGGCAAGCAATTATAAAAGAAAAGTGGATCAACAAATGGTGACCGACTTTGATTGAAGTAGCTAAACAGTAGATTTTGCCTTTGCCTTTAAGGAGAGAGCTATCACCTTTTGTGCCACAGTGGTAATGCTCTACGGCTTGTCTCCCTGTTGGAACCGAAGTGGTGTGGTTTCATAACGCTTCGTCCTTCGTCTAAGCAACTGAAAAAGCAGAGCAGAGATGTAACTCTTACCAAGCCAGTAACTCTGACTCTAACTCTAGCTCTGACTCTAGTTGTAAATCAAACTGTATCTCTAAATTCAAATCTGGTATTAAACTCTGACTCTAACTAAATCTAGCCGTATTTGTCACTCTAGCTGTAACTGTCACTCTAACTGAAACTCAAATTGTAACTGTAACTCTATTTGTAGCTGTAAACAGTTATTGTTACTTTGAATCTAACACTAACTCTCCTTCTAACTCCAACTAACTAACACCAACTCTAACACTAACTCTAACTATAAGAACTGTAATTCAACGAGATTTCAAATTGGTTTTGATTGTAGTGCAGCATTATGTCTATGGCTAGCAGGATGTTACCTAGACAAACCATTAGAGAGACAAACCTCTAGAGAGGTTAATCAGAGCATTCGTTTTTGGAGTACCAACAACTTAGAAGTGTTCTATGATTTGCAAGATCATAAAGCTCTCCTTTAGCACATATAACAATTCATATTCCTCAATTCTCCAACATGCCTGTGATAGCACCTGCCAGTGTTCTACTCAGAGCAGGACTTCCAAGAATTTTTAGATATAAAAAATACATTTTATTTTCGGCACTTTTCACCGCTTTTGCTCAAAGTTTCAGTAAGTACATTCATTCCGTAGTCCGCATTCGCTTTCAAATCCTGTGTCGCACATTTCGAGCTCAGACGCGCACCACACTCCTGCCGCGTCCACGGCCACCGCGACGGCGGCGGAGCAACAGGCGCAGGCGACGACGCTGGCTCTGACGCTGGCGACGACGCTGGCGCTGGTTCTGTTGACGACGGCGACGCTCCTTATTGTTGCGACGACGGCGCAGGCGCTGAGCCTTGTTCTTGTTCCGATTGCGGCGCTGTCGCTGCGTGGAGCGGCGACGGTTTTGCTGACGGATGCGGCGCATGCGCTGTGTGTTGCGGCGGCTTGCGAGACGCTGGCGACGCACCAGGGCGCGAATGCGCTGATTGTGCTCGCGCTGAAGACGCTGGATACGACGACGATTGCGTTGCTCCAACTGGAATTGACGCCACTGCTGCTCGCTTGGACGGCGCACCAAGCCGGGTGATTGGCTGACAGCGTTCTGTCCTTGACCACCTCCAGCTGCCATCACAAAGTATCCATCGTCCTCATCATCATCATCGTCATCAGCGGCGTCGCTGTCATCCTCATCATCGTTAAGGGCGTGCCCCTCATTTTCATCATCATCTTCATCGTCTTCATCGTCCATATAGGCCCGAGGTGATGCAGCCTCCTCGCCAAAGCCTCTAGCAGTTGCTGTGGTTGTTGGTGATCCTGTGCCCGTTGCAGAAGGCGTCGTTGTCGTCGTCGATGTGCCGGTTGTGGTCGTTGGCGAATCCGTAGGTGTGCTGGGTGTGGTCGTTGTTGGTGATGTGAGGGTGCTCGTTGGAGCCAATGTCGTAGTAGTTGTGGTGCCCTTAAGCGTGCTCAGCTTGTTCATAATGGAGGAGGTGAAGCGTCCCTCGGGGAAGGCCTCATCGCCAGCATTGCGACCCAATGGGCGCAGGCCCAAGCGATAGCTGCTTCGACGCTCGGCTATAGTTAGACAAAGTTAGAGGTTAATTATTAGCCTAGACCATCGCGCGAAAGACAAAGTTGGGAAAGCATACAGGAGCTGATAGAATGAAATCTAAATGGAATGGAGTTAAATACAACTTAGAAAACTCAATGAGGAATGTCAACTATCTGTTAAAATCATGAGAAATCATGGAGTAGTAATCTCTTGAAGCTCGCCTGATGAGTAAGACTAAATTATAGGGCTGCTAATAATCATATAAGTGTCTGCAGCCCTTATCAGTTGACCTGACAATCTAAGCAGTTGAATAAGATTAGGGACATCCATCAAATCACTATTTCATCCTACTGACGTTTTGGGAACAATCACTTTCGATATTGGCACATCTTGAAGAAGTTGCCTAAGAACTTTTGAGCCACCGTAATCATAACCTTACTTTCGCCTGTTCGGCTTACGAGGTATTCTTTAGGCTTACCCTCTGTGCCACTTGGCACTAAGATGGCGCATAATGCCAGCGCCAGGCAGAACTGTAACAGGCAATGCATTCCCTTGGATATCAGTTGCTATCAGGTGATGCTCCTTGGGATTTTGAATTGGAAAACGTTTGGCACTTGGAGCTTGGAGCTTGGAGACACACACTTGTTGGCTCTGGGATAGCAGTTGCCACTCTGACTGACATCAAGTAGCAGCATCCAGCGTTATATACCCATTCTTCTTCAGGATGGTTCCAATGGCCCAATGGCTTGATAGATTACCGTGTGTCTCTCTCTTTTTGGGCTTACACCTCTTACACCTCTATGATTAATCTGCCCATGAAGCCATTGCCATTGCCATTGCCTTGCCATTGCCGCCGGGGAGCCAGAGGTCAAAGTGAACGAACGATAGAACATTTCCAACATACAGAGAGTCGCATTTTTGACGAATTTTATGCTAATTTGGCCAATACCATGCTCTGTTCTCCATGCTCCATACTCAACTCTCGGTTCTTGGCTATTGGCTCTTGGCTCTTGGCTCTAGTCGCTGTCCAAAAACCACCGCTAGTCTGTCCCTCACACTGTCCATCAGTTAGCCAATCCATCAGCTTTAGTCGGTCTGTTTATTGAGTCCAATGATTGATTAGCTTTCCAAAACAGCGACCCGCGCTAAGCGAACTTGAACTCCGCTCCACTCTGCATTGCCAATGGAAAACAAAAACAAAGCACGAAAATTTCGCGCATCAGTCAGGTGAGAAAAAACCAATTTGAACTGTGTGTGTCAGTTAGGCTGCGCTGGTTATGGGTTATGGGTTATGGGGGGAGGGAGAGGGTGTCCAGTGTCGAAAGTCGAGACAGTTAGAGAGACATGTGGGCTGGGAAAAGGGGTAAGCGCTAACCTAAAACCCAAAGCGGCCAACGGTCCAAATGTCTGTTTTTCCTCGGCTTCACTTTGATTTCTTCATTTTGCGACTAATTGGAGAGAAAATGGAATACGATTATTAGTAGGCCTCGATTTGAGCTAACATTTTTGCGATCTATTAGAGCAAAATATTCGTTGAGAGTTTGTAATGAGTTGTGCTTAAGCTGAGATACTTTCAGGGAAATATATTGGTATTGATTGGTATGTAGACTCCCCTTGTAGGGCGTCAGATCGAGTTTGTTTTAAAACTATTGGTTATACGGAAGCTATATGAAATGCTTGCGCTTGCCCGATCTGGATAAAACTTAACCAGCGTGCAGGCAGAAGTATCCAGAAGTATCTGGAGAACAATTCAGCTTTGTAGCTTTTAAGAATTCTGAGATCTTTGTGTTGAAAGAGACGGACGGCCAGGACGGCCAGGACGGCCAGGACGGCCAGGACGGACGGGAGCTATATGAGATGGCGATTCGATCCAAATGAAATTTGGTCAGCACACGTGAAATCATATAAACCTAAAAATCTACCAAAGTTCGCTCGGTCGGTTGTATGGGAGCTGTGTGATATGGTGGTTTTATCTTGACGATTTTCACATATGAGGAATTTGCAGCAGAATGAATCCCATGGCGAAAATTACAAGTCGATATCTCTTAAACTGAGAGATGGACAGACGGACATGGCCATATCGATTGCTTTCTTCTATGCAGATTGTCATTTGCAGATTGTTTTGAATGAATAAAGCTCTGTTTAAGGCTTAATTTTTGCATCTGCTGGAATCGAAGAACGGCTAATTGATATACCTTTGGGAATTGAAGTGAATTGGTGAATACCTTTTATTCTTATATCAAATGTTAAAACATTAAAAAAAGAATTTAAGCAGCCCTAACTATTTTCGTAAGTCGGGCTCAAGGTGGTGAAGGAGCGACAAATAGGTTTGGATTATTTTCTTTTCCATGCAGCCATTGAAATACTTGTATGAGTCCCTCGGATTCTGTACTTATCGAAACTATAAGGACCACTTGGTGGCGCATGTCTCTTCTTTAAGGTTGAAATGATTAGAAAACGTCAATCGGATCACAATCTCAATAGCTGAAGAGTCGATCGTAGCATAACTTTGCCACTTTGCCGTCTCATTCTCAATCCTGGCTGATTATGGAGTTGCCCTCTATGATGTGAATTATATTGTAAGTGTTACATATGCTAAGAACTGCTTTCATTGTTCACAGAATTCATCTCAATCAAAAATGTGAAGTGAAATTGACTGAGGTCAGATTCTCATAGAGAAATTAAACTAATCTAAGCAAATTTGGAGGAGCTATGCTATTTAGTGCTCGCGCCTCTCTGTTCCCTTCTCGATTAGTTATAGAAACTTGATTTAAGGATCTTATGTGGGGGCCTTGTCAGTCCAACTTCCTAGTTGATGCTAGTTGCGTAAGAAGCTTCTCTGTTTATTGGACAGATGAATAAATTCTCGATATACAAATCTGACTCAAATGTCATAAAATGTTCAGAAGTCACATTATTATCCACAGATAGCAACTAAGCCCCAACATCTGAGTCGCAACATCCACAGCTACGAAGTGTCAGCTTCATTCCATGATAAGGAATGGTCTTTCTCCGAGGAATCTAGCCCAGATAGACAGACCAAGAGCCATCTCATGGGTGCCACATAAGCCCCCTCGCACATCTCATATCCAGAACCATTGCTGGTAGGCATTAACAGGCAAGGGATTCCCAAACTGCACCCAATCATAGAGACGATTTGGAACCTTCAAACACATACAGGATTCGGAAATATAATGCTCATAGTTCAGTGGGTTCATTTTCTTATCACATTTTATTTTAATCGCATCGAATCGTTATCAATTGTGGCATTCGTTTTGCTCAAGAGCCTCTTAACTATAATACTAAGGGAAATGGTCGTCGTGGACTGTCATGGACATCTGTAGTTGGTGGATCTAACCCTGCATGACAACCTGTCCATTGCGGCGACGACGTCCACCGCCTCGCCTGCGATTGCCGCTGGGACGGATGACGCGCACATTGCGACGTCGGTTGCCGCCGCGACGACGACGACGGCCGCCGCCCACTGGGCTGACGCGGCGCCGGCGCACATTGCGTCGTCCTCCATTCTTTCGCCGACGCACTATCACCCGGTTGGCGCGCTCCTCTTCGGCAGCATTCTCAGGTGTGGAGGCGGCGCGCTCCATCAGAGCCACTACAGCGCCATCGGGTATGGCATCGAGGGCGGCGCGGGGCACCAGAAGGGCGGCCTTGCCTGTCTTGCCATCGACCACACTCTGTCCTTCGATCTCGATAATGCCATCGGGGACCATAATGGCGCCAGCCTGATCCCGTGCCACCATCATGGGCGTGGGCCGGGCATTCTTCACCAGGGAATGAACAGCGGCGGCATTGGTCTTCCGCACAGCGGGCACTGCTTGAGGCAAATCAGATGCCTGCTCATCATCGTCCAAATCATCATCGTCTTCTTGTTGGTCATCCTCTGCCACTTGCTGATTCAACACAATCAGCTGGCCATTTCGGGCAAAGCTGAGACCCATCTTGTTATCCTGGCCTTCATCATCATCATCGTCATCATCAGCTGCGTTCTCGTCCTCATCGTCGTCCAGTTGGGCGTCGTCGTCATCATCAATATCATCGTCCTGCTGCTGCAGGCGGCGTCCACCTGCACCTCCACCGCCAGCTCCAAACTCATCCTCATCGTCCAATTCTTCTACAATTTCAAAGCCCTGGACTATGGCACCAGCATTGGCGCGTCCGCGTGGCACACTTAGGAAGAGATACGGATGATTGTGCAACTGTTGCTGTTGCTGTTGCTGCTGCTGGCGGATCTGCTGTCTACGCTGCAGGCGCGGCTCTGTGGCGTGAAATTTGAAAATGAAAATTAAAGATTAATTCAAATTTTTGAAGCTTGCTAAATATTTATCATAGTTGGCCTTAACAATGAATGATAAAGCATGTATAAAAACATTATTTTAGCATTGTATTTAAGAGGTCATAATAACTTGATCTTAACATAAAGGGTGGTGGTGGTAGTGGGTGGATGTGGTGCTTGTCAGCTTAGCTTACCCGAAACAGCCAAAGCCAGCAAACAGCTCAGCACCAAGAAAATTGCGCTAAGCTTAGACATCTTTTCTAGGCGCTTTCTTGGGAAACTGCTTAATAAAACTATTTGCTCGTCTTAGGGCGTGGGCGTGGTTTCTGTCCGATCTCGATCCTCGTTTGTGTTCAGATATCTGTGGAATGTGGTCCCAATTGTAAGCAAAGTGCCACAGAACTGTACAGCTTTGAGGCCGGGCTTTTGGTTTTTATGCAAAATCCCGACGGGCAGAAAGAACGAATCAAAGAATCATTCTAAATAAACATCGCGCACGCAAAGAAATGGCTATAAGAATGGGCCTTGGGTTGATGAGGGAACGAGGGGGAATGGCAATGGGAATGGCAATGGGAATGAGGGAATGGCAATTGGAAATGGAAATATAGATAGAGAAATTGAACGAACGCTGTTTCTAGCTCTATGCCAAACGGCATAATTTCAAGTGGTCAACAAAATATAAGAAATGTAAGAAAAAAACAAAGAAAAATAACACCAAACCAAATTTAAGCCAAACGATGGGTCGCACCAAAAAAGAAAGTTCACTGACCGTCAAAACTGAAGCTGTACAAATAAGCATACGAACTTCGCAGTCGACTCCACGATGAACCCGTGTGTTGGGTTAATGGCCGTCATGCTAATGACAAAACAATCAGAGGCACGCAGTCGCTAGCTTTTAATAGCTAGGGATACGGACACCAGGCAACAGCTCACCCCAAAACCTATGAGCCGAGAACCGACAACCGAGAACCGAGCACCCAAAACCCATAACCCAAACCCAGAGCCAGACCCAGACCCAGACCTCAAAAAGATCCGAATGCCATCAAGTCAGCGACGCATGCCAAACTGTTTAAGCCAAAGCCCAGGCAAGCCATCTATATATAGAATGGCACTCAAGCTGATATACCCCCCTCTCCCCACCCCCCCTGAAACGTTCACCTTCCCTTGGCTCATCAGCATCCCTCTGCTTTCGCACGATGCTTCGTGACTCTTTGACTTCTGGCCCAGGTCTCAATAAGATTGGCAAAACCTTTTGTATTAAAATTGAAAAATTCAACGAAAAAATGGCCAGAATCTTGAAACTTATGCGCAGCTCTGACTGTTACACCAAAAGATCTCTTGTTATTAGAGCTGTAATGGAATCCGTAAGAACAAGTACAGATTTGATAGCCAAGAAGCAAGAACAGCAAACGTTTGGCACATAGCTAGGATTCTGATTTGCTTCCTCAGAAAATTCACGCAGAGACGCAAAGTCGAATTGCGTTTGATGGCTGACTGATTGGGGAAGTACGCCTAGGCCAAACTATAAGAGCTGCAAGTCTAATAGTTTGTTGGCTTATGGCATCGGTGAACATCGGTGAAATTTTATTAAAATTGAAGATAAAATTTGTATGTTGTTGGAATTAAATTAAACTTGATCTGACGCCCCACAAGGGGAGTCTACATACCAAATTGGGTCTCTCTAGCTCTTACAGTCTCCGAGATTTAGGTGCTCATACGGACGGACATGGCTAGAGCGACTCGGCTGCTTTAGTTGAGAGACCCTTTTGCAAGAAAACCAAAGAATCACCTAACCGCTGGCGGCTGCGCATCGGAAAACAGCACAACAACAACACATACTAAGGCTGATATTTCACTGATTGATATTAAGATAATGCAAAAATTTCATGGCAATCGGTCCTATAAAAACAATTAGGCAAATAAAGAGACATTCATTTGCATTAATTTACTCACATGAAACTCCCAATCTTAACTGCAATTAGTCAGTGAAAAAAACTGACAAGCCAAACCATAAGAGCAAGGAGGATAGAATTTTCACATAAGTTACAGTAAGACGTAAGGGAGCACTCAGAAGTCCTTGGGAAATTTCAGCTTTAACTAAGTCAAAACCATGGTCGAACCTCATACATAAGTACATTTATTAGACAATCCCAAGTATGGTATAATTTTGAAGCATTTTCATACGAGAATACTGGAACATCCCTCTATATCCTAGCCTCCACTTGCTGCACATTCGGTTCCCTTACTGCCATAGCCTCCAATATCTGCTTTGGTAGCATGGCCAAAATGTCGGCGACAAAGTGTTGGAACTCATAATTGGCCACTGAAATAGTGGCAATCAGAGTGCCCAACTTGAGCCAGCGAATCGATTGCCGTGACCATTCGCGACATGCGAATCCCGTATTGTAGCCAAACCACTGGCTAAGCATGGCCAGGCCGAAGCCAACCATGCCGAAGAAGCGATGAACCAAGTGCAGCGCCTTGTCATAATTCACAATCTGAAGGCTGAGGCCAGTAAGGATGCAACCGGCCAGCATTAGGCAGGCGAGCAGTCCCAAGAGCCCATGCTTGCTGCGGCAATGGCGCAACGCTGGATCAGGATCAGGATCAGGATCAGAGTCAGCATCAGCGTCAGCCAATAGCCGCTTGGTCTCATACTTCAAACATGTCTTCACCACAATGCCCAGCACACCCACTCCAAAGGCCAGCAGACCGCAGACAATGTGCAGCTTCTCCACGTTGCTCGGACCCAATATCTCATCCAGCAATTCGCTTCGGGCAAGCACTAGAGCTTCGCCAGCGCACAGCACAAAAGCCAGGGTACAGTAATAGGCGTGCTCCGCTGTTCTGGCCAAATGCAGTCGCAGGCAGCGCCTGGCTAAGGTCACGGTGATACACAGTAACAGAGTATGCGATAGCACAGCAAAGAAGCCACGATAGAAGCACGCTGTCAGAGTATCCATTATAAAAGGCCATGTAAACTCATCCAGCTCCACGGTTGTGTCATTGAGGTCCCCCATATCGCTGGCGTTCGCGAAAGACATTTCTATAAATGACGTTAGTTTGTGGGTTTGGGTGAAAGTGTGGACCAGGATTGAAATATTGGAACTGTTATAGTTTGGGAGAACTTGATGAGGTGATTGACAGACGGATATGAGCTTACTTTGTTATACCATTCACAAAATGGTATATTAATATTGTTACGGAATAAACAGTTGGGAGCATAATTTTTTTGTTTTTCATCGAAATTAAAAGAAATTCGTCTTGTATCCACTGTAGCCTCACGCCTACCGGCCACATTTGATCAAGATCGGTTATATACTTACAATGTGAATGGTATATAAGCTTCGGCAAGCCGAAGCTAGCCTTTGGTATAACCATGTCCGTTTCAACACAAAAGATCTCAGAAGTCTTAAAAGCTACAAGCTGAAACTTTTACCAGATCTTTCCTTTGTATGCACGCTGGTACAGCTTGCGTTTTATCCAGATCGGAAAACTATATCATTTAGCTGATTTATCATATAACCGATTGTTGCGGAATGAACACTTAATAGCAGTTTTGGCTGATGCCCAAAACTACAGAGGCATATCAAAACTGTCTGCTATTGCTAAGCTTTTTGAAAAAATATTGACTTCACAGTTGCAACACTCTTGTGGTTCTATAATTTCATCTGCTCAGCAGGGTTTACGAAGCTTAGGTCTACCACCACTGATTCACTAGAAGTTTCTCCTTTTGTAACACAAGGAATTAATAGTCATTTACACTGATTTGGTAAAGCATTTGACTCGGTAAATCACTGTTTACTTATTTATAAATTGGATCTCATTGCCTTCCCACCCCACACCCCACCTTCTTAAGTGGATTTCCGACTACCTTAATCTCAAAACTCAGAAAGTTCTTTTTAAAGGGGTAGCCACCTCGGTCCCCTTCTCTTCACCTTATTTATCAACGATATGCCTCAGGTTCTATCCCATCATCGTGTACTAATGTACGCCGACGGCATTAAGCTTTGCTTGTCCTTCAACGAGTCTTCCCCCCAATTTAGGCTGCAAGATGACCTTGACTCTTTTCAATCGTGGTGTCAGGTCGACTTCCTAAATCTCAACTGTTCTAAATGCAAAGTTATGCCGTTTTGTCAAAGCCACCGCTTCAGACATCGTACTTTTTTAACGATATGTCCCTTGATCGGATCGACTCAGTTGTTGACTTGGGTGTTCTTTTAGACCCAAAATTGAAATTCGACTTACACATCTCAACTACGGTCAATACGGCTGCGGGTGCTCTGGGTTTTGACAATCGATGGTCGAATTAATTTGATGATCCTTATAAAACTAAACTACTGTATACTTCTCTGGTCCGACCTATTTTAGACCACGCATCGTGTGCTTGGTATCCACAACACAGGAATCACCAGAACCGCATTGAGTCTGTTCAAAAGAAATTTTAACTGTTTGCTCTCCGTTCTCTCCCCAATAACCCTCTCCCTTCATATTCATGTAGGCTTCTGCTAATAAAGTTGATTAATGGTGAAATTGACTCGCCGACTTTAATTATCCAAATTAGTTTTTGTGTTCCTCGTAGAACTACTGGAAATTATGTTCCTATCTATCTTCAGCACTTTAAGTTAAATTATCTCATGCATGAACCTTTGTAACTCCCTCACATCTATACTAACGCATCTAGATAGTAGATAATGTAAATTGTTTATGGCTTGTAGTTTCTCCTTTCGTTGAAAGTGGGCGAGCGAGTCCGCTTTTTTACGTCTTCGCGACGATTCGTGTCGCTGGAGGTGGGAGCTTCTAGCCTGGGCTTCACGCGTAAGATTCTCATAGAGGTTAAGTCTGGTTAGGCTTCAGTTATAGGTATACATATATACTCTAGATAATCTAGATACTCTAGGTATAGCTACAACTATAGGTAAAAGTACATGCATAGGCAAAATCACATTTACATTTACAGATACAGGCACATATACGTATATGGGTGCAGTAACAGATGTGAGTGCATGTAGAGTTATGGCCACATTTGAAGGTACAGGACGAACTACATGGCCTTAGTATAGCTGGATGCTTAGGCTTAGGCAAGGTTAAGCTATCATTCAGAAAACATATAAAAATCTAAGCAACATCTGTATAGCCACTCCAATAGATTTCGCTTGCATTGCAAGTCTGAAGCCGGTTGCTGCTCGAATTTCTCTCACCCGATTCGTTCATATAAAACACACAACAAATTTCAAAATTTAAATATATACATTTATTTTATATCAAAGAAATGTGAAATTTAAGCGTTTCCATTTTTTTTTTGTGAAATCCGCTTGGCAACCAAAGAAAGAAAAGTTTCGCGTATTTATAAATACGCAGACAAATTAGCATAAATATGTGTAGAATACAGTTGGCGAAGTTCAAATGGTGTCAAAAGTCACAAGACAAGACAACAAACGAAATGCAAAAAGAATTGATGCTCGTGCCAAATAAATTGTCGAAGCCAAAGCCTAGATAAAAGCAGAGGCTGCTGTTGAGGTTCAGCTTGGGGTTGAAAGTTCAATGTTCGCCAGGGCCAAAAGTGTTGTGTTGTGCTGTGTTGCGGCCCATTCTTTGCGAGCAGGTTGCCGAATTTTTAATGAGCATTCAAAATGGACAGAAGAAAACAGAAAAGGCGTAGCATATGGAGATAGAGATGATGAGAAATATGAGGAATGACGACTTATCAATTATATGAAATTTCTAATTCCAATTTTTTTTTTGTATATATTTACTGTTAGGCTGTGGCAATTCGATACGTCGATACGCTACTTAAATGATCATTCACCCCACTCATAGACAAACCACAAATTGTGGAATTATTAATTATGTTCCGTCCTCCATTCCAGATGATCGCTTGTCATCATCATCGCTTGTCAGCAGCTCCAACTTCAGCTCCAGCTCCAGCTCCAGCTTCAGCTTCAGCTTCATCAGCTCATTCCGAACTTGACGAATTACGGTTGTCAACATAGCTGCTTCGCTTCTGTTAGCCGTGTACTTGAAAAGTACTTTTGCCGTACTACCAACCGCCCCCTCCTCCTCCGCTCCGCTCCACCCCGCCACGCCCCAGATGGCTTTAACAATTTGCCATGATTATGCAAATTTTTCAAAAAACATTCAACGGCAGTTGGCCTGCGGCATGTCCCCACTTCATATTCGAGTTTAATTTGTGTAGATGTACTTCATCATCATCATCATCATCATCTTCATCATCATCACCTTCATCATCATCATCATCATCGTCGTCATCATTACCATATTGTTCTTCTTCCAGCTGCTGGCAGTTGATGTAAATATTGCATATACTTACATATGTTGTACAGCAATAATTACAATTATATAATCTAGTTGGCTGCAAAAATTGATACAAATTGTATAAATAATCCATTGACTCTCCTGAAACATAGCGAAGTATTAGGGTCAACGATTTTGCTAAGATAGGTTAAAGCTTTGTCGCTGGAGTTGTGTGTGTCTTAAAAATTTCAATAAATATAAATATTCCACTTAAGGCATAGCATTTAGTATAAGTTGTAAGACTAAAAACCTTAAAATTTAGTAAGATCAACCAATACGTTTGTTAAGGCCATGGACTGAAATTGATTTTGATCGATTTTAATATATACATGGATTCATATTACTACATTAGTTGAAGGAAGTAGGTTAAATTCCTTTTCATACCAAAGCGCATACAATTTGAAATTTGCTTAAATTAAAATTCGTATTCTTATGAAAATTCTAAAGAATAGTAAGTTCTGCTAGAGGAGCTGAAGGGAGCATAATATAGAAATTATATGCAAGCCATATCAAGTTGCCATACCAAATGTCCGCAAATATAATCCTAAGTAAAAATGTATCGCCCTACTTTTTCATTGATCTGGCTTTGGCTTTTTGTTGGTAAGGTGTGAACTCACTTATACTGCACAGTTTTTCACTGCACTATATCACCATATCATATAGCTACCATAGAAAGGATTGTTCCGGAATGATTTCTTATTTAGCAGGCTCGAGGTTGTATACGTACTTCCTCTACACAAGCATTCCCCAGGTGAAGTGAACATATGGTCTTAAAATGGGAATTGGTTAAGCCCCTGCTTACCTTAGAACTCAGCTCAAAACTTAGCTCAGAGATCAGAGCTGTTTGCTTTGGCACTGCTCACTCAATTTACAGCTGCTTGATATATGAACTCAGCTTTGATAAGCTTTACTTTCGTCTACTTTCGTTGTTGCACTTTCTTCCAATGAGCATCTAAAGCTTTGCCAAGCTTCAAATTCTAACCTCGATTGCACTTTTCCCTAATGATCACCTAAAGCTTTGCCAAATGTGCTTTCAGTGAGAAGCTGAAAGCTATATTATTTGTCTTGGCAACCCTGGAAACTCTGCTACTTTTCCACAAAATATGTTGACAGCTTTCTACGCAGAAATACGCACTCATCGCTTACTAAGGAAGGCCTATATTCAGTCATCGTTGAATAAATAATCCCCATTTGCTTGTGTGTGTTTCGCATTGCTAAACAATAATCTACCGCAAACTCTTGTTTAACTCATTTGCAAATTAATCAGAAAAGTATATAATTAATTAATTATGCATGCCGTGACCGAAGATCTTCTAGCTGGCTTTCTTCTAATAAAGAATTCACAAACGATTTCTGATTATGAATGGAAAAAGGTCAAGCCAAAAGTCATTAAAAAAAAGTTCGCATTCCCACCATTTGGGGTCAGTGGACGCGACCTCATCTGTGCATAAATTTAAAAACAAAAAAAAAGAAATACAAAAAAGTAAAAAATTAAATAAGCATGAAAGCTAAGAAAAATTATAGAAGAAGTAAATAAAAAGTTGTAAACTAAAGAAAATAAGAAAGTTTCAGTATTCAGGAAAGTATAACAAACTATCTAAAATATTTTCAAAATTAGAAAAATTAAGAAAATGCAATATTTGGGTATATTATAACAATACTCAGCAATGGTTGACTAATAAAATCGAATAAGAAAATGTAAAACTTACAATAAATATAATAAAATTAAAGGAAATTATAGAAAATAATAAAATGTAGTGTAGTTCAGAGATAGAAAGGTTTGTGCTAATAAAAAAAAATAGGTAAACAAAAACATGAAGAAAAAATTAAAAAAAAAATATTAAAAAATTTATACATTTAAAATAACATCACGTTTTTGGCTGAACTCTGTTCTCAACTGTTCTCAACTGTTCTCAACTGTTCTCAACTTTGGTCTCGATTGGCATTAACTTTTTTTAGACACATCACAACTCACAGCAAAAAAAATGGTAAAAAAATATATAAACAAATTTATTCAGCACTTTTTTGTTTTGGTTTTGAAAAAATATATTTTGTATCGTTTCTCATTTAGCAAGTTGTGGGTTTTACAATCCATTACTCCTCCGCCTGCTGCTGCTCATCGTGGGTTTGTTCGGCCAGGGCGCGTCCACTTTTCCGCAGGGCGAAGCGTCGATTCTGAGGCCGCAGATCGAAGTAGGGCTGGAAGTCGCCATAGGAGACATAACGAGCATCGCCGTAAACTGGCTGAATATGGCGTGAGAGACCGGGCTCATCGTCTTCGCCGACTAGGATGTACTGCTGGGGTTGCTGTGGCTGCTCCTGTTTCTCGACCACGGAGGCTGTCTCAGCTGCAATGGCTGGTGCCATGTCAGGGACTGCGGCTGGCGTGGGCTCTTCATCCTTCTTCTGCTCCTGCTGTTCCTTCTGCTCGGTGTCTTTTTTGGTTTTTTCATCCATGAATGGGGCCTTCTCTACAATGGTGGCGGGACGAATTCTGGTGGGTAGCAAAGCGGCAGCACCTCCGGCCTTCACGGGCTTGGCGGCTATCAGGACGGGCTTCGTGCGCGACGGTGGGATCTGTGGCGGCTGGAAGATGTCCATGAGCGAGGCGTCCGCCAGCAGGGGTACAGCGGCAGCTGTCAGCTGTGGACGCTGTTGCTTCTTCTTCTGATTCTTCTGAGCACGCACTGGTGCACCAGCATTACTGATGGCGCTCTGTGGAATGTTGAGGATCAAGGGCTGAGCCTGTATGCCCTCGGCCAAGGACACCATGGACTGTTGATCGGGTGGCGACAAGCCCAACTGGCTCCAGGGAATGGTTATGTATTGGGTGGGACGATTTTGTCCGGGTCGCCGAATGGGCACAGTCAAAGGAGGCTGGGGGTAGACGCCAGCGGCTGCGATACGGTGTCTCTTGGGGACAGCGGGGTCTGGGTAGCCATAGGGGTCAAGGCCCAGAACCTCGGGTGCCACATATACAGTCTGGCCGTTGCGATTGATCAAGAGCGTGGCCTGCTGGGGACGACGCGTCTTCGTGGACGACTTCTTCAACTTCTGCCCGAGCTCGGCGGGCGTCTGTCCCCGCGTGAACTGACGGATTTGGCTGATGATGCTCTGTTGGCCACGCTGGATGAAATTGGGCTGACTCTGCGAGCGACGACTGGATGTGGATTCGCCATAGTAGAAGCTGGGGCGCTCAAACTTCTCCACACTCTCATCATCATCCAACTCCTCATCGTCATCGTCCTCCTCGGGGCTTTCGTTGAGGTCCTCGTCATCCTCTGCAGGTTGTGGCTTCGGCCGACGGGAGGAACTGGGACGCTTCTTCGTGGGCTTCACATCCGCTTCATCTTCGTCGTCCTCCTCTACCGATTGCTGATTGTTTGGCTCAGCTTCTGGCTCAACCTCGGGTTCAACATCATCATCGAACTCGTCATCGTGGAAATAATCATCCTCCTCCTCATCATAGTACTCGTCCTCCAGAGAGTCGAAGCGGTTGGGTCTCTGGACAGGCTGTCGGCGATTGCCCTTGCGGTTGCCATTGCCATTGCCATTTCCATTGCGATTGCCATTGCCCCTCCTATTGATATTCCCGTTGAAATTTCCGTTGCCATTGCCATTGCCATTGCCATTCGCGGGCCTCCTTCTTTGGGGCCTCTGCTGGACACGCACTACCACATCTGGTCGCTGAGTTGTGGTGGTTGTTGAACTGGTCGTCGACGACTCACGCACTGGTGTGTCCACCAAGCCAGGCAATTGTTGTCCAGCGGCAGCCAGGCGATCATTGAACCAGCCCGAAACGGAGCCAGCCAGCGTGGAGAAGGATGAACCCAGACCTTGGGCCGGATTCATGCCAAACAACCAGGTGCTCGGGGAAGTCGAAGCTGGTGTGTTGGCTTGCTTGCCCTGCTCCTCAAGGCCACCTTGGCGAGGCTTAAAGGCAATCAAAGGATGGATGATGAAGTCGGCCACAGTATGCGGTTGGGGGGACTTCTCTTCAACGGGGGTGACAGCGGCGGCACCCGCCACTTCAACTGGAGCCACCTCAACGGTGGGTGTTGCCTTCTCCACAGCCATTGGAGGCTTGTCTGTTGGCGTCTTGGTTGCCACGGGTACTTCTTCACATCACAAGAACAAAAACACAACAACAAAAAACACAAGAAAAAAAATCAGAAAAATGTTGATTAAGAATATTGCAGAAAAATTTTCTGGAAATGAAAATGTGCTTAACGCATCTGAAGCTTCTGCTATTTTCCTACCAATCAAAGCCATATCCGCAATGGGCGACTCTGTGGACGTGGCGGTGGAAGTTGAATCTTCCAGCTCCACTGGTACAGGTACAGGCACAGGCTCAGCCTGGGCCCTGGCCAAGGCCAAGGCCGCGATCAGGCAGAGAACAAATTTGAATTTCGCCATCTTTCCCTTTTCGGAGAGCGTTCACACGCTTTCGCACAAGCACAAGCACATACACGCGCACGCACGCACTTTTCACACTTATTCTTCTTCGTCTACTTCTACTTCTTCTGCGTTACGTTTCGTTTAGAATATTCGTTTTCTTCGTTCTCGCTTGGACGTTACGTTTTGGTCAACTGTTTGGGCGAGCGCCTTGACCCGAGCTTTTTATGTGCCGCTTAAAATTATTTTGCGGTCACCAGCAAGAATTGGGAGAGCTACAGCTCCCAGCCAAAGCAAGTAGCTGTAGATCTTGAGATCAGCACCAGCGGCTCTCTCTAGCTGTTGCTCTCTATGCTTACATATGTAGCTTTGCCGCCGCTGGAGCTGTGTAAATCAATTTATTTTGCGGTTTGTTGACCGCGCTTTTGGGTCGAAGTTCGTGGGTCGAACTGTCTCACCGGCGCACCGCAACAACCGCACCACCGCCCCTCCGCCTTTAGCCGATGCCGATGCCGATTAAGGTGGGGCCTGCTTAGAGAAATGGCAATTGGAAATGGGTGTTGCCACAGCCAAAACTTGCTTGGAGATCCCCAGACTGATCCGAAGTCTTCTGCAGATTATAATGAGTTTTGCTCTTGTAGAGTTAGGGATCCCCTTTTTATATGGCAGGCTTATAGTAATAGCATAACCCACCTCTCTACAAGTAAGCATTTGCCGTGTAGAATCATGACCCATGAAAGAGTTCTATTAGAAGCATCTGGTAAAAATTTCAGCCTTGTAGCTTGTAAGACTTCTGAGATCTTTGTGTTGAAACGGACGGACATGGTTATATCGATTCCCCTCAAGTATATATATATATATACTTTATACAGTCGGAAACATTTCCTTCTATGCGTTGCAAACTCTCTGACAAAATGAATATACCATTTTGTACATGGTAAAGTGTGCAGAGTAACGTAAAGTATGTAGAGTAAGCGAGTATATTGTATTCGTGAAAATGTTAAGTATATATATTCTTGATCGGCATCAAAAGCAGAGTACGTCTGCATGAACACCTAAATCTCGGAGACTCTAAGAGCAAGATCTACCAAATTTCGTATGTAGACTCCCCTAATGTGTCGTCAGAATAAGTCTGTTTTTGAGTGTGGCGAATAGTAAGTAAATGTTGAGAACGCGTATCTTAAAGTCGGAATGTCATAATGAGGCCCCAAGGATGTTGCCCAAATTTAATTCTGATTCCGACCCTTTAGACCTTATATATATATCTTTAATAGAAAACCAAATTTGCCATATGCCTGTTTTAGAGCGGCGCAAAGACCCATCATGCGGAGTTAAAGAAAAAACACCAAAACGCTCTCTATTTATACCCTTACTCTGTTTCTTTCGCTCTCATTGGCATGACTGATATTGCTAGGTACCTTTATTGGATACAAGCAAGGTCAAATCGGAGGCATTACGCATATATGTACAAATATCACCTATTATATGAAACATGTCCGAAATTTTTGGAATTGTTAAAATATTTTTTAAATTTTCGGTTCAGTCTGTGTCTCACACTCGCGCACGGTACATGACTACCGACTACGGACATGGCTAGATCGAGTCGGCTGTTGTTGCTGATCCTACAACATATTTTTTTACGATTTTGTCTGAAACTATGATCGGATTGTACTGGAATTTGTCAAATCGGTAGATAATATGCTTATACATGTTTACACCAAAATTCAACTAAATGTGTAAAAACGGTTGCAAATATACATACATACATAGGGGAGTCTACATACAAAATTTGGTTACTCTAGCTCTTATAGTTTCGGCGATCTAGGTGTTCATACAAAGAGTCAGTTCACTGACTTTCTTTTATTTTAGAAAACTTTCTTTATATTTTAGAAAATACTTTCTTTTTTGCGTAAGCTTTCTTTCTTTCTTAAAATAAGAACAATTTTATCATATTTTCTATAACAATAAATGCCCGAAAAAAAGAGAATTAGGTTCAGTTTCACCTCAACGTTTATTTACTGCTCTCCTTACTGAGTTGGCTTCAAGTTGTACTCTGTTTTCAGAGAGTATCATAGCTTTGTCACGACATTTGGAATGCATAGAAGAAAGCATTTTCGATTCAATAAAGCATATGTGTTCTTGATCAGCATGACAAGGGGAAACGATTTAACCATGTCCGTCTGTCTATTTCAACACAAAGATCTCAGAAGTGTAAAATGCTACAAAGCTGAAATGTTTACCAGATGCTGCCTTTGTCTACAGGATGGTTGAGTTCGAGTTTTATCCAGCTCGGACAACTATATTATATAGTTACCATATAACCGATTGTTCCGGAATGAACTCTTAGGAGCATATCTATTCTGTTTTTTATCCAAATCAAACCAACCTCGGTTTGTATCAATTAGAATAAGCCCCACGTCCACTAGTCTGATCTGATCAAGATCGGAGAACTATATTATATAGCTAAAATATAACCGATTGTTCCGGAATGAACAATTAGAAGCCTAAATATTCTGGTTTTCATCCAAATTAAAACGAATTCGTCGATTTGTATCAATTGAATTTGAAGCGTCCACTGGCCTGATCTGATCACGATCGAAGAACAATATCATATAGCTCCCACATAACCAGTTGTTCCGGAATCAACAATTAGAAGCATAACTTTTCCATTTTTCATTCAAATTAAAACAACTTCGTCTTGTATGCTTTGTATCCACTCCATCCAGAGTTGATCTAGATCGGTTATATAGTTACAATGTAAATGGCAACCCGAAGTTAGCCTTCCCTTCTTGTTTTTAATGAGCTCGCTCGCGATCAACAGTTTTGTACTGCCAGTTAACAAAACATAACTGGAGATGGAAGATGAAGGAGCTACTACGTGCCGACCACTGGCGAAGATATATGCAATGGGCAAAGCAATCATTACCGCTTTTTCAATCATTGCCAAATTTAATGCAGATCGGGCTATCAGGTAGATGCCATAGTATATGTCCGGCATATTTGTACACTTTTAAAGGCGTACAGGCATCGTCAAACATGAACTAGCTTTGAATTCTTTGTTTATTTTTGTACTTTCCAAACGACAAAACTGTTCAAAGCAGGCGGTGCTTCATTTAAAATGCACTGGGCCTTTGTCCGCGCTTCTCAAAAATTGAAGTTAATCTTGTATTACAGTAGGCGAGTTTGTTCAGCCAGCCACGAGCTGTGCTCTTTAATATTCTTTATTTTTTAAATTCTTGCTTTTTCTTGATAAACTTGTACTTCTTATTGACACTTCGGAATATCATGTTGTTCCTTTTTATACCCTGTAAAAGCCATTCGGATAACAAACAAATGCGTTATCGTACTGTTTATTCTGAAAGCGTCTCTTCTATGGCAGCATTATGATGTAGATGTCCGATCCGGATGCAGCTGAGATCTCTAGGTTGACACGGAGACAGATGAGATTATGGAGAATATTTATACTTTATATGGTCGGAAGCACTTCCTTCTGTGCGTTGTGAGACGCATGACAAAATGAACATATTTTTCTGAATTTAATTAGAACAAAGAACTTTTAGGCATCATAAATGGCAATAACAAAAGAACGCTATAGTCGGTATTCCGACTATAACACACTCGTACTCAGTATTTATTCAATATTCCACACACTCAAAAGTATGAAAAATGGCAAAATTTCAAATCAAACTTGATCAAGGGGAATCTACATACCAAATTTGGTGACTTTTATACTCTTTTAACATTCCTTTCTATAAAATTCCTATAAAAATGTTCAGTATAAGAAGCGCAACTCGTTTTAGTCGCTTCAACAGCTTCTTATGGCTCTAGTTGTGAATAGATTATGTTACCAGTCATAAGGTGAAGTGGAGTGGCTAAGAGAGCAGAAGACTGCTGATGAGAGACCGTGGTTGGTCGCCGAACAGTCTTTGAAGTCTACGAAGATCCATTTTTATACTCCTGCTCTAATAGTAGCAGGCAAAAGGAAGCATTTCCGATCACACAAAGTATATATATTCTTGATCAGGAGCAATAGCCAAGTCGAGCAGTCCTAGATCTCGGAGACTGCAAGAGCTAGAGTTATCAAATTGTAGACTCACCCTATGTTTCGCCTGATTCAGTTTGTCTTAAAATTTGGTACGACGCTTCCCAACCCTCAAATTGATAAAAGAAAAGCATTTTGTACAAGAGCAAAACAAATAAAATCAGAAAGCGTTGCATACTTTTGTCGTTAAAAACAGCGAGATGCCGACGGACTTCTGATATATTTAAGGTCTGTTATTGATTCTCAACTCCGCTCTTCGACTCGGACATTCCCCAGGCGCCTGGAAGAAGGCCAACATCATCAGGCTACACAAAAGTGGGAAGCCAGCAGATTGAACTGGATTCGTACCATCCAATAAGCCTTCTGCCAGCATTTGGCAAAATATTGAAGAGGTGCATCTTAAGAAGGATTCTTGAAACCAGCGCGGTCTGGAAGGCAATGCCAAAATTTCAGTTCGGCCTTGGGCTCAGGCACGGCACGCTCGAGCAACTGCACCGAGTTGTAAACTTCATTTTTGAGGGATTCCACGGAAAGGAGTATGTCGACGGAGCGTATCTGGATATCCAGCAGGCATTTGATAGAGTGTGGCATGCAGGACTCCTGCATAAACTTAAAGATTTACTTAATCCACAGCTCTATCTCATTGTTAGAAGCTTTCTTCACCAGCGATCCTTTAAAGGTGTTCAGGACGGGGTGTCCTCTCAAGCAAAGACGGTCAGAGCTGGTGTACCCCAGGGTAGCGTGTTAGGGCCAACCCTCTACAGCCTTCAGCTGACAACATGCCGATCTCGGACCAGAGCAATCTACTTGTCGCCACCTTTGCAGATGACACTGCGGTACTGGCCATAGACAGTTGCGTCTTCACCACTACAGATCTCGTTCAGATCTCTTGAGAACTGGGCCTGTAGATGGAATATTGCCATAAACACTGATAAGTGTGTAGAAGTCACATACACTCCCAGAGCACAAACCTCTCCTGGGGTATTCTTACATGGTCAAATCTTAGACCAGAAGGATGCTCACAAATATCTTGGAGTCACTCTGGACAAGCGGCTAAATTTCCAGTGTCATATAACTGATATAGTTAAGCATCTTAAGGCAAAGGCGAGCAGTTTGGCTTGCCTTCTTAATGCCAGGAATAAACTGGCACCCATTTGGAGATATGGTATTCAGGTATACGGCATAGCGGCTAAGTCGAACCTAAATAAAATACGTGCTGTGCAGTCCCAAATCTTGCGCAGAATCTCTGGTGCGGCATGGCGACAAAGAACTCCATGTACCGAGGATCGGAGATGTGATCAATCGCCAAGCTGCTGCACCCTAACCAGCTGCCGCAAAGGCTCCTAAGAAGTAGACGTATCCATCGAGTAAGAATGAGAAGGCGGCTCAAGAGAGTCCACCCAACCGACCTGTCCCACAGAATCGTTTAATCTTCCCCTTTTCCCATCCAGTTACCCTATTATCTAGGGTTAAGTATGAACCACTATAGTATAAGTTATTATTAATAGTAACAGTTGGCTATAAACACAATTAAGTAAACACAATATTTACAAATGATACACTCAAAGGTATGCAACACTTCTTATTATAATTTTTGCTTTTGTTCAAATGTTTCTGTACGAATTTGTCTACCATTTACCTAGATCGACTCGGCGGTCATAATGAAATTTTGTAGTTCGGTAGATTATGTGCCTATACATATATATACCCAGTTTCCCCTTGTCATGCTGATCGGGAATATACAGACTTTATATATTTTGTGAATGGTATATAAGAAAGTGTTGCATACTTTCGAGTATAACGCATAGAAAATAAATAAAAGAGTACGAGTATCTTATAGTCGGAATAGCAACTGTAGCTTTCTCACTTGTTTAGTATTAAGTTCTTTGCACTTTGCGATCTTTGCACTGGTTGTTCAGTCCAATATTTGTTGTTCTTGCATTTTAGCCCGAACTCGAAGCCAATTTTAGTTTCGTTTCTCTGGAAATAGAACTTTCTACTTATAAACTTTCTATCACTTTTTTTTTTGTTGACCTGATAGAAGTTCACCTCTTGCGAAAACTAAAATATCAGCGAGGCTGCTAAGCGGAGGACGGCAGGGAAGCATTGGTCGCCAACTTTCTTCGCCCCTCTTTACCCCCTCACCTCCCTTCACACACACACACACACACACACACACACATACACACACACACACATAGATACGCCTGTGGCCTAATGAGTATTTATGCCTTTTTTATGCATTTCCATTAGCATTTACAGCAGAGCAGACCCAGACCTCACCAGACGTAGATGGAGACAGAGGCTATAGAGGGCTATAGAGGGCTACAGAGGGACGGAATTAGCTGGCGAAGAGACGGAGACAGACCAGCCAGCAGCTAATGAATTCATTGGTGCTTCTTGTTGTTGTTGTTGCTGTTGTTGCTGTTTTTGCTGTTGCTGATGTTGTTGTTCTTGCTGTGTTTTTTGCATAATTTGGTTATTAAAACATTTGTTTTATGTTGGCCCATAATGGGCCTCACATATATTTAGATTTTGTTATACCCTGTACCTATGGTGCCAGGGTAAATCTGCCCGGATGTATGAGAATCTACATCTTGGAAACTAAAAGAGTTCAAATTTTTATCCATAAATATATTATCTATAAATAAATAATACCCAGATCAAGTCTATCTTTTCCATACAAGCCCACCGCCCACTTTAGTGGTTCGAGAAATTTATCTGGTTCGAGAACTATATTATATAGCCTTCATAAGATGTTTTTTTCTTCAAAATGAACACAAAATGTTGGAAGCAATTTTATATTTAGATCGGGCAACTATATTATGCAGCATCTAAATCGAACCAAATTTGGTCTGTATTCATTTCAGTAGGTCCCAGCTCTATTAACTGTTATACAGATCTAACAACTATATCATATATCTGAAAGGATATTTAAGCTTCGAGTACCCGATGTTAGCCTTCATCTCTTGTTATACTCGTACTAAAGTAGAGTAAACGAGTATATTGTATTCGTGAATGTAACAGGAAGAAGGAAGCGCTAGATCAGCATCAACAGCCGAGTCGATCTATCCATGTCCATGGCTACTATAAGGGCTAGAGGTACCAAATTTGGTATGTAAATTCCATTTTCGTTGCGACCGATCAAGTCTGTTTTAAAATTTTGCCACGCCCCCTGGCGCCCACTCAAAACGATAAAATCCTTATTTATCCCACAAATTTAGTTAAGACTCGGTTTGTATTAGCACATAATCTAGCGATTTGCCAAATTTCCTTACGATCGGATAATAATTGTAGACAAAAACGAAGGAAAACATTTTGTATGAAAAAAGAGAAAATCAAAAAGTGTTGCATACTTTTGAGTGTGTCGAATATAAAATAAATGCTGAGTACGAGTATCTTATAGTCGGAATATCGACTATAGCCTTGTAACGTGTTTTCTTTTCTGTTTTTTTTTTGGCTGCCTTGCAGATATGGATGATGATGTCTCAGCTGGGCCAGAAGACAGCAGAAGGCATTTATTTGTCATTAGTTTGGTGGTTGACCAGCAGCAGCAGCAGCAGAAGCAACGGCAGAAGCAACAGCAACAGCAACAGTTTCTACATTTTTATAGTTCACAAAGCAACGGTAGCTAAGAAATGTTTAAAAAATAATTTAATTAATATAAAAAGCATGAAATATTCTGCTTAACAACAAGCTCTTATACTTTTACGATGTCGTTTAGATATTATAATGATGATGATGATAATGATGATGGCATTAATATATAATATGTCAACAGAGTATAATTCTAATTTGTTTAGAAAATCTTAATATTTCATGCATGCTGTATAAAGTCGACGATTTCTTTTTCAAATACGATGGTATAAGGGTCCAAATTGAATCCATAATTCTCTAAGTCAGATCGTGAAATAATGCAAATGTTCTAATTGTCATCAATGAAAACTATCACAGGCATAATTTCAGTAGCAGACTTCAACCAGAAATATAATATAAATATAATAATCTCCATTTTGATACCTATAAATCTTGTATACTAACGCACCTAGCAGGTAGATAATGTTTGTCGCTTATTGTCCGTATTTCCCTTCCGTTTTCGTATTTGGTGTTACGAGTGTGTTGCTGAAGTGTGTTCGTTCTGCGTCTGTATTTCGCGCGTAAAAAGCCACCCCGTGGATTAGTGTCGCTTCGGAGCTGCTTGAACGTACTAAAAGTTGAACGCCAAGCTTATCTGGTTAAGATCATGATTGCCTAAGCTCCCATACATTTGAGAAAATCCCTTGAATTTTGGCTAAACCTGAAGAAAAAAAGTAAGAGTAGAGTACAAATCTAAAGGTTTGAGATGGTTTTGATTTGGAACTCTGGGTAGCTGAAAAATGGAGCCATAAGTCTCAAGACTTCTTTCAAATATTCATCAGTGTCAAAATACTTAAAACCAAACTTCCCAAATATTCCAAGAAATAAGCCAAACTTGTTTGTTTTTCGTCCAAAATTGACCAAATTTGATGTGTCAGTTTTAGAATCAAAGCCAAACTGTCCTTGGCACAGGTTGTATATATATGTGTATGCCTGTGTTCCTGTTTATATATGAATGTATTTAGTTTGTACAAATCATTTGAATGAAGCTAAGAAAGAGAGGACCTTCGCTGCCTATTGCTTTCTTTCTTGTCTACCGAAAAGTAATGTTGGACATGCAGCAAATGCGTTTCTGAAAGCAAAAGCACTAACTGCTGTCGACTAAATTTGCTGAAGTTCTTGATGCTATATGATATAGTAGTCCGATCTGGATAAAACTCGAATTTGACCAGCGTTCAGACAAAGGAAGCATCTGGTATTTTCAACTTTGTAGCTTTTAACACTTCTGAGATCTTTGTGCTAAAGCAGACGGACAGACAAACGGACGGATATGGTTATATCGATTCCCCTTGTCAGGCTGATCAGCATCCTTAAGGAGAAGTAGACAGCTCGTCTGGTCAAGCCAGCTACTCTGGTGGTACCATCATTCCCAGGAATCAGCTCGTGCTAGTGGCATCGTCCTTGACGTCGTTTATAGATTGCCCTGGCCATACGCATTTGAGAGCGCTGTCAAGTATTCCGCTCGCCGCAGGGACCAGAAGACTTGTTCTAGATAGATAGGTGACTCGTTAACAGCTAACCAGACGCTTGAAATTGCGCTGCAAGACATCAGGTTAACAAAGGATTTTGGAAGACCACAAATTAAGATGTGTACAGGAGTTGAAAGTAAAGAGTGAGAGTTAATTACACCAGCGACATGGCATATGAGGGTTCGCAGATCATCAAATTTCAGAAGGGAAGAGCCAACAGAAGGGTAGAAAGGATGCTTTGCGGTCTTCACAGCTGCCTTCAACCATCCACCAAAGTGTGGAGAAGGAGATGGGAAGCAGAACTCCAAAACCGCCTATCTGTAGCAATTCATTTCGTGTGCCAAGAAAGTTGGTGGCATTGGCGGACTAAATTTATCTTGGTTTGCCTCGAGTGCAAATAAAACGCTTTAAATACCAAGAAAGGCGGCAGTGACTAGATCCTTGACAAGTTCCAGAAGAATGGCCTTCGTAGTAAAACAAATGATGAAGGAAACATAACATTTCACACTCGCATTGTTGCTGGACTCGGCCTTGTAGTAAAATGGCCCACAGTAGTCCACTCCTGTGACTTCAACCGCTCGAGAGGCTTCAAGTCACTCCTTAGGAAGTTCCGTCATGGAACACACCACCAATCGAGGCCACCTGCGAAAGTAACTAATGCATTTGCTCACAGCATTACAAACCATTTTCCGTCCTCCATTAGACCAGCATTGGATGAATGACAGAAGTGCTCGATTTCCAGCAGGTACAGGCTACGCTCGTGATAGTGGTTGATCATAGCAAGAGTAACGGGGTGCTTTTTGGGCAGAATAAATGAATGACGAGCCTCAAAATCTAAGTCTTAAAATGAATAAAAGCCAAATTTAGTTGGATTTGGATGAAAAACAAACGTTTTGTATTCATCTTCAAAAAAAATCGGTTCTGTGGGGGCTATATGAATGCGCGTAAGTGGCTGCAAATGAACTTATATGTACTCTACCACCACCAGACACCACTCATCCCAGGCGCATCTTGTGAAGTAGTGGCAGTCCTGGCAGCAACTTGATCTGTCCAACATACAACAGATCATCAAACAAGTTTGCACCAATGAGGCCATCGATACGCTGTGATCTGTAGAACTCAGGATCAGCTAGTTTACTATTGGGAGGGATATTCCAGGCAGCCGTTTCAACCATGAATCCGTAATGGTTGTCGCAATTAGAGCAGTAAGACTAGTTGAGTAATTGAATGTTTGCGAGTTTAAACATCAGGGGAAATGGCTGAATCACCAAGGCCAGAAGATTTGGAAAATGATGTGGATTTGAGAACCTGAGTCTAATAGTACATGTCAGTTATTTAAGGAACACAGCCTCACTATTGACATTTTGGGCTACAAGGGCAGTAGGGGATGAACTTGGAAGAGCAAGATTTGAGCTATTATTTGTAGATGAAGCAGGAACAAGTACCGTTGACTGTTGCAGCAGAGTGTGGTGCCAGGATACACATGCTCGACAGCTCCCTGACGACCCACATTGGCGTACTTGATGATTCCTCTTCAAACAATGAAAGCATAATCCTTGTCTGTTTTGCCTCGGCAAGTCGAAGTGCTGGAGACAAATTATATGGGGCAACTGAATATGTTGTGGGTAACGTTATCACAAAAGGGGCAGTTGGTTCTTTTTACATTAGTAGTAGAATTGTTCCTTCTAGTTTGAGCCACCTGAGCCCAGCGATTCACCAAGAAAGTGGTCGTAGTTTCTCACTATGGAATCAAGTTGACAAACTTTAGGTCCTCCATTTGTTCCTCCCACTTTGGTTGTGATACTAGATTAAGATTTTGAACATTGTCACCCGAGCTCGTCAGGGCGCGAAAGTGATCATTGAGTTGTCAAATAGCCCGCGAAGCTGGACCGCTGATACCTTTTCTACCCTCTTTAGCCCCAAGATTTCAGTGACGTGTGAATAAAAACCAACACGGATAGTTCGTCGAAGAAGAATTTCATTAAAATCTAATTCGTCTAAGTTATTTTGAACCCGATCGAATGATACCTTCAATTTTGTCAACTTGTTCATATGGCACGAGTAATATGCCTTCATCTAGTTGTTGAAGATGGGCCGTATCCAATTGCAAAAAGATTAGTGAAAGAAGCGATACAAAAAGCTTACCCTGGCTAAGCCCGTACTCGTCCTCTGGAAAAGTAAACGAGTATATTATATTCGTGACTATAAACTATGAATATTCTTGATCAGCATCAATAGCCGAGTCGATCTAGCCATGTCCGTCTGTCCGTCCGAATGAACACGTAGATCTCAGAGACTATAAGAGCTAGGGTCACCAAATTTGGTATATAGATTAAGTTTGTTTAAAATTTTGCCACACCTAATCTACCAATTTTCCGAAAAGAGGAACCCTAATGCCTTCCAGTTCTCGATAGGAGTCTCGACAGGTGGTCAATGGTCTGTTCTTATGCCGAATATCTGTGAGTGAAAAGCCTCCAGTTTACCAATTTCTTTCCTTGAAGACGGTGACAGATGTGATTTTTTATGTCTTTGGAGTTGATGGGAGTAAATAGATGGGATTTGGCTGAGCTCATATGCCGAGGGCTTTGTCAGCGTTCTCAGTTCCTGGAATAACATGATGACTGGGCGCCCTTCTGGGCTCGTTATTTTTCTGTGATGAAGAGATTTTCCGAATTTCTCGGATGGTGAAATCGCTGTAGTCGTGATTCCTTATAGCTAAATTTCCGATTCGCTATCCGTACAGACTTTCTGACCTACCCCCTCGTGCTAGCTCTCTTGTGATGTTATTCAGCTACTTTCTATCTGAGCGACCCTCTTCTATCTTACTCTGCTGTTGTTCTGGCCAGATCTATCATGAATCGATGGTATCTTTTGAAGATATTCTCTCTATATTAAACATTGATTCTTAAGAATAAACACAAAGCATTGCTGAAAGATCAACCTCCATTTAAATTTATAAATAACGTGCGAAAACAATTCGAAAGAATGTTGATTGTATTCAAAAGTTAAAATATAAAAGGGAGGCATCGGCATCATCCCATCAGTCTCGCTTTACATTGTGAAAATTCTACAATAGGAAATGTATGGAGATGAAATGTTAATAAGTTGTTCGCTTTCTTTCATGTTTTGTTTTTTTCTGACTTACTAATTGAGGACACACATTTTTCTTGAACAAAAGAGAAAAGATTTTTGCCATATTGGGAGCAAGCTTCAACCGAGTTCAAATCAGCTTTGCAAGGGGTCGGCTCGGGACGGAGGGGTCAAAATCCAAGTAAGAGCCTCGCCCACTTGTGTGTGGCATGACAAATGTTGCTCAAATGAAAGAAATCAGTTCTCGGACTCGGACTCGGACTCTCTGCCTCCGCCTCTGCCTCTGTCTGACTTATTGAAAATCTCACTTTTGACCTCAAAAGAGAAAAGATTGTGAACTTTTCGAAACGACATACGACGACCTAAAATGCAAATTTTTGTTGCCTTCGATTTTTGAAAAAAATGTTCTTTTCTCTCTGTTTTTTTTTGGCAAATTAGCTCAACATTGGACACTGCAACGCTGGTGCTGGACGCTGAGCGGGGCAGGGGAAGAGGAAGAGGGGGCCCACATGAATTCAGGCAACATATGTGCAGCCAGAATGTATCGGAGACGGGACGGCGACGCATAAATCAGTATATGGCATTTGCATAGTTTTATAATTTGCCATGCGGCTGCTGGCTTTTTGGAAATGCTTTGCCCATTCGTTCGCCTCTAAATGTTGGATTTGTTCGTTTTTTTCTATATTTTTATGGGCTAACAATTTGTATATAGCTGTCAGTTCTGTGCTGTGCTGTTCTGTTCTAAACTTCTGTTTGGTTTCTTGTGTATAAAATGTGTTTGCCTTTCCACCTGATGAACCATTTAATAGAAGAGCTCGTCCAGCTACAGATCAGACCATAAGCAGAGAGAAGAGCTACGAACAATTTTCTAACTTGGACTTGGAATACAAAGCAAGAACCTTTAATCCATTATGGCAATTAAACTTGTGATCTTTTTGGCCATTGGCCTGGCTTCACTGAGCGCCCTCAGCGATGGTAAGTAGGCGATGAAGCAGAAGTGATCATTATCTATCGATCATTAGCTGAAATCCCACCAAGGTTTCTATTTGTATCATAAGTTAGAGGCAATCTCCAAGCAAAAAGGGGATCAGCATGAAGTCTCAACTTGGAAATCTTAAGACACAGATCTTGAGGGTGATCTTTAAATGATCTTTCCGTTTTCGAATCTGGCTGAGATAATAATTTCATTAAATATTGCACTGATATTCGCATATCTCTCAGTTCTGTTGCTTAGGAAAATCTTCGGCTTGATCGAGAGCCTTTGTATGTAATCACCGCTTATTCTCTTCTTGGTCGAAACTTTACTGCTCCACCATCCATTCTTCATCCATTCTTATTTGCTAACGTTTCTTGATTTTTCTGCTCATTTCAGCTCGTCATGTCTATGGCCATCGCCAGCGCTATTCCCAAAATTCACATCCTCAGCACTTTCAGCAGCGTGCCTTGATTGCCCCTAAGCCACATGGCGGTCCACAGAGTCGCGTCTTTCCCGGTGCGGTGGCCATTAAGAAGTTGGTGCTGCTAAAATTCAAGAAGATCGTCCCCATTTCCCTTATTCTCCTTAAGTCGAAGAACGACAATGAGGCTGAGCTGGTGCCCGTCTATCCCACAGATCAGATCCCAGAGAATGTTCAATTTATTCCCACTCCGAATGGCATCTCTGGACACAAGGATGTCCAGGCCATAGCCATTCCCAGCGAACTGCATGATCAGCTGCAGATCAATGGGCTCTCCAATCTCGAGAATATCGAAGCCTTGCTCCAAAGCAGTGCCATTGCATCGGCGGACAATGACTCCGATTCACCCTCTGTGGGAAATAGCATTGCAGTGGCACAGCCAGAGGATGCGCCTCTGGAGCAGGCAGAGAACGATGAAGATCAAGTGCTCGAGGGAGTGACAGTGCCCGCTCCAGCCCAAGCTGGATCTGTTGGCCTGCGTCGTTTCACCGCCGATGAGCTGCTGCGCTCGGGCACTCGCAACTCTGCCCAACAGCCACAGACCAGTGTGGAGGAGATCCCTCTGCTTTTGTACTCCGCCAATGATGAAGGCAGTTCGGGTGCACATGCTGGACGTCGCTTTGTGGCCGCCACCCCGGCGCTGCGTCGCCAGCAGTTCTACAATTAGAAAGGAGCTACAAACTCGACTAACCACTATGAGAATCCTAAGCTCAGTCCTCCTGGCTCTCTCAGGCTTTCGTTCCTACAACACTTTCAATGGGTTTTCCCTCCCTCTGCTACGCCGCTCTCCCTGCACTTTATAATAATTTTTTTACACTTTTTTTTTGTGCCTTAGACTGAATATAAATTAACATTATGAGAAGAAATGACAAAAGATGGCGTTGTTTACTGCGAAAAGAGGAGGTGCGAAAAGGGTGGTGGGGTGATGGGGCGGATGGGCTGCTAGGATGCTGGCATGCTGGGCTATGCTGAGCCTCTTTTCTTATCAGAGCAGCTAAGTTAGGAGGAGAAGGAGGACAGGGGAACAGAGAGGCTGCCTCCTGCTTGCCTGCAGTTATCGGGCTGTGCTCTGTATTGTTGCCACATGATGTGACATGACGTGACGTCCTGCTGTCTGTCCGGGTATCCGGTGTGGATGGTTCTGTGTGCATGTGTGTACGGCATCCTGGTCCCAGCTCCTTACGGTGTACTTCAGCCACACTGCCTAAGCAGGACAGCCTGGCTAGACCGAAGCTAGTCTGGCACAGGACGAGCGCAAAAGAGCCCGAGCCCGAGACTAGCCCAGACCCAGCTCCATTGGCTCCCGTGCCGTTATAAATTCTGAAATATTACACAAAGGAGAGACATGCCCCTCTCCTGTTCGCCCTCCTTTAGTTTGCTGGCAAAAGTCAACGGCACACAGGCTCAGGACTAGAAGGGAACAAAGGCAACAAACATCTCCCCGAAAATGGACAACAAATGCGAAAAACTGAAGCACACTGGGAGATGCCCTTAAAACTTGGCTTCAAAGAAGACGAACTGGAGAGCGACAGAGTAATTATGGAACCCAGCAATAAATGGAACAGCTTCACTGAGTAAATGTTGTCTATTATCTTAAATTTTCATTAATTATGTTAAAGGAAGGCAGCAGATAATGCTGGGGATGGTCCGCTTCAAGATCAGCCACGATTTCTTCATCAGATGTTGTTGCATTTATCTACATTTCATGTCTACATTTGCATTCATTTTGGCAGAGCGTAATTTAAGAGAGAGAGAGAGAGAGAGATGAAGACTATATGCTCTTTACTCTCTGTTTGCTTTATAGTTGGATTGTGTTTTCGCTCTCTCTCTCTCCCTCTCTTTTGCTGACAAATTATTCGAGCTCAGAAGCATTCATCGTTTGATTTTGCTTAAACGAAATGTTTGCTACGAAGACGAACAATGATGAAGGTTGAAATGGTGAGAATTGAATATCGAATTCGTAGGCACACGCAATTTACATTGGTTGAATGTAAAGACGTACTTTTTTCTGGGGGGAGGTTGATCACAGTACTGCAGCACTTAAACTGCTTTGAATTGTTGTTATTGTTTATCCCCAAAACTGTCTTGATATCGTAATACTTTTCAATCCAATAATACCATCGATTGCAAGCTGTGTTATTCTATGGCCATGGTTACCCTGCTCTCCATTTAGAGCATACGAGTACCAGGAGCCCCATTCTGTGCACTTGAAGCTCATATGTCTGTTAGTATGTGTAGACTTACCGCAGTCACTGTCCGTCACCTCACTTCCACACACACACACACATACACACACACACACACACACACACACCCATCACACACTTCTCCACTGCTGTGCCCATCCCCTCTATGCATGTCTTATTTGTGAAACATATTTTTGGACAGCTCTAAAACTGACACAAGGCTTTTTCAAAGATTATGCCGAGAGTCGTGGTCTGAAAATTAGCAAAGCAAACAAAAGGCAGTACAACATGTACCCCGGGATAATCATGGAGTGTATAGATATATAAAATGCAGGGACATGGAGGGGGATGGTATTTAGGCAGTGGATTTATGTTGTAATATCCGCATTAACACAGAAGATGCAACAACTGAATGAAAGCAGATAGAGAAAGAGAGAAAGAGAGAGAGAAAGAGGAATGTGGTCAAATTAACCCATAGATGTGGTCGACTGAAGATTAACACACATTCATAGATCGAGAGTTGGTCTATCTAAGCAACTCGAACAGTTTTCTTCACACTCATTTAATTTCATATTATGTTTTGGCTTAACGTCAGTGTTGCCTAACGTCCATAGTAGGGCGGCGGAACATATATGGTCACCTTAGTGTTGCCATTGATATTCCCATTGTTGTTGATGTTGTTGAAGCGTCCACACGGCGGCGGTCCATAGTAGGTGAAGGTGCAGACAGTGCAGCAATTGATGGGAGTGGCAGTCACAATGACCGGCGTGTTCTTATTGGGTAGCCCAGGATAGGGCCAGCCAGGGCCATATACAGGCGGCAGCGGTGGATATATAGGGGGAGCGGGTGGTGGTGGATATGCAGGTGGCGGTGGTCGCACTGGGGCACAGCAAACCTGCGGAGGGCGCGGCGGTGGCGGTATATAAGGTGGGGTGCCAATCACATAGGTCTCGCAGCATTTCTGCTGCTGAAAGGCATCCAAAGTGCAGGGCGTGACACAGGAGTTGAAGAGGCCGCCAATAAAGTCGGAAATGAAACCGAAGGTGCGTCCCTGCCTTTGGCTGGGATCGAACTGGGCAAAGGTCTCTATGGATCTGTTCGTGGAGACGTCATTGTCGCCGTCGACCAGTCCCAGTTGCGGCTGTTCCTGATCCTGTTCCTCCAGCTCCAGAAGGGTGCCACTTTGATTCTGATTGATGTACAAATACTCAATGTTGCTGCTGCTGCTGCTCGAAGATGATGATGATGAGTTGAATGTGGTCTGAATGGGTCGCCAGCGCTGTAGGCGAACCTGTTGCTGGGCACGAGATCGCACTACATAGAGAGAGGGGATCAGAGCGATTGAGAAACAGGTTAAATTTTTACTTTACAGATCTTAAAAGTAGGCAATGGCTTCATAAACTAAGAACATTTCTTCTGACGTGTGAAAGTAGGCTACAAATTAGTTGGACCAATTTGAAATGTGAATCCAGTACCCAGCATATAAAGACATTTGTAAGGCATGCCAATTTCCATATTGCCAGACTTTGCTCTGAGAAAGTTATTCTCAGCTGATCTTTAGCCCGTGTAAGCTTGAATACATTGATGTTCAGGAACAGTGAAATGGTATATGAGTTCCCAGAAAATCGGCTCAGAACCGAAATCGAAGCTATAACTCAACTAGCTGTTATTAAAGCGGTGAAGTGGAACACTTAACGTTGCCTAAGCAAACAGAATTGACAGAATTCTAGTTCGACTTTAGATATAGCGAAGTTAAACAATAGAATGGAACAACCTCAAAGCTTGAATGCAATAGAAAGTTTGAGAACATTTTAAAGATTATTGAAGTTTTAAATTGAGAGCAACAGATGGAAGCTGTTGGATTGGAACAGTTACAAAATCAATTTTGTATATGCAAACAATTCGGGAACTCCTAATCACATTAAGCTCAACTTCAACTATAGCAAAGTGAAACAGTGGAATGGAACAGTATCAAAGTTTGAATGAAATGAAGTGTTAATGAAACAGTTGATACAGTGACAGTGCTCCAAATTGAGAAAACACATACTGATAAGACTTTGCAATTGTGGGGAAACGGTGAGAATTTGTGAAACATTAATAGATCTTGTATATGAGTCAGCAAGGATGAAATATGCATACATTCATAAATACCTGTCAACGGGATTGGAACACTTCAACTTCAACTATAGCAAAGTGAAACAGTGGAATGGAACAGTATCAAAGTTTGAATGAAATGAAGTGTTAATGAAACAGTTGATACAGTGACAGTGCTCCAAATTGAGAAAACACATACTGATAAGACTTTGCAATTGTGGGGAAACGGTGAGAATTTGTGAAACATTAATAGATCTTGTATATGAGTCAGCAAGGATGAAATATGCATACATTCATAAATACCTGTCAACGGGATTGGAACACTTCAACTTCAACTATAGCAAAGTGAAACAGTGGAATGGAACAGTATCAAAGTTTGAATGAAATGAAGTGTTAATGAAACAGTTGATACAGTGACAGTGCTCAAAATTGACAAAACACATACTGATAAGACTTTGCAATTGTGGGGGAACGGTGAGAATTTGTGAAACATTAATGGTATGGTAGATCTTGTATATGAGTCAGCGAGGATGAAACAATGCATACATACATAAGAACCAATCAACGGGAATGGAACAATTCATCGTTTTGGAGCCTTCTGCGACTCAAACTCTTATGATACAAATGGAATTAACAGTAACGACCTTTGATCCCTTTTGGAAAACATGAACTACTCTTGGTGCTGCGGCTTACATGGTTGAGTGAGAGTTTTGTGATTCTTTTCATTGCTCAGATACTGTGCGACTTCCCCCCCCCCCCCCCCCCACTTCATATCACAGGTGCATTTAAAATTAAAGTTAATAAAAAAAAAACATACGCAAATTTATTGTGCTTCGTGCAACAAATACGTGCAACATATGGATGGATATAGGGCTGCAACTACTAACGTCTGAAGAATCTTGAATTGAAGCCGCCAAAGGCATTGCTATTGGCATTCGCGCCGCCACCGAAGCCTCCACTAAAGGCGCCTGCATTGCCGCCAGCGCCGGGCCGGCCGCCGCTGCCTCGGCTGCCGCCGCCGGCATTGGCATTGGCATTCGCATTGGCGGACTGTCCATTTGTGGCAGTGGCTGTGGCACTGCTCGAGGCGGAGTTGCTGACGAAGCCGCCGGGGCCGCGCTGCGAGTTCGTGCTGGCATTGGTTGAAGCGGCGGCATTGCCCTGACCAGCATCCGCGCCGTTGCCTTGGTAGATGGACTGACTGCTGGCATCGCTCTTGACCTCCTCCCGGTTGCCGTCGCGAACGACTTCCGAATTGGTGTTAGCCGTGTTGGTGGCGCTGCCAAACTGATTGTTGTTGGAGGAGGTGGCGCCACTGTTGGAGGAGTAGGCGTCGCGATCGCCCTGCTGCGTGTGCTGTGTGTTGGCATTGGCGCTGGAAGCCTGCTGCTCGCCGGGCTTGAAGTTCAGCGCCTGACTCTGCGCATTCTGGGTGTCCTGAATGCCTCCGCCTGGCGTATGGCTGCTTTGTTGATTCGCGTTCGCCGAGCTGACCTGTCCGCTGGAGCCGTCTTCAGCGAGATTCGAGCCAATGCTGCTAGAGCCCGTATCCTCGGTGAAGCCGCCGCCGGCCAGCTGCTGATTGTTGGCGTGATTATTTGAGGAGGCCTGCTGATTGAATCCAGGACCGCCAGTGGCATGGCCCGAGCCTTGGGCTTGCTGTTGCCTCTTGTTGCCACCTCCAAATCCACCGAAGCCGGCGTTACCGTAATAGGGCTGCGGCTCGTAGCCTCCAAAGCCGCCACCGAAGTTGGGACGTCCAAATTGACGACGAGGACGCTCGAACCCTCTATTGAAACCGAAGCCAGCGTCAGGATAGCCAAATGGCACAAATTGAGCCCTGCGCTTGGGCCTATTAACAGCCCTGTAGACTCCCTGGGGTTGCTGACGACGACGTCTCAGCTGGAAGCCCTGCGATCCACTGTAGGTAGCTGCATTTCCTCCGAAGCCGCCTGCGTTCGCCGTCGTCTGTCCATTGCGGGTCCTGCCAAAGGCATTCGAGTTTGTCCGCGTGTCCGTGACGCGCACTCCATTGCCCAACTGCTGGGTGTTCGACTGGGTGTTGCTGTTCGATCTCGCGCGAGCCCCTTTGCCCTGGGCATTCACCTGGGCCTGCGACAGTGTGTTGGGTTTCTGCACATTGCGGTCCAAGTCCAAGCTGAGCAGGCCCAGGCCCAGCTTCACATCGCCATCGGCGCCGCGTTGTAGTCCAAAGCCTTGCCGCAGATTATCCCGCGATAAGGAGGCTCCAAGGCCCACATCGCCTATGCGAAACTGATTAGCAATGCCTCCCGAGACGACTCCATTTGTGTTACTGGTCGTGCGGGTCAGGGTGTTCCCCAACTGCAGGCCGCCCAAGTCGAGATCACGGGTCTGGGCCTGGCTATTCGACACGGTTCGCACACCGTTCTGCTTGGTCACAGCTCGTGAGTTGGAGAGGCCTCGGGTGAGCTCCACATTGTTGCCGAAATCCACCTGCTGTTCGTAGGCATTCGTGTTGGCACGCGATACAGATCCTTGACGCGGACCACGGAAGCCTTGCTGCTGGAAGGGCTGTTGGTAAGGTTGCTGGTAAGGCTGCTGGTAAGCAAACGGCTGAGGTGCGAATCCTCCAAAGCCACCAAATTGGGCTTCGACTGCAAAGGAAAGAGAAGCCTTATTATTACAAATACTTTGAAGATGCAGATGGAAATAATGGACATTTGAAACGTTGGAATGAACGAAACAGACGGGAACAATGGAAAAGTTTGGGACATTGGAGAGGAGTTGGAAACCAGAACTGTTAAGTGGCCAACATTTAAGCACAAAACTGGGCTGATTCAATTGAAAACTTAAAGATTGTATAAACAAGTTGTTCTGGGGAAAAGCTCTGCACACATCAAGACAATGAGATTCTCATTGAGAATTTTGTACCTTGCCAAAACTAACAAAACCTCAACAATTCGTCTAGGAACAGCGAAAAAGAAAAAGCAGCTGAAAAAGTTATTGTTCAACGAAAACTTTGTAATTTGTTTTCATTCTTGATTTTTTTCGTTGGTTTTTTGTTTGTATTTTTCCAGATATTAAACGTAAACATATCCGTTGCTCTCTCACAAACACCAGGAGAGCTGCCAGCTTCGGCAACGTCTTCATGCATTTATAATCTTTTCTACCTTTCCTCACGCTTCGAACGCACCGCACGCGCCGTCCCCCCTCTTCGACCGCTCACTGAGAAACTTGTTCTGTGGCGCTACTTCTTTTTTTTTTTTGGTTTAAGTCTGGTGTGTTTTTTTTTTGAGACTGTTTTTAATTTGAATATCATTAAAATGGATTTTTTTATATTTATTATTTCTTTTATTATTATTATTTTTGCGTCATCTGTAAACGGCAGGGACGCGGAAGGAGTTAGCAGAGGTTATGCAAATTTTGATTATTTTAAACTAAAATTCGAAATAAACTGCCGTAGCATTTCCATCGAAGCTTCACAAAAACAAGTGAGATAGCATGCGGCCAAAGAAAGAGACGGCCTGACATGGTTAATAAGTGTTGGAGGCGGTTAGAACTGGAAAAGCGGTAGAACGAAACCAGCAACGACATGATGAGTTGATTTTTTTCAAATCCCAGAGAATATGACTTTAAATATGTCCATGAATTGGCGAAGTACTTTCGCAAATGTGAAATCTGTGCATATTTATTGTGCAAGTGTTTCAATTCCAACATTCCTAACTACTATTTGCTCTGATATTCATGCACAACCAATCTGCTTGGGTGAAGCTCTTGACTATAGGAAGTTTGGGAAGATAAAAGGACACAAAAAATGTTGGATAATTCTGATGTATTCGATCAGAGTCGATATAGCTACCCAAAGCCTTCATTAACCTAAAGCTATAGCTTCATTCTGGCTTCATTCATATCTATAAAGAGTAAACGAGTTTATTGTTTATTCCAACCCTCTAAAGTATATATATATATTCTTGATCAGCATCACAGCCAAGTTGATCTAGCCATGTCCCCCCTCTGTCCATCCTACATCTCGGAGTCACCAAGAGCTAGGGTCACCAAATTTGGTATGTATGGTCCCCCTCCTTTTGCTCTTTTACTCTACTAAGTACGAGTATGAAAATCAAAAAGTGTTGCATACTTTTGAGTGTGTCGAATATTAAATAAATGTTAAGTACGATTGTCTTATGTTCGGAATATCACCTATGGCGTTCTTACGTGTTTTTTTTTTATAGAAATTTCCAACTGTTTGTCGTCATTTGACCAACTAAAGCCTAAATGCCGTCTTCACCAACGTCTTTTTAGAGTGGCATTTATTAAGCCTGAGATCAAGGTTGGCCCATGTATGAGGTCTCGTTTTCACATCTTCCATTTAACACTAGTATTAGCGTTTCCAATTATGTGTCATAACAGCTAGTTGGCACGCATGCTAACCTGGTCACACTGGTTAATACCAAATGATTTTCAAATGGAATATCAAAATCGCCAATGAAAGAGAAACGTTGCTTTTCTTTTGTCATATCTAATGTGGCACATGAAAATAGGAAAAGAAGGCAAGCTTGCCGAAGCTTATATACCATTCGCATTATATATACATAACCGATCTAGTTCAGTTCTGGTCGGTGGGCGCGGGGTCACAGTGGATAGAAGGAATACAATTTTGTTTAGATTTGGATGAATAACAGAAAATGTGTGCTCCTAAGTGTTCACTCCAGAACAAACGGTTATATTGGAGCTATGTGATATAGTAGTCCGATCTGGATAAAACTCGAACTGAAACAGTGTGCAGACAAGGGAAGCATCTGGTAAAAATGTCAGCTCTGTATCTGTTAAGATTCCTGAGATCCTTGTGTTGAAATAGCCGGACGGACAGATAGTCGGTGATGGCTAGATCGTCGCGGCTTGTCGTGTTGATCAAGAATGTATATATGCTTCATCTGTTCGGAAACGCTCCTTCTGTTAATATACCATTTTGTGGAATGGTATAAAATGAGTAGGTGCCCCTGCATTTAAGTCAAGGCATAAAGTTATTTAGTGGAAACGAAATTACGTTTGAAGAGACTGATCTAACTGTCAGATCTAACTAAGAGAGCTAACTGGCAAATGTGAAATGGCGGTTTTACGGGTGTTTCCCCATGAGCTATAGCCGTGAGAATTTCAAAAATAGCACAGTTTGTCATTGTGGTTAGTCACAAGGGTACTAAAATTGCATAAAATCAATGTAGAACAATGAAAGCAAATGTTTAGGTATATTGCAAAGTCAATAAAGATGCCATCATTAAAATGTGTTTTCTAGAGAACTCAAACTAACTTTCGAGATTACTAGAATTCGTTTCAAATTCCGCGACAAACAGTATAGACGTCGTCTAACTAATCCCCTAATGATCTCCGAAAGAGATCGAAGTATATTGGGACACAAAAACAAATGTTTTATTTGCCTACGTCTTTATCTATTACTAGAATTCTCTAAAAAAAACTTCCGGAAGTGGAAACAGAGCATAAATATAATTAACCCACTAATGGCCCGCGTTTGTGTTTGCTGCTTTTGCGTTTCGTTTTGCTCCTTATGCGACAGCGTCTTTCTGTCTTAGTGCAGCAAAATTGTTTGTTCTTATCCGAATTGAACCAAATTTGGTAAATCTCAGTTTTGACAAGCCCCTACGTCTTCTGATCGAATTTGATCCAGATCAGGTAGCTACATCATATAGCTTCCACATAACTGACCATTCGGAAATGAACTCTTAGCTAATCCAAATTTGGAACGTGTCAGACCTAGAAGCCTCCGTATGCTGACCGAAGTTACAACTGAATCTGAGAGGGTATGTAAGCTACGGCTACCCGAAGATAGCCTTCGTTTCCTGTTTTTATATAAAAACAGAGCGTAGTTACCAAAGATACTACCAAAGCAACCGCCATGCTGTTTTCTTTACATTTTCACAAGAGCTGAATGAAAAACTACTTTGTAAACAATTTTTGCGGAGAGGTTTTCCTAGTTTTCTGTTGTGCGAAATTAAAATAAGAAACACTTTTAAAAAAACATGAGATATTAGATAAATTCAGATTCTTCATGAGATTCTTTGGTTATTAAACTTTGTTGTGTTTATAAAAATCTCTGAATAGCTCGAAAAGTTAGTAGCATTCATGCTCTTCCAATTCTATCTTTATGGAGGCTCCGGACCCCCATAAAGTTTCACCCAAATAAAGTCAACTTACTATATCTTACCTCGTATTTCGAGGTATTTTCTATATATTCTTAGTAAAGATCAACGGGTACGCTACACTGCGACAAAATACCTTAACCCGTTTCAGCTTCAGAAGCCAATCAACAGTTGATTCTTTGCGTAAGCCGGTTTAAGTCAAACATTGTGTAATCGAAGACCCATTTTCGAGTTGCCCGCAACTAAAGCAATAACAACAACAACAACTAACACAACTAACAAGGGCCTCATGTCTCCCCCCCCCTCCCCTTCCACTCACCTACTTTACCCTACTTCTCACAAATTCAATTTGTTTTTCTGGGCCTTTTTTTTTGGGCGTTGATGGAAAATTCGTGGCACGTAAGCGAAAATCCAGCGATAATTTTGCAATTATTGCCTGTAATAATAAAAGCCCACCTAGCCTGGCTGTGTGTGTGTGTGTGTGTGTGTGTCTGTCATTATCCTGTCGCTCTATAGTACATATATACACATATATCTGATGCTATTGTTACTGTTGCTGTTGCTGTTGCTGCTGCCGCTGCTGTTGTTGTTTGTTTCGCTGGAATAATATTTACCTTGCTGTTGACAAACTGCCAGCCAGCCCACAATTAATCCAACAAATGCGTGTCGTTGTCGCATCTTCGAAATCCTGTTTAAATGTATGCGCAGTATCCGTGTCCCCGTATACGTATGCCTGCTGCTGCTGCTACTCCTCGTGGCTGCGTATGCCCCTGTATAATATGTTGTAGTTGTATATCCTGTGTGCCGTGACACCCGGCTAATTTTCTATGCTGCCAACTGAGTAGGCAATGAGCGCGTATCTGCCCGCTGGCTGACTTTTATCCGCAGTTCGATTTCTCCACCAAACGATTCCGATTCGCCGCTGGCTTCGCTGCTCTGATGCTGCTGTTGATGCTCCACTCCACACTCGATTCTCTCCGATTGGCGTTCGCTGGCGTTCTAAAGCTGCACGCGGACCGCTAATCGAGCTTTAAACTAAACAATAATTAACGCCAGCGAGCCGCCGCCGCCGCCGCCACCACCACCGCTTTATTGATTCCCAAACCCAGCCCCAGCCCCAACCCCAGCACCAAAAAAGTGGCTGTACAGCAATGAGTTGATGTGCCGATGTTGCGACGTTTGAGCGCTCAAATTTGGCTTATGATTGTTATGTTTATGTGAAGAAATTGAGATTAGAGACAGGTTTACATATTCTCGCTGTGCCCTAACGTAGGGACGGCTCCTATAAATTCAACAAAAATTTGAAACACATTTGATGAGGGTTTACATTGAATAGATATTTAAGGTGAATGGGTAATTGCGACCATTTCCCATTTCCTAAATGTTTGATAAGGACAGTCCCTCCTCCATCCTTTCCTTTGGCAGGCGCTGTGTCGATGTGTTCGTGTGTTGAAATCAATCGCCAGCCGTTCTTCGATAATTTGTATTTGCGCGTTGGTCAATCGCGACTGTTGCGATTCACATCGGGGGCGATTAACAGCACATATATGTTAATGTTAATGTCAAAGGCATTGTCATTGTCAATATTCTAGGTTATGTAGAAGAAACTTTCGAAGAAGTTACTTAGATCATCAGCGTAAATTTGTCCCCTGAATGTGCATGATCAATCAAGACGAAATGTATACACATCTATAGTGTTTTTATACCCTGTATCTGTGGTACAAGGCTGAATTAAGTTTGTGAAATATAGTATGTAATAGGCAGAAGGAAGCATTTCCGATGTCTGTCTCTCCGTCCGGATGTATGAAAATCTCGATCTTGGAAACTAGAAGAGTTAAGAGCTTCAAATTTGCTTTTTTATTTTCCATAGAATTGAACCAAAATTTTAAAAAATTATTTGTCCTAAAGGCAACTGATCAAATTTCATTCGGATTAGGCGACTATATCATATAGACCCCATAGAATTGATTTTTTCGGAATAAATAAGACACTTTTGGATTTCATCCAAATCAAACCAAATTCAGTTTGTGGTCATTTTAAGAGGCCCCAAGTCCGAATTCCTCCGAAGTGTATTTAGAGCAGTTTTTGTATATTTAACAGCGGTTTATTAGACACAGGGCATTTAACTGTCTAGCAAGCTCGACTTTTGTGTTCTTACTTGTTTATATATTTCCTTAATATCAAATTCAAAGAAGAGTCACGATGCTAATTACTCTCCAGTTTTGTGCAATTCAGCATCGTTTTCAAATCCACTTGCACAGTTTCGAAGGAAAGGGGGATTCACATATCTCATACATTTGGCAGATAAGCTTTAGGTAATGTCAGGGCATTCAAGCTTCGCTTGATCATATACAGATTTTCTGTTTGCTGTTTTTTTTGGTAAGTCTACCGCAAGCCCAGCTTTGTTCGGCCCCCGCAATAGCCCCGCCTATGATCATGCAAATAGAAGAGCAAACAATACCCCAAAATTCTTGTCTAACTGGTTTTCACACACTCCGGGCACAAACAAACAAATCTCCGATTACGATCCATAAAAAAACGATAATAAAATAATAAAAAAAATACATATATCATTAGGTGCCTGTTTTTGAGCATTATAAAAATATTGTTTCGGGGATTTTTTTTTGGGTTTGTCTGAAGAGAATTGCTAAGAAAGGGTGGAAACGGAGGCTATCTTACTTTGAGCGGGGAAATTTCAAGCACACTTAACTGCCAGTTGGCAAACATATAATAAAGTTGTCTAGTTTTAATGTTGTCTTTACTGTGGAATAATATATCATTTGTGGAGATCGCAATGGGTTCTCATCGCTACTCTAGAGAGATAAAGTTATTTTGAGCATTATAGTGTATTTTTTTATGACTTTTCAAGATTGTTTTGGTATTTTTGTCATAATTATAATGAAAAGATCAGTCGACTACTTGGTAAAACTTCTGTTGTTCCACAGCGAGAGTCTTAAGAGATCTAAGACCAAGTCTGCAAGTAGACTTATAGATATAATACAGTAATATATTATATACAGAGTATAAAATAAGTCGACGATTGGTAAAAGAGTATAATTTTAGTCGCTTAGCAAGTAAATAAAGCTGCCTAAGTTTTACGCTATACATCTACAAGTGAGCCAAACATTGAGCACTGTTGGTATTACAGGCAACCGATGAATTCACATCCTTCGAAGCCGAAGAAGGTCGCTAGTTGTATATAAGGAGAAGAATTTTGAAGTAAAGTTCAGCTCCTTATTCCACTTACAAGATTTGAGAATTACAAAAATACCGTGTAGAATATACTTTGGTATTTTTCTGATAAACACTTCTTTGGTATTCTATTGTGCAGCTTTTCTCAAATTTATTTATCTCTTAATGTTGTCTCCTCAGCTGGGATCCACCAGGCTAGCTTTCATTTGGCTATCTTGATTCATTCCTACATCTCCATTTCATTCCACTGCCCAAACTTTTTCTCTATCTCTGCATTTTTTCTAATCAAATGAAACTCCAATTAGCAATCGCCTAGGAAATCAAAGTCTAAGCTGAAGTTGAAGTTAAAGCCACTGGAAAAAAATTGCACAATAAAAACCGAAACCGAAACCGAACGAGAAGTAGAAGTAGACGGTGGCAACGTAGCCCTCCGGAAAAGTTAAAGCCGCATGTCCAGCAAAGTTGGCTAGAGCTATGCCAAGCAACAACCATGAATTCTACCAAAGCTGGAGCTGGAGCTGCCGGCGGGGGATGATGGGGGATGCTGGCTGAGGTTTCGGGAGGCGGGAGGCGGCAGTGTCTACTTTTGGCTACAGCGATTTTTCGCCTTTGATAGAAAAACAATTTTTCTACTCCATTTCACGCGTTCAAGGCAGCACAGACGGGCCAGACTAGCAGACAGTGGTCGGTTGGTGAGGGGGCTGCGGTGCTGTGAGGGGATATGGGCTGCTCTCGTCAGCGTAAAGATGTTGCCAAAGCGATAAACGTTCAATTTTTTTTTATATATTTTGTTTTTTTTTTTGGGGAAAATGAAATAACAATAAAAACCAATTTTTTTTAGATATCGAACAACAACAACAAAAATATCTCCTAACACACACACACACAGGCGAAAGTTTTGACCCAAATTTGTTGTTGTAGTTGTTTTTTTTTGTTTGTTAGTGTGTTGTTTGTTTTGTTGTTTCACAGCCCACTGACTTTTTCTAGCAGTGTAATTGTAAGTCCGAGTAGTTTTTCGACAAAGCAAATATAATAAATTCCCATTTTCAATGTCATGACTGGAAAGTTTTGTCAATTAATTCGAGGAAGCGCATTTGATATTGATATTTCATGAACTCGTAGAGAAGATATCTCGCTGCTGCTGTGTAGAACCACAGAGAGAGAGAGAGAGAGAGAGAGAGAGTGTGTGTGCTTAGGGCCAACTGCTAAACACTTTTGTCAATAGGCCAAAATTTGCATTGACGTTGACCAGATCTGAAGAGCGAAGACTACGTCTCTGACTGGTTTTCTTTGTTTAATGGGTCTAAGATGAGACAGCAGATACATTTGAAAGCCAAACTAGAGAAGCTGCGACCTACAACGCGTACATTGCCACCAGCTTCGACCGCAATGACCGTGAATCTCAGCAATTGTAGACTTGGCTGTGGAATACCCCGCCGGAAGAAGAACTAACTGGCTTGAGTGATTGTTAAGGTCGCAGTTGCATCTCTTTTCGGAGAGACACTTTGATGATACAAGTCTTACCTAGCATAGGCCAGCTTCTGATTAATTTGAACAAAGTTATTTGGGTTATATAGATTCAGTTCCATTGGATCAGTTTTAGTGTTGTAAGCTCTTTTACTTTTCATTAAAATCAAGCCAAGTTTGGTAAACATCCGTTTAGCTGATCATATTCGATCCGGATAGTATAACTATGTCATATAGCTGCCATTTAACCAACTAATCCAGTATCAACACTTAAGTTTAGAACGAAATTGTTCTTAGAAGTCTCGTTTTAGGTAGCTGTAGAGCGCGAGTCCAAGTTTTTGTTTCCCATTTCTGCGCTTCATGTCTCACGCTATGCGGGAAGCGGTTTCTTTAAGTCTTCGTTTTGTGCGTGGCTTTAGTATTGCGCAGTCTACAATATCATACAGTTATCATAGCAATTGATATAGTTTCCCCAAAACATTCACAATTACCAAATTAATGCAGAGTTCTAGCACTCATTAGCAGCTCTCTGTGAACGGGAAGGCTGAGTACGGAAAGGGAAAGCCAAAATGCATTTTGGGTTGGGTTTTTTCCACAACAACTGTCAGCGAGAACTGAGGATGACAATTGATATAGAATATAGAAGAAGATATCGAACAAAGCTGAACAAAAGAGCTGGCTATTTCCTTGCATCTGACATTCTTACATGATCGGATAGACTTTCTGTTAGCAGCTCGGACTATTTCCCCACATCATATAATAATACACTAATGTCAGATGATTCATTTCAACCATCATTATAAGTCATTAGGGTGTGCATGTTGTGTCTGTCAGCTTTCAGCTATGAATGGTGTCAGTATTAATTTTACATTCATCTAGTGTTTCGAATGCATTCATGCATGGCTTTACTTTAAACGATTTGGTAAGCAAAAGCAAGCCAATCATTCCAGTCTTTAGTAAGAGATTCAGTCAGAATAACAGGCAGAAGGAAGCGTCTAAGACCCCATAATATAACATATATTCTAGATCAGCATCAACAGCCGAGTCGATCTAGCCATCTCCGTCTGTCCGTCCGTAGGAACACCTAGACCTCGGAGACTATAAGAGCTAGAGTCACCAGATTTGGTATGTAGACTCCCCTTATGGGGCGACAGATCAAGTTTGTTTACTAACGTTTCCACAAAAACAAATATATCTCGGAGACTATAAGAGCTAGAGTTAATCATTCGAAATGTAGACTCGTTTACTCTACCGGAGTAGCGTCCCACTTAGGCAAGAGTAAGCGGGCGAGTGTGAGCGATCATTATTTTGCAACAATTTACTCATTTCTATCCATTTGTTGTTTAGTGTAAGGGAAATTAGTTTTGATTTTCAGGCAACAAAATTTGAGTTTTTAGGAAAACTTTTTGAAACTGGCATTTTCTTGCCATATCACATTATACCCGCATCTGGCTGGGCCACACACCCACACACACAAACGCCCGCATTACATTTTATTGTGTCAACAACAGCCAAAAGTAGCCCAAGTTTCACCTACACAATGCTACCCCAGATCGAACTCCCCTCCTACTCCTGCTCTCTATTGCTACAGTTCCTGTTTCTGCTCCTGCTGCTGCTGCTGCTCATTTACAGCAACGACGTTTGCCACTTCATTGGGCGACAGCCAATTGTATTTTGTATCTTTTGTATCTGTATCTATGTACCGCTTACTCTATCTCTCACTCTCTCTCTCTCTGTCTCTCTCTCTCTGGCTCTGTCTCTTTCTGTGCTTGTGTGTGTTTCGTTTTGTGTGCGAGTTGGTTTGTTTATTTGTCAGATACTTTCTGCTGTTCTGTTTCATCTTCTGTCTTTTTGGCTTTTGCGCTTTTTGTGCGCGCGTTTTTGATGAACATTTTATGATAATTTGTTTTTGACAAATTTTGTTTGTTTATTTACAAGCACACACACACACAAACACCCACACACACACAGCCACACACATGGAAGCATATAAATTTACTCAACTAGATACTTAAAGATATGTTAGCTTACACTGTTCAAGCAGTTGAAATTTAATATTCAAAATGCCGAGAAATAACTTTAGGCTGCTTTTTGTTATAAGAAATATCTTATAGATATCCAGTGACTATATCTTCCTCTATTGAAATCCAATGGATCAGTTCTCCCTCCCAATCAGCCAGCACGCAGTCTTAAGACGACAAAGCCGGTTGGCCTTGCTTTCATATCGGAAGCTTGTAAGGGTTGAACTTATCCAAAGCTCAGAAGTTGCTCATGAATCCCATGTTATAATCTTATAAAGCTATGCCTTGAGCATTCTTCGGAGTCAGCCGATCAGCTGATCTTAGTAAGAGACTGACCTGATCACTTCAGAGTTATGAACAAATGACTTAGTAGTTTGAGACCAATGGAAAGAGAAAACCTTCTTCTACAAGCTCATGTGAAAATTGTTCTCCAAGTGTATCTAGTTAGCTTTCAGCTTGAGCATATGCTTATATCTCTAGAGATACCGTGAGAGGAATGGGAAGAGTCGAGTACTGCTCATCAACACCACACACATATGCATATGTTGGCCATCTCCGTTTTGCTCTGCCACATATTGCATAACCCTTTTAACCCACACACACACATACACACACACACACCACCCCTGCCTATCTGCTCGCCGCACCTTCTCGGGCAGCTCCTGTTACCGCTGCTCTAGTGTTAGTATCCAATACATAGTACTTCTTTACCCGCTGCAATGTTTGTTTTCGAGTTTTGCGTCTGCATTGCGTCTTTTGTTATTATTACATTTTCATAAATGCAAAAACACACACACTCACACTCACACACACACACACACACACACACACATATGTACTTGTTGATAAATTTTCGTAAAGTTTTGTCTGCCATGCGGCTCGTTAGGCTGCCTGTCTAAACCTGCCCTGCCTCGGCCCCCAGCCCCACTCCCTGCCATCCATCACATATTTTCTTGTTGCTGTTTCTGTGCCTTTGCTTTGCCTCTGTGCCTGTGCCTGCGCCTGTGCCTGTGCCTTGGTGTGGCTTCCACTTGTCCTGACTAACTGTCTGATTGTCTGCCTCTGCCTCTTCTTCTGCATTTCTTGGCCTGCCTTTTTCCACATGTCTCCTGTAATTGCAGTAGTCTTTCTTTAGCTCTCCCCTGCCGCCCTGCCGCCCCGCTGGTCCCAGCACTACCGCTGCCGCCTTTTGTCCACCTCACTATTTTATACGCATGAAAAATTGCTTCCAACTGCAAACTGCATGTTGAAATAAGATATTTCAATTTCTGTCATACCCTTTTAGCTGCTGAGAGTCCATTGGTTCTTAGACTAATGGAAATCGCAAACATTCGTGTGCTACCCTCTCCTGTCACCGTTCACCAGTGCTCCCTGGTAATTGCTGTTGAAGAAACCCTCGCAAAAATGGTCATTAGCCTCACTCTTTATTAGATAAAGTTTCCTTAGCTAAATGATGGTGAACGAGAACAAGAGGTAAGATCCATCTGTTCCAAATGAATTTTCTACTATTAGTATTACTTTCCTAGAAATATCCTTTACCAATAACTTAAGCCATATATCACATATGAAAACCATAAGAGTATTTTCGTTAGGCATTTTGCAAAATAAACAAAATCTCCCTTCTGTTTTCTTGTTCAATTCTCTTCTTTCTTTTTTTTTGTATTGTAATTTCACTACTGCAAATGTAATTTTTGGTAGACATGGGGTAGCTGCCCATTGTGTGCGCTAACCCCTTTTAGGCTAAACACCACGCAATCCTGCATCAGGCACTATTGTTTGGGGCCTCTTACAAGCCCCAACATAAGACACGAATATACTCTTACTTAATGCAATTGTTCTGAGAGGCAGCTTCGTGGTTCAATACTTGCCTTGCCAACAACAAAGGGAAGAGACAGCCCGCCACCGCCGCCACCACAGCCACCACGGCCACCACTTTGCCCTCGCCCTCACCGTGCTCATCCTCTGCTGCTTTTCTAGTCTTTCTTGCTCCGTCATCTTTCATTTGTTGCTTGCGCCTTTAGAAAATTATGCAAACAGGACCCAAAAAAATGTATATATATATATATATATATATCTATAAGTAAGCATCAGGGCCTGGGTTTCGGCTTTCAAAAGAAGCGAACAAGGGTTAGAGTTACCGTCTACCTCGAATATAACGCGTGCTGTACAAACTACACTGAACGAAAATGTAGCCGAAGTGAAGTCAGTAGAGAGCAAGCTCAAGAAGTGTGTTGGCAAATCGATTTGTAAAAGCAAAATAAAAGCAGAATTACAAAAGTCCAATGCAGAAATGAGTCCGACGGACTTCTAAAAGTACACAATGGGCTAACCGAAAAACGATAAACTTTTTCTCTCACTTCGAAATAAAGCCAGATAATAATTGAAAATCACTTTGATCTTTAAAGCTACTCAACGGATTTTTTTTCTATATGATATATATAAAGCTATATTTTTCACAAAATCCCGATTTTATAGTATAAGCGCACACTAAGAAGTCATATTGGAAAATGTGAAGTTCCAAGTTGGCTAAAAACCATCGTTGCAGTTTATATGGCACCACGATAGGAAAAATGGGCGGTGCCACGCTCTTTTTATAGTTTCAATCAGCCATGAACGCACTGATTACTGCAGGTGAGAGTGACCAGTGACCAGTGAATTGAAGTCTGAGTCAAACCAACTGACTTGATCTCAGTTGAACACTCTGTTTTTGTGGCGTAGGTGTACACTTAGAAGCCCATTTGAAAATTCGAGCTGTCATATAATGGAATCGATCAATTCTTGGTGTAGCAAACCATTTATAAGACTAGAAAGGAAGGCTATCTTCGGGTAACCGAAGCTTACATACCCTTGCAGATTCAGTTGAATTGATTGAGTTGATTCAGTTGGTTTACTTCGGTTTACTACTAAGAGTTCGTTCCGATTCGGTCAGTTATATGGGAACTATATGAAATAGTGATCCGATCTGGATAAACTTTTGTCAGCAGAAGTAGGGTCTTCTCTGACATATACCAAATTTGGGTTAATTTGGTAAAAAACAACCAATGAACATTCACAATTGGTCTGATCTGCGTAAACTTTGATCTGCAGACGTAGAATCTTCTAAAACTGATATCTACCAAATTTGGTTCAATTCGAATGAGAAACAAAATAGTTGAGTTTACCATAAGTTCATTCCAAATCGGTGAGTTATATGATGGCTATGTGATATAGTGGTCCGAGCAGCTTATGGCACAAAGAAGCTTTAAAACTGAGAGACTAGTTCGCATAGAAAGAGACGGATGCTGATCAATACTTTATATATATACTTTATCTGGTCGTAGATGTTACAAATATCGTGACAAAACCTTAACACCGCTCTGCAAGGGTGTAAACATTGGGTCCTTTGAGTGCACCCGAAGAAATTTCTAGTGTAGTTAGCAATCCTTAGTTGATTGACTTCGCAGTCACATTGCACTCAACTATTCCTTCGGCTGAAATCCTTAAAAAAACACTGCCTAATTATGCAACTACTATGTAACTTCTGAAGTGTAATAAAGTAACCATTTCTGCTAAACCATAAGCACTGGCCTTACGCCAGAGGGAGGAGGGTGGTGGGGGGATGAGAGGCCGAGTTGGGGACCTATGTAAACTGCATGGGCGTCACTGTTTTGGGGCGTGCCCCAACTCCTCGTACTCGTATTTCGCCCAGGGGGCTGAGGCAGCAGCGGCGCTTAAGAACTTAACATTCGCACAATGGCAAATGCGCCGGCGGTAGAGTCCGGGGGGAGTGCGTTGTATGCCAAGCAAAAGTTATTCTTCTTCGACTCAACTGCCGTTGCCATTGTTGTTGTGGTTGGGGTGACAAAAATGCCGCCGCCGCCGCCACCGCCGCCGCATGTCACAAGAAGCTGAAGTTGTAGCAGAGGCAGAAGCAGAGGCAGAAGCAGAAGCAGAAGAACCATGCACTATGAGCCATGTAAGGAAATGAGCCAAATTATGGCAAATTGTTGGCAAAAGTATTTAAAATGAGTTTATTTTCATTTCAGTGTGTATGTGTGTGTATTCGAATGTCAATGTGTGTGTGTGTGTGTGTGTGAAAAAAACAAAGTTAGTCGACACAAACTTGTAAAGCGATCAGCAAAAGGGCGAAGCCTGCTTTGCAACTGGTTGCAAAGTTAGTTTATTTGCAACATTTTATTTTTGTATTCCAAGCCGCAATTAAAATGCGATTTAAAACAAAAAGGAGAAGGAATATAAGCCTTACTTGTGCTCTTCACAAACATGTTAAAATTGTATAAGTTGTATAAGTTTCTAAATCGAATGGTTTAAAAGATATGAAGCTCTTCTGTCTTGTGTTCTATACCTGCTCCTGCTTCTTCTGCTTTCAGGTTGCTTGTTCTCAAGAACGTACTTGATATTGGCATTGTAGGTGGCCCCGGATCACTGACATTCATATGTAGGCTAAAGCTCCAAAAGTTGGCGGTTCGAGCTCTCTGAACTTTGGTTCAGGCTTCGAATCGTAATAATGTTTAATGTTCAAGTTTCATCAATACTCTGGCGAGATTATAAGAAGGCAGCCCTTCAGTGGACACGAACCAAAGCCAACTCCAAGGCACAAGTTCATTTGCATATTCCTTAAAGACTGTAATCCAAGCACATACCTTACCCTAAGATTGAAGTCACGAAGCTATAACTTTAAAGCAAAGATGACCAACAGAGAGTGATTTGTCTGAGATTTGGTAAAGCGAATCTTTAGTGTGTGCCTAAGCAACTGCCTCCCACCTATTGCCGTTGGGCCTGTGCGTTGTTAATGAATCAGCAAGTTAAGCCAAAGACTTATATATAGAAAGATGTACCATTGTATAAAATATAAGGCAACGGTGAGCGGAATTCCTTCACGAAAGCCACACAGCAATTGCGTGCAAGAAACGACTGCATATCCTGTTCAGAAAGGTCAAATTAAATGTGTATATAAGCACTTACTTTAAATGAACGATGAGTGGAATCAACTGAGTGCATTTTGCAATAATAAGGAGAATATAATTTGGAAAAAGAAAAATCCAAAAAGAAGAAAGACAAAATATACACAAAAAACTTTAAGTTTCATACAATTTGCTCTAACGTGCCGTGCCGTGCCGTGCCGTGCCGCTCAACGCACTCACAACTCACACATACTCGTAACATATAAATGGCAACTCGATGAGACACTCAAAACCCTCACTCACACACACACAAATGCACACGCACACGCACACAATTATGAGTCAAGCAAAGCGACCTTTAAGTGTAAAACAAAATTGTTGAAAACATAACAACAAAAATGTAAATCCTTTCAATTGAAATGTAACAGCCACAGCACAAGCCACACCATGATAGAGATGGGTAAGGCGGGATGCGTGCTGGGCGGGGGTGGTGATGCTGTGCGGTGCTGTGCGATGCTGTGAGAGAAGCTTGAAATGATGATGCTTTTGGCTTGGCTTACGTTTTTTTTTTTGGGGTCGCTCTGGCAACAACTTGGCTCGTCAGCAGCTTTTTGCTTGTTTGCGTTTCTAAGTTATTGTTACGGCTGCCAACTGGCTTAACGCGCGGCAAGTCCAAGACGCAGAACAACAGACAATCTACTAAATGGGGCGGTCTGGGGCAGACGTAGTGCAGAGTGGCGGGGGGGTATTATGTGTTAGTGTTTGGGGCATATGCGTGCAGCATAGACTAGGACACAACACAAACACACACACACACAGAGAGAGAAAGTGAGACACTCACACGCACACACAATCTCGAGTCTAACTTCTGGAAATTTGAGTGCCGTATGGGGCACAGTGCGTATGCTTGATATACATGATAAACAACATTATTGCATTGCATTAGGGTTGATGTTTGAAATATGCTGAAGTTTTATAATTAGACAACAATAATAACTAGAATCAGGTAGACTTTGTAGATGTAAATTTCACAAAGTTGGTTGAATTTGTGATTAGATATGAAGCTCATTTAGTTGTCGCCCTTTTGAAGTAGTAAATTTGTTGTATGTCAAAGTGCACTGCAGCTGCATTACAAAGTATTCAATGAAATTTTATAATCTAGAGAAGTGGTGGACATATAGTGGATCTTTCGGCTCCCAGAGATCTTGCCGTTATGTTATGTCAACTGCACAAGAAGGTTGTCGATCACCAAAAGACCTAACAGCGACTATTTGCCTGCGGTACGGCCGCAAAGCAATGCTTCGCAGGCGCCTTGGCGCTATCTATATCCTCCTGTTGCGCTCAGCACGTCTGAGCTCCGTTGTAACAGCCGCTGCGAAGGCACTGGCTGCCTCGCGGTTCTGGCTGGACTCCAGCATGCAGGGGATTAGGTTGCCTGGTGAGATTGGACCACATATGACTTCCTCCAGAGTCGACCTGTGCGAGGCGAGACTCCCGCACTCGAAGATCACGTGGTACGGGCTTTCCACTGCGTCGCCTTCGCACCATCCGTTTAGTCATGTCCAAACCATTTGAGGTAGCTCCAAAAGCAGCCATGCCCAGAAAGAAGCTGCGTTAGGGGGAAGTTGACTTCGCCATGTTTTCGACTTACCCATGTTGCCAAGTTTGGGATAAGTTGATGTGTCCATCGCCCTTTGGATGACCGATCCCAACGTTCCTGCCACCTTGTGATACTCTGCTGTTGTCTCAAAACGCATGAGCTTTCTGTAGTGTGGGCTTCTACGTGAGCTCCGGCTACAGCACGAAGCTGCTCTGCCTCCTTGACTAATTCCTGAAATGGAAGCATCGCTGCCAGGACCAGAGCTGTCTCGTCCGAAATGGTTCGGAAGGTACTGAGGACCCGTATGGCGCTTAGGCGGTAGGTCGCGCCAACGCCTCGACTGTAGCTTGAAACCGCCATCGCTCGGCTCCAAATAGGTGCTGCATGGAGGATGATAGCCCTATTTACTCTCATGGGTAGCCACCGACGCTGCTGTATTGGACCTCGCGTGTTCAACATTATGCGGGAGAGAGCGCGACAGCCGCCTTTTTGTGAACGTGTTCTTATGGCCCGTTTTGAGGCAATCGGAGTGTTGCCTACCAGTATGCTTGCAGTTTCCACTTTCTTTCGGCTGCTGACAAGAAGTGCTTCAGTGTTGTGCGCAGCCAGCTCTAGGCCTGCCTGCGCCGCCTCAGCTCTCCGCAGGTCGACCATTACGTCCATGGCAAAGTTGCTGGAGGCCTGCCAGTTCTCCGCGCTCTTCACCATGGACGGGATAACGTTCGCCACCGAGATCTCGGATCTCAATTCCTGTTCCAGTTTTCATCGCTGGAACAGAATGTTCAGAAATTGAACATTATATGTTCGGCATCTTCCAGCACTCCTTGGCTACACCATGTACATTCCTCTGATGGCTCGTGTCCAAAACGATGCATGTAACTACGAAAGCAGCCTTGCCCGCTAAAAAGCTGAGTCAGGTAGTAGTTTACCTGGCCGTGCTTTCTACCAGTCCAGGCTTGGAGATTGGGAATGAGACGGTGTGTCCACCGGCCCCCTTGGTAGACTTATCCCACCGTTCCTGCCATATCTGCAGTGTCTGTATTTGTGTGTGTAAAAACGGTTCCCCAATATGCTATAACTATAATCTAGATATAATCTAGATCTTATGACTTTTATACATATAGATAAGCAAATCTTTCGGACTCACTGCGAAACTACTACTTAAATGTAAATGCTTAATAATTAAGTAATTAATTTTGGAATCGATCTGCTTGTAGAGTTTTGCTTTGCAGAATGTCTGGTCTTCCTATATATGTAGCTATATCTTCAACCCGAACATCACCGCTAAGCTACGAACTGAACCCCTTGTAAGTGTATGTGTGTGTGCATCGCTGCTCTTGACGCATCTCATTTGCCTTACTTCTCCAAGGTCTCTCTTTCCCCCTCCGCTCCAAACAACAGGTGCAAAAGTGAGACCAAAAAAAAAAAGGAAAAAGTGCAGGCACAAAGGCAAAGGCAAAAGTTAGTAGAAACAACAAGAAGTAAAGGGCGTAGAACAAGAAATTGTGCCATAAAGGCGAAAATTGTCGAGCAAATAAAGGCACAGAGAGGAAGGGAGGGGGCTTGTGGCGAGGGGAAATATACAGAAAAGACAATGAACAAAGAGACGCCAAGAGGATGCGAACGAGAACAACAATAACAATAGCTGACAGAAACAGAAGTGTCAGTTGACCATAAAGAGTGAAAGTTAAAGGCGAGCGGGGGTGTACTGCGGGGCAACATGATCAAGTAATCATTAAAATAGGCTAAAGATGGAAATGCCCTTACCTTTGCAAGGGAAGGTGTGTCACAGGACACAAATACTTCTACACACATGCAATGGTTCAATTTTGGAGCGGAAGGATAACTCGCTTTTTGGGCGAGAAGGTGATCACCTTCACCAGGCAGACAGACACATGGCAAAATGTGACCTCAGCCCCATTTGATATCTACTGACTACGCCCATGGCCTGCCCTGGCAAACAACTGGCACTTGATTTACTTTACATAAACCTTTCAAGGATTTTGTAGATCTTTACGTTTGGCGGCACCGCCCGCTGTTTTTTGACCCTCCTCTCGACCAATTTAATTAAAATGTGTCACAGGCCGCTCTGCTGGGCGGAGCAACTACAATTCATGTTTGCTGCCCTCAAAAATTGTATTGGACACTGGACTGGCAGAGGGGAAAGGGCGGTCGGGAGGGGGGCGAGCAGGCGTCGCAAAAATGTCAAATTGAAACATTTCCCACTCTGACAGACTTCAGACGCTGACGCTGACGCTGAGCACCATGTTTTCGGACCAGAGTGCAACGGCCACAGAGGAATGCCGTTTTATGGCTAAGGGCGGCAGGGCGGCAGGGGGGGAGAGAGAGAGGGAATGTGCTACTAGATGGCTCGTCATTAACCATAAAAACTTCATGGCCTGCCTGCTTGCTCTACATGCAGCAGTCACTTGCTTTTGGGTCACACTCCATAATCAGAGTGGAGGTTTCCTGATCCTGGATCATTTTATCAAAATATTTTCTGAGCATTCGCATGAATGAATGACAGACGCAAGATATGATATTAAATTTTTAACAACCTTTTAGAATTCCATATATTTTCCAATCCTCCGAACCATTTTCTCTCTGTTTTCCCTGTGAACATCGTGCCGCCCTTCAGTCCCGCAGACTGCGTTGGTTGCATTTTCTTCGTGCAAACGGGACGTTTCTCTACTGTGTGAGCTCCCATTCTTCGTGAGTTTGATATTGCACCTCTGCTGAGGTCTCATCAGATAATACGTAAATTCCACGGACCTCTTAAGATCGATATAAGTATGAAAAATTTCATAACGATCGGTGCAATATCTAAGGCCAGTGTTGGGCACGTAATGACTTTTTCGGCTTCCAATATTTTTCTAAAATTTCTGTCAAATATGAACGAAGCGTATGAACAGCTTCGTTGTTTTCATTTTTTTTTTTAATTTTTTTTATTTTTATTATTTTTTGTTGTTAATTTTGCTTTGTGACAATCGTCAACTGTCTTTCTGTTTGTCTGTTTTGTGCTCTCCACATCGCGCGCTCTGCCATTTGATAAGTTTGACAGCGGCTATTCGCCTCCGCCTCTGCCTCCGCCTCTGCCTCGCCTTGCCAGCATCATCCAACACCTCTTTGCCTTTGCCCCCATTTCGCCAACCCCTCCCTGTGTTGTGGACAATTGTTGTGCAAATAAGCCTTAGTCGGGCGTCAAACTGAAAATAAATGAGCCAAAGTGGTAGGAAGGCAGTCAAGTACGAGTAGTAGGTGCAGTGGTGTGTCGGGCCAGGGGCGGGCAGGGGCAGGGGCAGGGGCAGGGGGAACACTTTCTTGTTTGCCGAAATGAAAGCAAATTAACTATCTTCACGCTGAGTTTTTGTGTTGTCGTTGTCGTCAAGAAATGAAGCTGGTTGCTGAATGAATAGCAGGGAAACAACGGAACAGAGGACATAGCACAGAAGGGGACAGAAGGGGACAGAAGCGACAGAAGACAGACAGACAGAGAGACAGAGAGAAAGACAAGGCAAGACAAGACAGAAGACAAACGAATTCAGACTTGAGGCGGGCTGGCTGCTACTTGAAAGAGCTGTCCTCACGTTGACAACTTTGGCTCCTTCTTGGCTGTCATTAAATGTAAATATTTACTCAAATTCCTCATCGCAGCATATGGCGATTGAATAATCAAAATGCTTTACTTTCTTAGTTTCCACAAAGTTGTCGGAAATCGTAGGATATATTCCATTTATAAGGAGGAATGCCTTTGAGTCTTCAAGTCTTCTTGTTGAGCAAATCGGTTCTGTTGTAGAAATCATGGCATCATGGCACATTCGGAAAGCTTCCATTCTGTGGTCCAACATTCAGAGTGGGTTCGAAATATTTGGAATATCTAGACAAATCCTCCCAAAATTGAATCAACAGTTCAAAGCTTTGGCAAAGTTTAGCTTACAGCATTTTTAAATGGTTTTCTAGAGCCGATGAAGGCTGTTGGCCTTTGAAGTAGCCAAAATAATTCAATTAATTAGCCTTGGCGGCGGCGGACACGCTTAGGCTTAAAGTGCGAGTTGATGCTAAATGCCATGTTAAAGCATTAAAGATGCCCGACCATCTGTCTGTCTGTCTGTCTGTCAGTCTGTCTGTCTGTGTTGTCCTCCTATAGGGGTGCCTGCCTGGCCTGGCGTGGCATAAACAGTTGTGGCTCTATGTCGTGGGCCCGAAATTTACATGCAAACAATGGGCATTGGCATAAACAATGACAAAAGATGATGATGCTCTGACGATGTCCGCCACGCTTGGACACGCCAGCCAAATGCCCCCAAAAGAAGAAAGAGGCAGACGCTGCTTTCATTGTCTCTGTCTCTCAGACCGCCCAGACAGGCAGACAGACAGACGGGCAGCAGTTGGTGGAAAGGGGAAGATGCATCGACGTCGACGTCGACGTGGACGTGGACGTGGACTGGACATCACGTTCCATATGCATATACATATATGTGCCTTGGCTTGCCTTGACTTGGCTTGCTTTGGCATCACATGGTCTGGTCTGGCTGCATCCATAGATCTATTTTACGCTTTTTGGGCAGCATCAACAACATGACGCTTATCAGAGGAGGCCACGCCATGCCGCGCTCCCTCCAAATGCAGATTAGTTTCGAAATGTATGGTCAGAGGCAGTGGCAAAGGCTCTGCCTGCCTGCCTGCCTGCCTGCATTGTTGACATTGGCAAATGTTAGACCTCGCCTCGGCCCGGCATTATGCCATCCACTGCCATCCAGTGAGTCATGTAAGCCGTTCCCAAATATCAGAAAAAAACGTCCAAATTAAGTCTTTAAAACAGGCGAAATTCAACGCTATTTCACGGAATGAAAGACCTTATTTACCTGTGTTAGATGAGCATCATCTTCTATCATCCAAGCTGTACGTCAAATCAATCGGTTGGGGACAACTGTCCCAATATGCATTTGCGAGACTTGTCCAATGATAACACTAATATAAACTAGCAAAGTTAAATAAAGTTAAAAATCTTGACTAATCTTCAGAGCTAAAATATGCCAGGACACTTTGAAACAGTTTTTGGTTTGTAAAGAACAGATTTTTAGGGTAGAATATATATGAAAAGCAAGGGGAGAAAGTAGTCTGCCAGTGACTTGTTTTCATTTTCAGCGATTTTCAAATCAATTGGCCGGCACAAATACACAGCTCCCCTACACCGCCGTCTCCGTCTCCACCTTCGCCGAAAGCAAGGGCCGGCGCGCTTCAACATTGTAATTGTGTGTGAGAGCGCACGTGTGCCTCTCTATCTGTATATGTATATGTATATGTGTGTGTGTGTGTGTGCGTGTGTTCGAATGTGAGTTGTGCTTTGGCGGCATTTACTTAGTGCAGTAACATAAATTACCACACACAGACACACGCACACCAGCACAGGGGCTCAACAACCGCAAGAGGCAATGCACTATGGAGAATTTGGATTGGAACTTGGAATAAATTCAGTTTTGAAAATATTTAAAATTAACGTAATATTTGGAATCCATACACTGTCATGTTACATAAGAGATTTTCCAACACTGGCGTCAACTCTTGAGCTAAGAGCTATCAAAGTCAGCTGTTTAAAGAAAGCCAGCTTCTTAAGAGTCTCGCAGAAAAACACAAACTTCTGATGAATATTAATCGGCGTGGCTTGTACTATATGTTGGCAGATCTGTTTTGTTTATGTGTTCTGTATTATGTGGTCTCTCGAGTCATTTAAGAACTTGTCTAAATATAAATTTTGTAATCAAAAGTTGTCTTTGTAAAGCAGACATGCGACTATAGGAACTTCGTAGATTAATCAATTATGAATTAAGAGATTTAAGCTGAAGGTGTGATAATTGTGAATTAACCGCATGTCCATGATATAAAGAGATACAGATTGGATGAGCTGTCATGGGAACAATCCCACATAAGTGAGCTACACTTTATATTAAGCAAGTAAGAACGCTATAGTCGAGATGCCGACCATAAGATTCTCGTACTCAGCATTTATGTAATATTCAATACACTCAAAAGTATGCAATACTTCTTTTTTGGGGTGCTCAAGCATTTATAAACCAAGTTTCATCTACAAGCGATAAAATTTGTGGGATATATAAAGTTTTTATCTGAGGAGGCATGGCAAAATCCTAAAAAAACTTGACCTGACGTCCTACAAGCGAAGCCTACATACCAAATTTGGTGAACCCCAGTTCTTATAGTCTTCGAGATCTAGGTGGTTATTCAGATAACGTTTTTATCGATTTGCGGGGTGTGAGAGGAAGCTTCCTCCATACCAAATTTGGTGACTCTAGCTTTTATAGTCTCTGAAATCTAGGAGTTCATATGGACGGACAGACCGACATGGCTAGTTCGACTCCGCTGTTGATGCTGATCAAGAATTTATAGGGTCGGAGACGCTTCCTATTGCCTGTTACATACATCTGCACGAATACAATATAATCTTGGTAAATCTTCGGGTTGTAATTGATTTCAAGAAACTATCAAAATCGCCCATAGTGCAATGGCAACGGCAACCTCTGCGACATAATAAACGGTAGCCAACATTGCCAATGTCCCTGTCCCTCGCTGCTGCTTCTGCTCCTTTTACATTAACCCCCTCCCCCCACACTTTCCCGTGGTCAATCCTTTGCATGAACCTGAACCGCAGACGTACCGCCGCGCATTTTGGCGAACTGCAACGTTTTGTGGCTTACAAATTATTTACTTAATTGCCAACGAAATGTGTCTAATGAGCCCGAAACGCAACGGCAACGCGGCGACAAAATCACGAATGAGCGGCAAATCTGTGACTGAACCAGAGCGGGATAGCGGGATAGGTGCAGAGAGGCAGACCAACAGACAGACAGAGAGACAATGACAATGCCATGGGCATGTGAAAACGTGATTGTGAAAATGTGAAACGTGATTTAAAAATCAGCCAGGAAGACAGCCAGAGCGAGAAAGAGAGAAAAAGAGAGAAAAAGAGAGAGAGATGTATATTAATCTCTTTTTCCTTACTAGCTGACTGACGAACAATGCACAGCCTAAGCCATAAGAACTAGACGACTAAAGTTTTCACAAATAAGATCGAAAGTCGTAGGGAAACCGTTTTGCAATTGTCAAAATTTCCTTACAAATTCACCAAATACACACACACAGCAACATTAGCCAATCTCTAGAGACAAAATCAATCCCGGTGAAGCTCGATCCAATTCCATTTCCTTCTCGCTCCGGCCGATCCCGATCAGTAATTTTGCTTCCAGTCCCGTCCGATCCAGGAAATGTTAAATGTTTCCGGCGGGTCCTGAATCTAACCTGAATCTATACAAAAACAAGAAAGTGAAGCTAGCTTCGGCTTGCCGAACATTATATACCATTTACATTGTAAAATTATAACCGATCTAGATCAAATCTGAAAGGAGTAGATACAAGGGATACAAGACGAATTTGTTTTAATTTGGATGAAAGACAGAAAGTTATGATCCTAAATGTTTATTCTGGAACAATCGGTTATATGGGAGCTATACGATATAGTTGTCCGATTTGGATAAAACTCGAACATTTCAGCCTTGCAGCTTTTAAGACTTCTGAGATCTTTGTGTAGAAAGAGACAGAGCGACGGACGTGGCTATATCGATTCCCCTTGTCTTGCTGATCAGGAATATATATACTTTATATAGTCGGAAAAGTTTCCTTCTATGCGTTGCAAACTTCCTGACAAGGAAGTGCGTTACCAAAATCGTGTCAAAGTTATAAATCCATCTGCAATTTTGTAATTTTACTCTATTACAGTTTTGTCACGATATTTGTAACGCATAAAGTATATATATTCCTGATCAGCATGCCAATTCGAGACGATATGTCCATGTCCGTCTGTCTGTCTGTCCGCCCTCCTATCTGTCCGATAAAATTGGTACTTTATTCGACTAACTAACATGCCATAAATACATTGCAAATTTCTAAGTTATATCGGCAAATATTTCAGAAATCCCGATTTTGACCAAACATATTTTAGATCTCACTTCTGCCCTATCCCTGTTAAAATGGCTCAGACCGTCGAAATTCAACATCAACCAATTCATTTTTATTAGAAGAACTAGAAGTTTCATTTGAATACTTCAAGCTTTCCTGATATTTGATATATTTACATATATTTTTTCGCGTAGATTAGATTTCCTAATCAGGCTGTTCCTGCCCATTGGAATGATGAAACTTGTCTTTTCTCATCCCAAACACTAGTTGAAATATTTGTAAGTTAAATCTCTGGACCTAAACAGATAATCAGTTACTATGAATTTCCCACCTTTGACCTCAATTTCCACATATGGGTAGCTCCTAAACGGCTTATTAGTGCTCACGTAAGCCATGAGATCGGATTTGTGTGAAAATCTCAGACTCTTAGCTTCTAAAGTGTGGCCTGCGCCTTGTTACCCAGTGGGACAGTTAGTTGGGACCTGTTTACATTCCTTTGTCTAAAGTACTTATGTGTTTGCATGTGCTCAATGGAGCTTCTCTATATAATACTTGTATTTCCATTTAGCATATGGCTATTGATATGGATAAACGTCAATTTGGAGCGTGCAAATTTCAAATTTGGTGAGCAGTTAATTCCCTCGTGAGAGAAAATTCAGTACGCCAAGTGCATTCCTGCAAATCAGCTTAGATGTGAAATCAAAATAAGGAAAAACTGAGATGCGAAGAGTAATTTTCTACTGAATTGTGAGATATACACAGTCCAGATATGTTCATCAGGCCGTTCGGCTGGTGTTATTTTGGACACACAAATTTCACGAAACGAGCAGTTATAGATTGGACAATCTCTCCACTCCTGTGGCTTTGGCTGAAGAGCTAAGAACGCTGAAACTCACACCTGTAGATACTTTCTAGTATAACAAGCTGCTCATCCTGGATAAGTTCAAAGAGTCAAAGATTCGTCAGCGGAAAGAAACTGTTTCGATTATTATAATGCCCAACTTTTCATTGTGGTTCTTTGTACCAAGAGCAGCCAACGTGATCACTTTTCTGTCATCCGAGCATCAAAAATGCCTAAGAACAAACTTATAAAATGAACAGCCAATAGCAATAACACAAATATCGATTCTGTGGACTGACTTTTCACTAGCAACTAGCCAAGTTTTTGTAACATAACATATGGTGCTGGCCAGGCATTGTATTCTATTACATCACCGATGGCGACTCTTTACGTGGAGAATGGCTTAATGAATATGGCGCTGCGTTGGGCCTCACTTCACTAAACAATAAATCAGCAAAAAGCTATTCTTTGCCAGACAAAATAAAGTAATTTTACGTTTTATAACTCTTATATAACTCACCTTATTACTTATGACCAAAACAAGAAAGGAAAGCTTCGGCTTGGGGCCTCCTCAATTGGTTACAAACCGAATTTGTTTTGATTTGGATGAAAAACAGGCGAACGGATAGACGGACAGACGGACATGATTATATCGATTCCTGTCATGCTGATCAAGAATATATATACTCTATATAGTCGATAACACTTTTTTCTATACGTTGCAAACCTCCTGAATGGTATAAAAACAGCTTTCGGCGGGCCTTGCGAGGGGACCCCTACTGGGGGTCACCTCAATGGTAGTCGCACATCCTCGGGTTAAATAAATTTATGGTAATATACAATCAAAGTACATATATATTGTGTATTCCTATGTATATTCAAATTTGGCTGCATTGTATGATGACGACCTCTGAGCCACCCCTTCCCCTACCCACCCCACCCCACCAAAACCAACTAAACGACCGTTGGAAACTGCTGCACTGCACTTGCCATTGACACATTTTGTTAATCAGCTAATTTTTGTACTGCAGTTTATATATGCTCATTGTTATCACAACTCGCATTATTCTGGTGGTTGTCTTTGTTGTTGTTGTTGTTGTTGCTGCAGTATATCAATTGATAACATATATTTTATAATGCAGCGAAATTTCCACATTGCCAGAAGCTGCAAAAACCAACAATTTTTAGGGTGGACTTTAATTATCCATATTTGGCTTTTGGTTTTGGGAAATTTTAGGGCCAAAACCAATTCGTAAATTTGCCATCATAAAGAGTTTGCATTTGTGTGTGTGTGGGTGTATGTATGTGCGCACTGGTGAGATGTGTGGAAGGAAGCAGAGCTTGTATGAAGTAGAAATTATAGTGTGTCGATTAAATTAGTTGACATTTACCAAGTCAAATGGAGTCGAGTTTCAAATTTTGTGGTCACTTTTTATTTTTATTTCACTTCTGGGGAAACTCTGAGAAATGGCATAGCAAAGAGAGTGGAAATGGAAAAATGCTTTGAGCCAAAGTAATTGCAAAAGCAAGCTGTCAAAAAGCCCAAAGATAAATACCAACAAAAGCAGCTGGTGAAGCAAGTATGAAGCAAGTGGAAGCAAATGAAAATGAAAACGCTATGAAAATACAAAATGCGAAATGATTTTCTTCTAAGTGCAAATTGCGTTTTAATTAAAATATAAAAATAAAATCTACACAGCAGCAGCAGCAGCAGCACCAGAGATAAGCAGAAAAAAGGGCCAGCACAGACGGCGGTGGCAAAGCTACCAAAGGGCCACAACCACAGCACACCACCCACACCACCCACACCACCCACACCACCCACACCACCCACACCACCCACACCACCCACACCACCCAACCCACTCAACAACTCTCTCTCTCTCTAAAAAAAAAAATACAAAAATAATAATTAAAATTTAAAAAAATATAAATAAACTTGGCGAAATGTTGAAATGCCTCTCAGCTCGGCATGATGATGACAATGATGTTGATGTGACAGCTGGCTGTCATTGAGTGTGCAACTCAAGCCCAAGCACTCCTAACCACTGTCCCACTCTCTCAACCCCTCCCCCGCTTCCTGGTAGCCCTGCCCTTGCCAACTGCGCTACGTGCCAAAGTATTAACTGTTCTGTCTTCGCTTCTAAGCTGGCAAATTGCGTAAATGTCACATTTCCATTTTATTTTTCAAAAACGTATTTATATACCCCGCCGCACTGCCACAGAGCCAACCACTGCCCTTTCCCTCAAACAGCTATACACTTCTCCTAAGACATTTCCTTATCAGCGTTTTATTTTTTGACAAACAGTTTTCCGCTTGCTTTTCGCTTTGGCAACGCTTTTCTCGCGCCTTGTCCAAAAAATCTTCGCCTTCTCCCTTGAAAACTTTTTTAATTGAGTTTCTTTTTTGTGTACAGCCTGGCTGGCTTCTAACTAGCTACCAGGCGCCCTCGAGTCCAGTGTCCAGCCAAGCATGGTCAGGTCCAGCCTCTGTCAGCGGTGGCGGCTACCTAATATACCCAATGAAATTTAAAGCGGCTTAGCTTTTGACCAAGCCATGGATGCCTGCGCATTCAGAGAGGTCTACGAGGTGGGGCCAATGTCAGGGGGGTATGTGGCAGCCACAGCACTTAGGACCTAATATCTAAATTAACAAGTTGGTCCTGAGACATAACCATCTATTATGGTATTTATGGCCATAAGACTCTAGGCAATTTTTTGGCTCGATATGCTGGACTTTGGCCTACAAATACTTCTTTAATCTTTAGTCCTTTTCCATGGACTCTCTACGAAGATTTTATATATATGAAGCAGAGCCCATTAATGACTAAATACGCAGTCGATCAATCAAAATTGCAGCAGTTTGTGTTTTTTTTTGAGTCGTGATGTTGAAATCCTACCTCAATCATTTGGAATGACTCGTGTTGCCTTGAAATTGTGTTCCTCTCATACTTGTTTACTAACTGAACGCTCTACACATTGTAAGAGTGGACACAAAAAATGATTTGAGCTGGCGTAGCTCGTGGACAAGGTGCACTTGGGTGGAGTATGTTCATGACGATGATTGTCAGAGAGTGAGAGTGAGCGGGGTCAAGAGAGCTTGAGGTCTTTCCATAGTAGGCCAGTTTCTTTGACCATATAAAGTATATATCTTTTTGATCAGCATCACAACTGGATCCGAGATCCCAGAAGTCAGCTACAGAGCTGAAATTTCATATGGCAGGACCCACATTTAGTAGAAAAGGATGTAAAAAGACGCATACCGTGATGTTTTCCTTGCAGCATTTTACAACATTTTATTCATTCTAAAATTATAAGTGATTTGAATACGTTCAAATTATTTAAGAAGGAGCCAAGTGTATCACATGTACGAACACGATTTTCATGTCGCAGAACGGAAACGGCATGCAGTATCCAAACACAGGCTAGAGAGGATCCGCGCAGTTGTAAATACTGAGCCCTGCATATCCTTCTGCGGATCGGGAGGCAGAAGTTCGCTTCCGGGCTGGATTTTTCCTTTGTTATACATATCTGAATGGTGAATAAGCTTTCCTTGCTTAGTTTATACATCATTTACATTGTGGTGTGAACATTAGGTAAATACCTTTGTAAATGTTTTTCTTTGACAAGCTCGAGGTCACGTGAGTGAGGTTAAAGCTAAATTTGCAACTCACAGCCAAACCTGAGTCCCATCTCACTATGTAATAGCAATCGACAAGTAGTAACAGAATTCATTAACTCTTCTTAGACGTTAGGGTAAACACTTCTAGCTTCGACTAGTGCGAGTAGTCATATGACCCTTTGCTTTCTGATAAATGATTCCTTTAGCGTGTTAATGGCATTCGTGCCAGGCCTAACGTCGAGCGACTCACGAAAGTGCATTTAGTATGGAAGAAAACTTTGAGGCCACCAACTTTAACTTTTAACGGCAGCCTACACGCGCCGTAGGAGCAGTCTCCGCTTTGACCCCCACCTAGCATGTGCCTCGTCTCAGAAACACTCTAACAAATCTGTTAGCATTCTCTCTACTCTACATTTAACCCTCCTGTGGCAGTCAATGAAGTTGCAAGTCGCCACACATTCTTCCCTCTAACTGCTCATTACTCTGCTGTTTGCCAAAATAGTCAAAATTCAAATGTAAATACAATTCGTTGTATCGAAGAATATGTTTGACCAACTTAACCACATTTCCTTTTCTTTTCGTGTCTTAATTGGCGTCATCGTATGAGTCGTCGACCAGTTATCACATTATAGTTCACACAAACACGCATAAGCGGGGGGAAGTGTGTGTATATATATGTATATATCTCAACATATGTATGCATATGTGTGGCTGTGGCTCTTCTAATGGTTGGGGCCTGGCTATCGCTGTCATAAAAGTAATTGAACTACGAACCACTCGGCATGTATTTATTGATTAAGCAATTAACTAAAATTACACTAAATACACATAAGATACATCTCGAATACAGTCACAAACACACACACACACACACACACACACACACACACACTCACAGGGGCACACTGTATGGCGGGAGTGATGGTGAAGAGAGGAGAAGGTACAAATAGTACACTTTTAGCCCTTTTATAGCCATTAAAAGCCAGAACCACCACACACACACACACACACACACACACGAATACACATGCAGAACTCTTTCTTTGTGAGCGAATGCCTGTGTAAATATCGCATGCCAGCACATACGCAATGTCCAATGGAGATAGATAGACACTGAAAGAGAGAGAGAGAGAGAGTGAAAGAGGGAAGGGGAGGTGTAGCAAGGTATAGATAGAATCGCCACAGTCATAGTCATAGTCAGAGTCAGAGTCAGAGTCAGACTATAGCCAATAGCCATGTGCTATTTATGCGAAGCACACATACTATGAGCCACAACACAAACATCAACCCAGTAACGCGACCTCACCTAACCCTAACCCCAGCGAGGAGACCCCGACCCCTTAGCTAGCCCCCCGCGACCTCAGTCAACACACATATTGGCCAACGCAAAGGTTGACTTTTGTTTTTTTCCGGCCAATGTTTATAGGGAAAGTGCTTTGTAAAGGCCTGAAGGCATTGCAATCAAACAGATATTTGGGAAATGTTCTCAAAATATCAAAACTCATAAAAAGGAAGTACTAATAATTATACTGGTGCTCTTTAGAGTAAACAAATAAATAGTAGGGAAGGTAAAAGGAACTATAAACTATATGTAGACTTCATCGGCATCAGCAGCTGAGTCGATCTAGACCTGTCGGTCTGACTCTATGAACACGTAGATCTGGAAGACTAATAATGCTATAACCGTCTCGCACAATTTTTGTCACATTTACTTGAAACTGAAACGGTCTGAATATATCTATAAGCATATAGCCCACCGATGCCAACTTTAAGTACGGTCGAATAAGAGTTGTGGACAAAATTGCAAAAATAACAGGAAAGGATGGCTAATTTTGGGTAACCGAAGGGTAACATACCCTTGCAGATTCAGTTGAAATTCTGTCGGCATACTAAGAATTCATTCCAAACCGGTTGGTTATATGGGAACTATATGATATAGTGATCCGATCTGAATAAACTTTGGTCAGCAGACGTAGAGGCTTCTAAATTGATATTTACCAATTTCAGTTCAATTTGGATAAAAAAAAAACCATCAATTTAGCTAAACTAAGAGTTCATTCCAAATCTATATGGGAACTATATGATATATATGGGAGCGATATGATACAGTGATACGATCCAAATGAAATTAAGTTAGCACATGTGGAGGCATCTGAACCAAATTTCCTTTAATTTGGATGAAAAACAAAAAAGTCATGTTTAAATCTGGCATTTACCAAATTTGCTTCACTTTGGATAAAATCGACAAATTTGGAGTTCATTTCGGAGCTATATGATATAGCATTCCGATCTGGATGATTTTGTTATACGAACAGCTTACAGCAGAAAGAATTCCATGGTAAAAATTTCAGCTCGATAATTTTAAAATTGAGGGACTAGTTCGCATAGAAACAGACGGATAGACAGACGGACAGGACTTGGCTTGTCATGCTGATCAAGAATATATACACTCTATGGGCTCGCAGATGCTTCCTTCTATGCGTAACAAATGTGGTGAGTTCTGCAGTTTTTTCAGTGATCTTCGTAGACTGCCCTTGAAGCGACCTCGCAACACCGCATTCTTTGCTCTGCTGTTTACTCAATACCCGTTCTTCTTTGCTTTTATTTTGAATTTCTTGTTGCACCAATTACATTCGATGAGATCGTCAACTTGGCATGGCAAACTATATGATATAAGGCCACATATATGTATATTGTACTTCATTTTGAAGTTTTTCCAAAAAAAGAAACGATGCTATACAGATCTCAAGGCTCTAAAGTTGTACCTAAACTATGGGAAATCTCCGTTTTCCATTTTCAAACTGTGTTGAACATCTTCAACGTCTAAAGCAGCCGAAGTAGTAGCCGAGATGAATTTCAAAGCAGTTTCCTCATACGCCGTTCGACATGCGGATGTGTTGCTCATCGATTTTGACACCCCCAATCCCTGCCCCCTGCCCCTCACCCTCAACCATGCCGGTGCCTTGCCCCATGCCACTGGCGGCAACGTTGGTTTTAACATTTATCGTCGCCGTAAAGCTCTGTAATGACTGAAAGCTTTGGCTGAACGATGCGCATAAGAAGAAGCAAACGAAGAGCCAGGGCCGGAGCAGGTGGTTGAGGTTCAATTTATATTTGGCCAGGGCAGTGCTGAAAATTTTTGTCACCTGTGCAGCTCTCAGATAAATAGCTTTGGGTGTAACGTGGCTGCGGCAGGGGGAACAGGGGGACAGGGGAAACTGGGTGGATAGATGAAAAAAGTTTTAGCCAAAGGCGATTTGTCGATTTATGTGCTGTGAATTGAAATGCCGCCAAAGAGCGGTGAAGTTTTCAGTTCTCCAATGTATTTTTTCTCTTAGCCTGCTGCCTTGGCCTGCCTTGCCTTGCCTTGCCTTCCGTCAAGGATAATGCAAAACAAATCGCGAAAAGTGGGCGCAGAACTTGCTCACTTTAACATACTTGGGGGGGGGGGGCGTAGACGGAGTGACGGTATGGGACGAGAGAGCAGCATAACATTGCACACTGTCCTTTGGGGTTATTAGGCGATACTCTGGCTAATATTTTAAGCTTCTTTATTTTCCCTTTTCTTTATGTTCCCATGTAGTGTGTGTGTGTGTGAGGTTGCTTTGTTTGCCAGAACAGGAAGCGAAAGTACAGTCGAAGCTGGGAATACTCTCACAAAGTTATGGATGGTCAACCCAACCCGAAACCCAACAAAGTGAAGCTCTATAGTGAGATGTTTCTTGCCGCCAGGCCGCTCATGTTCATTTAATAACAGCAGGTGATATAAGCCACAATTTCCTCAAACTTGTAGAGAGTTCCATGAAAATTTCTTGAAATTAAAAGATCTGGTTCAAGTCCAATTCGCATATTGTTATTGTCTTATCCCAGATGTGATTAAAAATTTTTGAAAAATTGTCCTAGAATGTCCGAGTGCTGATATACCCTTCCCTAGGCAGAGCATGCTGATGAAAACGAATGAAAAAATTGCAGCGCGCTGAAGCGTAAGCGACACTGTTGGAGCCCCGTTAGAGCGCCGCGCCGCGTCGCGTTATAGACGTTAGGAGCCATCCGTGTCCAGCAGGCAATCGCCACTGGCTAACTGTTGGTTCCTTCACAACACCCCAACATTGTTTGTACTGACCCCCAGCTGAGCCCTTGCAGCTCCCCCGCACACTCCCCGGCCACCCTTTGCGCCATCCAACTTGTCGCTGGGATGATTAATGGCCACCAAACTGATAAATCAACTTTGTCGCTGTTGCTGTCACTGCACAAACACGCCGCAAAATACTGCACACACCGCCCTTGTGCACCCCCCTGCATTGCGCTGGACCCACTAAAAGACACGGCTTGGCTAGAAATTCGATTCGTTGCGTTTCAATTCGTTCGCTTCGCTCGCTCCGGCCTCACCCGGCGCGGCGCGGCGTGGCGTGGCACGGCTCTGGCTTTGGCTTTCTCACTTGAGTTTTAGCTAATGTTCAATATGCCACGCCCCCTGCCCACTGACACTAACACACACACACACACACACACACACACAGGGCAACATATGCAAACACGCCAATTTCAACGTTGAGTCTGCCACCACCTGCTCAGCCCCCGCCATCTCGGCCCGGCCACTGTCCCGTCGATCGTTCATTTTCGTTCCGTTTCATTTCGATTCACCATTGTCCGGTTTTTTGTCCGGTTTTTGTGTCCGGGGCTTTGTCTATTATTGTCCATTGCCTACCGGAAATTATTTTGCAGCTAAGCCAGCAAGTAAAAACCAGAAATGCGCCTCCCCGAAACAAATAAAAGCCCAGGCGAACGCTGCACGTCCTCTCTCTCTCTCTTCGTGGAACTAGAAATATGCTGCAAAAAGGTCACCACGAGGAATTGTCACAGCATAAATAAAAAAACAAAAACAAAAAAGAATGCTATAGTCGGTATTCCGACTATAAGATACTCGTACTCAGCATTCAACTAAACGCGTTAAAATTTGTGGGAGATATAAAGTATCGCCATATTGAAGTTGGAATCATCACAAACTGAACGTGGATATATAAATCTTAAAATTTACTTTCAAGTTTTGATTTAAGCATTCTTAGCAAAGCTTTAAGATAGCAACTGGAGGCAACACTTGTTGCTGTTTCTGTTGCTGTGCTGAGCTCTGCCTCTGTCTCTGCCCTCCCACCTGCACCAGAGCCGGAGCTGCACGCGTTGGGCGCCAAAACTGATTTTCACATTCTTTTGCTCGTCTGTAGATGTCGTTGCGGTCGTTGCGCCGCTGCACTTAGCTGCTGCTGTGCCCTGGCCTATGCAATGAATGTTTGTTCATGTGCGCCTGTGTGTGTGTGTGTGTGTGTGTGTGAGTGTTGTAAGACGAAGGCCACAAATTATGCCAACGAAACTTGTTAAACTTATTAAAACGAAACCTCAGCGTTAAGTTTTGCCAGGCAAGACAAGGCCTCCCAACTGAAGTTGTGAAAAGACGCGAGGGATGTGTGTGTGTGTGTGTGCCTGTTGGTTTGTGTGTACGTGTGGCACAATTAAAAGACAGTAGGCAAGAGACTATCTTTGAGTTCTCCCTCTCCCTCTTCGTCTTCATCCTCGTCTCTATCTTTACCGCTCTTCACCAACTATCATTTACTTCAAAAGCCAACAACAAAGTTTTTGTGGCAAGTTTTGCGCAATTTGAAATCTCAGCTAAAACGGATTGGGTAGAAGGCTGGACGGGGGAGTTGCTGGGCAAGGCAAGCGGGCAGAGGATTTTAGGCTAGACAAAAGATACTACATATATATTTAACTCTTTCGATGAGTGGCTACGCTTAATAAAGTTCAACAATAATAATTAGGAGACTGAATAAAACCACTGGAAATAACTCGCAACTCGACTTAAAAAAATGTCGCTCGCAAAGCTGAAGTTTATATGTATATATTGAGATAAGGGTAGGTGAGAGAGGACTTCTAAAAACGGCATAGTGTGTAGATTAGGGACGATGAATTCACGTATATGCTAGGGTTTATTAGGAGAACATGTGACATTCTAAGACCTCAAATGTCAAGATCAGTTTGTAATTCAACTGATCTGGCAATACTTAAACATGCTTTCCCCCACATCTCTTTCAACTGGAACTCCAAGAGTGACGTATGGACACGATATCAACCAGCATTACATGACATTCCTTGGCCAGTTCCATTTCCGTTAGTTGAAGTGTTCCCCACACCAAACATTGACATGTCAGAGCTGACCATGCTTTATCCTAAACTTCAACTAGATCCTTCACGTAGCTTTCCATCAGATTTCTTTAACTAAAAATCTCATTAATCAACTTCATGCCGAAGTCAAGCAGTTTGTTCTACTTATTAACAAATATCGTCCCGGCCACATAAATAGATGACAGCTTTTTGTGGTTAACGCCCGTATTTCATTCGAATGTGGGCAGGATGGGCAGGTGCCTGCCTCTTCATGCTGATGTTGACTTTGATTTTTGGTTGACATTAATGAGCCCTGCTGGTCCTCAGTTGAGCCGGCACAAGAACGTGTGCATGCGTTGGTGTGTGTGCGTTGGTGATTTTAGAGTCATTTCGTTCCGTTTCCATTCCATTTCATACACCGTGAGCCTTAAGCGAGCGGAAATTTCAATCACGCCTTTTTTGCCTTCGCCGTCGCCTTCGCCTTTACATTTGCGTGCCTCACGAAAGCCCTGCACAGGTAAAGTGAATTATTGTCAGAAGTAAAGCCAGAGAACGCAAAACACCGGAAGTAAAGTCAGCCTTTTGAAAAACATCAGCGACAGCAGCAGCGTTTCAAATTCATAGCATTTAGTGTAATTTTTGTCTTTGCATTTTCCACCCATTATTCTAGTTGAGTTTCCAGTTTATTTAGATTCTAATTAGAGAGTGGAAAACAAGAAAGGAAGGCTAGCTTCGGCTTGCCATTCGCATTATGAATATTTTCACAAACTAGATCAAAGCTGGTAGGCGGGCGAGGGGCTACAAAAGATATAAGCCAAAGTTGATTAATTCTCAATGAAAAGCAGAAACTATATATGCTACAATCGGTTATATGGCAGCTGTATGATATAGTTGTCCGATCTGGAGAAATCTCGACCAAGACCAGGATCTGGTAAACATTTCAGCTCTTAAGACTTCTTAGATCTTGGGGTTGAAGCACACAAACAGATCGATAGACGAAAGGACATTGAATTGAATCAAAATGTTGATCATTTTTTCGGACAGCAAGACATCTGATGATGAGTGACTCCGGCAAGTCATGAAGCAATCTGTAAAGTTAGTCAAGCTTGAATTCTTGAATTTTTGTTTTCAATTTTGTTCTGTTGTCAAATACAGTGAAAGAGGGTCGAAATCCTGAACTCCGGCAGACATCATTGGCAGATGAAAAAACCAAACCGAACTTGTTTCACTCACACACAACCTTGAGCCTAAGCAAACGGGTATATAAAAATCAATATCCTTATTGACTAACTGAGTGAGAAGGCAACAGCTAACAGGCCAAACCACAATAGCTACTTGTATGAAAACCTGTCAAAGTTGAACAATTCGAAGCCGTCTGGCAAACTACCACCAGCAAGTGGTTCCCACTTAAGGTTAATGTTTGCATAGAAAAAGATCTGTGCATGCTTTTATTATATGTGAGGTTTTGGTTTGGGTTATGGATGGACTTCTCTAAGCTGCAATATTCGCATTGATCTGCGTTTGAGTTTCTTAATTCTGCTTTTCTTAAGAATTGCATTTGTCAAGGAAATGGCAGAGGCATATTGAAGCTGGTTGAAGCTCTTGCGATGGAAAGTCGTAGATTCAAACCCTGCCTACAATACCAAGGCAAACGCTTTTAAGTATTTTAAATATATTTTTGGTTATTGATCGTAGTCAATACTGAATCTGTGCCTAAAGATGATCGAATTTGATCTTCTATCCAGAGGTAGCCGCACTTCCTCCACAGCGACCAATGCTGCAATGAAGCAGCCTTTCCAATAATTCTTAAGTATTATTGCTTATACTCCACTGCTCACTATTCAATCACATTTGGGATACGACCCAGCATATAACGACTTTTACTACGTTCCAACAAGGTGTCCCTAAATAAGGCAGTTGAAGCGTTGAAGCGCAGTCGAAGATTTGCTGGCAAACTGCAACTTAACCAAAAGGCAAAATTTTCATTACCGCTTTTGCGTGTATAACTTTCGGTTAAAAGATAAATGTCCTGGTCTGCGTCTAAGAACTTTATCCTCGAACAGACGATGACGACGACGACGACGATGCAACGCTAGCCAAAGTTTTCGCTGCACATTTACCCATTTCCATATTTGCTTGAGGAGGGAGCCGAGGAGGCTGTTCCTCACCTTAAACTTAGGCCTGTTGTTGTTGTTGTTGTTGTTGTTGCTGGTGGTATTTTTGGTATTTCTGGTTGATACCTTTCAGAGCGAGTTAGGAGTGTCAGTGTGTGTGTGTGTGTGTGTGTGTGTGTGTGTGTGTGTTCGTGTTTGTTTGTGTGCGTGTTATGAATTTTGTAGGCTCTTCCTTTGCCTTCTGGCTGGAATACTTTTGGGGCCTGGGACCCTGTAATAACTTTTTGCCATACATCACCGCAACATTGTAAAATGTTGTGGGCATATTATTTTTCTATTATGCATCAGAATCCACCCCTCCCCCACTCCACCCCTCCTCTTCCTTCCACTCCACGACAGCAGCAACACTAGGAGTCCTAGCTGGGTTCCCGCCACGTCAAAGTCTTCTTCTCTTCGACAACGTCAGGGCGCACCGTGGTCACATAAACGAAATTTTGCTTGCAAACTTATTGGTTGGATGAATCATTGGTTAGCCCTCAAAATGATTGTGATGATTGTGTAGTTTCTATGTTGCTTTTATGAATTGTATGACTGCAATGTTAGTTATTGGATGCTTTGGTAGTTTAGGCTGAATGCCAACATACTTACAGATCTCTGGAAGCAAGTGAACAAGTAAATCAATTTGTGGCGAATTCTATTTTGTAAACTTGTTGGCTCGCTGACTCTAGGTTGACACTTCGAAGGATTTTCAAAGATACTTTATATATTCTTGCTTAAAATTGACTTCTACAATTGCTCTCATATCTCATCAGAAGCATTCGCTGCTGTCCAAGAGTCTGACCAAGAGCAGTAATGCTGGGCATGCAGCCAATGTCTTTTAGATGCCTCCACGTCCATTGACCAAATTTTCATCAAGATCGGTTATCCGTATCCCTCTTTATTAAAGGATATGTAAGCTTAGGGTACCTGGAGTTTGCCTTGCTCTGTTGTGTCAATCACTTTTTGGCTCCCTTTGTACCATGGTGCGGCAACTCGTCTTCCTGCCGGATGTTTAGTTGCACGTTTGTGCAGTCCGTCCACCCGAAAAACTTGAACGTGTAACTTTGCCTACCCATTGATCGTAGCTGCCGCTCACTGCGGCCTCGCCACGCACCCGCACCGGCACCGGCACCCGCACAACAAGGCCTTCCATAGCTCTAGTTCCCGCTCCACTGCATATTTGGATTTGCTCGTTTTTAACTCTGGACCTACGCTTTGGTGTTCAACGCTTCAAAAACTTCACCTTTTTGTCGGTTGGCGGCGGCTGTCGTGTTACCTTCTTACTTTCTTCCCCCCCACAAATTTGTTATGTCTAACGATGTGGAGGAGGGATGTGTAGGTGCAGGAGTATGGAGTACGGACAGGGCGACTTGGACTGTGCAACAATATAAACACAATGTTATAGTTATGGCGTGTGTTTTTGCCAGATTTTGATTGGAGTTGCATTCATAACATTGCATTCAAAATGTTGAGGCTTCAGCCGGTTGAGAGCAAGGTGTCGGTGTTGCTGTTGCTGTTGCTGTTGCTGTTGGTGTTGGTGTTGGTGTTGAGGGGCAGACAGAGGCAGCGAATGTGAGAAAGAAGTTTTCAAAAAGTATGAACAGAGCCTCGCTGAAGCAATTGTATTTTAAATAGAATTACTTGTTTATTTTGCCAGACTTTTATTGGAAAGCAGTGAAAGAGCTTGAACGAAGTATGCACTTGTAGATGAAGTGGGGAAAACGTGGCCATCTGGTGACAACGTCAAGATATTACAACTTCAGGTTGACCTACAAAAGCTGATGCAGCTGCTGAATTAAACTTACAGTTAGACGAAGTTTTAAATTTAACAAGAAATTATTAAATTATCAAATTAAATATTTCTTTATATCAACCAATATTCCTCGATCGCCAGTCGCATACTTCAACCATTCTGAAAGTTCGTTGGGAAATTCAACACTTCACATTCACAACAAAGCATTATCATTAGGATCTAATCCCTAAATGTCATACGCAGCCGCATATCAGTACGAACATTGCAGCTTGGAGAAGTCCATCCATAACCCAAACCAAAACATGTCTTTGATACAAACTTTGCAGCTTTTAAAGCGCCGCCTGCTGGTAGACGATCTTTGCCTTTCTACACAAACATTAACCTCAAGTGGGAACCACTTGCTGGTGTTATTTCATCAAATGGTTTACAAAGTGAAACTTCCGTGTAAATTTCATTCACCTAGCTATTTCAGTTTGGCTTGCGCGCTGTTGCCCAATCAGTCAGTCAGTCAGCCATTAACTATTTATTTCAAATTGCTCTTAAACAATTTTTTTGTTTTAAATTATACAAATTTTCCAGGTCAATAAAAGGGGTGAGCTGAATTTGAGAGTTTCCCAAGTTTATTATTATGATAAGCAGATTCAGTTTGCATATTTCATTATGGCATATTTTAGAAGCAATTTTCCGAGTGAAAGATTTCGCTGGCGCCGCTTCTTCTTCCTTGCCTTATCTATGGCCTAGCCCTAGCCCTAAAACCCAACCCAACCCAAGCCAAGCCAAGCCAGACTCTAGCCCAAACCCGAATCTCTTGCGTTTGCCCATAAAAAAATGAAAACAAAAAGAGCGAAAAAATGACCAGCAGAACATTTTGCGCCTCAATAAAACTGTCAACATTTATAAAGCGCCACTTAAGAAATGAACAAAAGCCAAAGCCAACAACAACAACAACAACAACAACAACCCAACAGCAACAAAACAGCAACAAAGCCAACACAAAGAAAACACAATAATCATAAAATTAAAGCTAACAAAAAATAGAGGCGAAAATTAAATAAATTAATAAAAAAAAACAAAGCGAACAGAGGAAAATAAGGAAAAGTGAAAGGAAAAAGTGTGTTTAGCATGACGCATGAAAAGTTGACATTGTTTGCTGAAAATTGCCACTGAAAATGTCTGCCAAATGAGGGTCAAGCACACTCACCTCCTCGCCACTCTCCCCCCATTACAGCAACAGTCTCACCCACCCCCCTCCTATCCACGGGAACTAAATATTGTAATAAACAAAAAAAAAATGGGGTTGTAAAAAATACTTTTTTTTAATGAATTGACCGTAAAATGAACTTGTTGATGAGCCACACACACATTGCCACGCCCCTTGCTGAACATCAGCCCCACCGTTGCCACTGCGCTCACTCTTATAGCGTGGCGTTTGGCAATAAAAAAGGATTATGAGCTGAAGGACAGCTACGAACTACTACTACAACAGTTTACAACAAACACACACACACACACACACACAGCACATATGTATTAATATTTATAAATGACACAGAGGCGGCCTGGATAAAGAAGCCAAGAAGGGGGACAGAAGGCTGAGAAGGACGACAAGCGGGGATAGTTAGAGGAGTTAGAGTTAGGTCAAGTGTCAGTGCCATTTAACAAGTTGCCGCAAAAAAGCCCAAACAGGAGGCGATGAATACACACAAAAAAAGGTGCGTCTTTGCGGCCGAAGCGGCCAAAGAGAGCAAATCCAAGGAGTAGAACAATGGCATACCCAGCAGCTGGAAGGAAATTATTAACACAAGATAACATAATATCTTTAGAATATTTATATATATATGTATATATATAGGGATAAGTGATACTTCCATTCAGAAGTACTGAACCATCCTGGTGTGATTCGAACCTGCGAGATCACTTTTAGTGTGAACAGCTTTGGCATTTTTGAGCACTCGTAACTCACAGAGTTCATCTCTGGCAGATGAATATTTGCCTGAATATTTGCGTTTGACAATTTTTAATGATTTTCGATGTTGATTATCCGGAGATGAGTTGATGAAGAAATGTTAATGAAATACAGCCATGGTGTTTATAACTTAACAGCAATCATCTAAGCATATGAACTTGCAACAAGACGGCAACCAGCAGTGTCGGTATTCCAAAATGAAGTGAATCCAACAAAAGTTGTTCTCAAAAGCGGGACATGAAGTTACCATATGATTGTAGATACGTCAGATGATCAATTCTGAATGATGTTACTTGCTTTGCCAGAATCTTTTGAGTCATCATTAGCTTCGGCTTGCCAAAGCATAAATAACATTCACATTGTAATAGATGAAAACTGGTAAGCTTCTAAGCGTGTGTGCAAATGTGATTCGAAAATTGTTTTGAACACATTCCAACGCCTTTCTGTATTCATGGTAAATATTCGGAAAAACAGTATAACCATGTGGGAGTTTGTTGACCTATTGAACCGATCGGCTGTTTGCTATTCCGAACTTAATCTTACGGCTTTGAAATGTCTATTTTAGCTATTCATTTATTGTTTTTAGGCAGCAAAGCAAACATGAGTTAAGAGACAGTCAAGTCTGTTTGTAGGTGTGAGTAGTAGAGAGAGCGTGAACTGCGCAAAATGTGAATAGAAGAGAGGGAGTATGACAATTATAGGCCAAGCAATATAGGTTGTTGAAGACTTATTCCTAATTAAGAACTTTCAAACTTCAAATGAAAAAGAAAACTAGAAATAATTATTCTGGACCCAACAGATCTCCTATCGTTCTGTCACTATTTTGTTTGTAATATATAGAACAGGCGAGTAGCACTGTTTTTTGAACAGTCTAGGACAACTCTTGATATTGGAAATGGGATTGATATTGCTCAATCAGCATTGGTCAGGAAACATCGTCTACTCATTGGCGCACTTAAATTATCCTTAACATTCCCGCATATCTGTACAAAAACTGTGATTCTCACTTTTGGCTAATCTCATTTAAAGTGCTTATACTCCCCGCTAATTTGCTCCTTTTGATGCAGAGTCTATAAACTATAACTATGCCCGTCTCCGCACAGCGGCTCTTCCCATTTTTTGTTCTTTCCCTTTTTTCACAGTTGCGGCTCTGGCCTCGCCCTGTTTCAGCAGCTGTTGGCCAGTTTTTAGTGCCCTTGACATCCTCGTAAGCAACAAAGGGCAACAGCAACATAGCAGCAACATATTTATGAAGTGGATGAATATGAAAAGCCACAGCACACGGGATACAGGATACAGGACACAGGCTACAGGACGCTAAGCACGACATCTGTTTGACTGAGAAATGTGTGTGTAGCATGTTGCTGGCCAGGCCAATATATGGAAATGAAAACGAAACAAGCTGAAAATATTTTTATTGCCATGTGGAGGAGAGCAAATTGGCATTGGGTAAGTGAAAACCTGCGAAGTCAAAGTATATTTTGAGAGATAGATATGCATGTTTAGATTAAGTACTTCTACAGGTAGACGCAGAATGCGAGTCTATGAATAAGTATAGCTGATGAGGATAAGGGAAAGTTCCTTATATGCAGAGCTATCATGCTGTCCATATCAGCATCTTTTGAGATTCTGCATTGCCGGTTAAAGATGGATTAAGAATTTCCACTTATTCCCCACTTTTTCGGTGACTTTGGACTTCGTCTCGCCAGTCAAATGGGTAGACAACGACAAGCAGGTGGACATGGCCAGTAAAGCCTGAACAGCAAAATCACGGTTTATTCTTGTTTTCAACTTACGCAAACATTTGCACTCACTTTTAACCTTGTCCAAAACTTCAACGTTCAATATCATCAGCATACATTTTGACAGCATGTTGTGAGTGGGAGGGGGGTGTAAGACAGAGAGAGAGAGAGAGAGAGTGAGGATATTCTCACTAGATTCCAACTCAGTGCTTGTCTGTGTGTTTTGTTGGTTCTCCCTCTTTCTCTCTTACAGATGCTTATTTTGACTGCACGTTGGTTAACTTCAAGATTCATTCAGATGGAACAGCCATATAATATAGCACCCATATAACCGATTGTTCCGGAATAATCATAACTTTTCTACTTTTCATTGAAATCTCCTCATCCTCCTCTCCTTTGCTGAGTTTTGTTTACATCGGATAAAAATTGTAGACAAAATCGTAAAATAACATTTTGTATGAGAGCACCCCATATATCCAGAGCTTCCCTCCCAAGATCTCAAATATTCAAGTAGAGTTGTCCAGATAAATTATTTCTTTGCTAATTTTTTTAGTTTTGAATTTGTTTTTGGGTTATCCTTGATATTTCTATTGATTTCTTGTTTCTTATTTCCTGCTAACGAGGTCTGGCCATACTTTACAGGCCATTCGCCGGAGTGGTTTCAGTCAAATCGAACTCATCTGGAGTACTTGAATTGGTATTGGCATTGGCATTGGCATTATATGGTCTTAACAAACTATAAATACACTGCCAACGTTTGAATGGCAACAAATTATTATTGTTGTTTACGATTTCGTCTACAATTATTATCCGACCTTAACAAATCGGTAGATTATCTTCTTATACGTATACAAGCAGAGTTTCAACTGAATGCATACACATTTTCTTTGGGAAGATTTTGTGGTTTGCAGGGACGGGAGGGAGCTTAGCAAAATTTAAAGACAAACAAGGGAGTCTACATACCAAATTTGATACTTCTAGCTCTTACAGTCTCCGACATCTAGGTGTTCATACGGACGGACATGGCTAGGTCCACTCTGCTGTTGATGCTGATCAAGAATATGGGGTCTTAGACGCTTTCCTTCTGCCTGTTACATACATTTGCACAAATACGATATACTCGTTTCCTCTACTAGAGTGCGCGTATAAAAATCAGAAAGTGTTGCATACTTTCGAGTGTGTCGAATATAAAATAATGAAAGAGAACGAGTATCTTATATCTGGAATATCGAATATATCGTTCTTTTTTTTATTTTTTATATATGGGGAAAAACAAAAGAAAATAAGCTCTATGGTGAACCTTTTTCTTAAAGAATTTTTAAAATCTATTGAATTTTAGCTTTGCAGTTTTGCTCATAGCTCTAAAAGGCCACAGCCGATTTTCAGTATTTTTACGGTTTTTGAAAAACTAATTAATATTTCACCTATTCACACATATTTACATTTAAATCATTAGTTTCGTAGCTAAAAAACTTTGAATTAAGAAAAAAATTTTTTTATTTTTTATTTTTCGACTTTAAATTTTAATGAAAACTAAAAACAAAATTTGTATATCCCTTAAGGTGATTGCATTTGCATTGTTGTCATTAATTGTGCGTCGTTTGCGATTAAGAAACGACTAAGATATTAGGGATTTTGAAATTCTGGACAATTCTTGGATATTTTCAGAGGTGACCTTGCACTTTTGAAGGCCTTACTCCTACTCTTACAGCTAATGATTATATCACTTTATTGACCGAACTCACTTTTACATTCAAGTCATTAATTTCGCAGCTATGAAGTTTAGAACTAAAGAAATGTTGATATTTTTTTAATGAATTTTTTTTCCTCCTCTTTTCGACCTTAGCTTGTAATGTCTGTAATTATATAACACGTGACATCTTTTAAAACACATGCGCTTGCAAAGCTGCACTAATTCTGCATCGTTTGCCGCATAAATCATCAAATTTTATTTAAAAACGGCTGAAAACTCTGCATAATGTTGCATTTTCAAATTGAGTCAAAAACACTCTTGGGTTCGGAAGCAATAGCAATCATGTAAATGAGAGAGAAAGAAACCGAGTAAGAGTATGCAAGGGTATAAATGGAGAGCATCGGTGTTTGCTTTTATTCCGCATGATGGGCCTTAATGCCGCTCTTAAACCGGCACTTTTCATAGTGGTCTCCATACAAAACTGTTTTATTTCACAGCTCTCTTAATTTTTATTGGAATTGAACCATTTTGTGTCCTACATCAACAACAACTTGGATTCGGACCGAGCCACTATATCTTATGGTCCCCATAGATATGTATTCTATTCTATTCTATTCGGAATGAATACAAAATTGTTGTTTTTCATACAAATCAAACCAATTTCGTCTTTCATTCTATTTAGGATGCCTTACATCTGTTGACCAAGTTCTTTTCCTATCGGACAACTACAAAATATTTGTTTTTCCTCCAAATCGAACCAAATTTTGTTTGTATCCATTTTAGGAAACCCCCCCCAAGTCCGAATTTGTCCGAAGTAGAACAGGAGCAATACTTGCAATACTTTTAAGCGCTTCATCAACTACAGGGTATTTAACTGTCGAGCAGGCTCCACTTTTGCGTTCTTCCTTGTTCTACTCCTACTCTAGTTAAGCAAACGAGTTTCCCACCACATTAAGTATATATATTCTTGATCAGCATCAACAGACGAGTTGATCTAGCCCTCTCCGCACGTATGAACACGTAGATCTCGGAGACTATAAAGCCTAGAGAGACCAAATTTGGTATGTAGACTCTCCTTGAGGGGGCGTAAGCACATGATCTACCGATTTGAAGAGTTTAATACATGTAAGATGTATTTATTCGCAATTACCTGGTCATGGCCTTCAGCTTAATGTAACATCTAGTACAAAATAAAAAAAAAACAAAGAAATTCCTTTTCATGGCACAACACAACGAATACAGGTTCTGACTTTTCAGGAGAAGAAAAACGTGTCCAGCTATTTTCACAAGAAGAATTGAATGATTTGGTAAGGGAAATAAACCTACCCAAGGATAAGGCTGACACTTTAGCATTCCGGCTAAAGAAGCAAAATCTTCTGAAGAAAAACGTGAAAGTAACTTCTTACCGACACCGAAATCAACCTTTCTCTCGATTCTACACGGTGAAGGATGGCATGTGCATTTGTCATGACATTTGTGACTGTGTAACTTGGCGATCCCAAATCCTAGAAGCATTATGAATCCTTAATGAATTTGAGAAGCCCTTTATGCCCATCAAGATCCCCCCGGGAAAGAGCCGAAGCGTTCGTGAATAATCTGGAAGAAAGATTCCAGCCGTTTGAGACATCATCGCCAAGAAGAGTGCAGCTAGTAACCGAATCTCTGGAAGCTCCGTTGCAGATGGCCCTCCCTGTAGCTCCTATCATCCTTACTGAAGTAAGGCGAGGATCAGTTTGATAATCGCTCTATCAAGCTGCTCCCTTGCATAGCTTTGCTATTCCTCGTATTGATTCTCAACTCCGCTCTTCGACTCGGACACTCCCCAGGCGCCTGGAAGAAAGCCAACAAAAAAGGCTACACAAAAGTGGGAAGCCAGCAGATGACTCGAACCGTACAAGAAGCCTACTGCCAGCAAAATACTGGAGAGGTGCATCTTAAGAAGGATTCTTGAAACCAGCGCGGTCAGGAAGGCAATGCCAAAAAGTTCAGTTCGGCCTTAGGCTCAGGCACGGCACGCCCGAGGAACTGCACCGAGTTGTAAACTTTATTCTTGAGGGATTCCACGGAAAGGAGTATGTCGACGGAGCGTATCTGGATATCCAGCAGGCATTTGATAGAGTGTGGCATGCAGGACTCCAGCATAAACTTATAGATCTACTTAATCCACAGCTCTATCTCATTGTTAAAAGCTTTCTTCACCAGCGATCCTTCAAAGTTGTTCAGGACGGGGTGCACCCCAGGGTAGCGTGTTAGGCCCAACCGTCTACAGCCTTCAGCTGACAACATGCCGATCTCGGACCAGAGCAATCTACTTGTCGCCTCCTTTGCAGATGACACTGCGGTACTGGCCAGAGACAGTTGCGTCTTCACCGCTACAGATCTCGTTCAGATCTCTTGAGAACTGGGCGTGTAGATGGAATATTGCCATAAACACTGATAAGTGTGTATAAGTCGCATACGGTCTCAGAGCACAAACCTCTCCTATGGTATTCTTACATGGTCAACTCTTAGACCAGAAGGATGCTCACAAATATCTTGGAGTCACTCTGGACAAGCGGCTAAATATCCAGTGCCATATAACTGATATAGTCAAGCGTCTTAAGGCAAAGGCGAGCAGTATGGCTTGGCTTCTTAATGCCAGGAATAAACTGTCATTAACCAACAAGACGCTCATTTTCAAAGTCACTCTGGCACCCATCTGGAGATAGGGTATTCAGGTATACGGCATAGCGGCAAAGTCGAACCTCAATAAAATACGTGTTGTGCAGTCCAAATCTTGCGCAGAATTTCTGGTGCGGCATGGTACATACGCAACAGCGATATCGAGAAGGAACTCCATGTACCGAGGATCGGAGATGTGATTAATCGCCAAGCTGTTGCATATCTAGACAAACTCGCACATCAGCCTAACCAGCTGGCGCAAAGGCTCCTAAGAAGTAGACGTATCCACGGAATAAGAATGAGAATGAGGCTCAAGAGAGTTCACCCAACCGACCTGTCCCACAGAACCCTTTAATCTTCCCCTTTTCTCATCCAGTTACCCTATTAGGGTTAAGTATGTACGTTTGTATATATCCTGTGAAAATTATATATCCACTATAAAAAACTTTGTAAAGTAATAAACACATAAAAAAAAAAAAAAAAAAAATTATGCCCATCGACCCCATGTTGTTATTGAAAAAGAATCCAATGAAGCAATGAAGACGCTATTTGAATATATCAAATATTAGCAGCAACAATGGAAGGTCTGCTGGTCCGCTAAGAGACTAGTAAAGGTCGATGATATTATATTGCCACCAGTGCACATTAAGCTTGGGCTGATCAAAAACCTCGTAGAAGCGTTGGATGTGGAAGGTAGAGTAGGTAGAGTAGAGGAGGGAAGAGTATCAAAAACAGTTTTTAACTTCTATCTATTGAAAAGTTTAAACACGGCGTATTCGACGGCCCACAGATTCGAAAGCTATTGGAAAACCAGGAATTCTCTTTTTTTTTTGAGTTCAGATGAAAGAGCAGACTGGGGCCCATTCCGACAAGTCACTGACCACTTTTTAGGCAACAACAAACATCCGGATTATATCGTCCAACAATTGATAAAAAAAAAAACAGTTAGAGAACAGTATAGTCGATATTCCGACTATAAGATACTCGTAGTAGTAGTAGCATGTGGCAATAACAACCCTACTGGGTCTCTGCCTGATGCACGATTTGTCGCCACGCACTTCAGTTTTGCGCTTGTCTCCTCCAATTGGTAACACCAAGTGATGCCAGGGCTTCAGTCACTTTGTCCTTCCAACGTATGCGGGGTCTTCTTTTCCTCCGTTGTCCGCCAACTACCGCATCGATTACTTTCCGAACTGGAATTTCTTCATCCATACGTACGACATGACCCAGCCAGCGAAGTCTCGTAGTATTCATTCGCCTGACCAAGTCAAAGTTCATACAGCTCATGGTTCCATCGAATACGAGAGGTGTTGCCAGCTCAAATAGGAGTGATCTTGTGAAGAATTTCCTTACGCACACCCCAAGAGCAGCTGCATCATCTGATTGACATACTGTCAAGGCCTCAGCATCATATAAGAGTGCCGGAAGGATGAGCATCTCGCCTGTGGAGAGAGAGAGAGAGAGAGAGAGAGAGAGATCTATTATTCAGTTGCTTACTGAGCTTATAGTAGCATCTGTTGCCAACAATTATTTGCCGCTTAAGCTCCAGGCTGACGTTATTGTTGTTGTTGAGAGCAGTGCCAAGATATATTGGAACTAATTGACAGATTCAAAGTTATAGTTCCCTGAGAAGACGTCGCGATTCCCTGCTAGAGCACGCCATAAACTTGGCTTTGGTCATATTTACCGCTAGACCTACTTTGGCTGATTCCCATTCGATCACACCAAAAGCACCAGTAACAACACGCTTGCTCCTACCAACGATGTCAATGCCATCGGCATATCCAAGGAGCTGGCCCGACCAATGCTCGCCGGCTTTTCTTCTAATGCTTCTTGTTTGAGACCTCGCTTAGTCGTAAAGCTTTCAGAGAGGTCGTTTCCTACCTTCACGGAGCTGATAGTGTTGCTCAACGTCATTTTGCAAAGCCGAGTTGGCCTTATAAGTGGCGCTTCTGCTCCCATTTTTTCTGGATTGATCGCATACGAGTGCGTTTCGCAATCATAAGTTGCAGTTCTCTGATATATCCGTGTCAAAAATGTGGTCGCAATCGCTTCACTCTGTCTGTTTCATCTCATCGAAAATACTCCAGAAGTTACAGGTACAATCACAGCCCCATCCAGAGGATGCCAAGTTTTCTTTTTTCACAAGGGAAACTTGATGTTCAGGAATTGTCTTTTAATTTATTGTTTTTGGTTTTTTGAAATTCTCGTGCCACTTGAGAGCTAATAGCCAAAAGACGTAGGCAAAAGTTTTAGCCGCCTCAAAGCAGGACAGGTGCCGGCGCCTAAGAGTAGACAATGCTCAATGTCGGAAAGGGGGGGAGGAGGGGGCTGTGGAAAGTGCTGCCGTTGCTGTTGCTGTAATCGGCTTACTCTTGAAACACACACACACACACACACATGCAGAGACACACAGACCTTTTGCTGTCATTATAAAAGGATTTTCAAGCTTGACAAAATTTTCCATTTTGTGGCGGGCGATGGGCAGCAGGCGGTGGTGGGCGGCGCTCGTATAGTTAACCTTTTTGTAGTTGGTCTTTGATTTTTGCCTTTCAAAAGAAATTAAGATTCGCATAAACCAAATGATGATATTTATTTTAACTAACAAGCCCAAGCCGGCCTGTGGACCAGGAACCGCTTCGGCCCAAGACACAAGGTCTTGTGTTTATCCTTTTTTGTCTTGTTGAGTGTGTGTGTATGTGTGTGTGGCAAGTGTGCCCTCAGGTAAAATGTTAGTCTGCCTCTACGTGCCCTTTTGCTGGTCCCCTCTATCTGTCAATGGCATTTTGAGATAAATTGCCAATCGAACTAGATAAAAGTGGAAGCCGAAGCTCTGTGCAAATAGTGGAAACAGGCGCAGATAGGCCACGTCCTCCTCATCAGCCACAGCCTGAACATCGTCAACCTCATCCTCAAGCCTCATCAGAAACAAAACAAAAGCTCGCGGACGACTTTTCTGCCCATACCGCTGCCGCTGACGCTGCTGCTGCTGCTGCCTTTGCCCTGCTCTTACCCCTTCTCTGTGTTGTTTTTTATCTCTGCGTGCCTGTCTACTGAACTGATGGGCATACATAGATATGGCTGGGGATATGGATATGGCTTTGTATAGATATGGATATGTATATACAAGCGATGGAGAGTGGGGGGCAGGTGCATGGTTGAGCGAAAGTGGAGCTGTCCCTCTGCTGGTCGTTTATAGCTAATGAGTATTGCGAAACGCGAGGCGGTAGACCAAAGGCTTAAGCTGCAGGGAATGGCGCAGGGCAAGGGAAAGACGGAAATGTAAGTCGGCTGCGGCTGGATGAAAGTTTCGAGCTTCCAGAGCTGACAACGAGCAGCTGGCTGTCAAAAGAGACCAAATATCAGATCAAAATCAGTTCAAATTCCAGGTGACCAAAGGCCTCAGCTATATCAGTTGCAATAAATTCCAGATTTCTAATATCTATATAGAACTAATAACTATATAGAACTATTCCCATCTTTGTATTCCAAGATGAAGGATAATCTTAACAAATCTGCTTCAAAATTGGACAACCCTTTGGGCTGCTCAAAATATCATCTCATCTCTCTTTTATCTTTTTCGTTGAAACCGACGATATGGTTGTATCTGTTGGTATAAAAAGTCACCGATTTGTGCTTATTGTCACGCAGTCATCTCTAAATATGAGAATTGTCATCCTTTGGGGCACCCTTTGCCTTGCCCAGATCTTCAACCTCCCCCACGCTGTCGCAAATGGCTCCACGCATGCAAATGACAATAAAAATGAACGACTTTTGGTTTTTGGATTTTGCGACTTTTGTTGCCTTTAAAACCGATACACATCCAGGCTACCTTTTCACTACAGCCCCTTGCGCCTTACCCCTGCCCACCTAGCCAGGCCACCAGCTGCTTTCACCACACACGCCTGCACAATTTTTAATCATTGCTCTGCGGCGAGGCAGCAGCAGCAGGCAGCAGCTTCTCTGTGTGTCCTGCATGTCCTGGCTTCTGGCTGTTGTGATGTTGCCGCTGTCGTTGTTGTGGCTGCTGTAGTACTGGCCCTGGCTTTTGGTCCTTTATCTTGTTTCTAACTCATTGGATCGGCAAAAAGCGGTCTGCAACGACGACTGCTCCGTGTCCTACCTTAATTGGGGTAAACATAAGTTCTGATTGGAATGGATAGAACCCATCCACGAACTCCTTTCTCTACAGAATACACTCACAGTTGCAGCCAATGCCTTTTCTTTTCCTTTCTTTCCTTTAGTTTCATTTCCCTTTTTTGTTTTTTTTTTCCCCCCCTTTTACTTTTCTCTGGACTCAAAGAGACACAAAGTCAAAGACGCACTGGACATCTTCTAACACATATCCCAATTACAGGACTTACGTACAAGCAAGGGGTTAGGCAGAGGCGGCTTAAAGGTGAGTCCGGAGCCTTTTTGTTTGCAGATCACAAACGGGCCGGTTACAGCAACAAATTTGTGGCTATAATTTGTTAAGAAATTGTTAAACGTGAAGGTTGGAAATTGTAGAGATAATTGTTAAACTTAGTCAATTTGACTTCCTGTCAGGATAATCTAAAATTAATTTTAAAAAAATGGTTTAATTTTGTAATTAATGTAAATTTAAAAAAATTAAAGAAAATACGCAAAAATCGTTGGGATTAAAACAGAAAACTAATGAAAAATTACAATGAACTATTGAAAACTGAGCTTTGTTATAAGACAAGGCCTTAAAGTCCTGGCGGGGAGTGACTCAACACTCTCTCTCGGTGTATCTGCTGGTGTGCCGTCCAATCTGCTCTTCCACGGTATGCAGATTGAAATCACGATGAAGGGAGGAGCCTCGCACTTACCATGGACAGTTGGTTATCTGCCGTAAGGCTCGGTTCTGCAATACCTGGATACGGTTGTAGCTGGATTTTCCCAAATCTGTACCCCGTAAAGCCAGATCGGGGCTACACAATGCACATAGACTGCTCCATTAGCTCTAAGTGACATAGTGCTTTTCCTATTTATCAGCCACCTTATTTGTTGCATCCTTTGCCCACACCTTTTGGCCTCAGATTTCAGGTGTGGCCCAAAAGTAAGGCGTTTGTCCAATATGATTCCGAGGTATTTCGCTTGCAACGGCTGTTCCGGTGTAACTCCCTCCCGCTGAATAGGTGGAGTGCCCGATATTACCTTTTTTAGAGTGAATCAAGGGTTAGCAAGGATCTTCAGATTCCACGTCCTGCACCAAGCTGCCAGAATATCTAGATAGCCCTGGAGTACAGCTGCTGCTTCGAAGTGGCATTTAGAGTTGTAAAGGACAGCAATATCATCCGCATAGGTTGCAATTGGAGCTTTCGAGGGTGCCTCCATGTAGTCATCGTCAGGGCTAGGTAGGTCAGCAGTATATATCGAGTAAAGCATCGGGCCAAGAACGCTGCCCTGCGGAACTCCAGCTCTCATTCGGCAAGGTGTCGAGTAGGTGTCCCTGACCCTGACCTTAAATTCACGTCCCTCCAGATATGATCGAAGGAGACCAAAGCAGGGCGCTGGTAGGAGCGCTTTTATTTTTCATAATAGTCCATCATGCCAGACCCTAACAAAATCTTGCTGCATGTCAATAAAGACGGCATTGCAGTACTCGAGGTCATCAAAAGCCTGGAGGATGTGCTTCGTCAATCTATGGACCTGCTCTACGGTGCCGTGTTCCTCCCGAAATCCAAACTGGTGAGCAGATAATATATCGCTTTGACTTATAATTTTATGAAGTCGATTGGCAACGAGTCTTTGATATTGTAGGCAGAAGACTTATTGGACGATACGACTCAGGATCGACTTCCGATTTGCCTGGCTTATGGATCATGAGGATCGCTGCCATCTTCCACTGTTTTTGGGAAAAATTGTACCCTCAGTATAGCGTTAAAAATGAGTGCTATGTACAGCATCGCCGGAGTTGGCAGGGCCTTCAGTGTGGCATGTCAGACTCTATCGATGCCAGGGGAGCTTATGCGGGTTAGTATTCTTATACGATTTCAACGCCTTGTTCATCCATTTAATTCAAATGATTTCCCACAATTCTTTGCTTACACAAACTTTCCGAAAATACATCGGTAACATTCTTTTCAGTTGAAACATATACAAGGTTAATTTTATTACGTTCCAATTCTTCTGTAACGATAGCTAATAGCTGTATGATGAGTGCGTTTACGATGGTCGACATTGTCACCGTGAATGGTCATCGGTTCCAAGTGTGACCACCCGATTTCTCTCAGTAATCTTCTTTCCTTTCTAGCAGCCTTGGTGCTGCTCAGTGCTTCGTATGAATGCGTAATCAGAACACGATTTTCTGTCCAATTCATCATTTACCCAATCCAAGTCGGCAAAGCCTTGAACTAGTTCCTCAGATGTCCCATATATAATGCTCAAATGCATTGCTGACTTGGACATGGATCATTGTTTCTCTGCTGTTTAGGTAGGCGTTCGATACATCCACCTGATAACTCTTTTTACCATCTCTCGTAAATCATCTTGGGTGAATAGGTGTCCCACTAGTTGCAGCCTTTGCCAACAAGTTGCGACTTAAACCTTTCGATCTCAGCATCTTTATTTCTCTTGATTCGAAGAAAGACCTCGTGTCATTAGCTATTAGTGCTTCGAACTCTGCTTGCATCGATGTTTTCCAATTTTGCTTGTATTTTAGCCCATCAATGCCTCTTCCAGGGCTAATTTCCATCTCTTGCAGACTGTTCTTGAGATGGTACAGTTTCTTCGGTCTACCAGGCTGTCCAGTGCGAAGGATTTTCAGCCCGTTGTGCTCGGATGTCGTCTTCTTCCTTCTCCTTCTCAATCATTTTCAAACTTCAACTGAAAACTCAAATATGCAAATCTGTTGTGCCACTTGTGAGCGAAGAATCTGTTGCACCAAGTTTTTTTCTGCAATCACATAATATTGATACAGATTGTTTTCCAGTTTTGCACGCGACATTGTTGTTCCTTGTTTATGTTTCTCTTTTACAGAATGTTTAGTAGTTCCCATTCACTCTCACTGACAAAAAATATATATTTAATGCTGGAACTTGCAACACCTGTCTCATTTCAAGGCTTACGTTCTATATTTGACCGATGCTTTCCGACTCTACACACTTGTCATCTGCTAACATTATTCTTGCTTCATTCTCAGCTAATGTTTCGAATGCATCAAAACACATCAAACGCGGGGTCCTACCACTATCAATACACCATGCATTTTGCTATTGGCTCTCTTTCATTGTCTGCATCACAGACACACAGATACCCTACTCTGTTGCAACTATACCACCTCCCCTCGAATGGAAGTTTGCCATTGCCATTTCCTTTTCTATTGTCTCTTTGCCTTTGATCAACGTTCCTTGTACTTTGTTTTTTGCTTACAACGTTGGTTCACCACTTTCTAGCTCGATGCGCTGATTTTTCTATGAGTTTTACTTTTACAATTTCGAACCCGCAAATTATTTGTAATATCAAGGAATGCATTTTTATGGTCTACCATGTTATCGTCTTGTCGCCTGAATACCACTTTGAGGTTTCTTTTGGAACTGGTGGCTCGCTGATTTGGAAAACAATTTTATGGAAAACAATTTTTTTTCTCAAAATTTATGGCGATTTTCTCTAAATTTAAGAAAAAAAGGTTGTCTATATAATCGGGAGATTTACATTGTAAATATATAACCGATCTCGATCAAATCTGCATGGAGTGGACACAAGGGATACAAGACGAATTTGTTTTAATATGGATGAAAAACAGAAAAGTTATGCTCCCAAGTGTTCATTCCGGAACAATCGGGTATATGGTAGCTATATAATATAATTCTCCGATCTATATAAAACTCGAACATGACCAGCCTGCAGACAAAGGAAGCATCTTTTAAGACTTCAGAGGTCTTTGTAATGAAACAGACGGACAGACAGTCGGACATAGTTATATCGATTCCCCTTGTCATGCTAATCCAGAATATATATACCTTATATAGTCAGAAATGGTATAAAAAGAGTTGAGAGGGTTTTCTATTCTTTAAACATTTTTATACTCGTACTCTAGTAGGCGAAAATAAGCATCTTAGACCCTATAAAGTATATATATTCTTGATCAGCATCGACAGCCGAGTCGACCAAGCCATGTCCGTCTGTCCGTCCGTATGAACACCTAGATGTCGGATGACTGTAAGAGCTAGAGGTATGAAATTTGGTATGTAGACTCCCCTTGTTTGTCTTTAAATTTTGCCATGCTCCCTCCCGTCCCTGCAAACCACAAAATCTTCCGAAAAAAAAGTGTATGCATTCAGTTGAAACTCGGTTTGTATACGTATAAGAACATAATCTACCGATTTGTTAAGATCGGATAATAATTGTAGACGAAATCGTAAACAACAATAATAATTTGTTGCCATTCAAACGTTGGCAGTGTATTTATATTTATATTAAGACCATATAATGCCAATGCCAATGCCAATGCCAATACCAATTCAAGTACTCCAGATGAGTTCGATTTGACTGAAACCAATCCGGCGAATGGCCTGTAAAGTATGGCCAGACCTCGTTAACATGAAATAAGAAATCAATACAAATATCAAGGATAACCAAAAAACAAATTCAAAACTAAAAAATTAGCAAAGAAATAATTTACCTGGACAACTCAACTTGAATTTTTGAGATCTTGGGAGGGAAGCTCTGAATATATGGGATGCTCTCATACAAAATGTTATTTTACGATTTTGTCTACAATCATTATACGATCTGAACAAAACTCGGCAAATCGGTAGATAATGTCCTGGACTCCTTTTGATGGCAGCTCTAATCCACACACACACACACACGCACATGAATACGACTACAAAATTCATGTTGACTTTTTCATCACTTTTAATAGTAATTTTTTTAAATTAAAAGAAAGAAAAACAGTGCAAAGATACGGAAATGTTGTAAGCTTTCTAAATGTTGAAAAAATCGGTTCAGTCTAAATAATACAAAAAAAATCTATCTGCCTCGCAAAAGTTGGAACTGCCCGATTGAGCCAGCCACAAAGACCCACCAGCAACTCGAATTGAAAAAGCATTTATTCAAACTGATTGTGGGGCAGCGGGGGTTGATGCTGGCGATGGCTGGCTGGGCACGGCGCACGGGCGGGGATGGCTGTGTGCAACTAAATGATGGGTAACAGTATAAAAATTTACATAACAATAATAAAAGCTGAACAAAAAAGGCAAACACGCACCCAAAAAACCAAAAGACATTTATTCATTTCTGTTTTCTCTGAACAAAATTAGCATAAAAGTAAAAACACATGAGGGCGTTCGTTGCGTGGACTGCTGGGGGTGCCCATAGCGGGATGGCTGGCGACTGGGTGGAGGGGAGGGATTCTGTGTTGAACACGCACAATCAAAGCTTTTGAGGCTTTTGCCTCTGCTCTATGTTTGATAAGCGTGAAAAAACGTGCAAAATTTTAATAAAAGCAAATGAGCCGCAAAATCATACAATAAGACGAAGAAAAAGAAGATGATGCACATATGGGCAGGGGGGCGGGGATGCGAGGGCCTGTAGACTGATAATGTATGCTACATTTTGTAGCCTGTTAATGTCTGAGACTTTGTCATGATGTGTGAGGGGAGGGTAGGCGTGGGCTAGTGTGCGTGAAGCTGAGCTCAATTCTGTTTGGAAATTTGCTCTGAACAGTATGAACATAGATTTCTTTGTGTCTTTCAGGTTGCGGCAAATAAAACTGCTATACAGATGTACATAGTTGTTATTCTGTCATGCCTGTAATGAGCAGATATCAGGGAGCATAAGTAGCAATGTTAGAGGATTATTGAATGCCTTCGACAGGCTATGGAATCCTGAACTGTTCAGCAAGCTAACGAGCCGCCTAAATCCATAATTGTTCGAGTTACTGAAAAGCCTGAAAGTTAATAAATAGACCTTATGTTCGCTAGAGTACCTAAAGACAAAGATCTTGGTTCCACATTTTACATAGTTTATACGAGCACCGACAGCAGAAGATAGCCATCACCTTCAGAGACTTTTAGAGTCATCGTTTATTCTTAATTTCAGAGTGCGAATATGTTTTTCAGGAAGTTTGCAATGCATAGAAGGAAGCGTCTCCGACTATTAAAAGTATATATATATTCCCGATCATCATGGCAAGAGAAATCGATATAGCCATGTCCGGATGTCTGTCCGTCTGCTTCAGCAAAAAGATCTCAGAAGTCTTAAAAGCTACAGAGCTGAAATGTTTACTAAATGCTTCCTTTCTCTGCAGGTTGCTCAAGTTCAAGTTTTATCCAGAGCGGACTATATCAACTATATCATACATCTCCCATTTAAGCGATTGTTCTGGAATGAGCAAATAGCCTGATCTGATCAAGATCGGACAATTTATAGTTAGCAATGTACATAAATTCATTCATAATTCTGCATAGTATGAGATTTGATATCAGCCACAGCTCAACAATGTCAGTAACATTTGCATAAGGCTTTGTGGCCCGAAATATATTCTGACGAGGAGTGCCAAATAATGCTGACCAAGCAAGCTGAGCGCCAGCAACAAATTACATAAACAGCGTAATGCGATCCCTTGGCAGGCACACTAATGCATTAATACCTAACTGACCACCGTCCAAATGTAAGTATAAAAGGCAAACAATTATCAATACCGATTTGCCATCGTGCCTGTGTTAAGAGCACCAGCGGCACCAAACCTCAACATCAGCACCAGCGCCACATATAAGGAACCCTTTCATCCAAAATACATGGGAGCAGCACAGTAGCAACATTACTTAACCCTTAGATGGCGTCCCTGGCTGCGCTTCAGCGGAACATTGACACATTAAGCTAGAAGCAATCAACTCCAAGCTGTCCACCTCCAGATGCTCTCAGCTACTCAGTTACCGCTGCACCTGCCTATTCAGCACCTACGGCTTCAAGCTATACAGCGCTCCCAGCGAGTTCAACGCGAAAATCGCGAGAAGGCTAAGGCATGCAATTTACTTTAATTTAAAAAAAATAATAATAGAAATAATAATAACATATTAATAAATAATAAATAAACATTGCTAAACTACATAATCAAATAAAATTTGAGTGCTTCTTCTTGGGCTCTCATACGAAAAGTTTTCTTTAAGATTTTGTCTACAAATATTATCCGATCACAATGAAGTTTGCCAAATCAGTAGATTATCCGTTTAAACGGAGTTTCAAATAAGTGTGTCAAATGGGAGATATAACGGGCATGGATAAATTTCAAAACAAATTTGATCGGAGTTTACATACCAAATTTGGTAACTCTAGCTCTTATAGTCTCCGAGGTCTAGGTGTTCATACGAATGGCCAGACGGACAAGGCTAGATTGTGTCCGCTATTGATGCTGATCAAGAATATAAACACTTTATGGGGTCTTAGACGCTTCCTTTTGCCTGCAGCATAGATTTGCACGAATACAATATACTCGTTTACTCTACTTTAGTACGGCTATAATAGGAGAACATTATTTAAATTATTATTAAGTGAAAAGAAAAACATATGTGTATAAATTACTAACTGGGGCTGTGCCTGTACCAAATGATGGAATCGCGATCGATTTTATTCGCCTTAAACGAGATTCAATATATTCCTTTCCGAGGTTGTCCAGTATCTATATCCTATATAACATTAAACCTAAGTCAGCCAGCTGCAACGCTAGATTGCAGAAGTTGTTATGCAGCGGAAGTCTCCAACTTTGCTGTTACATAAACATTTGCTTGTGTTCATGTTGGGCCACATGAGTTCGTGTCATATTTCACGCCTCGATCAAGGGCCAGTTGGATCAGTGGGTGAGAGCGCTGGCCAGAGCTCCGAACAAGCATATTCAGCGCCAGTGGCCAAAAAGCAACGGTTAACTTATATAATTATCATTATTATCATTTCTTAGAGCTGCATATACTTTGTATTTATATTCATTTAGTCAACATAGAAAAATTTTTTCTGGAGTTTTTTCGTTTAGAAGTGGAAAAATTCGGGAATATTTATTAATATTTTTACATTGATTTCCTTTAAATTTATTAATTTTAAAAAGTGAATCATGTTTATTATGATTATATCTAAATAGTTTAATAAAAAATTCTAATTTGTATTGTTAGAGATGTGAATGATCATTTTAGATCGTGAAATATTTATCAATTTGTGGAATCAGATTTTTTAGTTTAATTTCTATTAAAATTCCATGTTTTTTTTAGTTTATATTTCTTAATAAATAATATAATTTATTTTATTGAATGAGAAGTTGTTTCTTTAAATTCATTTTTAATTTTTAACATTTTTATTTGACTGAATAAGTTTATTATTTATATCTCTTGTATTAATAATTGCTTCTTTAGTAATTTTTTATAGAAAGGAATATATAAGAGAAATATATAAGATATATAAGATATATAAGACGCGATGACAATATTAATCGTTTTATTATATAATTTTTCATATATGTTTTATTAATAATATTATTAATTATAAGTCCAAATTTGGTAAGAATTTTATAAGGTTGAGATGGTTTAGGTTTAGTTTCTTATTGTTTAATTATTTATTTTCAAAATGTAAAATCTTATAATGCAGAGGGATATTAACAGCTTTATCTGATCGAATTGGTGATGTAGCTTTATTATCAGCAATTGCTTGAATATTAAATAATGGGAGATGGAATCTTATTTTTTATTTAGAAATAATAAAGAATGATTTTGAAATAATAATTGCAGGGACATTAGTTATATATTATCTGCCATAACTAAAAGAGCTCAAATTCCCTTTTCTTCGTGATTTCCTGCTGCTATAGCAGCTCCAACTCCTGTTTCTGCATTAGTTCATTCTTCAACTTTGGTAACAGCTAGAATTTATTTATCAATTCGATTAAATATTTTAATTAGAAATTCATGATTAGGACCATTTTTATTATTGTTATGAGGATTAACAATATTTATAGCAGGTTTAGGGGCTAATTTTGAATTTGATCTAAAAAAAACGATTACTTTTGTCAATCAGCTTTGAAGGCTACTAGTTTATTTAATTTAAAGCCTTAAAAAAAAGCCTTAAATTAAAAATAAATTTATGTTAAATTTATTAAATTGAAAATTTAATATTCAGTTATTTTTAAAGTAGTTTAATATAGATGCTGAATAACAAATTCGTAAATAAAAAATAATGTAATTAATGTTATTATTATTATAATTGTTAATAAGAAATATTGATTACAAAATGAAAGTTGTTGGATAATAATTCATTTTGGAAAAAATCATGAAAACGCAGGTAATCCTCCTAATGATAAAAAATCTATTAATAATTTTCATAATTTTATCCATATAAATAAATTTATTGTAACTCATTATTACTTAAATATAAGCTACACCTTGATCTGATATAAATTTTAATAAAAATTATTGAATATTATTATTCTTATAAAATATTCTGATAACGACGGTATATAAACTGAATACAAATTTAAGTAAGGTCCATCGTGGATTATCGATTACAAAACAAGTTCCTCTGGATAGACTAAAATACCGCCAAATTTTTTAAGTTTCAAGAACATAACTATTACTACTTTAATATATTTATTTACATTTAAAATAATAGGGTATCTAATCCTAGTTTTTTGTTTAAATTTTTTAGTTTCAATTATTTATTAAATAAAAAATTTAAATTTAAAATTTCACTTAATAAATTTAATTATTTTTAATTTAAAAATATTTAACTACTACTAATAAAATTTATTTGTATTATTGGTATAACCGCGACTGCTGGCACCAATTTAGCCAATACTCTTTAATATTGCTATTTCTAAATTTCTTTAATTAATAATATTAATTACTGCGAATAAAAATAATGTAAAAATTTTTAAAATAAATACAATTTCATACAAAAATTTACATATAAATCAAATTAATAATAAATTTTTAAGCCAAAATAAAACTTTTATATAAAATAAATTAATAAAACAAAAATAATTTTTTATTATAACGTTAATTCAAAATAATTTTTAAAAATAATTTTTTAAAATATTATAAAAAAATAATTTTAATAACTTATTTTTATTTTAAATAAAATAAATTAAATAATTTTTTTTAATCACTAAACCTGGAACTTTTTTTTAAAAAAAAATATAACAATAAATAAATAAATAAATAAAAAATAATTTTTATATAATATTCCCCTATAATATATATATATATAATTATAAATTTTAAAATATTAATTATTAATTATTATTTTTTTTAAAAAAAACTAATACATAATTATAATTAATATTTTATTAAATGAATACAAAAAAAATAATTTTTTTTTATTTTTTAAAAAAATATTTTAATAACTTATTTTTACTTAAAATAAAATAAATTAAATAATTATTTTTAATCACTAAACCTGGAACTTTTTTTAAAAAAAAATATAACAATAAATTAATAAATAAAAAAAAATAATTTTTTATATAATATTCCCCTATAATAAATATATACAAAATTATAAATTTAAAAATATTTAATTTTTAATTATTATTTTATAAATAAAAAAAAATAATTTTAAAAAAAATAATTTTCTAATTAATAATAAAAAATAATAATTTTTTATTATTAATAAAATTATTTTAAAATAAATAATTTTAATTTTTTATTTATTAATCTTTTAAATAATTTATTTTAATCAATAATACTAATAAAAAAATAATGATTTCTTAATTGCTAAAAAATTATTTTTTTTTTTTGTAATTTTAAAATTTTTATGATATTAAGTTATATACTAGGTTTAAATTAATAGATATATATATATATATAAATATTTAATATATTATTATATATCTATTAATTTAAATAAAAAATTTCGCAATCCAAAAATAGAGACCATAATATGTAAAAAAAATACATATATAATGATTTATCTAATGTTTCTTTGATTTATATAAATTTATATTAAAAATATTAAATTATTATATATTTATATATTTATATATTGTTGATGATTTATTTTAAATATATATCTATATAGAAATTTTTAATTATTTAATAAAAATTAATAATTAAAATAAAAATTTAACTAAAATGTATTATTTACTTAAAAAATTTCTATTTTTTAAAATTGTAAATTATTAAAAAATTGAGTGTAAATAATAAAAAAAAAAAAAAAAAAGGGTAGGTTTCTTATTAAAAATGAATTGCCTGATGAAAAGGATTACCTTGATAGGGTAAATTATGTAGTATTCTACATTCATTAATTAATTTTCATTGAAATTTTTAAAAGACTTTATATTTAATAGAATTAAACTATTCCTAAAAGTATCAAAAACTTTTGTGCATCGTACACTAAAATATATCAATATAAATATATGAATAAAAAGATAAGCTAATTAAGCTACTGGGTTCATACCCCATTTATAAAGGTTATAATCCTTTTCTTTTTAATTTTTAATAATTCTTCAAAAATTTTATTTTTATTAATTATAATTATTGGAACATTAATTACAGTATCTTCTAATTCTTGGTTAGGAGCTTGGATAGGTCTTGAAATTAATTTGTTATCTTTTATTCCCCTATTAAGAGATAATAATAATTTAAGATCAACTGAAGCTTCTTTAAAATATTTTTTAACCCAAGCTTTAGCATCTACTGTTTTATTATTTTCAGTTATTTTATTAATACTAAAAAATAACTGAAATAATGAAATTAATAGATCAGTTAGATCAATAATTATAATATCATCTTTACTTTTAAAAAGAGGAGCAGCTCCTTTCCATTTTTGATTTCCTAATATAATAGAAGGATTAAAATGAATAAATGCTTTGTTATTAATAACTTGGCAAAAAATTGCTCCTTTAATATTATTATCTTATCTATCTTTAGAAAATTTTTTAATAATTAGTGTAATTTTATCAGTAATTGTTGGAGCAATTGGAGGATTAAACCAAACTTCTTTGCGAAAATTAATGGCATTTTCTTCAATTAATCACTTAGGATGAATATTAAGAGCTTTAAAAATTAGTGAATCAATTTGATTCATCTATTTTTTATTCTATTCTTTTTTATCTTTTATTTTAACATTTATATTTAATATGTTTAAAATATTCCATATTAATCAATTATTTTCATGATATATACCTAATAAAATTTTTAAATTTATTTTATTAATAAATTTTTTATCATTAGGAGGTCTACCTCCATTTTTAGGATTTTTTCCAAAATGGATTATTATCCAACAACTTTCATTTTGCAATCAATACTTCTTATTAACAATTATAATAATAATAACATTAATTACATTATTCTTTTATTTACGAATTTGTTATTCAGCATTTATATTAAACTATTTTGAAAATAACTGAATATTAAATCTTCAATTTAATAAATTTAATATAAATTTATTTTTAATTACATCATTTATTTCAATTTTTGGATTATTTTTAATTTCTTTATTTTTCTTTATACTTTAATTTTAAGGCTTTAAGTTAAACAAACTAGTAGCCTTCAAAGCTGAAAATATAGAAATTTCTTTAAGCCTTAGTAATTTTTTACTCCTTCAAAATTGCAGTTTGATATCATTATTGACTATAAGACCAAATAATTATCTATGATTAAGAAGAATAATTCTTATAAATAGATTTACAATCTATCGCCTATCTTCAGCCACTTAATCGCGACAATGATTATTTTCAACAAATCATAAAGATATTGGAACACTTTATTTTATTTTTGGAGCTTGAGCTGGAATAGTAGGAACATCTTTAAGAATTTTAATTCGAGCTGAATTAGGTCACCCGGGAGCATTAATTGGTGATGATCAAATTTATAATGTAATTGTAACAGCTCATGCTTTTATTATAATTTTTTTCATAGTTATACCAATTATAATTGGTGGATTTGGAAATTGATTAGTTCCTTTAATATTAGGAGCCCCTGATATAGCTTTTCCCCGAATAAATAATATAAGATTTTGACTTCTTCCCCCAGCTTTATCTTTACTTTTGGTAAGAAGAATAGTTGAAAACGGAGCTGGAACTGGATGAACTGTTTATCCTCCTCTTTCTGCTGGTATTGCTCACGGTGGAGCTTCAGTTGATTTAGCAATTTTCTCTTTACATTTAGCAGGAATTTCTTCAATTTTAGGAGCTGTAAATTTTATTACAACTGTAATTAATATACGATCATCAGGAATCACTTTAGACCGAATACCTTTATTTGTTTGATCTGTAGTAATTACAGCATTATTACTTTTACTATCTTTACCTGTATTAGCGGGAGCTATTACAATGCTATTAACAGATCGAAATTTAAATACTTCATTTTTCGATCCAGCTGGAGGAGGAGACCCAATTTTATATCAACATTTATTTTGATTTTTCGGACACCCTGAAGTTTATATTTTAATTTTACCAGGATTTGGAATAATTTCTCATATTATTAGTCAAGAATCAGGAAAAAAGGAAACTTTTGGATCTTTAGGAATAATTTATGCAATATTAGCAATTGGTTTATTAGGATTTATTGTTTGAGCTCATCATATATTCACAGTTGGAATAGATGTTGATACCCGAGCTTACTTTACATCAGCTACAATAATTATTGCAGTTCCAACTGGAATTAAAATTTTTAGATGACTTGCTACTTTACATGGAACACAATTATCCTATTCTCCTGCAATTTTATGAGCTTTAGGATTTGTATTTTTATTTACTGTTGGAGGTTTAACGGGTGTAGTTTTAGCTAATTCCTCAGTTGATATTATTTTACATGACACATATTATGTAGTTGCTCATTTTCATTATGTTTTATCTATGGGGGCTGTATTTGCAATTATAGCAGGATTTATTCATTGATACCCTTTATTTACAGGATTAACAATAAATATTAAATGATTAAAAAGTCAATTTACAATTATATTTATTGGAGTAAATTTAACTTTTTTTCCTCAACATTTTCTTGGATTAGCAGGAATACCACGACGTTACTCTGATTACCCAGATGCTTACACAACTTGAAATATCATTTCAACAATTGGGTCATCAATTTCACTATTAGGAATTTTATTCTTTTTCTATATTATTTGAGAAAGTTTAGTTTCTCAACGACAAGTAATTTATCCAGTTCAATTAAATTCATCAATTGAATGATACCAAAATACCCCACCTGCTGAACATAGTTACTCTGAATTACCTCTTTTAACTAATTAATTCTAATATGGCAGATTAGTGCAATGGATTTAAGCTCCATATATAAAGTATTTTACTTTTATTAGAAAATTAATGTCTACATGAGCTAATTTAGGTCTTCAAGATAGTGCTTCTCCTTTAATGGAACAATTAATTTTTTTTCATGATCATGCATTATTAATTTTAGTAATAATTACTGTATTAGTTGGTTATTTAATATTTATATTATTTTTTAATTCTTATATTAATCGATTTCTTTTACATGGACAATTAATTGAAATAATTTGAACAATTTTACCAGCAATTATTCTATTATTTATTGCATTCCCATCTCTTCGTTTACTTTATCTATTAGATGAAATTAACGAACCTTCAGTTACTTTAAAAAGTATTGGACATCAATGATACTGAAGTTATGAATATTCAGATTTTAATGATATTGAATTTGATTCATATATAATTCCATCAAATGAATTATCAAATGATGGATTTCGATTATTAGATGTTGATAACCGAGTTGTTCTTCCCATAAATTCCCAAATTCGAATCCTAGTTACTGCTGCTGATGTAATCCATTCATGAACAATTCCAGCTCTTGGAGTAAAAGTTGATGGAACACCTGGTCGATTAAACCAGACTAATTTTTTTATTAATCGACCTGGACTATTTTATGGACAATGTTCAGAAATTTGTGGAGCAAATCATAGTTTTATACCAATTGTAATTGAAAGTGTTCCTGTAAACTATTTTATTAAATGAATCTCTAATAACTTAAATACTTCATTAGATGACTGAAAGCAAGTACTGGTCTCTTAAACCATTTTATAGTAAATTAGCGTTTACTTCTAATGAATTTTTCTAAAAAATTAGTTAAAAATATAACATTAGTATGTCAAACTAAAATTATTAAACTATTAATATTTTTTAATGCCTCAAATAGCTCCAATTAGATGACTAATTTTATTTTTCATTTTTTCAATTACATTTATTTTATTTTGCTCAATAAATTATTATTCATATATACCTTCTTCACCTAAATCTAATAATTTAAAAAATATTTTTTTAAACTCAATAAACTGAAAATGATAACAAATTTATTTTCTGTATTTGACCCATCAGCTATTTTTAATTTATCATTAAATTGATTAAGAACATTCTTGGGACTTTTAATAATCCCTTCAATTTATTGACTAATACCTTCACGATATAATATTTTTTGAAATTCTATTCTTTCTACACTCCACAAAGAATTTAAAACTTTATTAGGACCAACAAGTCATAATGGATCAACATTTATTTTTATCTCTTTATTTTCTTTAATTCTTTTTAATAATTTTATAGGATTATTTCCTTATATTTTTACTAGAACTAGACATTTAACTTTAACTTTAACTCTTGCTTTACCTTTATGATTATGTTTTATAATATATGGATGAATTAATCATACACAACATATGTTTGCTCACTTAGTTCCTCAAGGAACTCCAGCTATTTTAATACCTTTTATAGTATGTATTGAAACTATTAGAAATGTAATTCGTCCAGGAACATTAGCTGTTCGATTAACTGCAAATATAATTGCTGGACATTTACTTTTAACCTTACTAGGAAATACAGGACCTTCAATATCTTACTTATTAGTAACTTTTTTACTAATTGGTCAAATTGCTTTATTAGTTTTAGAATCAGCTGTAGCTATAATTCAATCATATGTATTTGCCGTTTTAAGAACTTTATATTCTAGAGAAGTTAATTAATTTTAAATTAATTTTATATTTATGTCTACACATTCAAATCACCCATTTCACTTAGTTGATTACAGCCCATGACCTCTAACAGGTGCTATTGGAGCAATAACAACTGTTTCAGGAATAGTTAAATGATTCCATCAATATGATATTTCATTATTTTTTTTAGGTAATATTATTACTATCTTAACAGTTTATCAATGATGACGTGATGTATCTCGTGAAGGAACATATCAAGGACTACACACATATGCAGTAACGATTGGTTTACGATGAGGAATAATTTTATTTATTCTATCTGAAGTTTTATTTTTTGTCAGATTTTTTTGAGCATTTTTTCATAGAAGATTATCTCCTGCAATTGAATTAGGAGCTTCATGACCCCCTGCAGGTATTATTTCATTTAACCCTTTCCAAATTCCTTTATTAAATACTGCTATTTTATTAGCTTCTGGAGTTACTGTTACTTGAGCTCATCATAGATTAATAGAAAATAATCATTCTCAAGCTACCCAAGGTTTATTTTTTACAGTAATTTTAGGAATTTATTTTACAATTTTACAAGCTTATGAATATATTGAAGCTCCCTTTACAATTGCTGATTCTGTTTATGGATCAACATTTTTTATAGCAACTGGATTCCATGGAATTCATGTATTAATTGGAACAACTTTTTTATTAATTTGTTTATTACGACATTTAAATAATCACTTTTCAAAAAATCATCATTTTGGATTTGAAGCAGCAGCTTGATACTGACATTTTGTTGATATTGTTTGATTATTCCTTTATATCACAATTTACTGATGAGGAGGTTAATTTAAATTAATTATCTATATAGTATAAAAGTATATTTGACTTCCAATCATAAGGTCTATTAATAATAGTATAGATAATTTTTTCAATTATTATAATTTCATTAATTATTATAATTATTTCATCAATTGTAATAATTTTAGCCTCAATTCTTTCTAAAAAAACATTAGTTGATCGAGAAAAAAGATCCCCATTTGAATGTGGATTTGACCCTAAATCATCATCTCGTTTACCATTTTCTTTACGATTTTTTTTAATTACAATTATTTTTTTAATTTTTGATGTAGAAATTGCGTTAATTTTACCAATAATTATAATTTTAAAATATTCAAATTTATTAATTTGAAGTTTAACTTCTATTATTTTTATTTTAATTTTATTAATTGGATTATACCATGAATGAAACCAAGGAATACTAAATTGATCAAATTAAACTTACTTTTATTAAAATTAAAGCAGGGTTGTAGTTAATTATAACATTTGATTTGCATTCAAAAAGTATTGATTTTTCAATCTACCTTATATTAACTAATCGAATATGAAGCGATATATTGCAATTAGTTTCGACCTAATCTTAGGTAAATTACCCTTATTCTTTAATTGAAGCCAAAATAGAGGCTTATCACTGTTAATGATACAATTGAGTAAAAACTCCAATTAAGGAAGTATGGTGATCAAGTTAAAGCTGCTAACTTTTTTCTTTTAATGGTTAAATTCCATTTATACTTCTATTTATATAGTTTAATTAAAACTTTACATTTTCATTGTAAAAATAAAATATTATTTTTTTATAAATTACTAAAAAAAATTATTAATATCCAAAGATAAATTTATCTCCCTAACATCTTCAGTGTTATACTCTTTATAAGCTATTTGAATATAGAAATAATAAAAAATTAAATAAAATTAAAATTCAAAATACAAATAATAATAAATAAATTTTTAAATTATTATTATGTATTAAAAATAAAATTTGAGAAAAATTTATCAATTTTTGATATAAATTTTGACCTCCAAAATATTCTGACCAACCTTGATCAAAACTTTTTCTTACAATTTGACCATAATTTAAAGGATAATAAATAATTCCATAAGTTCTAATATAAGGTATAAACCATATTGAACCTAAAAAATAAGAAATTTTATAAAAATACAATGATTTATTTAATATATATAAATTTATAAAAGAAATTATATAACCAAATAACCCTCCTACAATACAAACAAATAAAGTTAATAATTTTATATAAAAAGGTAAACAAATTATATAAGGAACAGGAAAAATTAACCAATTAAGTATTCTTCCTCCAATAATTCTTATAAATAATAATCCTAATATACCTCGTAATATAATTCAACCTTCATCATTTAATATATTTAAACTCCCACAATTTAAATCTCCAGTTATTGAATAATAAACTAACCGAAACGAATAACTAACAGTTAAACCAGTAGAAAAAAATATAAAAAAAAAGAAAATAAATTTATATTTCTTATTATTACAATTTCTAAAATTATATCCTTTGAATAGAAACCTGCTAAAAAAGGTATCCCACATAAAGCTAAATTAGAAACATTAAAACAAGCTGAAGTTAAAGGTATATGAATTCTCAAACCTCCTATATTACGAATATCTTGAGAATTATTTATATTATGAATTACAGCTCCTGCACATATAAATAATAAAGCTTTAAATAAAGCATGAGTTAATAAATGAAATATAGCTAATTTATAAAAACCTATTGATAAAATTCTTATTATTAAACCTAATTGACTCAATGTCGATAAAGCAATAATTTTTTTAAGATCAAATTCAAAATTAGCTCCTAAACCTGCTATAAATATAGTTAATCCTGATAATAATAATAAAAATTGACCTAACCATGAATTTCTAATTAAAACATTAAATCGAATTAATAAATAAATTCCAGCTGTTACCAAAGTTGAAGAATGAACTAATGCAGAAACAGGAGTTGGAGCTGCTATAGCAGCAGGTAATCATGAAGAAAAAGGAATTTGAGCTCTTTTAGTTATAGCAGCTAATATAACTAATGTTCCAACAATTATTATTTCAAAATCATTTTTTATTATTTCTAAATAAAAAATAAAATTTCATCTTCCATAATTTAATATTCAAGCAATTGCTAATAATAAAGCTACATCACCAATTCGATTAGATAAAGCTGTTAATATACCTGCATTATAAGATTTTACATTTTGAAAATAAATAACTAAACAATAAGAAACTAAACCTAAACCATCCCAACCTAATAAAATTCTTACTAAATTTGGACTAATAATTAATAATATTATTGATAATTCAAGCTGGAACATATTTATTATTTTATACATTGTTAGTTTTTTTATTTAATAAACAAAGCAGGAACAATAAATTTTTAATTATTAAATAATTTTATATTTAATTATGATTTATTATATATTTGTATATTAAGAGAATTTCTTGTTAAAAAAAAAACTATATTTTTAGTTCATTTATGATTGCCAAAAGCTCATGTTGAAGCTCCTGTTTCTGGGTCAATCATTTTAGCAGGAATTATATTAAAATTAGGAGATTATGGACTATTTACGAGTTATTAGATTTTTACAATTTATAAATTTAAAATATAGATTTACTTGAATTAGAATTAGATTGATTGGAGGGGTTTTAGTTAGATTTATTTGTTTACGTTTTAAAATCTTGAATTGCCTATTTATCTGTAGCTCATATAGATATTGTTTTAGCAGGTTAATTAGCAATATGATATTGAGGATTTTGTGGTCCATGGATTATGTTCTTCGGGATTATTTTGTTTTGCAAATATTTCCTATGAACGATTAGGAAGACGAAGTTTATTAACTAATAAAGGCTTATTAAATTTTATACCTTCTTTAACATTATGATGATTTTTATTAAGCTCAGCTAATATAGCAGCTCCTCCAGCTTTAAATTTATTAGGAGAAATTTCTTTGAAACCAAGTTCTTCTTGTATCCATTTGAGGAGGCCCCAGTCAGTTTAGATCGCTCATACATTAACAATCTGAATGGTATAGAAGCTTCGGCAAGACGAATCTAGCCTTTCTTGTTTGTATAAATTTGTGTGCTTCCCCTTTCACCCACCCTTCTTTCGATGACGATGCGCCGACGTATGCCCTAGGCACATATGCAAAAAGTTCCTGCTCGCTTTTGTTGCTTGTGTGAAGCGAGCGATCATCATGTTATCCGGTAGTTAAAAACACCAGGCACCAGGGCGTCAAAATCTCCCTAGATTTACCCGGTGCACCATACTGTGACATGTACATACATACAACACATTCGCATTGCAAGAAATCTGTTTGAGAATGAGAGTGCCAGAGCACAGTGGTAGCATAAATAACGCTGCTTGACTTGCAAATAACATTTTGTTAGCGCCATCTATTGTACAAAGTTTTCATTTATATGTCTTTATATGGGAGCTATATGTTATAATCGTCTGATCTTTATGATTTTTGCATATGAGCAGCGCTTAGGCAGAGAGAAGTCCATGGTAATTTCAGATCTATATCTATAAAATTGATAAACTAGTTCTCAGACAAACACACGCACATGGCTATATTGACTCGATTTGTCAGGCTGGCCAGGAATATATATACTTTCTTCTGTGCTTTACAAATCTCATGACAAAACTATAATATCCTCTGCAGGGCTGTGAAAATACTACCAAAAGAGATTTCCGTGACGCCGAGATTTCGAAATCGGTTGGCATTCGGGTGGAAGGATTTCCGTGACACGGCCCTTTATAATCTGTTTAGTGCATCAGTAAACACAATTTGGAACTTCGTTTGACCCATATATATATATATATATAAATGCATATATATCTTTATATACAAGGTATCTGCCATTGGATAGTTGAGCTATGTGTAGCAAATTGTATATGGCCGCGGCTATTTATTTTTTATTTTTTCATTTTTGTTTACCTCGATATGAACATAAAATATAAATTGAATTAAAATACGAAGCTCTCTGCCTTCGTAAGCAAACGGCAGGGCTGGGGCTTAAGATTAAAGTGAAGTTGGCCACAGTGCCGCACATAAATAAATCAACAGCTCAAAGTGCATGAGGGGCCAGAAAATGTCAGAGCAGACATGGCCGATGCCGATGCCGAAGCCAAAGCAGCAGCCATTACAGAGACCTCACCAGACACACACACACGCATACACGTACATTCGATTGGCAACTGCATGGTATGCCATTTTCTGTACCACGCACACACACCCAACCACTCCCCCTCTGCCGCTTACCCTGATCAACCCACAAGCGTAGCCATTCACCATTCGCCATTCCCCATGACCCATGCTTTGCACTTTGCATTGCATACTTTGCGGCGTCTTTTGTGGCAGCCAAAAGTCAAAAGTACACGTCCCCATACCCATACCCCCGTCCCTGAGCACTCTCTTTAAGAAAAGTCAGCGTTGGACAGCAAATATAATATGGAAATGAAACCACTTAGTTGGGGTTTTTGCATTTCCGTTAACCTTTGCCTTGCAAAACTCAAACGTTCTGTTTCAAAACCCGGACAATAAATTCGAAAATCAAAGTGACGAGAGCTGTCAATCCCTTGGAATTCAATAAATGTTCGCTAATGTATTTCAACAGCTTGTGTTACATGTGATGATTAGCTTTGACTCTGTGAGACGTGGACTTGGCTCTAAGCCAATTTCTGAAACATTTTCAAATCAATTATAAACATCCTAGACCATTTTCTTGCCTCACCCATATTGTATATAAGCGAAGATGGACCTCCAATTGGTTCTATGTAATTCATTCATTGGAACCAATAGTTCATTCCACACAAGTTCCAACTGTGGAGCTATCAAGTTACGCTGTCTGCAGTTCAATTTTGCAGACGATCGTGGCTGGTTGTGTGTGGCGGCCGGTGCCGGTTTAAGAATCAATCAGCGGCTGGGGTAAGGCAAATAATATTTCCAACCCAAGCGCAGCCCCGCTTAATTTGATTCTGTGATCCTCAAATTTCAATAGCAGTTTTGTTTATTTATAACTTATCTGGCTCGCTTTGTGTTATAGGGAAATAGCTTTTGCAGCTGGAGTGTAGATAACAGTGCCCTTACGCAGCAGCCTTTAATTCGCTTCTTCCTCCTTCTGGGTAGATCAAATAGATCATATGATCATGTAAAAGCTTACCATAAAGAATTGCAAATTTCTAAAAAACTACTTAAATTACTCCTATAAAAGTAAGTGAGATTTATCAATACATGGTGTTATGTAAATGAGCCAGTTTTCAAACACGTGTTTCTCCTGTCATTAATAACAAACACTTGTTCGAAAATTGATAACGATTTTGGTTGGCCAAAACTGGTGAAAATTGACAAAATGAAAAAGTTATAAAAAAAACAAATTTTGAATACATAAAAAATGTAAAAAATAAGCGCTTCCCATCCTAAAAAGTATATATATTCTTGATCAGCATCAACAGCCAAGTCGATCTAGTCATGCCCGCCTGTCCGTCTGCATGAACAAACAGATCTCAGAGACTATAAGAGCCAAATTTGGTATTTAATCTCCCCTCGTAAGGCACATTTTATCCAAAACCTAAGAAAGAACCAGTAAGAACACAACAGTCGATAAATACTCTGCATCTTATAAGCCGCTATAAAATATAGCAAGCCGCTCCTGGTCAACTTCGGACAAATATCGGACTTGGGATCTCCTAAAATGGAAACAAACCATATTTGGTTCTATTTGGAGGAAAAACAAAAATGTTTTATTGATTCCAAAAAAAATCAACTCTAACGGGGCTATATGATACAGTTTTAAATTTATATCATTATCTTTATATACAATCTGTCAAAAGTTTGAGCCTTTAGACGCCAGCGCCAACACCAGCGGCATATGATACAGTGGCCCGATCGAAATCAAATTTGGTCAGTTAATGTAGATGCTTCTAGGACATATTATCCCCAAATTTAGTTCAATTCCAACGAAAAAGAAGAAAAGCTATGAAATGAAAATAATAAAATTGGCCATAGTTTGTATGGGGACCACTCTTAAAAGTGGGCGTGGCAAAATAATAAAATTAACTTGATCTTTATATATATTAATGGCAAATTAAAATGAAAATTTTAGGTTTTTATCTCTTGTATTTTCCAAGATCTAAATATTCATACATCTGGACGGACAGACGAACATGGCTAGATGGACTCGACTGGTCGTGCTGATCAAGAATATATATATATGCCTTATGTTGTTGAAAACGCTTCTTTTGGCCTGTTACATACTATATTTCACAAACTTAATATGCCCCCTTATATTATAGGTGCAGGGTATAATAATTTGACGATGTTTAAAAGTACTAAAAAAGCAACACATACGAAGGTTTGCACAAACAATTCCAAACACCCAAGACACTAAATACATTTATATACCGTTCCAAAATGGTATATTCATTTTGTCAGGAAGCTTGCAACGCATAGAAGGACGAGTTTCCGACTGTATAAAGTATACATATTCCTGATCAGCACGAGATCAGCAATGTCCGTCCGTCCGTCCGTCCCTCTGTTGCAACCCCAAGATCTCAGAAGTTTTAAGAGCTTAAAGCTAAAATTTTTACCAGATGGTTCTTTTGTCTGCACTCTGGTTAAGTTTGAGATTCATCCAGATCCGTCAACTATAACATATAGCTTCCAAATAACCGATTCTTCAAGAATGATCATTAAGTAGCATAACTTTTCTGTTGTTCATTCAAATCAAACCACATTTGGATTGTATCTATTTGAGGTGGCCACACGTCCGCTGACTAGGTCTGGTCATGATCGGACCATATAATCGATTGGACCATATAATCGATTGGAATAAACACTTAGGAGCATAACTTTTATGTGTTTCACCCGAATGAAACCAAGTTCTTCTTGTATTCATTTGAGGAGGCCCCAGTCCGTTTAGATCGGTCATACATTGACAATGTGAATGGTATAGAAGCTTCGGCAAGACGAAGCTAGCCTTTCTTGTTTGTATAAATTTGTGTGCTTCCCCTTTCACCGACCCTTCTTTCGAAGACGATGCGCCAACGTATGCCCTAGGCACATATGCAGAAAAGTACCTGCTCGCTTTCATTGCTTGTGTTGCTTGTGTGAAGCGAGCGATCATCATGTTATCCGGTGGTTAAAAAGACCAGGCACCAGGGCGTCAAAATCACTCTAGATCTACCCGGTGCACCATACTGTGACATGTACATACATACAACACATTCGCATTGCAAGAAATCTGTTTGAGAATGAGAGAGACAAAGCACAGTGCTAGCAAAAATAACGCTGCTTGGCTTGCAAATGACATTTTTTTAGCGCCATCTATTGTACAAAGTTTACAATTGTATGTCTTAATATGGGATCCATATGTTATGTTGGTCCAACATTTGATTAGCAACAATTTCACAAAAGTAAATATTTTAGAGGAATTTTATCATCTTCCTTGGGTTTCTTTCAGGTTTGCAATTCAACGGAAAGTTAAACCGCTTTCCTACTTTCAAATCCCCAAGAAATGCTTCTGCAATCTCAGCGTTTCTTTTAACTCATTCTCTAGCGCTTTTTCTGTTTCTCTGGTTAGCTTTTAAGGTTTTTCGAAATAAAAATGCAATCAAAGGGGCAGGCTAAGAGTGCCTCCTCCTCAACCGCCACCTCCTTCCCGTCTGCTCCCCTCTAAACCACCGACTATTGAGTTGCAGCAAGTCTTGCGAATGTCACATGCGACTTATGCAAATGCACATTCAGGCAACAACAACTGGCTAAATAATTTGCACATTTCCGTTACAAATAAAAACCAATTCACTTTTGCTAATATGGCCGCAGCGACTCATCCGGTGGTACGGAACGGCAAGCGGCCAGGTGGATGGCAACGAAGGAAGCAAAGCTGATTTGGCCACAGGTTCGCTGTTGCTGTTGCTTTTGTTGTTGTTGTTTTTTGTTAAAGCTTGGAAAACTTTGTGCACGCAATGCAATAATTTTCATCGTCGGAACTTTCAATAGAATATATGCATGCGGGCTTATAACTTTCCCAGATAATTTGTCACACATGTATGAAAAGCTTCAATTTGGAAAAAGGAGAAAATGGCTGAGAGCATTCACTGAAAAATGTTTACAAATTCTAAAAATTAAAAAATTATATAAGAAATATGATAATTTACAAATTTAAATTATAAAAGAAAATATGAAAAATCATAGATGAAAAATTCTTCAAATTTATCAAACTACAAAATAAGGAAAAAAGTGAGAGCGAATAGATGCAAATATAAAAATATTTTAATTATATATAAATCTATTTGTAAGAAACATAAAATCATATAAAAGTTCTTAAACAGATTCTTAGGAATTTGTATACCCTACTCGATACACTCCCGGCCAGGTGAAGAACGCGTAAGAACGCTGCAGTTGAGCTTGCCTTCAGTTTAATACCCTGCACCAAGGTAACTGATTTACCTATTCGTAACAAAGCCGGTGAACGGATTTGATGCCTCCCAAAATGGATATAAACCGAGTTTGGATTCACTTAAACTAAGTACGAACGTCGTAGTCCGGATTCCGACTATAAGATAAACGTACTCAGCATTTATTTCATATTCAACAGACTATCAAAAGCATGCAACAAACTTGACTTGTTTTTGTCGGATGGGGGAGAGATCTAGATCATAAATCCGGACGGACGGGAAGGGCTAGATCCACTTGGCTTGTCATGCTGATCAAGTATTATTTATGGGGTCGGAAAGGCTTCCTTCTGTCTATTACATACATTTCCACAAGTTCAACATACCCTTGTACCATATTTTCTGGGTATAAAACTCTTTCAACGTATTAATCATATTTATCGCCCTAAGCCCTAAGACATTAACATGACAAATTTTACGAAGTCTCTAGTAAAACACAAAAATAGGGCTGTCTTCGTCTTGCCGATTTCATTCAGATCGTAAGTATGCATTTGCCCGCCTCTACGGCAGCTGTCTACTTTAGTGATCCGATCAGAATCAAATTAAGTTAGCGGACGTGGGACCTCCTCAAATCGATACGAACTGAATTCGGTTTGATTTGGATGAAAACCAGAAAAGTTATGCTGCTACTAGGAACAATCGGTTATATGGAAGCTATATAATATAGTTGTCCGATCAAGATCAGCGGCATAAATGCGAGCCTAATTTGGTTCGATTTGGATAAAACATTCATTCATTAAGAAACAATCGGTTATTTGGGATTTATATGATATTAGCTAGCGCAGAGGGCGTCGCTACGCCGTCTCCTGTTAATCTAAGTTTGTTGTTGTGCGATGATATTATGTAGATAGAAAGATTTCGATATACATAACGATAGATCAAGGTATCGATGTATATGTAACGAAAACTCAATATACCAATATACATGTATCGATAAGTTAATCTATTGATATACATAAGTCAATAATCTATCGATAAGCATAGACAACAACTTAATATATTGATACACAAATATCGATATCTTAATAAATAGATAAACATTATTCACAACTCAATACATCGTTATCGATCACTCTAATAAGTATGTATACATGGATAACTAAATATACCGATATTCTTATTCGATAAATCAACATATCGATAACTCAATAGATCGATACCTCAATATATCGATACTCAAAACCAATAAATAGCTCGGGCTTTCCCTGCATATTGTTAGTCTAATGAAAATTTCATTGCAATCGGTCAAAAGGTTACAAAGATATGACGAATTTTCACCATTGCTTACATAAGGGGCCGTGCCATGCTCATTTTCCAAAACGATATTGACCTTGCCATGCCCAGTTTCAAAGCTTTTTTGTTATACCATTCACAAAATGATATATTAATTTTGTCAGGAAGTTTGCAACGCATAGAAGGAAGCGTTCCCGACTATAGAGACTATATATGAAGAATATATATTCTTGATCAGCATGACAAGGTGAATCGATATAACCATGTACGTTTGTCCATCTGTCCGACTGTTCATAACAAAGATCTCCGAAGTTTTAAATGCAACAAAGCTGAAATTTTTACCAGATGCTTTCTTTGTCTGCACGCTAATGAAGCTCCCATATAACCGATTGTTGCGATTGTTCATACTTAGGAACATAACTTTTCTGTTTTCATCAAACTCAAACTAAATTCGGCTTGTATCTATTTGATGAGGCCCCACGTCCGCTGGTCTGATCTGATCAAGATCGGACATTTCCATCATATAGCTGCCATATAATGTGAATGGCTTATAAACTTCGGCAGGCTGGAGATAGCTTTCCTTTCTTGCATTTGATTGGAATCGAAGCAAATTTTAGTTTTGGATATATAAAGATGGTTGTGGATACTACTTGAACTTAACCGGAGTGCAGGCTAAAGAAGCAACTGAAACGCTTCCTTTTCTTGTGATTCGCCAACTTTCGGTGTGCGCCCCGATGGACATAGTAGAGTTGCTAAGATTTGCCAAGTTTATTTACAACAAAAATTCTGTTCCAGATGCTAAATTATTTGTCAGGTAACTTAATAACATGAATTCCATATGAATTTATTCATCACAAACAAAAATTTAAATGAAGAAAAATATGCAACCTAATTATTTTCAAGCGCTGACAACCCTAAAAGGCGGCCAGTTATTCGATTGAGGTTTTAAGTTGTGTGTTCGAAAATTGAAATCTCTTGAAATTCCGTGATACCGAGGAATTACTCAAGCGATTTGCAAACGAACCGTACCCAAAATTTCTAGTGATTTCCGTGGCACCCCCGAATTCGATACCTACGTATGGATTCCGCCCCCTCTTTTATCTCCTGCTAAATTCTATTTCCTATAGCCCTAGCCCCCACTCGCGTCGCTGCCCCTTTAGATTTGCTTATGCATTTGTCGGTGCTGCCATGTCCGTATGTCTGCCGCCCTCCCCGCATGTCAGTCATTCAGTCAAGTTTTGCCGAACGGTTTTTGGTTGCATTTGCAAGTCGTTTAAATGCTTTTACAGCTCTGCAACCCGCTATGGAGCTTCAGCTCTCCGCCCTGTTCCTGCCTTTGCCATTACTGTTGTTGTTGTTGTTGTTGTTGTTGCTGTTGTCCTGTCGTTTGGCATTGTCAATGCTTTTGACTTCCTTCCGCTGTTGGCTAACAAATTTGCGTTGCGCATGCAGCACACACTCTCCCCAAGCCCAAACCCAAACCCAATTCCAATCCCATTCCCATTCCCATTGGCAGTGCCTGTGCCAGTGCCAGTCCCCAGTCCCCAGTCTGAGGCCGAGGCCTAGGTCCGGGCAGGCAAACATAATCATCATTATTGCTGCAATCAGCATATTTGGCAGGCTTCAAGCGATGTGCCTGCCTGTGCCTCACGCTCCTTCAAAGTCTCCCTGCTATCCTGCGGGAAAAAACACGGAAGCCATTGTTAATTTTATGCCCCTCTAAATATATATGCCAAGTCTTATATACAATACACTGCGCGAAGTCTGGTTTTATTTGAAAAACTTCTAAGCTGCGACTTGTCTATACAAAAAGGACGACCATCTGCGAATCGATCTGCGATCTTTTATTGATTTCATTGTTGCATACTTTCGAGTGTGTCGAAATGATAAAATAATTAGAGAGCACGAGTGTCTCATAGTCGAAATATAGACTATATTGTTGTCACTTGTTTTTGTACTTTTTTCTGATAGTGTATAACCTCGACACCGCCTAGTCCAATAGGAGGCATGCCTCAAACCGCACTCGTCTATGCCATGCAGGCAGGCCATGCCATAGTTGTGGTTATGCTTAATATCCGTCATTAAAATTGTTGTTTGTACCACAGCCATGTCTTTGGCTAGAAGGCGGAGGCAGGGGGGTGACGTTCAGCTGTTAGGGGGAGCCGAAGAAAACTTTTCGAGCAACAGCTAGGGGCTGCAAAGTGCGTGGGTGCGGGTGAATAAGCGAACGAAGAACGAAGATGATGATGGTGCAACAGACGAGGGAGAGCAAGAAGAAACTGCAGCCGCACTTTCACATACACATACACACACACACATGCACACACACTCACACTGATGCATTATGCAAACTCTTCTATGTGTATTTATTGGCTTCAGTGCATTGCACGATAAGAATCCATGGCGGGCCCAAAAATTAATTAGTCAATTTGCATGAAATTTATGTACAAAGCCGCGAACAAACGAAAACGAAAATTTTGTGATGTATTATGCAGTGTAAGACGGGTTAGACGGAGGGTTACGGTTACGGGGTGGGGGACATGCTACATGGTAGATGGGCTTAAACATGGCTTGGGATCAAAAATTGATTTAATTTGCACAGCAGAGATTTCCTGCAGTGGAAGTCAAATCAGAATGAATTTATTGAAATTTTTGGGCAAGCAGAAGAGATTAGCTTAAGAATTGATTGCAGATGGGAGTATGATATGAACCATTCTGTGGATGATTAAAATAAGGAAGAATTTTTTTGTATTCTTAGTCGAAGAGTAAACGAGTACATTGTATTCGCTTACACTCAGATCTGGTTTGTTTCAGAATTGTACCATGTATATATTGTTGATCAGCATGACAAGCCGAGTAGATATAGCCATGTCAGTCTGTCTGTCGGTATGTCTGTTTCTATGCGAACAAGTCCCACCAGAATTTGAAGCCATCGACTTTAACTGTTCACCATAGGCTTTTTCTGCTGTAAACTTTTCAAGATCAGACCACTTTATCATATAGCCCCCATATAACTGGCCGATTCCCAATGATACCTGTTAGGACATAAAACTTTCTTGTCCCGAATTAAACCAAAATCGGTAGATGTTAGGTCTACGTGTGCTGATCAAACTTCATTTGGATTGGACCACTATATCATATAGCTGCCATATAAAAAACGTAAAAACACAGTTTATATTGGCAATATGTTTTGGGTATGTGAATGCAAATGTGTAGGAACGTTCTTATGTCTATGCACACATACATGTATAAATCAAAGTGCGTAAAGAAAGCATTTGAAGCAAGCGATTGCTCTTGAGAAGCAATAATGGAAACGAAGCAAATATGTGCGAATTAGAAGCCTTGCGTCGGTTGACGAAATCTTATAAGGATCGGACTTCTTAGAGATTCTTCCTTGTTATAGCTCTGCAAGGGTGTAAAAGCTTCGGGTACCCAAAGGTAGTCCTCCTCTCTTTTTATACCCTCGAAGAGGATATTATAATTGTGTCACGATATTTGTAGCGCATAGAAGGAAGCATATCCGAACCCGTAAAGTTTATATATTCTCGATCAGCATGACAAGAAGCGTCTATATAGAAATATCCGTCTGTCTGTCTCTCAGTCTATCCACTTGTCCGTCTGTCCACTTGTCCGTCTGTCCATTTGTCCGTCTGTCCGTCTGTTTCTATGCGAGCGAGTCTCTCAGTTTCAGTGCCATCAAACTGAAATTCACATACCTTTCCTATAACCGACCGATTCGGAATGAACTCTGAATTGGTTGTTCATTATTTAAATTGAACCAAATTTGATAAATGTCAGTTTAAGAAGCCTCTACGTCAGCTGACTCAAGTTGATCCGGATCGGAGCACTACATCACATAGATCCTATATAAACGATCGATTTGAAATTAACTCTCACTACAGCAAAATTGGTTGTTTATTATTCAAATGGAACCAAATTTAGTAAATGTCAGTTTAAGAAGCCCCTGCGCTTGTTGACCTAAGTTGATCTCGATTGAACCAGAACATTATTAAACTCCCATATAACCGACCGATTCAGAATAAACCCTTAGTTTATTTTTGATCAAAATAAAAATAAATTTGGTAAATGTCAGTTTTAGAAGCACCTACGTCAGCTGATCCAAGTTGATCCGGATCGAACCAGTGAATCATTAAGCTTCCATACAACCGACCGATTCGGAGTTAACATTTAATACAGCATAATTGGCTGTTAAATGTCTACACTAGAGCAAATGTCTTAAGTGACAGCTGTAGACGCCTCTGCTAACACAAGCTGATCCGGATCAAAAGAACTACATCAATGAACTCTTAGTATACAGCACTCTTTTGTGTTTTTTTTTATCTGAATTTATCCAAATTTAAATCGCGTCAGTCTTCGAAGCCTCCACGTCTGCCGACCGAGTTTTAAGCGAATCTAAAAGGGTATCTTAGCTTCGGTTACCCGAAATAATTTCTTCCAATCTTTTTTTTTTTAGCATTTTTAAATATTTTCGCATCATTTTGCATTTTTGTTAACATAAGTTCCAGTTCTCAGTTCACTTGTAGACTTTTATTATGAACTTCAACAGTCTGGCAACGCCGTTGGGTATTGAAAGCGTAAGCAAACAACAGCTGCTTGCAATTGACAGCTTCCATTTGACAGCTTCAATTTGACAGCTTCAATTTGACAGCAAAAGTTATTCGACGAAAATAATTAAAAATTCGTGAGACCCAACGATTTCAATTGGACAAGAAGGTAAGTAAAAAGTCCTTGTGCTCTCCTTAGCCTTTTCCACGCAATTGTCTCCTGAGGGTTTCTTTTGAGGCTTATACAATTTCATGAGTGTTTCATAGTTTCATAGAGTCATATTCTTCTTCTCAAAAATATAAGTCTGCCATTTGCTTCTGCTCCATGTTCCGGCATTAGCAGCAGCTGATTGCCTAAACCAATCCCCGATGCTTTACATGATTGAGCATAAATTTTGTCCGTTTGGCAGCCAGGCAGAGCCTGGACGTGGATTGTGGAGACATCCACCGCAATATATTTTGGAATCATAAGAATACATAGTTTTATATAAATGAGGTGTCATGGAAATCTATAGATATTTCTAGAATGGTATGTGTAAAGCTTCAATGGTCAAAGATGGAGGGTTCAATGGCGTTTTTCTGTGTCAAATCAAAGCATTTGCTGCTTCTGATTGCGATTGTTGCGTCATGTGAAACCATCGATATCTTAACATCGTTGCTCATTTAAACAACTATCGATTATCCCATATCAAATCTGGAAAAATATTTGTCGCTTCACCATTGCTTTTCTTTCATTTCTTTGACACTTTGACAGTTGGCTGTGCTTCATCGGTTAAGTTGCAATTCACCTCTCATTGTCCAAACAGGAAGGACGCAAATCAAGACAAGTAAGTAGCAGTGCAGTCAAGGCAATAGGGAAAATTAGAAAATTCGAGAAGATTTGTTCACAGTTTTCCAAATTTCGTACTCTGAACAGCAATGTCGACCGTGCACTGGGATGTTAACTGCGACGGCTGCGGGTGCACCCATATTGTGCACTATCGCTATAAGTGCCTGCGGTGTGGTGATTTTGATCTCTGCGTCTCATGCTATGAGCGTGAGGTGGAGACCGGCGACCACAAGAAGGACCATCCTTTCCAGTGCCTGCTGGACCGTGCTGCTCGTGAGCTCCACTTCGCTGGTGAGCCGATACCGGACATGTGTGCCGAGAGCTTTACGTGCCCCATTTGCGGCACCATGGGACATAGCCACAAGGAGTTGGTCAAGCATGTCCAGGTCAAGCATCGCGGAGACTACACGGCCGCCATATGCCCCATTTGTGTGTCCGTGCCTTCGGCCCACCCGGAGCGCGTAATTAATCTCGCCGGTCACATGGCTCTGATGCATCCGGCTAGCATTTTGAAGATACGTGGTAATGCCAATGCTGCCAGCCTCATTGGGGGAGCCCATCTGCCTGGCTATGGCTTCGCCATGCCCAGTCCTGGGCGCATGCAAGCAGCAGCCGCTGCAGCTGTAGCTGGAGCTGGAGCTGGATCAGCAGCAAATTCATCTATCTTTCAACTGATGCGCGAGACTGATTTTCCCGGCGAGGGCAGTGCGCGTCGAGTGCGCTTGCTCACTGACAACAATCCAGTGCCACGCGCCGGCCACCAGGAGGAGAATGACCACACGGATGAAACTTCGCAGTCGTCCAGTGTAGTGGACTTCAGCTTTCCATCTTCGGATAGCAATGATATTCCGCCGCACATGGTGCCCCTTCCCGATAGCTCGGACCCTAGCCAGGCTGGCGATGAGTACAACAATCCACCCAACCGCAACAACGGACAGGGACCTCAAAGCGTTGAAGAACTGGAAATGGGCTTTGAAGCTCTCAACCTCACCGATTAGAACGAACGTCAACGCACACATAAACATATTCATATAGATATATATGGTACAAACCATACATACGTATATATATGTCTCATATATTTATATATTTATACACTTACAGCGGCCTAGAGCCGATAGAGTAAAGGAAACGCTTGCCGATCCGAACATCGCCACCTGCTGCGCAAACTCACACTCAATTCAACAAATAAGCAGTATGAATATAAATATATATATGTATATATATGTATATATATTGATATATATATCTATATATTTTATATTTTAATAAATAAAAGCCAAGGAATGCTGTCACCTATCCGTAAGAGCCTTGCCAACAGAGACAGTCCTACTTGCTGTGTCCCAAATGCTGAGCGAAAATGGATTGCCAAATGTTTTCTTAATAAGCAGCATAAAATGTGTCATCGATTGACACAGAAGACTCCAAATAACAACAGACGTAGACATCGAAGTCTTCTTCTGCTAGACGCCTGAAAGTATGCCACAAAAATAAAATGCAGGCAAAAAATAAAAGAAAATTCCACAGCAACGAAAATTGAATTTGCTTGCGCTTTGTTTTGCCGACTCCCGACTACGGCTATGTGTGGGTAGCAAAAGATGTCAATTTTGGATATTCTTACAGGCGCCAACCTTCCCCTTAATAGCCACCCCTTACTGTGATAAAATGGTAAAATATGCTCTAGTTTATAGACCTAATGAAGTGCAGCCAAGGGCTCTAAAAAGTGGATTAGCAGTTTCAATATTCACTCTAAAAAAGGGTAATATCGGGCACTCCACCTATTCAGCTGGAGGGAGTTACACTGGAACAGCCATTGCAAGCGAAATACCAAGGAATCACATTGGACACACCTGAAATCTGCGGCCAAAAGGCGTGGGCGAAGGATGTAACAAATAAGGTGGCTGATAAATAGGAAAAGCACTTTGTCACTTAGAGCTAAAAGAGCAGTCTATGTGCATTGTGTAGCCTCGATCTGGCTTTACGGGGTACAGATTTGGGAAAATCCAGCTACAACCGTATCCAGGTATTGCAGAACCGAGCCTTACGGCAGATAACCAACTGTCCATGGTAAGTGCGCGGCTCCACCCTTCATCGTGATCTCAATCTGCATACCGTGGAAGAGCAGATTGGACGGCACACCAGCAGATACAGTGAGAGAGACTGTTGAGTTAGCCAAGTTCGACTAGCCGCAAAGGTATGAATACATATAAACTCTCTCTGGCTGGAACACTTTGTCTACAGCTATGACCCGATCATTATGTAATTTGGCAAATCGGTATATAATATGTTTTTTCATAAAACACCTAAGTCCAATGAAATTTGTCAACAAATATGGGAGATATATAGGTTATTATAGGAAGGCCGGCTTGGCTTATCTAGAGGATTTTTGATATCAAATCATTCTGAAAAAGTCATAAGTATAACAGCTAAATGACATAGATAGATGACCGTTAAAAATATATGAATTTATGCTTTTTTACTCGTACTCTAGTAGAGAAGGATAACAGGCAGAAGGAAGCGTCTCCGACAGCCGAGTCGATCTAGCCATATCCGTCTGTATGAACATCTAGATTTCGTAGAATATAAGAGCTAGAACTACCAAACTTGGTATGTAGACTCCCCTAGTGTGTCGTCAGAACAACTTCGTTTTTTAATTTTGCCACGCCCTTTCCAGCCCCCGCAAATCGATAAAAACCTTATATCTCCCACAATTTTTGGTACATTCAGTTCAAGCTCATTTTGTATATGAAGAAGTACATAGTCAACCCATCTGCCAAATTTCATTAAGCCGGATAGTAATTGTAGATAAAATCGTAAGTAAACATTTGGTGTGGGAAAAATGAAATTGTTGCATACTTTGAAGTCTGTCGTACCCCAGTAGAATAAACGCGTATATCGTGTTCGTGCAAATGTGTTTAGCGGCCAAAAGGAAGTGTTTCCGGCCCCATAAATTATGTATGCTTTTTATCAGCATCATCATCGGAGACGCTCTAGCACCTAGATCTCGGAGACTATCGGCGGTGTCACGGAACACTGTAGAGGAATTCGGTATGGCTTGTTTGCAAGCCGCTTGAGTAATATCTCGGAACTTCAAGGGATTTAAGTTATCGAACTCACAATTTCGGATTTACATCAGAAAGCTGCGTGTATGTGAATTAGAGGTGGTAAACGATCGATAGTGGGCACCATCGATTGCCGCCGATAGTTTTTCCAAACTCATCAATTGCCGCCGATGGTTTTTCTAAAACCATCGATAGTGGACGATTGTGACCTCGATAGTGCCTCGATAATACCCATTATAAAAACTGTAGTCAAGCATTTAAAAACTTGGCCTAATCTATGTTTTAAGCAAATAAACAATATTTTCACTGCTGTTAACAAAATAATCTTGTTATGTCAAGCGACGCCACAAATGAAGAAAAACGCGCAATTTATTTCAGTGATGTGTAAACAGAACCATCGATGACACTATCGAACACTATCGATAGCACCATCGATAGTAGGTCGAGTCGATAGTGTCGATAGTACTTCACCAGCAATAGTAGGCCGAGTCGATAGCGCTCCACAATCGATAGTGTCGATAGTGCCATCGATTGTTTACCACCTCTAATATGAATGCACTTTGTGGAATATTTATTTGTACTTTTATTTTTTAGTTTGTGATGAATAAATTTCAAATTCAAATCCAAATTCAAATGCGTCTCCAACTTTATGAAAGTCCTGATAGTTCTGCCACGCCCAGCTGTTTTTTATACAACAAAGCGAATGATAAATGCATTTACGTATTTCATTTTTGTTTCGATAAATTTGAAAATGCCTCTTGCACTTTTATCTGCGGAAAATGCAAATGCAGGAGGAACCATTAAAAGAAAGCGCCTTCGGTGTCTGTGACCAAGCCGTTGTGATGCTCAGACGTAACATGAGTTCCAGTTTTAGCACTTTCATTTTTACACCCGATACTCATAAAGTAGAGCAAGACAGTTTCCCTGCAATATGTTTACTGTTTGTGTTGACATTTGCCTTGTGATGATTTACATACGATTGTGATGATCTTCAATCCAATAAAAGGTGATATACCACATGGATCTTTCTCTCCTATACTGCTGCGTTTCTTTGGTATCACAAAGCTGAGGTAAATATTGCCCAGGAGATCAAGATTGACGTCCCTCAGAGCCTCAGCGATCGTCTCAACAAAATGGTCATCTTATCCATGCAAGTGTCCTTCAAAATGGATATGACCAATCTGCGGGAAGCCATTATGGGTGAAGCTCATGAACAGCTCTCGCCGGACGCTGCGATGCTATCGATGCGAACTAAGGTGGAGCTGGACACAGAGGATCTTCCAGAGCGATCTGTGCCGCTTACGTTCAATGCTCTAATCAAGGGCACAGTCAACATTGATGCCAACAAGCTGAATCTGGAGCAGCAGACCGAGGACAAGGTGCCGGAGTACAACGACAGCGTGACCTCCATAGCCACCAACATATGCAGCACTGCCCTGCAGAACGGATTTCGCAACGATCTGTGCTTTGATGGAGCACAAGTTAATACCTCTAGTTCAGATAGGCAGACCCAGGAGGCCATGCAAGAGGAACACCAGGCTCCGAGGTCATCGACCACCAAAGACGGCCCAACCTTCTCTTTTACCGAACCGAGAAAGGATGGGGCAAAGTCTCTGCCAGGGCTCGCATGGCTCTGAAGCACATGAAGACCGAGACGTGGGGACCAAAACTACCCGAGGAGGCGATTCTGAAGGATCAGTCCACGATGCGGTCCTTATGCGACAACCGCACCATGGCAACGGCATCGGTTCCACTTCCATCTATCTATGATGATGAGTTTGACGGTCAATATCTACGTGATGGATGCAAGTATCCGGTCATAAAGCCCAAGAAGAAGTGCCCCAAGAAGTGTCCGCTCGATGATTCCTAAAGAGCAAAATTAATATATTTTCGATGTAGAATTTTATAAACAATTGATTTAAATTAATCGGAGAATTAATATTGCTTTTAATAGTGAAAGAGCTCTTATTTAAAAATATTTCTTAATTTCTTAAATTAGTAGAGATTTCAATCAGACCGAAAGAGTTTTCGCTAACACAGAGATTTCGAATTCAGTTTGAATTCGGTTGGAAGAGATTTCCGTGACACCGCCGTATAATAACTAGAGTTACCAAATTTGGTATGTAGACTCCCCTTGTGGCACGCCAGATCAAGTTTGTCTTAAAATTGGGCCATGCCATATTAAGTTGAAACTCGGTTAATATATGTATAAGCACATAATCTACCGATTTGCCAAATTTAATTACGATCCGATGATAATTGTAGACGAAACTGTACAATAAATTATGTTGTATGAGAACATCCCATCCCCACAATAAAAACCGCTCATAAACTGACAAGAGTTTATCCAGAGCTGATCACTATTTTATATAAATTCCATATAACCGACCTTTTCGGAATGAACTCTTAGTATAGAAAAATTGGTTGTTATTTGTTAAAATTGAACCAAATTTGATAAGTGTCAGTTTAAGAAGCCCCTGCGCTTGTTGACCTAAGTTGATCTCGATCGAACCAGAACACTATTAAACTCCCATATAACAGACCGATTCAGAATAAACCCTTAGTTTATATTTGATCCAAATTAAAATAAATTTGGTAAATGTCAATTTTAGAAGTCAAGCTGACGTCAGCCGACTCAAGTTGATCCGGATCGAACCAGTGAATCATTAAGCTTCCACATAATCGACCGATTCGGAGTTAACATTTAGTACAGCATAATTGGCTGTTAAATGTCTACACTAGAGCAAATGTCTTAAGTGACAGCTGTAGAAACCTCTGCTAATACAAGCTGATCCGGATCAAAAGAACTACATCAATGAACTCTTAGCACTCTTTTGTGTTTGTTTTTATCTGAATTTATCCAAATTTAAATCGCGTCAGTCTTAGAAGCCTCCACGTATGCTGACCGAGTTTTAACCGAATCTAAAACGGTATCTTAGCTTCGGTTACCCGAAATAATTTCTTCCTATCTTTTTTTTTTAGCATTTTTAAATATTTTCGCATCATTTTGCATTTTTGTTAACATAAGTTCCAGTTCTCAGTTCACTTGTAGACTTTTATTATGAACTTCAACAGTCTGGCAACGCCGTTGGGTATTGAAAGCGTAAGCAAACAACAGCTGCTTGCAATTGACAGCTTCAATTTGACAGCTTCAATTTGACAGCAAAAGTTATTCGACGAAAATAATTAACAATTTGTGAGACCCAACGATTTCAATTGGACAAGAAGGTAAGTAAGAAGTCCTTGTGCTCTCCTAAGCCTTTTCCACGCAATTGTCTCCTGAGGGTTTCTTTTGAGGCTTCTACAATTACATGAGTGTTTCATGGTAATAGAGTCATATTCTTCTTCTTCTCAAAAATATAAGTCTGCCATTTGCTTCTGCTCCATGTTCCGGCATTAGCAGCAGCTGATTGCCTAAACAAATCTCCGATGCTTTACATGATTGAGCATTTAGCTTGTCCGTTTGGCAGCCAGGCAGAGCCTGGACGTGGATTGTGGAGACATCCACCACAATATATTTTGGAATCATAAGAAAACCTAGTTTTATATAAATGAGGTGTCATGGAAATCTATAGATATTTGTAGAATGGTACGTGTAAAGCTTCAATGGTCAAAGATGGAGGGTTCAATGGCGTTTTTCTGTGTCAAATCAAAGCATCTGCTGATTCTGATTGCGATTGTTGCGTCATGTGAAACCATCGATATCTTAACATCGTTGCTCATTTAAACAACTATCGATTATCCCATATCAAATCTGGAAAAATATTTGTCGCCTCACCATTGCTTTTCTTTCATTTCTTTGACACTTTGACAGTTGGCTGTGCTTCATCGGTTAAGTTGCTATTCATCTCTCAGTGTCCAAGCAGGAAGACGCAAAGCAAAACAAGTAAGTAGCAGTGAAGTCAAGGCAATAGGGAAAATTAGAAAATTCGAGAAGATTTGTTCACAGTTTTCCAAATTTCGTACTCTGAACAGCAATGTCGACCGTGCACTGGGATGTTAACTGCGACGGCTGCGGGTGCACCCATATTGTGCACTATCGCTATAAGTGCCTGCGGTGTGGTGATTTTGATCTCTGCGCCTCTTGCTATGAGCGTGAGGTGGAGACCGGCGACCACAAGAAGGACCATCCTTTCCAGTGCCTGCTGGACCGTGCTGCTCGTGAGCTCCACTTCGCCGGTGAGCCGATACCGGACATGTGTGCCGAGAGCTTTACGTGCCCCATTTGCGGCACCATGGGACATAGCCACAAGGAGTTGGTCAAGCATGTCCAGGTCAAGCATCGCGGAGACTACACGGCCGCCATATGCCCCATTTGTGTGTCCGTGCCTTCGGCTCACCCGGAGCGCGTAATTAATCTCGCCGGTCACATGGCTCTGATGCATCCGGCTAGCATTTTGAAGATACGAGGTAATGCCAATGCTGCCAGCCTCATTGGGGGAGCCCATCTGCCCGGCTATGGCTTCGCCATGCCCAGTCCTGGGCGCATGCAAGCAGCAGCCGCTGCAGCTGTAGCTGGAGCTGGATCAGCAGCAAATTCATCTCTCTTTCAACTGATGCGCGAGACTGATTTTCCCGGCGAGGGCAGTGCGCGTCGAGTGCGCTTGCTCGCTGACAACAATCCAGTGCCACGCGCCGGCCACCAGGAGGAGAATGACCACACGGATGAAACTTCGCAGTCGTCCAGTGTAGTGGACTTCAGCTTTCCATCTTCGGATAGCAATGATATTCCGCCGCACATGGTGCCCCTTCCCGATAGCTCGGACCCTAGCCAGGCTGGCGATGAGTACAACAATCCACCCAACCGCAACAACGGACAGGGACCTCAAAGCGTTGAAGAGCTGGAAATGGGCTTTGAAGCTCTCAACCTCACCGATTAGAACGAACGTCAACGCACACATAAACATATTCATATAGATATATATGGTACATACCATACATACATACATATATATATGTCTCATATATTTATATATTTATACACTTACAGCGGCCTAGAGCCGATAGAGTAAAGGAAACGCTTGCCGATCCGAACATCGCCACCTGCTGCGCAAACTCACACTCACTTCAACAAATAAGCAGTATGAATATAAGTATATATATATATGTATATATATGTATATAAATTGATATATATATCTATATATTTTATATTTTAATAAATAAAAGCCAAGGAATGCTGTCACCTATCCGTAAGAGCCTTGCCAATAGAGAGAGTCCTACTTGCTGTGTCCTAAAGACTGAGCGTGAATAGATCATTTGGCAATCTATAATATCTATATAATATCTATCTATATAAGAAGTAGTAACAAGTAAGAAAGCTATACTCGATATTCCGACTATAAGATACTCGTACTCTATTTATTTTATACAGACGGACACGGCTAGATCGACTCGACTGTTGCTGCAAATCAAGAATATAAAATCTTTATGGAGTCGGAAACGATTCCGGTTTGTATATGTAAAAGCACACAATCTAGCGATCTGCCAAATCTTATTAAGATCGGATAATATTGTAATCAAAGTCAAAGAAAACATTTTGTGTGAGAGCAAACTGTTCCCCAAAAAGGAAAAAAAAACAGAAAGTGTTGAATACTTTTGAGTCTGTCGAATATTGTATAGATGCTGAGTACGAGTATCATAAAGCCGGATTATCGACTATAGCGTTCTTTCCTGCTTATTGTTATTTTACCTAAATTCAATCAAATGCTGTTTGATGCGTTTGTTCCACAGAACAAATTCTATGTGAACGATATCCTTGCTTCGGTAAGCCAAAGACAACTTTTCTTTTCACTATTTGTATATATTCAACATATTTGTATAAAAAAAATGTTAAAGAAAATATTTCAGGTCACAATCAAAGCCAAAAACTTGTATCAGTGTAGGATATTAGTACAGAGCTAAACGGGTTTATCTGACTATGAGAGAAGGAGGTGCGGTTTCTTTACTTTCCATTCTTAGAGAATCTATGAGTTCATTAGCCCACCGCCAACATTATGACTATATTCTGCTACATGTGATGTAAATACCGAATTCACCTAGAATTCTAAATATTAGAGCTGTTCTTTTAAATATGCACTGTTTCTGTCAAAAAGCTGTGGTATCTGTTATTGACGATAAATTCTAGTTTTACCCATACTCATAGAGTAATGAATTTGCTGTATTCGTGTAAATGTATTTAACCTAAATGTGCTCCAATTATTATACAATTCAAAAAATGGTATTATAATTTTGTCAAGAAGCTTGCAACGCATAGAAGCAAGCGTTGTCGTCTAAATAAAGTATATTTATTCTTGATCAGCATGGTAAAGGGAATCGATATAACCATGTTCGTCTGTTCGTCCGCAAAACCGTTTGTCTGTTTCAACACAAAGATCTCAGAAGTCTTAAAAACTACAAAGCTGAAATGTTTACCAGATGCTTCTTTTGTCTGCACTCTGGTTCGAGTTTTATTAAGATCAGACCGCTATATCAAATAGCGCCCATATAACCGATTGTTCCGGAAAGAACACTTCGGAGCATAACTTATTTATTTCTCATCCGAATTAAAACAAAATCGCCTTGTATACACTGAAGTCCCACGCCCACACATGAGGGTAATTAACGTAAGTTGCTTTGAGGATCCGATGAAAATGATAAGAAATTTACCCACAGCAAAAAAAAAAACGCAACCAAGACCGCTATAGTCGATATTCCGACTGTAAGATGCTCGCATTCAGCATTTACACTAAATAGTATGAAATCAAAAATTTGTTTACCCTAGCAGAGTACTCTAGCAGAGTAAAAGATTATATAGTATTTGTGCTGACCCCATAAAGTATATATATTCTTGATCAGCATCAACAGCAGAGTGATCTAGCCATGTCCGTCTGACCGTCTGTCCGTCTGACCGTATGACCGAATAACCGTCTGCCCGTCTGCCCTTCTCGGGCACTTTAAGAGTTACAAATTTGACCTCATTTAGTTGAAACTCGGATTAATTATGCACAAGTATGCAGTTTACCGATTTTTCAATAAGATCGGATAATAATTGTACACAAAAAAGTAAAAGAAACATTTTGTAAGAGAGCACTTAAAGTGCCCGAAATAAGTAAATGGGACAAAGATTTGGCAACCTGTATTTACCGTAAAATGCAATTCTTGGGTTTCTCTCTTCCCACTATATTTCGTTTATAGTGTGCTTGTGCGGTAGGCAAAAATCTCGAAAAAGTACCGCACAGTTTTTACGTTATGTTTATTTATAGATGACAATGTTGAGTTTTTCGAACGAAATAAGTAAATGGGACAGATTAGTTTGTTTTAATTTGCGACTGATTGACCACGTAGAATTTGAACTTTTCATATTGAATTCTGTTCAGAATATTAAAATAAACAAAACTAAGTAATTTTTAAGTAAATTCATTACTTATAACAGCTCCTAATTGCTTTTTTTTTTAAGAAAAGTCAAGTTTTGGTCGTTTAACGGATATCGAGCGTGGAGGAATCTTGGCACTGCGTGATTCGGGGATGTCGATACGCAAAATTGCAGGCAAGGTTGGCAGAAATAAGAATACTGTGGAAAAATTAATAAAGAACCCTGAAAATCATGGGAAACAACTCCGTATGAAGAAAAACTGTTAAAACCGGAACTACTGCCTAGGCACAAAGCTGCTCGATTGCAGTTTGCAAACAAATATAAATTTTGGGATACTGAATGGGAAAATATAATTTTTAGCGAGGAGGAAAAGTTTAATTTAGACGGCCCTGATGGCTACCGCTTTTATTACCACGATTTACGATGCCCAAAAAGTCCACGTGTCCAGAAATTTCCACGGAGGATCTCTTATGATATGGGCTGCGTTCGGCTTCAATTGAAAGACACCCATGTGCTTTATAACGCATAAAATGACTGCACAAAATGATGTGGAGCTCTTGGAGAGTGTATTAGTGCAATTTGGAGAGGATAAATTTGGTGATACCTGGATTTTCCAGCAGGATAATGCACCCATCCATACCGCAAGGCTGACTAAGGCTTTTTTAAAGATTCCCGATTGAAAATCTTTGGGGCATCTTGTCTCCACGGGTTTATGCCAACGGGAAGCAATTTTCAACTCTAAGCGAGTTAAAAGAAGCCATTATGCGATAATGGGAGAAATTGGATACACAAATGCTCCAAAACTTGGTCAATTCAATGCCAGGACGGATAGTGTGGATAGACAAAGGGTGTTCTATTTAAGATATTGTTATAGTTTACAAATTTTTGTTTTTCTTTTTTTTAAGTTTTGACATACAAATAATGAATTTGTCCCAGTTACTTATTTCGCTTCAGAATATTTTGTCTTAATTTGTTTCTTAATTTTCCCAATTTTATTTTTATTTAAATATGTTAAAGTCTATTCATAATATTATTAAGTTTATATAATAATTTGTTTTTTGAAAATATATTAAACGGTTAAGTTGTTATTCCTTAGAACGTAGTCTCCCCTTTACTTCTTTCGCGCACTTTACTACCCCAAAAGAAATGTAAATTTTAAGTTTTTTACATCCGGTTCGAGCTAGATCGACTCGGCTTGTCGTGCTGATCTGCCTGTTACACACATATCACAAACCTAATATACCCTTGTACAGGGTAGACAAATTCGGAAAATTTTTGGATCTCATCTGAAAGTGTGCAGCGTGCGCGACTCTTTGAGTTGACAAAAAATTGTTCATGCGATTTAAAATATCAAATAAAACTTAGCTTTGGAATTGGAAATATAGTACGCATGGAAACAGACTGACATGACTATATTGACTCGCCTTATCATGCTGATCAAGAATATATATACTTTCTTTGTCGAATATGCTTCCGTCTATGCACTCTCTAACCTCTCTACACCCTCTAACCTATCTGTTTAACTGTAATCTTTGAATATTTTTCATTCCCTTTTTTTGTCTCTTTTATTCTTCATCATTTTTACTCATTCTGAGAGTATTAAAGAATTAAACGAATTAAACGAACGAATAAACGAATTAAAGAAAATTTTAAGAAAAAAACCTCCTCTAAACCAACTTCGAATGAGCCAACGGCTCCATTTCTGTCTATCAAATATGACCTGGACCAAGGAATGGGAGAGTGTAGTCTTTTCGGATAAGAAAAAGTTCAATTTGGAGGGTCCTGATGGCTATGCCTACCACTTTCATGATCTCAGAAAGGAACAGCATACTCTGGATCTATTGCACAGCCGTGCCGGCGATGTCATGGTGTGGGGAGGTGTATCTTACTATGGCACCATAGAACTGCAATTTCTAACCAGCCGTATGAATGCGTTTGCTTACAAAGAAGTACTGAAAACGGCTTTTCCTGCAATCAAGGTTATATTTGGCACCTTGGAATGGAAGTTCCAGCAGGATAACGCACCAATTCACACAGCCAGGATCGTAAGGGATTGAGGGTCAGAACGTTGAATTGCTGACTTGGCCGCCTTACTCACCCGACCTGAACATTATAGAAAATGTTTGGGGATGTACGAGTCCGGCAGGCAATATTCAACTGAAGCTCAACTTACTGAAGGAATAAAGAGGTCCTGGGAGGCTATTTCACTCAATTAAATTAAAAAATTATATGACTCCTTACCCAAGCGGATGTCGGGCAGGGTAAATATCGTAATAAAGTATTAATATGTGGATGAAGCTAACAGTAAACATTTACCGATTTTATTTAATGTGTTATCTGAGAAGCTTTCTGGAGTTGCACTTTGGCAATGCTTCTGTGTCGAGTTTCTACAAGGCAGCTTTTTCAAAAGGGGAAAAAAGCGGAAAATTATCGGGAGAGAGCCAAAAACGAAATTCAAGCTGCGCCACCTTAGTTACTCTCGCGTGCCTATATTTACTTGCGTAGCCTGGATCTGTTCCTTTTACGAGTGGATGAACTTGCACATAATAAATATGATGTCTTCCTTGCTTCCTTAAAATAATTATAGGCAAACTTAAACCCGAAAACTCTTCTATATCAGAGATTTTTGTATTTGGTGGTGGAGGTGCAGTAGATGGACTTCAAAAGAAAAGTTTGGCATCTAGTTAAATCACAAAAAACGATGTCGAAAACCGCACACGACTATTTGAAATTGGCAAAAGTGAATAGAAATGAAATAACTGTATTATATATAAGATCAAAATTTGGTATAAAACATCCATGTTGTTGAATAGAGATGGTCAAACGTAACAAATATTCCTGGCACATACCAATCGCTGTGACATTTTTAGAGTAAGCCAATATCGGGCCAGGGGAAAATAGCGAGAAAAGGTAAGGTTAATGGTGAATTACTGATCGTTTAACTACAAATTTAGAAATAAAGGAAAATGCTACAAAATGTTGTCTACTAAATCAATCAAAGGAAAGTTTCAGGAATTTAAATATCCCAACAAAAAAGTGCCTAGCTCATTAATGGTTTACAGCAGAAGTCTAAGAGAGCTAGGTGAGATTTAGATATAAAAGAGACCAGGCTAGAGGTCGACTGGGGAGCTGCCTCTCAATTGCAGTCATTTGAAATAGTTAAGCATCGATATACCAGACTAGAAGGTAAGCTACCTCCGCGTACTCTAATGAAACGTTGACAGAAACGACTTGTGACTTTGAACAGACTTAGTTTCTGAAGCGACTTACATTGCGACTAGCCCGACATGCGTCGCTACGCCTGTATGGTAGCGCTATATGATATGGTTATCCGATCTTGATCAGATCAGGCCAGCGGTCGTGGGACCTCCTTAAATGAATACAGCAAGAATTTGATTTGGATGCAAAACGGAAGAGTTATGCTCCTAAGTGTTATAAGAGAGCTCTATGATATGTTGGTGAGATCTGAATCAAACCTGCTCAGCGGGCGTGGGTCCTCCTCAAACGGATACAAACAGGACACACAGACGGATGTGCTGATCAAGAATATTGATGCTTTGTATAGTCGGAAACGCCTCCTTCTATGCATTGCAAGCTTCCTGACATAGTCAATATACCACTAGTGAATGGTATCAAGAAATACTACAGCTTATAAAAAATGAAATTCGCATTCATAACTCTCAAGTCATATAATATTTCCACACACAAAATATTATATATAAAATTTAAAAACAAAATAATTGTTTTGCCGTCGCGTATACTCAGCTCCTCCACACTCATACAACCCGTCGTCCACTCTCCTTCCACTACCCCTTCCACTACGCTGCGATCAACTGTTCCCACTGTTAACACACTGTTAAAGGCCACTTCGGCTCCAATTCCAACCAGTGACGCCGTTTGCTGTTTGCCGTGCCCGCTCCCTGCGCCTGCGCTTTGCCACTTTTTAGACCCCCCGCCAAGACATGCTTCGGGCCCGTCCGTGGACTTCGTTTTGTATGATAATTTTAGACTTTTAGCACACGGGGAAAATTAGTTCCAATGCGACGCACTTGCTGGCCGCCTTTCGAATCAGGCGCACGTCCGTGCATGGGTCTTGCCGCCCTAAAGTATGCTTCAGAATTTATTTGCGTATTTTGCGTCGCTGCGGCACTGTGTTGGTGTCTCTGCGCTGGGTCGTGGTCCTGGTCCTGGTCCTGGCTGTAGCCAAGTTATTATCTTTATGAAAACGGCACTTGTCAGCAAATTTGCAAGAGCGTATAAGTGGTGGAGGCAGCAAGGGTGGGGGGTGGGGGGCAGGGAACAAGGATTACACTGCAAAATGCACTTCAAAAAGTTGCTGCTGTCCTTTGTCCTTTCACAACTTTGTCTTGGCCCATGGACCTGCTCATCCTCATCCTCAGCATCATCCTCGTGCTCTCGTCATCCTCATCGTCATCGTCATCGTTGGCTGTTTATGTTGCTCGAGTTTTGTGCTCATTAGTGCAGCGCTTATGATGATAATTTGGCTTAAATCCTGACAAGCAGCCGGCTACGCAGCCAGCAGGACGATGCCAGAAGTTACTTTGCATTTCACTTAACATCAAATCGCCTCCTGCCCAACGGAAGGAAGTCAAATAGAAAACAACAAACGAAAATCTACAACAAATGTCAAATGACAATGAGTTCAAAAGTCGCCACTTGGAAACGGCTACAAGTTCTCTTTTTTTGCATCCAACAAAAGGTTAATCCCCTCCTAAATGAAAGTCCTAATCTTGGATGATTATTTACAAAAATCTGCTAGACATTTTCGTAGAGATAATTTGCATAGTTGGCTGCCTTATCGACCGACCATCGAATACTATTTTGAGTCGAATGTCCAAACTTAAATTCAATCACCAGTCTAATTGATGCATTACTCATCATTAGCCACATCATTTGAGGCAAGTCCGAACCCCTCCCCCGCCCCACACACACGCACTGCCATCCACCGTTCAATCTCTTAGTATGTTAAGTGGGCTAATAAATATTTAATAAACCAATTACTGAGCCCGGCGAACTAAATGTGATTGTTGACAACAAGCCAAGGCAATGCTCTAGTAAATGTATCTAGCTTAGCATATTTACCAACAAATTCGAGGCAATTTATAAGCGTTCTCTTTGAAATAATAACAAATTTCAGATTTAACTTAATTGTCGGAACAGTTTTTAGCATTTGATGTTAGCATTTGATGCAGATCGTAGACGAAAGAATGGCTTCCTACTCTTCGTCTATTTTCGCTGCTTTTGACTCTGCTGATATGTTCGCAGGGCCTCGGAGAGTTGTCTTAGGGCTGTTGTCTGTTCGCTCTGCTCCTTCTTTTGCTGCTGCTTCTTCACCTGCTTGCACATTTTCTTCAGCTTCTTGCGCTCCTTCTTCTCCGATTTGCGCTCATCGCTGTCCTCCTCCTCGGATGAAGATGAATCGCCGCGCTTATGACGTTTGGTTAAGTCTGCGCATTGCTGCAACAGTTTCTCCAGTTCAGCATCATTGCCTTCAGTTTGGGATTTGGTGGTCGCACTGGTGGTCGCAGGTGTTGTGGCTGTTGGAAATGCTGATACTGATGACACTGTGGAGCTGGAACCGAAGCTATTAAGAGCTGTTGTAGAACTGCTTGAGCCCTTGGCCTGATCATCATTAGCTGTGGTTCCCGCTGCAGATGTTGTTGTTTCACTAATTGTTGTTTCCTTTGACAGTTCCAACTCTGCCTCAGGCCTGATAGTTGTTGTTGCTTCACTATTCTGCTGCGGATAAGCCTCGGCGAACCAACTGCCACAAAAGCTGGCTAAGATCAGCCCCAGCATCAACATGGTATTTGCTACACGCATCTTGTTTTCCTCCAAAAATACATCCACTCCGACGTCGCAAGGCCAACTAAATTGAGCTCTAGTTTGGACCATATGCTTTATATACCACTAAAGATGTTCAATTAGCAACTTTTTGTAAGGCACCCTACCCCCTGCTAACACTCCCCTCACCCATACACTTATGTTGATCGATTTATTTATCAAACAAAATCAAACCAGAACTGGTTTTAGTTTACATTTCTGCACGTCATCATATTTTTCATCAAATTTGTGTACTCTCTTTATACTCGTACTCTAGTAGAGTCAACGAGTATATAGGGACATGGCCTGTCGATCCGGAGACTAGATATCGAGGGGACTGTGTGGGCTAGAGAACCCCCATTTTGGTTTGTAGACTCCACTTGTGGGGAGTGAGGTCAAGTTTGTTTTTAATCCCAAACTTTGTGTAGGAATGTTGCTTTGATGTCTGGATTCTCATCAGGAAAAGCAATTTGGCAGCCAGTTTCAAAATTGGGGGTACATCTGAATCAAAAATATGAAATATCATTTTGAAAGTTTCCTTAAAACTAGTTTTTCGGAACATGGTTTAACCGATATATAACAATATAAAAGTATCCATTCTTACGCTTCATCAGAGACTGAAAGTGCGTTGGATATATCTCTTAGTTGTCTCCGCTTTTATTATTGTTTTGTTTTTAGACTTACAGTTAGAAAACTTGCCAAGGCAAACAATAGAGCAGGCAAACAGAGAGTTGCCAATACATCCCATATGCTCTCTGTTTTCATTGTTCCTCCAAAAGGGTATGAAACACGTATATAATATATTGAAAATGTATTTTTAGTTTAACATCAGTTGCCAGATCTTAAATATTTCAGTATAAAAAATAAATTTGTTAATAATTGTTTGCTTTCACTCAATATAAATTGATCATTTATCATCATCAAATCAGCTGTTTCAGAAGAACAATTTCAGTTGTTCCGAAAATTTATCCGAAAAATGAAATCTCCAACACTTCGGTGGCACAGATATTTGGGTTGTCAAGGCAATTGTCGGCAAAACCGGCAGACATGTCTGGGACACACCCATAGGGTCAATTGGTTTAAGCTATGGGAATCACATTTTGTGATAAATCTGCTCAGGCTGCCTTTAAAAGGATGCAAAGGTCCTTGCTTAGCGGCTATTGTGGCAGGCCGCGTATAGAAATAGGTGATGATATATATCAAATTGAAGGCATATTTAACGGTTGACAAATAGGTGCATTCCCTATCGCAGTTGGGCCCACTTCCGTATTGAGTTTTCCAAAAAATCGACCTTAGTACGCATCTATAAACTCCAAATTGTGTAAGCATTTCAGTCTCTCTCAGACTTATGGGCTGCGTTGTCAGTCATCCGTTTAGGACAAAGAGTTCCAGGAATAACGATTTTTCAGATCAGATTACTTTAACATATAGCTGCGAAAGCAAAGAAAGATGATGGAGACGGGAGAGAGAGGCAATGAGTGTGCCAAGGAATTTGTACAAGCGAAATCAACTCTCTCTCTCTCTCTCTCTCTCTCTTCCTCTTATTTTTGCCTTTAGTCTAGTTTAGGCAATTCTTTTGAGGCATTTTTCCATCGCACTCATTCCGTTGCACACTGCCCGCTTTCGTCACTAGAGTGAACCCCAATTCTGTGAAATACACGTAAGCGCCTTTCCGTGTTTCAATTTGTCATTAACGCATTAACTCATTTTCATAATTATGCCTTGGCTGTGCGGCTGTCTCCAGAGCAGGCGCTAATTCTCCCACAAAAACACAAAAACGAAAACAAAAAAAATAGTAAAAAAAAGTTAAAGCTATATACATGTGTATAAACGCCGATATATGGAGCCGATCCCGCTAATTGTTTATCAATTACATTTGTAAATTGTTTAATGCGCCAGCCGCTTCCTTCTCTCTGACCCCTCATCCCCCCGCCTCCCCCTTTTAAGCCCACATCACTTTTTAATTTGTATTATTTTTTTTTATTTTGTTTTTATTTTGTCTGTTTGTAATTTGTTCAAAATAATTGAATAAAAAACGTGGCACAAAATAAAAAAAATAAAAAAAAAAACAAGTAATTAAAAAGCACACGTGTGGAGGGGTTTAAAAAATAAAAAGCGCAATCCCTGAGCCTCCCAGCCCCAGCCCCAGCCCAAGCCCTAGCCTCAGCGAGCTCTGCCTCCGCCAGCGTTCGTCTCGCCGACCCTCTGCAACTGCAACAGTTTTAATGAAACAGAGAGAATATGTTAATTGCGTGTGAAACCGCTGCGTCGAGTTGCCACTTCTCGAGCTTTTATTTATTATATGGATGAGAGAATGTACTGCTATTTTTTTTACCCACTTCAGGCAGAGCAACATAGGGGGATGGGGAGAGACAAGGGAATAAATTTGTGCTTGATCCTTGACCCTACAGTCAGTCAGTCAGACGTAGGCAGTCAATTTGTTGATAATTTGAAATTTATGATTTTGGTAAATATGTGAAAAATCGCGTTCTTCGAAATGATTTCAAATGTTGCATGACTTTCAGGCATAGCCATTACATTTGGGTCAAAAGATATCGATGATTCCTGATAGTATTTACCAAAACTAAGAGCCACACGGACTTAGGGCTTGTTCAGCAAGTGGAACCCGTAATGGTGCTGCAGCTTCGCAAAAGTCATACAGGAATCATGTGATTGCAAAATTTTATATAAGGCAGTTGGGTCTTGGTTTCATTGGTAATATTGGTAATATTTTCAGAAAGTATATGAAATACGATCCAATTAATTTGGCATTTATGACCTAATGACTAATTTCGATGGCCTTAAATGTAGAAAAACGATCTAGAGTAATTTCCTTATTACACTTTAAATTTTTAAAATTTGTGGATTTTCCCAGAAGTTTCTTGAAGGTTTTTTTAAACTTGTTATTTGCGAGGGTCGTTTGACACGTCTGTGACTTTTCGCATTCAGTAAGCCAGCATTTTATTTCGCATTTAGGCGAATTCTTAAATTTTTTGTATTCCTTCCAAATAATTGGGTTTCTCAAGGCCCTGAAAACGGGCGTTTGTTTTATTGATGAACTCCTCAGTTGACTCAAATCTCTTACCGCTTTAGATTTGAAAACAGGAAATTCTCAGTGGTGGCTAAGTCTGGAGAATATGCTGCATGGGGTCATCACAGAGGTCACCACAGAGGCGATTATAATCGAGTGTGAGTAGATTCACCATCGCTTATAGTTTCAGTTTTCAGCTGCCTCATCCACCTGCATTCTCCGGGCGTTCAATATTATATAATGGATCTTATCGATGATTTCTGGGCATGAACGATCCGGATCAGTTGTAATGGAATGGCCACAAAAGAACTCAATTCCATTTCTTAACCATGAGATTTAATGGTTCAGAATTGCCATAGTTTATATCAAGCTTTTCGTATTAATTCAAAGCCCAAATGATGCAGCTAGCTCAACCTTCGTCAGGTGGCAGTTGATATGATCAAAAGCAATCACGAACTTATAGAATGACGCCCAACAGAGAAGCAACAGATCGGCCCCCATCTAAGCAGAAGTGTGTATATATAACCACTCTCTGTGGGGGTGAACCTAAGGCCATATCTCCTGCTTCATATTCCCTAATGTTTCGCTTGCTTCATGAGCAGAACTTAAGCGGAAACTTGACTTGATTAAACTGTGGCGTGGACTGAAGATTTTTCAAATCCCCAGCAATATTTGAAAACTTTGATCGATTGTGAAATCGAAACCACTTGCTTGACACTTGCTATAAGAAGCTAGTTTTGAAATTTATCAAACGATTCACGTGAATATATACATACACTATGTAGCTGAATTGTGGAATATATAGAATTCTACATACAAGCTGATTCAACATCGTCTGTTTTTTTTTTTTTGGCCAGCATAAATATTTACATCAGATTTTTGCATAATCATTAGTTGAGCTTTGTGGCCAGTTTCTATATGTTTCTTCCTATGAATTTAAAGGTCAAAGAGAAAGCCACAAAACTGTTGAACAAGAAGGGGGGAAGAAATAGTCAGCAGCAGCAGCAACTGGAATCGTTGGCTTCAGCTGGCATCTGTTCATCTGGAATTGATGTTGGTGTTGCTCGCAAATCGATCGCCCGTGACCCTAATTTGCATAAAACAAGAAAAAATTATGATAATGAGCTTGCAAACTTCGACTCTATATCTATATAGACACTCTCACACATATGCATATATTTGCGTCTGTGTGTGTGTGTTTTCGTAAAGTCTTTGAACTCTTTTGTAGAAAGCCAAGTTGGGGTCTTTGAAATGGGTCGAGAGGCCCCCGATCCGCAGCATATACCCCTCTCCGCCCCTCCCTCTATCGCTCTCTCTCACTGTCTCTGTCTCTGTCTCTGTTGCCCGCAGCAGAAACTAATTATGAAAGCAGCAGCCAAATGGCAAATGCCGTTAGTAAATGATTTATTTATGGCTTTGGTTTTTTGGGCCGCGAAGAACTTTTTGATATAAGTTTTGCGCCTCGACGCTGGCCAGAATCAGTTGGCCAAGATCTTCTGCGATGAGGCAACTTCAAGCTACTGCTACCATTTGTCTGCTGGCCCTGAGCCTGCCCTGGCTGGTGAGCGGTAAATTTTTTTGGCCACTTCCAGCTAGCGAAAAGTTGGAAAACAAATTTCTATCAAGATACTCATGCTCACTTCTGAAACTTCATCCCAGCAGCAGCAGCAGCAGCAGCAGCACCTTCCCAGGCTGAGTTGCATCCCACAAAAGCGCCGCTGCACACGTCCACAGTGAGCCCCATTCATGTGCACGAGGAGAGCCCAGCACCACCTGTCAAGGAGGAGGAGCAGAAGCTGATGATCATCAATGTGCCGCCACAGAAGAAGAAGCATTTGGTGCCTGTGCAGGTGCAAGAGGAGCAGCCCAAGCCCAAGCCCAAGCCCATTTCCAGCCAGAGCCAGAGCCAGGCGCAGCATGTGAAATCTGCATTGAAAGTGAAGGACGCCAAGCCCCTGCAGGTGACCGGCTTCATCACCAAAGCGGGCAATATCTATGAAATCGAAGATCAGCATGGTCTGGGCGCCATAGAAGGTCGCCAGGTGGAGCAGGCTGCTGATGGCGAGGCTGAGCAAATCGTTTGCAACTATGGCACTGTGGTGATCTACAGCGACGTGCCCTGCGATGAGGTCAGCCATGTCAAAGTGGGTGAAGTCCAGCAGCTGAAGAGGCCCAAGCCAACACCAGCACCAGCTGAGGAACCCCAACAGGCAGAGGCAGAGGCCCAACAGCAGCAGGATCAGCAGCAGCCGGCAGAGCAGGCGGAATCTGAAGAAGGTCAAAGTCAGTCCAATGCTCCTCGTGGTCAGCAGCAGCCAATGCCCAATCGCCGCCGTCGTAGGCGACGCCCTCAGCAGCAGAGTGTACAGCGCCAGCAGCAGCAGCAGCGGCGACGTCGACGCAACGGCAACGGCAACGGCAACAATAACAACAATAGCAACAGGAAAGTCGTACGTCGTCGCATACGTGGTGGCAATCAGAACAGCAGACGTCGCCTGCAACAACAGCAGCAGCAGCAGCGCCGCCGCAATCCAGCCCAGCAGCAGAGGAGACGCGCACAGCAACAGCAGCAACAGCAACAGAAGCGACGCCGCCAGCAACAACAACAACAGCGCCGTCGTCGCCAACAGCAGCAGCGCCGACGCCTACGCGAGGGCAACAGCAACAACAACTAGATCGATTAATCCAACAGATATGTGTATGTAAATCGCTATATATTCGTCGAGATATATAAACAGATATATATGAAAATAAAGGAGAGGTGTTGCTGTTTGTATTTGGGTTTGGGCTAGAGTTTTGGCTATGGAGCGAAAACAATGTCGGCTGGAAGTCAGCTGGCAACGCCATTTATTTGTGAAGGATGAGGATGACGGGCTGCCATCCATCATCCACCAACAACGTCACTTTGGATGACTCAAATGACTCAAATTTAAACGATGAACTAGGCAAAGCTAATGCTCAAAGGGATATAGAAGACAAACCCGATGAGAGTACATCACCAATTCGTGATGAATCGTGTGCAACAATAACTGCGCTCAGGAAAAAATTGAACAATTTTGTGCATGAATTGAGAAGAAACCAAGCAGGATTCGTGTTGAATTTGGTTATTATTTTTCCTAGCGCTACAAACATTGTAAAATTAGAAGCACATGAAACTTGTAAAATAAAATGATAATTATGATTATTAATTATAAATATTTTTAATATTATCAGTTATTATTATATTTATTACATTTTGGGATAGTCTTTTTAAGTTTACAACTAAGCTGAGTGCCTTCTCTCATGATTTTAAGGTTTGTTCGGTAGCCGAAGCCTTTCCGATGAGAACTTTTATACTCGTACTCTAGTAGAGTAAGCAGCTGCAAGCGGAAGCGTCTCCGACCCCATGATGTAGATATATTCTTGATCAGCATCAACAGCTGAGTCGATCTAGCCATGTCCTTCTATCCGTAAGTATGAATACCTAGATCTTGGACACTATAAGAGCTAGAGTTACCAAATTTGTGTAGACTCCCCTTATGGGGCGTCAAATCAAGTTTGATCGATAAAACAAATCGATAAACCAAATCGATATGACCTTATATCTTCCTTAAATTTTACCGCATTTAGTTGGAACTCGGTTTCATATCGTCTAAGGTTAAATACGTATCTAGCAGTTACAGTTAAAAGCAACACTTAGCTTCCGCATATCCCTACTGGCGCAGGGACCAAAAATTTCATTAGATTCACCATAAGTTTCCCAGTTGCCTGAACCCAAACATCAATTTGGCTAATTGGACTACTCACATACTCTTCAGCATCGGCTGCATAAAAGGGGCATCACAATTCAAAACAATATTTGGGAGATCATTCCACATACATAGAAAGCAACAAAGGACCTAAAACGGAACCTTGAGGTACATCCCGAGTAAGTGAATAGAAACAAGAAGTGCGGGGGGGATCACGAAGCTGCCGCCTGCTATCTACCTGTCAGATATGACTTCAGCCGGCTACTTGCAGTTGCTGAAAAAGCTGAAAAGGCGAAGAGCTTTGTGAGGACTAATGGTATCAAATGCTTTTCTATGATTTTGGAGTTCCAGAAACGTAACATTACCGTTATCTACTGGTTGCTGGATGTCCTCAGTTATGTTAATGACTGCACCTCAGTTATGGTTTGTTGTAGTTTGTGTGTTTGTTTCACTTGTTCAACATCTTTTGCTGGAAAAGGTAAAACAGAAATATATCTGAAACATCATTTGCTTCTTCCATAGACTTGCGAAAAGTAGACGTTCTGAGAGCAGTGTCGAAAATGTGGGTAATATGGTCAAGCATAAGGGGGAGTAAAATGTTTAAAAATGTTGAGATGAGATGACACAGTTATTCAGCACTGTGTGGATTGCCACACCTAAAACTAAGCCATTACCACAGATACACAGATTGTTGGAGTTAGCTACAGGAACTGCTGATTTAGTCCATGAACGGCGAGTCGGTGTGGATTAAAGCAATCATAGTGGTATTTAGCTAATCTGAACATACGCATCACATGGTCTATTAATATTTTGAATGATATTCAAAGATCATCAGTTTTATAGCTCTTCCATCTAGAGTAGGCGGCGTTTCGTTCATTTATTATATTTGGATATTATATTGGATATTTGGATAATCGCGTTAAGCCATGGCTGTTGCGTAGGTTTAGTTACCTTGACTTGGATACATTTATCATAGAGGCACTGCCTGTTAGAGGTTAGAAGGTATAGTTGTCCAGTCACAGGATTTATATTCGAATTCTAATTGATTGTGCTCAATATTTCGAATATCTCTGTATTCTATTACGTAGTTATTGTGTTTTTGGGTCAATTTATAAGTTAAGAAGAAAAAGGTGGAGTGGAAATCTGGTCTTACAATAAAAATTTATTAGCGTCATTAACAATTAATAAGTCACAGATGTTTGAAATATTGATTTCATTGTCTTGGCACATGCCGAGAGACTCAAGAGCATCAAGTACGTGGTGTTCCTGAAGGAAATTGCTATTGCCATCGCCTGTACATATTATGTTAGTACAGGTCAGTCAGTAACCATGGGAAGTCGTCAGTCCCCACGTCCACGTCCAATAAATCTGAGAAATGAATTTTGCGATTTTGTTTGTAGAAGCTGCTTTGAAGCTCTGTTCCTGCTGCATAATTCCACAAACAAGTTTTATATAGCATTTGAGCATTGGTGTTTGCATGAAAGTCTACAATTTAGTTTTTGTAGACGGAAACAGAAACTCCACCTGCAGGACTAACACGGTCGTACAAGTAAATACAACATAATCATCACTCGAAATGGGCAAATCACCAAATTCAGGTTTAAACCACGTTTTGGGAACACAGATAAGATTGACATCGAACTCTACAGAAAGAGGTCTGAACATATCTATTTTCCCCACAAGACTTTGTGCCATAATGTGGATGATAGTTAATGCTTGGTGGGATTTCCTCAGGACCATGCTGCTCGCTATGGATCTACGTATGCATTTAATTCGCATCGACATAATAAATATAATTGAAGGAAAGGCACATAGTTTACAATTTAGAATACAAAGCTAAACATCACATTGATGAAAAGAGACAAAAGAGAGCTCAATTTAAGTCTCACATTAAACAAATTTGGTGATTTATTTGAGAGTTGTTCGATAATTGTTTTACTAAGAATACGTTTGACTAAATCAAATAAGTTTCAGATTGAAAAAAGTCTTGTTAATTCTGAAACCAAGAAGGTTTTGAGGTCTTGAGAATATAAGAATATATAAGAATACATTTAATTAAAAGCAAGCTCTTAGGACAAGCCCAAGATTGTGTAAACCAACCAAAATTATTTGCATAAATTATCTGAACACAAGAAATCACCCACTTGGAATCAACACTAGTTAAACAAGAGGGGAAGACCAACTTCAGATAAGTACCTCGATCCGTAACACATTCCGTCAACCGACGCGTAGGCTTCTAAAATGTATTTCCTTCCTCCACAACCTAATTGCCTTCACAAACTTTGTAGATGTATAAATGTATGCTGATACACAAACACACAGAACTTTCATATACATATACTGTATGTATGTAACATTAGCATTCGAAGAAATCTTTTTGTGAGTGAGAGAGACAGAGCATTCTGCAGGCTTAGCCACCAAGACAGGGTAGCTCATTCAATCATTCTCTCTCTCTCACTCTCGCTCTGACACAGAGGGCTACCACAAGTATCGCTGCTTGGCCTGCATGTAAAACTTTGTTAGCTCAATTTATCAAACAAAGTTTTCATTCTCAATCTCTTTTTATATGATAGCTTTATGATATAGTGGTCCGATCTTGACGGTTTTCATATATAAGCTGCTTACAGAAGAAAGAAGAATGTGGTGAAAATTACGGTAGCTTCCAAACTAAGAGAGAAACAGAGACGCATAGAAACCGACGGACATACAGAAAAACGGATATGGCTATATCTACTACTCAGCTGAACAAGAATATATATACTTAATGGTGAAGATGCTTTCTTCTATGAGTTGCAAATATCGTGACGAAACTATAATACCCTCTACAAGAGTATTTTAAGAGATTTTCTTTTACGTTGATTGAGGCTACCTCATATTTCTACAGCTGAAGCCAATTCAAAATTATACAACTGAAATCAAGCTGCACAAATTAAGTATAGTAAAACTCTCATTTAGACTTAATTCAAGATTTGTTTATAATTCAAAAATGCACAGCGCTCCATGTTGACTTCAAGATTTATTCTTACTTGTCGTAGGAATATATAAGTATTCAATTCTAAAAATTCTTAAAGTTCAAAACTATCTTAAAGCAAGAAACCAAAGTCTAAAATTTGTTCCCCTGAGCGTATGATTATAATTAACTATCAGTAGTTTATATAGAAGATGCTGAACTACATCGAAATGACAAAACACGGGCCATGTATTTCGCTTACAGATATAGTTCCATACAGCCAGGGGGTATCATCACTCAACTTGACTTCTTAATCATAGTCTCATCGACTCATCCGTTTGCACTTTGCTTCTCCTTAAGTGTCCATATAGGACAGCACCATTGATTGATCTTTCAACGAGTGTGAAAGAACAGCAATCTCTCTCAATCTTGAGCATCTACTAATATATTTAAACTATGGTTCGATTGTCAATTGATATTTTTGCTGTTGCTATGCAGTGAGTGACGCTCTAATTGAGCTGGCTGAAACACTTTCAATACGGCTGGTTTTCTCTGCTGCTAATGATGAATACTTTTTAAAAGGAACAATAAAACGGGCGTGTTAGTCGATTGTGATGAAAATGCGATGAACTTTATGACCGGATTAGCAAATTCTTTTCATCGTCATCAGCATCTTCGTATTCTTTCCCTGGAAATGTTTCTTATCTTCCACCAAAAAACATTGATATTCTGAAAAGCTTTGCAAATTTGGGGAAATTGAATGAACAAGAATGATAACGTTGAGGCTGATGTTAACTATGACCCCAGAATAGAAGCACAGATGACCCTTGCACGGGATGCACTCAAAATACACCAAGTATTAATTTCCTCTCCGCATTTGAAGAATATACCAAAATTCTCACTTGATAGTAAACATTCCTTTTTTTTGCAGTGTATGTTTCTGGTGTAATTTATTGATAAAACAGTGACTGCATATCTCGTATTTCTTTTTTCTGTCGTCCAATTTCAACTCTCTCTCGTAATTCTTCAAAGCGGTTTGTTTGTGCCTTTGATTCACATTTACCACTAAGCTGACCTGACCTGACCCACCGGCCGGAACTGCTGCTGGATGCTGGGGCTTCCCTCATTTTCTTCTGTCGTCGTCGTTAAAAAAGTAAAATGTTTGTTTGTAAAACCGGAAAACAAAGTTGACTTTTTTCCTAGCGCTGCTGCTGCTGCTGCTGCTGCTGCTGCTGCCTTTTGTGGAGAAATTGAATTGAAAATGCACTTTATGTTGGTTCTTGGGGAATCAACACGAAACTGTAATTAAAATAAAAGTCATGGGGAGTGGAGTGGGGCTGGCGGTGTGGGTGTGCGTGGGGTTTGTGGAAAAGCGGTTCTTTAAGGGTGTCAGGGCCAAGTGGTCAAGGAGCACAGGAAGATAGAGGCAGCATATGGTCGTGTTGTGTAGTAAACATAAAAACGATCGAAATGAAAATGTAAAATTTTCATATTAGACTTTAAGTTATTAAGAAAACGCTTAGCTTAGTTTTCGGCTTTTGTATCATCTGATTTGAACATCTGCTGAAATTTAACAAGTTCATACTTGGGTCGCCAATTTCATGTCTTTGGCAAGGCGTCGGAACAAGTGAATGCTGCCCCAGAGCTTGGCCCAAGGCTTCTCACTTTAATTGTAACTAGATTTTGCAAACTCAACACATCACATCACACATCTCACTGGGAGAGGAAGGGGCGGTCACCACCATTGCCCCACATCCGCCCCACACCCACTATGCCGTCCCCCACTTCGAGCGGTTGCGCGATGTCAACGTCAGGCGTCAGTTACAAAGAGAAATTTGTGCGAACTCTCGGGCCCAGCGCACTTAACACATAAAACAAACAACGACAATAACAACAACAGCAACAACAACAGCCACACTGAGAACACATCAAGACCAAGACGCCAGCCCCCCGTTGCGACCCGCCTCTTACCAAAAAAAAAAAAACAGCAGCATACAGTTAGTAGCGCAACGCCAAGAAAGTCATTCAAAAGTCAACCAACTTTCTTTTCGAAACACGTTAAAGCGCTGAAGGAGACAAAAGGAATAACAACAGGGGGGGTAGAGACATGTTCTATATGTGAGATACACTCAAACAAAAGATTGCTGCTATAAACAATTCTATATATATATTTCTTAACTGAGAATCAAAGCAAAGCCCGAAGAAATGAAAATCTGCCATCTTCCTCTGTAACGATATCGAGCCATCAAGTGATTATGTGCATGGCAACTAAGCATGTTTGGCATCTCACTCATGTGGCATTGTCTAGCCGGAGTGTAACGATCATGCGTGTGTAAGTAATTAAGTTTGTCATCTCACTCATGCGCATTGTCGATGTCACGACGCTCTCTATAAGCGAATTCATTCGAATATAATTGGTGCATTTCGGATATGGTGTGCACCGGATACAAACGCTTGCGAGTGGAATCTTGCGGTTCTCACCTCATTGAATACTACCAAATTTGGATAATCGAAGTATTCATTGAATAAACGAATACAAATTGAATACAATTTCAAACCGAATAACCGACTAAATCAGTCGTTCCGAATGAATATTGTAGCATACCAATTTGACTTGCTCAAGTAATCTTTCCTTTCGAGTATATCTATCTATTGGTGCAATCATGATTAATTAACAATTAACAATGTTGACATTGGCTCTACTATATACATATATATTTCTGGCAGTGTATTATATGCAAACACCCGCAGCCCCGCCAGAACCCAAAGCTCAACAGAAGCAAAGCCCAGAACCAGAACCAGATCTAGCAGCCAAGTCAAGTCAAGTCAGCTGCTGATTTTGCCTTTGTTGTTTGCATGCACACCCACACACACACACACACACACACACACATATATACACACGAACACACACATAGACACATTCATGTCTGTTGCAGTTGCTAAGACCATCGGCGTCACCACAGTGTCAGTGTGGCGGCGGTGAGTGTGAGTCCTGCCGGGCTGCTGCGGCTGCTGGCCCTCCAAGGAGCCATCAAAATTGTGCGCGACGTTGATGGCGTCTTCGCATAGAGCCTTCTCCTTCAACTCTCCATCCACATTCAGCTCACCCCACCCCCTTTCCATCCAGCTCCATTTGTGCTTTCTGTTTGCTGTTTGTGGATATCGCAGTGTCATGCGTTGAGCCTGCAAGTTTATCACCTCATTGTTTTTGCACGAAGACCCACTGGCTCTAGTTGCTGTTCTTGTTGTTCTTGCTGTTGCTGTTGGTGTTGTTGCTGTTGTTGCTGTTTGGGGTTTTTATCGCCTGCCTGCGATAGTTTGAGCGAGCTTGCAGCGCCAGCCCCAGTCCGACCCCCCGACCCGAGTTGCTTGACAGAGTTTTTGAAGTCGTAAAATGCATAAGCAAAATTTTGCAAGTGGCTCCATCTATTGGTGGCTGCAAAGGTTATGGCATTTTTAGATTGAAAGAGCCGTTATGCAGCAGGCAAACACACGAGAAGTGCTTGGCCACATCAAGCAGGCGGAATTTGTTGTTTGCCTGAGGGAACCAGGAAATTCTAAGGATTCTAAAACATTCTCAAATATTTTCTCAGTTAATTTCCAAATATATTGTTCATTCATTGTGTATTACTTCAAACCAAGAGCTAGACTGTTACATATATTTTTTAAGGAATTTCTTTCCAAATTTATTCCTAGAATAAATCGGAGTCTAAACTGAAGTCCAAGAAGGGTCTCTTAACCCAAATTCAATTGCAATGGACCTTCGCATTTGTCTCTATCTGAACTTCCATCAATACTTTATCATAGCTCAATTCAATATGATCAATTGGACAATGAGCTTGCGCTATATTCTCGCCTCCTGGGAGACAGATTTGCCCTTGGAAAGCGAGCTGTACTCATAGGGCGGAACAGCAGCTGCATTAACGGGACTAAGGAGGAGGAGGAGGAGGTGGGAAATACTGCAATTTCATAAATTAAGGGAAAATGGAATTTGTTTGTCAAGAACTTTGAAATTAAATGTGAGCTGCACATAAGGTGGAGCTGGAGATGGAGCTGGAGATGGAGCTGGCAGTGGAGGCGGTGAATAGTGGCTTAATGGTTTAAGAGGACGTTGATTATAACGTTGCCTGAAGCACGTGCTGGCTATTAAACTTTATGCTCAACACAAATCCTTTAAGCAGTGCGCCAAAAAATTCACAAACTCAAACGCAATTTCCAAGTCAAAACTGGACCAAACGCCATCCACCTCCACCTCCGCCCACAGATATAAACGCTTAAAGATTGAACTGATGATGTTAAAGGGAAGGGTTATGTGGGTCAGCGGGGGAGCTGTGTGTGGCAGTAAAGGAGGGCGGCGTCAATTGACCTACCAGTCGCCGGCAGTGGCAGTTCTATGAAGTTGAGCATAAAGTCAAGTCAAACAGAGAGGAAAACAAGAAATCAAGGCTAACTTCGGGTGACCGAAGCTTACATACCCTTACAGTCGGTTGAGTCGGTTGAGTTTTAGTCGGTTGAAATTCCATCAGCTTCTGAGGCTGACGCGCTCCAACTTTGGTTTGGATGAAAACCAGAAATGTTATGTTCCTAAAGGTGTATTCCAGAAATATCGGTTATATGGGTGCTATATAATATAGTAGACCGTTTGCTTTACTAAGAGTTCATCCAGAAATACCGATTATATGAAGGCTATATGATATCTTGGTCTGATCTTTACTATTTTGACATGATAGCTCTAAAACTGACAGAACAGTTCGCATAGAAATACGACACTTGCCTGCAGACAGACGGACATGGCTATATCGGCTCGGCTTGTCATGCTGATCAAGAATATATATGGTGTCGGAGATGTTTCCGTTGACAAAATTATAATACCATCTGCAAGGGTATAAATACCTTAGGCTAAGTCGAAGAATGATTATGAGTTATGGACATGGAATAGAAGTGGGTTTTCTTAACCAAGATCTTATGAGTACACATTAGCAATGTTATGGAGAATCTTATATCATCTTACACAAATGATCATAATATGAAAATTTATGATCATCTTCATCAAGCAGTTGAAATGTTCCTCTTGCATGCCTTTGGAGATGATTTAAGTTAATGCAAATATAAACACGATCTATAAAACCGAACACTGTCTTGGAATAGGAAACTTTGATCGGCTCGGTGAACGATACTACGTGCTGCTCTTTCTCTTTCTGAAGTATATCCTGAAGAAACCATTTAGAGAACTAGCTTAAAACGTCGGTTCTGGTTCAGCTCCATCTGGTTCGATTTATGGTGCGGCAAAGAGTCAAATGTCCGGTTGGGAACGGCTAAGGTTCAAATCAGATTCACAGCCGTGACAAAAGCCCCAATGACCTGTACAAATTTGTACACGTATTCTGAGCTTAGGCCGAGGAGAATCTGTCGCAACTTCGGATCTCTATCTTTTAAAAGTTTCCATTCAGGATCACATCCAAGATCTTACTTATATAGTTTTTGTGTCACAACGATGGCTTCTCTCTACCTTTCTTCCTTCTATCTTTCGTTCATTCCTCTCCTCTTAAAACTGGTCGACAATTGTCATCCCATCGCAAATGCTGCCTTCTCTGTAGTTTGGCAGAGCTCACAACTACAGTTTCATATAGCGTATTATAAATATATTAGCAACAACAACAACAACAAGTAAAGGCAAAGGGCTGGCTATGCCGCCGACGGCGTTCAAACGCGAAAATCTGTCAATTATTTAAATCGCTTTGGCAAAGAAAATCGGTGACTTCAGACGCAGTGGCTGATGGCAGGCAGGGGGAGCTGGGATTACATCCTTGCGCATCTGCAGCCCGCAGGCTGTGTGGTTCAACTTAATGATAATGATGAAGCAGAAGCTAAACATGATGATGATGCTAGTTAATGATAATGATGATGATGATGATGATGATCTGGTAGCAGCATGTTTGTCTGTCGTAGACTTTTGATAAGAACTGTCTATGCCTCTGCCATTGCCACTGTCTGCTACCGCTGCTCCTGCTCCTGCTCCTGTTCCGCCTTTTTGCTCCTCCTTCTGCTCCATCTTCCATCCTCTGCTGTTAATTAACATCCAAAATAAGCGCATTTACAGCGGGCGGGCGTTGCCTAGAGTGTAGAGGTGTAGAGGTAGGGGCTATGGTAGGGGCTGTGGCTTGGAAGCGGCTTGGTTTCATATTGCCCTTTAGGCCAACCTTAAAAATGGCTGCTGCTCAGTGTGACTGAGACACACAGCTAGAGGTCGGCCATCTCCTAATTATGAGATCGAAATCAGGATATATATATACGTATATATATATATCGTATATACAAATATAGAGCCGCCTTTGCCGAAAAGCAAAATGTGCGCAAATTAAAATAAATAAATCTTATGCCAAATTAAAGACGGAAATCATTAAAGCGAGAGTGACAGAGAGAGAAGGAGAGAGAGATAGACAAAGACAGACAGAGATAGAGCTTAGGAAGGAAGCGTAGTGTAAACGCTGAGCATGAAGCCTTTTTAGTCAGCAGGGCACGTCATTAGCAGCATTTTACACGTTGCCAAGGAAGGACGAAGACGCGGAGGAGGACACTCTCGCCTGCTGGAGAAAAGTGTGAAAAGAAAAGCCAAGCCAAGACAAGACAAGATGAGATGAGACGAGACGAGTCGAGATGAGACGAGACGAAAAAACTAAGAACAAAAAAACCATCTGACACAAATTAAACTGAAATTAGTTACAGAAACAAAACTCATTTGGTAGTGAAGTGGCACTTCCCCTCCAGCTTCGCCAGCCAAGGCTAATGAGGCGCCATAAAGAGGCAATTGTTATTGATATTCAAATAAAGCCAATGCAGCTTGAAACTAAGAGAATGTGGCTGCTGATGTAACTGAAGAATACCTTTAAGATTCTCATGTTATTTATATATTGCAGGTCTTAGTGAGTGAGGAACTTTTTGGATTGTTGCTCTTCGGGCTGAGCTCATATTGTTAGAACTCTAACAGACAGCATAACTCTTCATCATCAAAAGCTGTTTGGCTTGGAGACAGTTGCCACATCATTTGCTCAGCTATATATAGCGAATAGTGCCGAAAAGGGCTTAAGAAATCTTAAGCGTGCAATGACTTTAGGATTCTTATTTAATCGCTTAAGTTTCCCCATCAAAGTGTCTCGATATGCCCACGAGTTATCATTATTAACCCACGATATCTTTAGTTCCAACCAGGCACAATGTCTCACTGCTTCGTGTGCATTGTTGGTGCAAGTCATACTTAAACCATGATTCTTTATAGGTGGTCAGTGGTCGGTCAGCTGTATTGTGTGCATAGTTATAAGGTCGGAAGCTATGCATATACGGGATGCTTTTTGAGTGGCTTCTGCAATGTGTATTTGGAGTCCAGAGGCGCTGATTGTCCTTTTTATCATCACAATATATATATTCTTTGATGAAATGTCCGTGTGCCAAGGATTTGTTGCCGCAGATTTGATAGTAAGTGCAAGGATGTATTACTCCTTGGAGGTATACATGGAAGCCCTGACGCCGATGGCTCTGGAACTATTTGTCAAAGATATAATTCTACGTCTGCTGAACACCTTTTGAACACATTTTTGAGCTAGTTAAAATTTCTGTTAAATAAAATTCAAGTTTCAAATTGTAGATTTTATAAATTGGAGAATTTTGGGTACTATTGCATCTGTGGAGGGTCATCTAACTCCAACTAAGTATGGGCTTGGAAGGATTTGTATTAAAACCACTTCTCAGAAGAACCGCTTGGTCCATCTAGACTACGTTAAGGTTAGCTAAGCTCCACCTAAGTCCACAAACACTTTTTTTTGGGGAATTAGTTGTGGTTCCTTCTGGACAACTCCAGTTGTCATCAAGATGGAGCTGAAAGCGATTGGGGAAGTTATTTCAGTGCATAGGAGACTATTGCTTTGAGTGAACAATGTCGCAGCAAGAACAAGATAACCTAATTGCTCTCTTTGAAAACTTGGTTTGTTTTCTGAAGCAGCAGCAACTATCTGCGCATTTGGAGCATTTGGAGAATAGCTTCTGTAGATGGTTATCCAACCCATAAATGGGTCAAATCCACCTTTTAAATGGGGTCAAACTAACTGAAAATGTAGATCAACCAACATGATAATAGGTTGATAATAGACCCCTTTCCTGGGGAGTGCTTTGGCATATGAAATATGAATGAATCGAAGATTTTAAACTTGATTCTTATCTGACAAAGCTTATAACTCTATTCTGTGTGTGATGTGTTTGTTCTCTTATGCACATGTGAGAGTTAGTATGTGTAAGCATGTGGAATTAATGAGTAGGAGAATAACATCATCATCACTTCGGAGCCGACATTTATCCAAATCTTCAAGTTCCAATGGATTAATCAGTTCGATCGACATTAAAATTGCTGTTAAATAAAATTCACACAACAAATTATCAATTTATAAATTCTAAGAAATTTGGGAACTTTTGGAGCACCAAATTCCACTTGGTATGGGCTTGTAACTAATTCTCAGAACAACCACTGGGACAACGCAACAGTTTCCTAAGCTCCACGCAAGTCTCCGAAATCTGTAAAGAATAAGACGTGCGCCCAGGCAGACGGACATTGCTATACCGACTCGGCTTGTCATGCTGATCAAGAATATATATACTTTATTGGGTCGGAGATGCTTCTTTCCGTGCGTTACAAATATCGTGACAAGACTATAATACCCTCTGCAAATGCTACTTCGGCCTGTTACAGGGTATAAAAATTAACCGAAAGTTTCCCTGTTTTCCATTTCAGAGAGGCCATCTCAAAACAAGTAAGACCACCTGAAGGCAGCCACCATTTATTAATGCTTAAGCTTAAACGCACACGAAGTCAACATCAGCCTCGCTCTACTGCTTGCCCTCTTACCCCTGCCCTAAGCCAGCGATGCAGTTTATGACCTAAATCGCCTACGATTTGTTCAAGTTTATTTTTTGCTATATTTTTTTTCCCAGAAAGACAAATAAATATTTTGTTGCAATTTGTGCCTTGCATTTTCCTGGTTCTTCGTCTGTCTTCCTGTTCGTTCCGTCCATGAGCTTCCTCTATCAATTTTGATATAAAATTTTCATGCAAGAGTTAACGGTTTGGGCAGGCAAGGGGGTTGGGGGGGTTGGTTAAAGTGGAAAGTGGAAAGTGGTCCTGTCTCTCTGTGTTTGTCTTTGGCCCAATGTGTCAAAGTCAACATGGTATAAAAAGTTTGCTTTTTTATTATTTTGTTGGCACTTCTTTTTTCGTGAACTCTCGTCTTTGCAGTGAATTCATAGAAGCGGAGAGAGAGAGAGAGATAGAGAGAGAGAGAGTATGAGAATATTCCCTAGCCTACTTCCGGCGCTTGGCAAAATATGTAGCCAAAAGGTCTGCCTCAGCCTCAGAATCAGCCCCAAAAGCCAGTGTGGTGGTCCAAAGTGCAACAAAGGATTCAATTGCAAAGTTTGTAGACGGGGATACTTACCTCGCTTTTGTGGTCTTGACTGGACTATTTCTTTGACGAATAAAAGCGAATGACATAATATGATACGATTTGATGGGTTCCAATGATGGAAGTATGGACTAGGTGAAACTTTATGACTGTCTGAGCTTTCTATATAGAAAGAAATCTCAGCCATTTCGATCGATCTCAGACGGGCAGTGAAAGTCACTAATTCACTTGTGGATCCTCATCTAAAAACGATTCCTAGTCTTCCTAGTTGAAACATTCCTGAAGACCTATTCCTATTCCTATTCCTATTCCTATTCCTATTTTTATTCCTATTCCTATTCCTATTCATATTCCTATTCCTATTCCTATTACTATTCCTATTCCTATTCCTATTCCTATTCCTATTCCTATTCCTATTCCTATTCCTATTCCTATTCCTATTCCTATTCCTATTCCTATTCTTATTCCTATTCCTATTCCTATTCCTATTCCTATTCCTATTCCTATTCCTATTCCTATTCCTATTCCTATTCCTATTCTCTATTCCTATTCCTATTCCTATTCCTATTCCTATTCCTATTCCTATTCCTATTCCTATTCCTATTCCTATTCCTATTCCTATTCCTATTCCTATTACTATTCCTATTCCTATTCCTATTCCTATTCCTATTCCTATTCCTATTCCTATTCCTATTCCTATTCCTATTCCTATTCCTATTCCTATTCTATTCCTATTCCTATTCCTATTCCTATTCCTATTCCTATTCCTATTCCTATTCCTATTCCTATTCCTATTCCTATTCCTATTCCTATTCCTATTCCTATTCCTATTCTATTCTATTCTATTCCTATTCCTATTCCTATTCCTATTCCTATTCCTATTCCTATTCCTATTCCTATTCCTATTCCTATTCCTATTCCTATTCCTATTCCTATTCCTATTCCTATTCCTATTCCTATTCCTATTCCTATTCCTATTCCTATTCCTATTCCTATTCCTATTCCTATTCCTATTCTTATTCCTATTCCTATTCCTATTCCTATTCCTATTCCTATTCCTATTCCTATTCCTATTCCTATTCCTATTCCTATTCCTATTCCTATTCCTATTCCTATTCCTATTCCTATTCCTATTCCTATTCCTATTCCTATTCCTATTCCTATTCCTATCTATTCCTATTCCTATTCCTATTCCTATTCCTATTCCTATTCCTATTCCTATTCCTATTCCTATTCCTATTCCTATTCCTATTCCTATTCCTATTCCTATTCCTATTCCTATTCCTATTCATATTCCTATTCCTATTCCTATTCCTATTCCTATTCCTATTCCTATTCCTATTCCTATTCCTATTCCTATTCCTATTCCTATTCCTATTCCTATTCCTATTCCTATTCCTATTCCTATTCCTATTCCTATTCCTATTCCTATTCCTATTCCTATTCCTATTCCTATTCCTATTCCTATTCCTATTCCTATTCCTATTCCTATTCCTATTCCTGATCCTATTCCTATTCCTATTCCTGAAGATCCTATTATTTAGCCAATTACATGATCGATATGATGAGCGAATCCTCCTAATAGTTGGAGCAGTTTCATTTCTGTTTAGACACAGTGAAATCGCACCGAATAGACTTCAATTTGTACCCTTTTTGTAGGGTACTTACATATATGCACGTATATAAAAGCAGGACTCCCCCTTCTCTATCCCCCTACGCCTGTACCCATTTGGTTCGAAGAAAACTTCTTTTTGTGAATGAAAATTTAAGTCGATTTTATGTAGCAACAGAAGAAGCATCCGTGGAGAAAGAAAAATGCGAAGATATGAGTTTAATTTCTCTGGCGATTTTGTACTCTACAACTTGGTCATATATAAGTATATATATATATATATATATATATATATATAAGTATATACGAGGAGCCGGCAGACGATGGCGAAGCCATCATCAAAAATTGGTAAAGGTTTATTTAAATTTTTGCCAATTTATTTCGAAAACGTTTAAAAAGTTATCTGTGTGAGTGTGAGTGCGGCGCGGTGCGGTGGGGTGGGGTGGGGCGCTGACTCTGCCGCTGATAAAACACAAAAGTCTTCAGTGAGGCAACCCACACACACACACACCCAACGACTTGTCTGCCACCCCCAGGGGCAAGTTAAACAAACTGACAAAAAGTTGACTTCTTCATCTGCAGAGCTCAGTTTTCTTTTATACCATGTACAAAATGGTATATTAACTTTGTCAGGAAGTTTGCAGCGCATAGAAGAAAGCGTTTCCTGGAAGCGTCGCTCCGTCCGTCTGTTTCAACACAAATCAGATGTCTTACTTTTTATGGTATGCTTGGTTTTTGTCTGCAAGTTGGTTAAGTTCGAGTTTTATCCAGATCGGACAACTATATCATATAGTTACCATATAACCGATTGTTCCGGAATGTATATCAATGGGTATCGCTTGCATTTTGTTGGTCTTGGCTGGTGTTGTGTGCGATAGTTTACTGTGGAGTGTGATATGGCATACCTCTTTGGTGTCCATTCATCAACTCGATGATGTTCAATCCCTGAAGCATGATGACCGTCACAGCAGCCGCCACTGACATCGCCACTGACATCGACAAATTTACTTTGCCATAGCATGTTAGAACACTTAATTGATTATCGTGTTCATCATGTTGGCCGACGAATTGAAGCACTTCAGCAACTAATTGATTTCCATTTTGAACAAATCTAAAAGTTGTAACTAATTTAGTTAAGTAGTATATTTCATATATGTGTGTGTGTGTATAGATGTGGATAGATATGAAAGCCTGCTGGCATTAAATATAAATACTCATGGTCTTATTCTCATTCAGATATTGCCTCTGCCTCTGCCACTGCCTCTGCCTCTGCTTGTCTATCGCATTGCCTTAAGAAGTTAATTCTAATTGAATAGCTACAGAAATTTTGTAGCCACATGCATTATTTTATGTTATTGTCCGTCCCTGGGTCTGAGTGTCCTTGGTATGCCTGGGTAAAGTCAAAAGGCGGATTTAAAATGCCTTTAAGGAACACACACGCGTACACACAGCAGATGGAAATACATTTACAAGTATCTCATGCATTATTCTCGCATCTTCTAGTATATTATGCTAAAGCACTTTCTGATTTCAACGCATCTACAATAAACCGTTTGCCTTTGCCATTGCTTTTCCTTTGGTGTTGCATTGCTGTTGCAGCAAGAAAGCGCAACGGAGAAGGACGAAAGACGAAGGATGCAGGCAACCAAGTTGGAAGTAGAAGAAAACTTGCCAGCAAATGTTTTCATCCATGTCTAAATTAATGCCTGCAATTAAAATGCTTAACACTACTTGGCTTTGGCCAGCAAACCGATCAGAAAGTGCGAGTGGGAGAGAGAGATAGACAGAGAGAGATAGAGAGAGAGAGAGAAAGAGAGAGAGAAAGGCTGCATATGTTTCTGAGCTTGCCCTCAAAGATGTTCTTAGTCAGAAACTTAAATTTTACAATGCTGCTTGGCCAGCTAGCAGCAAGCGTTCCTAAACGCTATTGCAGTTGCCAGCATGACCTTAAAAGTATGCTAAGGTATTTGATTAGGGGTCCTTGCAGCAGGCATAGTACAAGCAATTAAATATATTACAATTTTAAGTATTTTTATGGTCATCAAATAAATTAATTCATGTACGAACTTTGACCGTCTTTCATTTCAAATTTTCAACTACGCCATAAACTGACATATATGAAAACTACAAGCTACTAAGATTTATGGTTTGGTCTGTGCATGATTTGTCAGCCATATCATGCTGTACGCACCCAAACAGGCCGAACGCATGCCGCAATCGAAGCTGTCGATGGCATTGAGCGAAATCATTGTAATCAGTCATTTAATTTAGCAGGCTTGAGGTCTTAAGTGTAGTGAAAATGTTAATGGTTCTTCGGCTAAACTCATATTTATTAGAAATCCAAAGGCAAACAGCACGTAACAGAATTTTCAGTTCGACAAAACCCTGTCCTCTGAGGGAAAAAATCTGTTATAGTATGATAATTGCTGTTACATTGTGAGAAGCAGTTCAAATTTGGTAGTCCGTTGGACAATGAACTTAAACCGATTAACTAGCTCAGTGCTTCCTCATTCACTTGACCTCGAGCTTACTAAATAATATAGCATTTACAAATAGAAAAGTTGTTAAAACAAATTGACAAAAATTTCAAAAGTGAAGAGCATGACCAGTCCTGGCCTGAGGGCCGTCACACCACTTACAACGTCGGCGACCTTCAGCTACACTGCAGCGTTAATTTGACCTATTTATCCAACATCGACGCGGTATTACCTATCGAGAAATCATTAGATCATGTAAAATCAAACCATGAATGTGGCGAAATTAGCCCCTAAATGTGGCTTGATCTACGTGTTTGCTTTCAAAAGGGGTTCAGAATTTGAACAGGTTTCTTAACTATAGAATGCAACTTTGTTATGGAGCATTTGACGCATACGTAATTGTGAGATCTCATTCGAAGATATTTAACACTCACTTTGGTAAATACAACGGAGCGAAATATAGAAATCGACCTGTCATCCTGTGCAATTGCCTCGCGTTGATCATGTCAGGCATAATGCAAGATAGTTCAGGCGACCTAGGTAAAAAATCAATCCTTAGCAATTGTGTAGCACATAAGATAATATAGGCAAAGAAGGTGCTTGTTATTCTGTCGCATGTGTCATAGAGTGATTCATTTTATCAGTACCACATGGGCAAGTCCCTTAAATATCATAGAAATCGCATTTTTATTAACACACTTAGCCATAGTCAACCCGTATATTGTAAGCACCAAAAATTGTATAAATAGAGATGTTTTTATACTCCTACTCTAATAGAGTAAACGAGTATATTGTAACAGGCAAAAGGAAGCGTCTAAGACCCCATCAGGTATATACATTCCTGATGAGCAGCATCAACAGCCGAGTCCATCTAGCCATCTCCGTCTGTCCGTCCGTATGAACACCTACATCTCGGAGACTATAAGAGCTAGAGTTACCAAATTTGGTATGTTGACTCCCCAAACGTTTTGCCAGATCAGGTTAGATTTAAGACTTTTTGCCACGCGCCCTCCCCTCCCTGAGTACAAGTATCTCATAGTCGGAATATCGACATTAGCGTTCTTACTTGTTTAAAATTAAACTTAGGTGCGATCCATTTGCGATCTAGCAGTCAAACATCAGGTGAAAACATATGGCAGTTCTGTATAAACTTGATAATGAAAATGTCAAACAAACCATGCAGTTATAGTGGTACAACTGAAGCAACAACCATCTTATAGATACTCAAAGCTTAAATTTAGGTCGACAGTCTTACTAATTGGCTTGTTAAATATTTATTAACCTACTTAACATACCGTTGGCGGGAGGGGGACGACAAATAATATGACCAAGACATTACTCATGAATCAATTAGGTGAATGATTTGATTTGATGTCCCACATTCCCATCTTCACACACAAATTCAATAATCCATTCGCAAAGTGTGTTCGACTATTTGTTGCTTTTGGTTAAAATCTCGGGATGAAGCCTTTTCAAGTGTGTATCGGCAATCATTACGTGGCCAAAACAATTATAGTTTTAACAACAATTACGAGAATATTAAATATAAATGTTAAATATTTGTCTAGAAAGCGGTTGATTTCATAGATATGACGCAGCAGGAACACCTTAACAGCTCTTAACAGCTCTTGTTAACAGGTGCTTCGAGTGGCGGTTAAGCCTGATATTGTATCTAATCTATTGACCTACACTGTGTTGGATAGCAACTTGTCTATGTACACACCACACACACACTGTCACACATGAACCATCTATGCACACATCTACACACATATAAACTGTATATATTTATCAGCGTGTGTTTGTGGTCCGGCAGCTTAGTCAGCTGGTGGCTTTGGCTTTGCAGTTTTGGCCAAGTGCTGTCGACAGCTTGCGGCCATTGTAAAGTAGCCTTTGTGTGTGGCTGTATAAGTGTGTGTGTGTGTGTGTGTGTGTGTGTGTGTGAACTGCTTCAATCTTTGTCTATCCCTGTCTACTCACTATTATCTAAGCTGGTCAAGAATCATCTTGAATTTGGGAGTTTGGTCCAGCTGCTGCTTGCCTCAGTCTCTCCATCCACCACGCCATTCTTCATGCTTCATCCTAGGTCCTTCAATCGGCATCGCAATGCCAGCAGCTGCACTATCAGCAACAGCAAAAGCAGCTGCCAATGTATTTCACATTTTTGGGCCGCTGCAGGCCAACCCACAGTGTGATAATGCAGTTAGAAAAGGGGGATATATATATATACCGACTATGATAGAAATGTCAGAAATGTCAGAATACCATGAAACATGTTGGATCTTCATCATGTGTACAATTTCGTTAATTAGGAGCAACTACTCACTTCATAAGAACATCAAAAGTAACACAAATCCATGCTGGACAGACTGCTTCGGGTTCAACCACGACGAACTAATTTTCAGATATTTTTACTCAGCTCGTTTTTTTCAAAATTTAAATCTATTTTGCCCCACTGTGCAGTACACATCATTCGGCTTCAGAAACTAATGCATGATAATTATCCCAATGCTGAATACCGAATGATGAAGATGATGATGATGAATGGCCAAAATATGCTCTCAAATATGCCCCAAGTTTTGATTCAAATTCTGATTCTGATTTCGAGCAATTGAGCTTCAGCTTCTGACTGATGCCTTAAGTAATTTTGATGTCCATTAGTTTGCGGGGGCAGAGCCATCCAGTGGGGGAGGGAATTGATGGGGCCGAAATGTGTGTGTGAATTCTCAAGTGCCCATTCGTTTAGATAAACACAAACAGGACGTATTAGACAGACAGACAGATCGGCAGATGGACAGATGGACAAATGGGACAGACACAGAGCAAACAGAAATTTCCGCTTTTAATTGTTGGCGATTTGCACAAATCACAAATCGCTTGATTTAACCTTTCTTTGCAAATTGGCAAGCCAGAATTTGTGTTGCAGTTGGAAGAGCTGCAGTTAGAGAGGAATATATAGTCTAAGTACGATTCGATGTGAAAGTAATTTTATCCATCCCAATTCAAGCCAAAGCCAAGGCAGTCGGCCGCAGGCGGGACGGAACGCAGAAAAAAGCATTGCCTATTTTTAGGCAGCACTTGACTTTTCATATGCAAAGCAGCAGAAATAGCAGCAGAGGCACCAGCAGAGGCAGCAACTGAAGCTGAGGCTGAAAGCAGCAGAACAAAAGGCAGGCAAGGCTGCAATTTAATTACCGTTGCAACAGATACAAAATATCCATCCACACACACACACACGCACACCTACACACACACACACACACACTTAGAGGCGTAGGAAGGGATATATAAACCATGGAGAGAAATGCGGCAGAATCAGTACGAAGCATAGTTTTTGAAATATAGTTGCTTATTGGCAAGGCAAAGCGCAGCAAGGCCTGAAGCCCAAGCTCGCACTGATAAAAACGCTTTGTTGAATAAATGTTGATACCATTTTGCCTTTAATCAGTCCACAATCGCGTAGTTTTGTCAGCAGTGAAACAATTAACTTAAGACTTATCACTTGGAATGGCTAAAGAATGCGTATTGAGCAAACAGCAGAACAACGTGCTGCTAGAAGGGAAAAAGCGCAGTTACGAGCAAGGCTATGTTGTTCTCTAAATCTTCATTGACTAGTCAGAATACAACGAGAATTCAGGTAATGGAGAACAAGAGAAAGAGGACAAGCAAAACAACCAGAGGGAAAAGGCAGAGAACAAGAATGTTAGGGTGATTTTAGTGAAGAATGGGAACAATCTACTGCAGTGAAAAGAGCTCCAAAGTCCAGTAAGCAAACCCAACAACAACACAGGCATGACACAGGCAAAGATACGTATTGAGCAAACAACAGAGTAGCGTTATATTGATTTCAAAAAGACTAGTTTTGTGTGGGTTTACAGCCTCTTCAGCTTATAAGATATTAAACAATAGCCTTTGACCACACTTTTCTAGCGGTGTACAGCGATTCGCTGGCAAAATGGGGGGAGGTGCAGCGTATGTAGGCTTTGCATTGCCCGCCGTTGGCTGTTTTTTATGGTATTTGTTGTTGCTTTTATTGTAGTTGTTGCGTTTATTGTGCAAATAAAAAAAGAGAGAACAAAAAAAACAGAAGAAAATCGCATAAAAATTTTTACTGCCTTTGTTGGTGTTGCTGTTGTTGTCGTTGCC